>CM063504.1:86707574-87100074 GCA_032207245.1 Pardosa pseudoannulata
TATATATATATATATATATATATATATATATATATATATATATATATATATATATATATATATGTCGTGATCCAGTGTTAAGGCAAATGGAAAACAGTCTTTCTTGACAAAAATAAATTTATTAAATCATATTTTCCTTTAAAAGGAACACTTGCGTCATTTTCATTTATTCGTGGCGGAGCGAAATGCGTGGAATGTGTTGACAGCTTCATGCCCACACGCTAACTGATTCTTTTCGCTTGATTAGTCATCAACTTCCAGTGAAATATCTCTGCGCTTCACAACATTACTCCAAAAGGTTACGCAAGCGTGGGTCTTTTTCATTTATTTTATTATTATAAAAGAGTTCCCTTTTAAAATCGTTTATCACTCACCTAATTTCCAACTACCCCATTTTTAGACCTGACATATATATATATATATATATATATATATATATATATATATATATATATATATATATATATATATATATATATATATATATATATATATATATAAAGAGAGAGAAAAAACAAAAAATAATTGCATGTAAATTCGTATCAACATGTGGTAAATACATG
Organism: Pardosa pseudoannulata; assembly: GCA_032207245.1. Taxonomy (NCBI): domain Eukaryota; kingdom Metazoa; phylum Arthropoda; class Arachnida; order Araneae; family Lycosidae; genus Pardosa; species Pardosa pseudoannulata. The sequence continues at coordinate 86,708,138 of CM063504.1, forward strand.
TGGTAGTTTTCTTGCTTGGTGGTAAATGTATATATATATATATATATATATATATATATATATATATATTAAGAAGGAGAGAGAGAGCGAATATGAATATAATAATGAACAACACTGATGAAATTTTAAAACTTTTAAAGTTTTAATTTTAATCTGAATGCGCTTCAGTTTAAATATTTGAACTTTGAGGACTTAGTATTTTAATACAACATGATAACCTACTTTTAAGGCATTTTTAAATATAAGGAATCTTGTTGACATTTTAAACTAAATTTTTAAAATCTAGTTAACTGTAAAAAACTTGCTTTAAAAGAGTCAAAACTTTGAATATAGGATATTTGAAAAAGTTAAACGACTCGTTATATATCTCTTTCGTAACTAATATTATCCAATATTGAAAATGTTATAATAGTACTAAACTGATGATAATCAATATCTAAAACAAGGCACATCCTTACCCCTAAAATTGTAATAAAACCTGTCACGCTGAAAGACAGAAAATTTGAACGCGTACCGAATCAGGGTAATAAAAAACACCATAGGAAAACATACTTCTTTTTATCTTTGATCGTTATTACTGAAAACAAAAGCCCAATGCTTTCCTTGCGTAGGAAAGATTCTTACATTATCCTCTATTACCAATCACCAGCTGTTGGAATTCCAATAGAAACTATAAATCATTCATGACAAGTAATAAGCGCAGACTATGTCATATTTTCATTACAATGCTGACGCACGCACGTTATACGTAAAAGCCTGTAAAAGCACGATTGGACTCTATCTGAAACCTGGCAATTTTCGAAAGGACACACGATCTATTCTTTTGTTCCTAGCTTGTTCTTTATACACGAACACCTACATTGCATGAAAAATATATGCAATTGAATGGTGAACCATGTCGATTCATCGATTTGCATTGACCACATATGCAGATCGATGGGTCACCGCATGGAACATTGGCTTTTTTGAAATAATATTCTTTACAATGAAGTTATCTTTCCTTCTTTCTATGTTATTGAGGAGAGTAATGAATAACTTACACAATGCCAAAATGTTGCGAGATAATCCTCCTTCCATATCGCAACGTTAACATGCTATTTTTCATAATGTTTTTGAAAATTTATTGATTACAAATAATTTTAGGAATAGTTTTTGACGAACAATCAATTAACGGTCATGAATGTACAAATCGTATTTTTGATATTGAATTTTGACCCCTTGAATCCAGTCAGATGTATATTACATGAGACAAAACCATTCATTCTTCAATGATCCAAAGTAAAAAGGGGATATGACGGTGTTTGATAGGCAACAAAGTAACAAATTCCACATATTTTTCGGAAATGAAGTAAATATTCTCTAGTTCCACATAAAGGAAAGAAAATCTTTCAATCAATAGATGCATCTAAAGACACAAAAATAATTTTGTTTTTCTGTCCGAGAGACAGATTCCTATGAGAGGATTATCACGCGACAACAACGCAAAAGGCAATACAAAATATGCTCAAATTAAAGCACGTGAAAATCCAAAATAGAAACACTGTCATGCAGTGGACATTAAAAAATAAAAACCCGATGTCTAATAAGAAGCAGAAAAGCAAGGACAAAACAAAAAAAAACCAAGTATCTTAGAAAATATTATGACCAGACGGCTTTCAGGCTTTTATTTTCCTTCTTTTTGTTTCTTTTTATTGCCAGTGTTTTCAAAACACCAGTTGGAGGGGATTATTTTATCGTGTTACAAAGCATTCATTTCAAGATAAAGTGCTATTTTTAAAACCTATTCATACAGTGCTTATTTTTGCCTTCTATTCACAACTAGTTTTTATGTCCATTATCTCTTAAGTTTACCTTAAATTTATAATTAATGCATAAGAGAGTTATTTAAAACTAGGGTTTGCAAATATATTTGAAATAATACATAGGCTTTTCAACTTACGAAATTAAAAACATCAGATTAAGAATGTGATCAGATAAATCTTGAACTTCGATTGGTTTATAACTACCGTTTACATAGAGTTGCGTACAGCTAACTGTAGCCGTGTTGAAATGAGTGATAAAATGACAGCTGTTTTAACTGCAGTAAATTTGGCGTTTAATCGTTGGTAAAAATGGAAATAAATCTTTAAAAGAGCAAAGCCTGTTCATTTCAGCTCCTGTCTAGGGTGTAAAGAGGCACTTACTGAAAACCTCGTTCTTAACCTACGTTGAAAAAGTGTTAACGTATGCCTCAGGAGTTTGGGCCAGCAAGCTAAACAATCAGGAATAAAAGAGCCGTACTGAAATAGCAGCATTCCCTTTTATTTCGAATTTCCAGAACGTTCCTAAAAACCCCCAACTTCAGTGATATGGTCCCTCTCTGACATTCTCCCAATTTTAATCTCTCTGAAGAGTCAGTACCTAGACAATTTTTACTGAAAGTCAAAACGAAGCAGTGTGACTTCTTTTGGAAAATATTCAGTTTAAGCCAAAATTATTGGTTTTGCATCTCCACCGAGCTTACAGATAGCTCCCGGTCTTGATAAAAGAAAAACTTACAAACCTGAATTCTCGGTCAATATATTCACAAATGGCACCAAATGAATGGAGGTAGAGAACTTTTCGTGGTTTCTGTTAAATCCAAAATTCTTTCACTCCTGGAGAACCTCCCAGAACATATTCAATTGACCATACCTCAACTCTCTACTCACAGACCTTTGCCTACATAGGTAACTTTAACCCTCCGAGTGAAACACACCGATTAAAAAAGTCTCCAAAAATACGCTAAATGTTTATTGTGTCAATGGCCAAAGCGTTCTATGATTTTTTAGTTCACCCTTTGTCGACTAGAATGGAATACGGAAAATCCAACCTCGTTATTGTCCCTTTACTTCCGGTTATAAATAGCTATATAAATAGATATTATAGATTGTTAATTTTTAATAGACATAAAACTCGTCAAGTCTCGAAGATCATCCCATAAGAAATAATGGATTCTAAAAGTAAAAATAAAAATATTCTTTAAGAGAATTATTTATATTTTTTTGCGAAAGTTATCCAAGATATTTAAGTGGTGCAATTAGAGATACATCTGTTACCGCAAACGAAATACTTCGAAATAGAGATTTACAAAGCCATGAAAAGCTATCAGCGTCTTTGTGACTCAGGGAGTAGGGGTGCATCCCTCAATAAATGTCAGTCAAAGAGGGATGCAGTTTCTAAACAATCGACCTGACCCTCCTACCTCAAACACTGGCAGAAATGTACATTACATCCATTTTCGGAACGTTTTTGGAGGTCGAAAATTGTACGTGACAACCGCTTTGAAGACATTATCGATTTCGCGGAATTGTACGTGCGAACCGCTTAGAGGGTTAATATTGACTTGTTTTCAGACAAATAAATCTGTTTAAATTTATTTGTCTGGAAAAAAAATGGGAAACGTGGAGCAAGTTTGCTTGTCAACTGAGGTCTCTTGACTACTGGAAAATCAGGAATTTCATAAAACGTGAGTAAGACTATAATGAATATTACTTCTCTAAGGCAGTCATCTTTAAAATCTAATCGCACTTAGAGTTAAATGGCCAGTATTCTCCTTAAAAAGTCGCGAGAGCAGCGCGTAAGCATTTTCACATATAATGCAATTCTTCAATGTTTTTGATAACTGTTTTCTCTTGCACAAATTATTTTTGTGCTTCTTCCTTGTCTAAAATAATAAAAATGTATAAGTAGTTCTATCGTATTTAGATGGATACCTGCAAAAAACACAAATCGCGATCATCTGTATTTAATTTTCAATTATAAACCTTTCATTTTTTTAATAACAGTTCAGTGGGTACATTGAAGGTCTAAAAACAGTAGTTAGGCTGTTCCTGGTCCAAGTGTTCAAACATAATATTGGAAGAAGTAACTAACACTACTAACATCGAACAGATTGTATTAAACTTGCATAACACTGCATTCGACAGTAGCTTTATTTGCTTCATATGTTCTCCTGTATATCCTAAGGCTTCCAAAGCTGATAAGAATTAATCGCAAGCGTTATACATTTATAAAGAAGATAATCCATGATTACATGAAACTATATCCATGGCGGACTAAAGAAGCAGTAAGGCCATGTTTAAACATTGTAAATATAGAATATTAAGAGCTCAAGCAATAAAATGATATGATAAATATTTATGAGTATAATTAATTCCTCATCTAATAATTATAAACTATCAAGTGTAAATAAAAGATAATATTAAACAAAAAAAGACTTAATAAGAATTGATGATATGTCTTAAAATATGCTTTGATCTAAGAGGGCCATAATAAATGTAACATACTTCATAATAGTTTTAAAATTAAACGCATATTAAAAATACGTAAAACCAAACGCTGTAGGCTCCTCCTTTTCTGCTACCCGATCGGCATACTGGCTAGCGTATTTGCCTGCCATGCTGAAAGATGCAGATTCAAATCCCGCATTAGGCTCGGTTATTTCCATATGATGTTAGTCTGTATATCGCCTAAAATGGATCTCGCTTATTAAGGAAAATCGCGCAATCCTCATATTCATCGCCGAAATCGTTTGCGTCTAGTATTAAATAACAAAATGCTGTGTGCCTTTTCATAATTTTGTTACAAATTTCTCATTTATACTTCGCACTAGCATTAGGTTTGGATCCTGCTCTACAGTCCTTAGTCACAACAACAGGGCTCATTAAACAAGCCCTCCCAAATTAGAGCTGATTTCAACAGCTACAAACATCCATGCATGCAGCAAGTTTCAAAACAGCGATGGTTTCTTGTGAAAGGCAGCGTCTTACCTGCTTGGACGTTCTCCAACACCTTGTAATAATGAATATAAAGCTTAAAAAACAGTAATTATTGCTTGTGTCTCTTCCAATTTAAAGTATTTTCGATTCTAATTCCAGCAACAGATTTTATTTTCTAACTAACAGTTTGCGAAGTTTTAAAATTAAATGATTATTTAAAAAAATTCTACTTCGTTCTAAATTTTTGTCAAAAACTAGTACTTAAAATTTTTTTTCTTCAGTTTGGGGAAATTTTAACGGAATTAAGCTTCATTTGTTACATATGAAGTTTAGAAAAATTGTTGCATATTGATTTTGTGTTTCCATAACATAGGTTGAAGCAAATGAAGGAATATGTATCTATTCGTAGGACAAAACGGTTGAATGTCGCTAATAATGAGGGCGTACATAAGAAACCCATAAATATCTCATGCTAACTAGAGCGGCAATACGCCTAGAGTAGACATGAATTAAGGATAAACCCAAATGACTTAGCGTCACTTAGAAATTGGATCATAGTGTGTGTCCAAGTCTATAACAGAGACGTTCATGATTTTTCAGCAACACACAAACAAAAAAAGAAAAGTGACAGATGAAGAATATAGTAAAAAGAGGCGATAAAAGTAACGACGCTGGGAGGAAGTAACTATTATGTCAGCGCTTAGTCTCTCTTGAGCATATCTGGCAAGCAGCCCGGTTTCTCGTTTTAATTTCTTTTTTCTCTTTTGTACTAATTCAACTCTTAGCTGTACCCTATATCATCGCCAGAGATTTGGAAGGTGGCCAATAGAAGTGCAGTCGAATAAAATTTAAGAGCAAAGTTCGTCCCATAAAACATCTGATTGAATTTGAAAGACCTTGTTCGGAGGAACCAATGAGAACATAAAGAAAAGCAACATGTTAAGAATGAAAATTTATTTTAACCAAGTCTTTTCGTATACGCAACAAAGATTTTCTAAGACATTATACTTTAACGCAGTTATGGCGAAACCGTCAATTACGAGCTACAAGTAGCTCGTGGCTAGATTTTTAGAATCTCACGTAGAGGTTTTCAGTAAATTACAACATCATGCTCAAGTTGGCTATTTTTAAATTTTTTTAAATCATTATACTTATAATAGAGGTTAAAATCCTACAAAGGTACATGACGTAAGTAACACCTAACTGAAGCCGTTCCAATGATTTAGAAGACTTATATCAACCTGCATGCATTGAAAAAGCAACGTGATTGAGATTACAATTCGGTTTCCCGATGAAAAATCCTTAGAATTCTCGTGTGATAACAGAATATTTTCATCCTATTAAAAGCCTTATCACATGTCAACCTGAACAAAAATAAATCGGTTTAAAAATTTGAAAAATGTTCACTACCCTGCGAAAAATTCGAGCTTTGTTCATCAGGAGAAGGAATCGCAAATTGAATACGTTGGTTTATCAGCACGTTCAAGTTGGCGTGTTATAAGGCTAATACACTAATAAATCAGGCAAAAGATAACAAACATATATAAATTTTTGGTAGATGACAATAAGATCTAAAAAGGTACGGCAGCTCAGCGTTATTTTTTTAAGTTTTCCTACCCTTTCCTAAGTTTGCTACTACTACTTTAGTGTTTTCAAAATGTGGGACACCACTACTATAAAAAAAGGCTTATCTATAATTGTTTTAGAGTTAAGAAAGACATACGTACAGATGTGAAATTAAAACTAGTAAAACTTCATGGCTGATCATAATTGAGACTCAAAATTTCAAATTTCCTTTTATGGTACTTTCAGCCTTAATGACAAAACTAGTCATAACTGTAATATTTCGCGATTGCAATGCTTCCACTCTTTCATACCAGGAAGTAAAGGAAGAACTGTAGCTTAACAGTGAATAAAAATTTAATTTTTTCAAATAAATAATGCATTAAGTAAAAGAAAATTGAAATTATGGGTAGATTTACAGCAGTAATTAGGACAGTGGATATTAAAAAACGGTTTCGAAAATAGCTAACTAAAATTATAGAACTTTATACGTATATGCATTATAGTATAATATAATGAATCAAAGATAAAAATATTTTTAAAATCGGATAACTTTATTTAAAAATTCCATTTTTAAAATTTTGTATACTTCTAAAATGTTTGTTACGAACTAATTTCAATTTTTTCCATTTCTTATTATCTTTCTCAAAAATATTTCTGTACATATTTAGGAATTATTTTGTCGATGGTTTGATGAGTTAAATCACAGGAAATATTATGATGTCTGTACGCAGAATTTTCTTCAAAAGTTTATGCTTACTATACCAAAATCGAGTTTAATAATCAATAAAAACAGTAATATTAAAACCGAGATCTATTTTAATATACATCAATAGTTGTTGGGAGATATTTTCAGAAAACATTAATGCAGTTATATTACTTCTACTTATATGTGTACCAAATCCTAACTCTGAGTTAATAAAAACACTTTGTAATGTTATCTGTAATGTTTTAACACTTCTTAATGATTTTTTATAAAAACATTTTGTAATATCCACCATCTTTTCAAAAATTATCACACTCCGTAATTAAAACTAGATACAGTAAAAACTTCATTATAGTGCACTGTCTGAAAACCTAATAAATAGTTCGATATAACTGAAGCTTCGTTATATAAAATTTTATTGAAACTTGAAATTTCTAAGCTTTTTAATAGCTGTGTTGTTAGAAACAATCATTAGAATAACACACAATTTACTAAGAAATGATTAATTACTTAAATAAACAATTTGTCATGTTGTTAGAAATGAAAAATTTTGAAATATTGTATTTATCTTCATTTCGCATTCTATGGAAAATATTGTAATTTTTCATTAAGCACATTTCGATTGCATATGGGAAATCAATACCTCCTATTTGGCAAAATAATGTTGACATTTCAGATTCTTATTTTAATAAATCCTTAATATATCTTACACATACCGCTCAAATTTGTTGACATTCTGGTAAATACGTAAGAATCATGGCTAATTTTTAACTCATCCTTTCCATTTCCCATTACATAACCCTTTTAGTCTCATTTCAAAATTTACAGTTATATATAAAATAACCTTAAATAATAAGAAACATAATATCTGAAAAAAAAATTTAGTCTAATATACGCAATTTCACTTTCTCAAAAGTTCACTTTAAGCGTCTAAAATAACATTAGTTAAATAGGAGTTCAGTTAGAGCCATTATATAGATATTTACAGCTGAATAACTAGTTTAAACAAGTAGTTTTCGCTATCTACAATTAGTTAATTTCTAAAATTATGCAGGTCTAATTGGGGAAAAATGCATCAAATTAACTGTTAAATTGCTATTTCCAAAATCATTGCATGGAAATGCTTTTAACACACATTTTCATCTAAATATTTTTAAAGTATGTTTACTTAATTATTTGCCTATAAATAATTTGTAAAAATATTTGTAAGAATATTATTTTAACCACTCTACAATGCACCAATGACAAGTGTTTGAAGATTTGAACAACTTTTTTTGGTCACGTTGTAAGAATTACTGGGTATATTGAAAGCAAAATAAATTTCTAACATTTCAGTTATTTATGTCCGTTATTAAACGAAAACAAACTGTGGGGAGATTTGTTGACATTCTGGTAAATATTTAAGAATCATGGTTAATTTTTAACTCATCCATGTCCCATTACATAACCCTTTCAGTCTCATTTCAAAATTTACAGTTATGTATAAAATTACCTTAAAAATAATGAAACAAAATATCTGGAAGAGAACTTTCAGTCTAATTTAAGCGGTTTCATTTTCTCAAAGGTTCACTTTAAGCGTCTAAAATAACATCAGTTAAATAGTAGTTCAATTAGAACCATTAAAAATGCTCATTAGAACCGAGAATTCACTATATCACTGGTTCAATATAGCGAGGTCAAACTAGACAAGAATTTAATAATCTATAACGGAAAGGGATATATACATTTATTATTTTAAAGAAAAGTAAAAAGAGCAAAAGACTTGCGTCTGTCTCTGATCTATATCTCATTTTAATTATTGATAAATACCTGAAGTGGCGTTGGGGTAGCGCTTCGAGCTACCACCACACAGGTCGGAAGTTCGAACACTTTGTAATGTTATCTGTAATGTTTTAACACTTCTTAATGATTTTTTATAAAAACATTTTGTAATATCCACCATCTTTTCAAAAATTATCACACTCCGTAATTAAAACTAGATACAGTAAAAACTTCATTATAGTGCACTGTCTGAAAACCTAATAAATAGTTCGATATAACTGAGGCTTCGTTATATAAAATTTTATTGAAACTTGAAATTTCTAAGCTTTTTAATAGCTGTGTTGTTAGAAATAATCATTAGAATAACACACAATTTACTAAGAAATGACTAATTACTTAAATAAACAATTTGTCATGTTGTTAGAAATGAAAAATTTTGAAATGTTGTATTTATCTTCATTTCGCATTCTATGGAAAATATTGTAATTTTTCATTAAGCACATTTCGATTGCATATGGGAAATCAATACCTCCTATTTGGCAAAATAATGTTGACATTTCAGATTCTTATTTTAATAAATCCTTAATATATCTTACACATACCGCTCAAATTTGTTGACATTCTGGTAAATACGTAAGAATCATGGCTAATTTTTAACTCATCCTTTCCATTTCCCGTTACATAACCCTTTTAGTCTCATTTCAAAATTTACAGTTATGTATAAAATAACCTTAAAAAATAAGAAACATAATATCTGAAAAAAAAATTAGTCTAATATACGCAATTTCATTTTCTCAAAAGTTCACTTTAAGCGTCTAAAATAACATTAGTTAAATAGGAGTTCAGTTAGAGCCATTATATAGATATTTACAGCTGAATAACTAGTTTAAACAAGTAGTTTTCGCTATCTACAATTAGTTAATTTCTAAAACCATGCAGGTCTAATTGGGGAAAAATGCATCAAATTAACTGTTAAATTGCTATTTCCAAAATCATTGCATGGAAATGCTTTTAACACACATTTTCATCTAAATATTTTTAAAGTATGTTTACTTAATTATTTGCCTATAAATAATTTGTAAAAATATTTGTAAAAATATTATTTTAACCACTCTACAATGCACCAATGACAAGTGACTGAAGATTTGAACAACTTTTTTTGGTCACGTTGTAAGAATTACTGGGTATATTGAAAGCATAATAAATTTCTAACATTTCAGTTATTTATGTCCGTTATTAAACGAAAACAAACTGTGGGGAGATTTGTTGACATTCTGGTAAATATTTAAGAATCATGGTTAATTTTTAACTCATCCATGTCCCATTAAATAACCCTTTCAGTCTCATTTCAAAATTTACAGTTATGTATAAAATTACCTTAAAAATAATGAAACAAAATATCTGGAAGAGAACTTTCAGTCTAATTTAAGCGGTTTCATTTTCTCAAAGGTTCACTTTAAGCGTCTAAAATAACATCAGTTAAATAGTAGTTCAATTAGAACCATTAAAAATGCTCATTAGAACCGAGAATTCACTATATCACTGGTTCAATATAGCGAGGTCAAACTAGACAAGAATTTAATAATCTATAACGGAAAGGGATATATACATTTATTATTTTAAAGAAAAGTAAAAAGAGCAAAAGACTTGCGTCTGTCTCTGATCTATATCTCATTTTAATTATTGATAAATACCTGAAGTGGCGTTGGGGTAGCGCTTCGAGCTACCACCACACAGGTCGGAAGTTCGATCCCCAGGCTGGACAAGGTTGACTAAGTCTTTCATCCCTTCAGTGGGTAGATGAACTGAGGACCAAGGATGCTTGGGAACTAAATACTGGGGGTTCCGTGTTAGATTGACCACCTAACCGGAATATATGCTTAGTACCCCAGGGCCCTTGGTCACACAAACGGATATTGGCACCATAGACCCTGGCCTCTTAGGGCTTGTTGCGCCGAGGAGTTTAGTTTAGAGTTATAAATACCTAAATTCCAATTTATGTATGTTTTTATAACTTATGCAAGCCTTTCTTTGTATCATAATAATTGCACAAGTTTATTATAAACATAGTTAAACTACGACATAAATATAACTAAAAGAATTTTTTTTAATTCTGGAAAGATCACGCTAGCGTGTATTTATTTTTTAGCCGCTTTAAATCTTTTTGGGGTATTTTATATATTATTTCCCATATTTTTACTCTAGTATAATCAGCGCAATGAAAAAATATGGAGACAAACAGTTGTCAAACATATATATTGAAATACTAAGAAATGACTCTTGAAATTTCAGGATAAAGCACTAAACATTTATTATTGCAGTCACTCCATTCTATATTTCTCCTGCCTTCTTAAACTCTATAAAATAATTTTTTGTCTACATAATAAACAAGAAGCGGCATGATTTTTAAATGGTGGATAAAATATTTGATTTCTTAGAATTCTAGCTAAACTTACTATTCTTTAATATTGAGGTCGTTTTGCTATTTCTTGTTCCAGCTTTCTCCTGTTAAGACGTTGGCAAAATAATAACGATAAATCCTTAAGTTTAGTAAAATATATTTCGCTTAAAAAGGAATTCTATATTTCTCCTGCCTTTTTAAAATCTGTTTAATACATTTTTGTGTACATAATAAATTAGAAGCGGCATGATTTTTAAATGGTGTATAAAATATTTGATTTTTTACTCTTTTTTTAATATTGAGGTCGTTTTGCTATTTTTGTTCCAACTTTCTCTTGTTAAGACGTTGGCAAAACAATAACGATAAGTCCTTAAGTTTAGTAAAATATATTTCGCTTAAAAATGCATTCTATATTTCTCCTGCCTTCTTAAGCTCTATTTAATAAACTTTTGTGTACATAATAAACTAGAAGCGGCATGATTTTTAAACGGTGTATAAAATATTTGATTTCCTAGAATTCTAGCTAAACTTACTCTTTTTTAATATTCAGGTCGTTTTGCTATTTTCTGTTCCAGCTTTCTCCTGCTAAAACGTTAGCAAAATAATAACGATAAATCCTTAAGTTTAGCAAAATATATTTCGCTTAAACATCCATTCTACTTTTTTAATATTGAGGACGTTTTGCTATTTTTTGTTCCAACTTTCTCCTGTTAAGACGTTGGCAAAATAATAACGATAAATCCTTAAGTTTAGCAAAATCTATTTCGCTTAAACAAGTGATGAAAAAAAAATATCTCGACGGAGTAAACAAATTTGTCAACCTTTTCACGCCATCGTTGGCACAAATCCCAAATTCTAGTTTAACATCATTTTCAGCTTTAATTTATTTATGTATTTTTTGAAAAGAAAAACTTTGATTTCAACTTTTTTTCCTCGTACAGTATCACATATATATATAATAGGATGTTAATAGCATAAGAAATAACAACTCACCAAATTAAGTGAGATGTCTTTATATTCCTTAATAATTTCATTAAAAATGTTTAAAAAATATTATTGGTCTTATTTTAATATTTCATGTTGGTTAACTTAGTAGGCGAAATGGTATGAAATATTTATTAAAACTGTCACAGATACAAAATATAATAAAATAGAATAAATTAAAAAAAATGTTTTAGTTTTAAAACTGGTAGATTACTGTTAAATCCTTATGTCTTAGTAAATGGTTTAAATTGCAAAATACTAAACAAAAACTAGTGCCCTAATGAAGATTTGTTAACGATATTTACAGCTGAATAACTAGTTTACACAGGCAGTTTTCACATTCTAAAATTAGTTAATTTCTAGAATTATGCAGGTCTAATTGGAAAAAAATGCTACAAATTAACTGTTCAATTGCTATTTCCAGAATCATTGCATTAAGATGTTTTTTACACATATCTTCATCTAAATATTTTTAAAGTATGTTTACTTAATTATTTTGCCTGTAAATATAAACGCGTAATTTTTAAAAATATTATTTTAACCACTCTACAATGCACCAATGACAAGTGATTGAAGATTTCAACAACTTTTTTGGTCACGTTGTAAGAATAACTGGGTCATCAAAGCAAATGAGCATTGAAAACATTGTTTAACTTTTTTTTTCAAACGACAAACAAATTTAAGAAAAAACTACAAAATAATGGAAGAAAATTATAAATGTATTAGCAAAATAAATTTCTAGTATTTCAGCTATTTATTGCCATTATTAAATGAAAACAAACTGTAGAGACATTCTACCATCATTTAAAACCAAAACTTTCAATTCCTATTCTGAAATGCCCTTGCTTAAACAGGAATTAAAATAATATTTCAAAAGTTATAAAATGAGAAATAATTGACTCATTGATACTTATATAGCAGTTTGCTCATTCTCTAGACTTTACTTTTTTCTCTAGCTCCAATATAATTACTTTCAATAATTTATTTTCTGTATCTTCCAAAAATCCGAGTTAACGATTTCCTTCTAATAAATAACCCATAGGAGCTAGTTAATCGCACATCAAAACAAATGAGCATTGGAAACATTGTTTAACTTTTTTTTTCAAACGATAAACAAATTTAAGAAAAAACTACAAAATAATGAAAGAAAATTATAAATGTAATATCAAAATAAATTTCTAGCATTTCAGCTATTTATTGCCGTTATTAAGCAAAAACAAACTGTGTGGACATTCTGCCCTCATTTAAAAACCAAAACTTTCAATTCCTATTCTGAAATGCCCTTGCTTAAACAGGAATTAAAATAATATTTCAATAGTAATAAAATGAGAAATAATTCACACTCTGATACATATATAACAGTTTGCTCATTCTCTAGACTTTACTTTTCTGTCTAGATCCTCCATAATTACTTTCACTAATTTATTTTCTATATCTTCCTAAAATCCGAGTTAACGATTTCCTTCTAATAAATAACCCAGAAGAGCTAGTTAGCCCCACATCAAAGCAAATGAGCATTGGAAACATTGTTTAACATTTTTTTTCCAAGCGACAACCAATTTAATAAAAAAACAACAAAATAATGGAAGAAAAATATAAATATATTAGTAACATTACATTGGTAAAACTCTTCAAAAACACTTTCTTTAAGTGAGGCAAGGATGGTAATACCAAGTTTGTTTTTCTTTTAAAGCGAAATTCGATTAAGTGAAGAACTTCCAGTAGAAGACAAGGATCATCCTCATGAATAAGATGATAAATTCAAGATATTATGAAATAAACTAACTTTTATAGATGCTATGTAAGTAAAATCTACACTATAAGAACCTACAAACATTTAACAACGCAATGCCCAGATTGGTTTAAGATATCTACAAGGATCCATACCGGCAAAAATACTATCAACACCACGTTCCTCGCACCGGATACGATGTATCCGGGTCGTTTCCTTTAGACCTGAAGTACGGTTTTAAAAATCTTTTATAACTTCACATTCACCAATAAGAGATTTTTGATTTAGTCTGTAGGATGTTAAAAGACACAGAAGTCAAATCGGGTATAAAATATCCACCACAAGTTCTCGGATTACAAACTGGGTGCAAATGCTTCCGAGTAAATTAAACTTTTAGCTAATCGAGCGGTAGAGGATCCCACACTTGAATACAATAAATCTCTACGCTTTGTAAAGTGTTCTGTTAGAAATTGGAGAGCAGGTCATCAGATTTCACTGAGAAGTAGCAAAAATGTGTCCTCAATCCGCTATAAATCTTCGGTAGAGCTAACATGTTACCTTAACGAGTGTAATGTGTAATAGGTTTCTTTTGAGAAAAACTGATAAGTAGCGCTTAGTCCGGAAAATTTGTAACACTTCGGAATGTGTTAAAATGGTTTGTAAAAACAAATATCGTAAGATTTGTCAACAATAATGAGCCTATAGAATAGAAAAAACTACTATTATACTTACTATTATTACTATTACTTTATATTGAGACTTTTTCTAAAATGCTTCGTGTTTTATATGTCAAATAATGGAATCAAGAACAATGAAAATTACAATTATTTTCTCATAATAACTAAGAATTATTATGATAGATACTCTTACACTTATAACTTCACATTCAGAAAAAAGAGATTTTTGATTTAGACAGTATGATGTTAAAAGACACGGGAGTCAAATCGGGTATAAAATATCCAGCACAAGTTCTCGGGTTACAAACTGGGTGCAAATGCTTCCCAGTTGATTAAACTTTTAGCTAATCGAGCGGTAGAGGATCCCACACTTGAATACAATAAATCTGTATGCTTTGTAAAGTGTTCTGTTAGAAATTTGAGAGCAGGTCATCAGATTTCACTGAAAAGTAACAAAAATGTGGCCTCGAACAGCTACAAATCTTCCATAGAGCTAACAAGTTACCTTAACGAGTGTAATGTGTAATAGGTTTCTTTTGAGGAAGACTGATAAGTAGCAGATAACGGTTTGTCCCGAAAACAAATATAGCAAGATTTGTCCACAATAATGAGGCTATATAAAAAAAATTTACTATTATATTTACTATTATTACTATTACTTTATATTTAGATTTTTTCTAAAATGCTTCGTGTTTTAGATGTCATAAAATGGAACAAAGTACAACGAAAATGACAATTATTTTCTCATAATAACTAAGAATTATTATGATAGATACTCTTACACTCATTATGATACTTTATTTATTTTTCAAAATTTATATATTTATCTCTCATTGCAAAAAATGAAGGTATTTTGAAAATAGAAGAGTTATTAACTTGCAATTATGAATTCATTCTATAACATATATTGAAATTATTAATCAGAAAGAGATGAATGCCAATGATGAGTAGATGAATCCTCTCAAATTTAATACATTTCTGAAATTAGAAGTGAATTAGGTCTGCTAGACGCAAATTGCTACATTAGAAATTAGCTGTGTATATATATATATATATATATATATATATATATTATGATGTCATATGTATATGTATGTATGTATATATATATATATATGTATATATATATATATATGTATGTATGTATATAGATGTATGTATGTATAGTATATGTAGATGTAATATATATGTATATATATATAATATATATATAAATATATATATATTAAATATATATATATATATATATATATATATATTATATATATGTATTATATGTATAATATATATATATATATATATATATATATATATATATATATATATATATATATATATATATATATATATATATATATATATATATATATATATATATATATATATATATATACAAGGGTAGTATATCTCTAAATGGATTAAAGAAAGGGTTTTGTCATGCATAAAGTTCTGAGGGAGATGCTTTTGCAACACTGAACTGCATACATTTTTCATTTTTCATTCTTTTAAGGTTTGACTTTGATTTGGAGCTCTACGGTCTAGTATTTTACTACACGAGGACTAATAAGACCAGATCTATTCCTTAAAGTGGATTCCGAACGGCTAAGTTCACCCATGCCATAAGGGGATTTGCAGAGCATAGCCCTATCCATTCGGTCATCGGTCATCTTTCATGCTTTTAAATAGAATTTTATACCATGGCCACATGCCTATAAGTTGCAGCTTCATTGCTTCTTTATTTTTACGTTACAATTTTGTTTTTAATTAAGAGTACAAAATAAAATATATAGTTAAAATTTGAAAATTAAATTTTTCTTGTACGTATATACATTCTTAACAGCGAAACTTCTGAAAATTCATCTAGGCATGTTTGAAATGAATATTTCTGAGCACTGGCGATTATAATAATTGTTGTACTTTGTAGAAGGAAATAGAAAAAAAGCCTTAGCATTTTCAATGCATGGAATTCAAGAAAAAACAAACAGGGAGAAAAAGCTATTAAATGCTAATATGTTTCGTTTGTTATGTAGAGCCCCTATTAATGAAATCTTGTACGCAAACAACATTTGAAACACTGAAGATTCATATTTCATTTTTTATGAATGTATTAAAAGGTTATAATAATAATTTATTTAGGAATTATATTTTTTATTTTTGATATTTTTATTTGTGATACGATGTTTCCTTAACGTATAGTGTTGATCCGTCCAAAAAAAATATACATATTTCTTCCAAATCAGTTCTCTTGTACCCCAGCTCACTCGAAGAGGTGTGTCACCCTTTAAATATCTCACTCTACGTCTTCAGTGACGACAAATGTCTGTCAATGACACATGCAGTTCCGATGCGGAAATAGCCGCTGTATGAAGCTTGCGATGGGGAACGACCCAGACATTCTAAGTATTGATAAACAAATCCGTGAATAAAACACCGAAAACCCCGATATGGGAATGTTACAACGAAAACGTTTCAGCGTTATCTAAAACAAAGATTGCCTAGTATCACTCACAACGTATACCCTACAACGAAAATTTTTTTCTTGTGGGAATAAAAATAATATCTCCGAAAATAAAACGCGACAGTCCTAATATCTTATCTGCAGGGGGTTTATAACTTGACTCGAGATAGAACCCACTTGATCGCAGCAGGACGACATGATCTTTTATTTATTTTTATTTCTTTTGCAGATAATTTTTTTTCATATGTTTCTGTGCCGTTTGTTCGCTAACGACAGGCAATACATTGGGAATAAGCTTTCGTTTCATTTTGAAAGGGTAAGATTGTTAGATATGCATGCGTACCAACAGCGTACAGTCCATAGATGCTGAGGAAACGAAGCTAGCACTAAAATTTTAAAATGCAAAACGTATTTTTGTATCGCATTGTATATGAATTTCATGCACCTTTGCTTTGACTTTTTTTGGTTGTTGTTTTAGCGTGATTAGGATGTATAAGATCCTTAAAGAGTTTAGAAAATTCACATAACATACACATTCTATTCACATAATACCGTCATTATACTCGAGTAGCTGTTCGAGCGTGTCTAAATGTTTGGCGTAGGCGATTGCTATGAAATTAACATCAGATATTACGTACTTCATGCACGCGCTCTAAGGCACCTTTAAGTCACGAGTGAATCGGTTATTGCATATCTGCTGTACACAGAGCTCCGTATGCAGTCGTAACCCTTAGGCCAGGGATGGACAAACTTTTTTGGCCGCGGGCCAAAAATCAAAAGAAAATAAATTTGGTGGACCAAGATAAATTTTTCTAAAATTTTAAAAATAATATACAAGTACCTAACGGTTTAAATACGTTAATGAGATGAAGGAAATTGCGATTTCATTTTTAAAAGTTCCTTATACTGAAGTTCGAAGTGAGCTGTACTGATTTTAAGGAACGATGATAAATGCTCATCTGTCAGTCTACTTCTGAAATTATTCTTTCTAAGGTTCAAAATTGAAAACACTTGTTCACATATAAGAAGCAAATATACCTCTGATCTTCTGGGCGAGAGATAATAAATCTGGGATATAATATTTAAGCAAAGTAGAAAAGGAGACGGATATATAATGTATAAATATATATTTCTTTTAATTTGCCTCGGACCGGCAACTTAAAATTCTTTCCGTGGGCCAAATAAAACCTTCCGGCGCGACGTAGTTTGCCCATCCCTACCTTAGGCTGTCCCCATACGAGAGAATAATAATATTATGTAAATTACATATAAAGCTTTACATTTCACACGTCTAACTGAAAAATATAACTCAATTTAAGACACTACATCAGTTTATTTTCCACTAAATTATAGTTGAGTGCATATCACAAGTCATATACAAGCGTATGAATTATTAGATATGAATATCAGAAGGGATTTTTGGAACAGACATAGGGTTAATGGATGCGGTTCGACAATCCGCTTGCGCGAACTTTCCATTGGAATGGAAAGGTTTATCACTTGATATTTTCGCACGCTGGCGGTTAAATTGGCGGTTAATTTATATAAAGTTAATTAGTTTCATATTTTTTTCATGTCATTGAATTAATATTTCGTTTTGGCTGCTTTAATCTCTTAGTGTTGCGTTCCTTTATTTATGAATTCTAATTATCATCGCTCTTAATATGGATAAACAAAGAAAGAATGAAAGTGGAGTCATCTCCGAGGCAATAATTTCAACTGATTAGCTAGAGATGTGTTTAAAGAATATGATTTTATCTCGATTTATGAAAGAGAAATGATCAGTTAGAGGAGTAAAGCGTAACATACATACCAAGAATTATATAAGTAAATTAAAATGTATGCTTTGTTGCCGTCTTTTTACTTCCTTGTATTAACCCTTTGCACTGCAGCCTAGTAACTCATAAAGGATACCAATAACTCCAGCACTATATTAGTTACAAGTACATACCTGTGATGTAAAAGAAACACGGAGTCGCATAAAAATGGAGTATGGTTATCATTATTGAGTAGGCTCACCGTGTCGTCATAGCCGCGACAGTGAATTTAATGTTAGTAGTTTAATGCGCAAATATGGCGACAACGGAGTGCAAAGGGTTAAATAAAGGAACTTTTGCTAAAAGTGTCCATTGCTCACATTTTAACAAAAATACCAAGTTTGACAATGCCTGAATCCATTTTGAATAGTTATGGAGTTACGTGTGTAGGTACGTACAATGAAACTATAGCTTTCAAATTTTAAATATCCATTTTGGTTATAGTGAAATATGTCAAAATGCTCAATCCTGTAAATACGAAAGTATCTCGTATGACTCAATAACGAGGAGTTTTAAAGTAATGAAATTTTATATAGTATCAATGTTGTGGGTCGTTGCGAGATTACAATATTTGAACTTTACTGACACAACACCGTTACTCTGAGGCACATTTCTAAAATAATAATTCTGATGATGCATCATACAAAACAAATGCAAAAATTGGGTAAAACTTAATAGGCGTACAAGAAAGTCATATGATGTCGAGCTCAAATTTTTTTAAATACTAAACTATAATATTTTTCCTTTCATAAAAGTTTAAGGTTCAAGTAAGAAACCTATAATTGATAAACTACAAACTACAATTTCTATCCGAAGGAAATATCTTACTGTGTCATGTTCTAAAATTACTTTCTTTACATTCTTTTTCAACTATCTAACGATTCAGAAACTCTCCGAACTGCCCTTTTAAGGGCACTTCATTATTTTTCGAGGAAGACGGTTTATTTTGACAGTTTACCCTACGTACCTTTTGCACGAAAGTGAGAAGCAAAAATGAAAGAAGGCCTTAAAATATAGCGAGGAACTACTTTATATCCCGTGACCACAGGCCTATAAAAACTGGTTCTATTGACGTCATATTCTTCTGCCACTTCCCTGTTTTAGGAAAAGATTGGCGCCGAAAATAGTCTCCATTTTCCCCCCACGATTTATGAAAGTTTCGTTTTGTTTGCCGGTAAGGTTTCGCAAACAATCTTTTCCGGGCACATTATTTAATCCCAGAGTTAAAAAGGAGATCAAACTTAAGTAATTTGCTTTGGACGCTTAAGCGGACTGTGGACTTTCTATACTTGTTTATTCTGTTTTTCAATTAATCTACTTGAAAATTTAACATGCTATGCAATGCAATATGAAATTTTAATATGCACAGTAATGCATTTTTGTAAAAGGGTTAAATTTTAAAGCTAGAATTTTCTTTGAAAGTGGTGCAAGTTCATTTTTGACAAAAAGTTAATGATAACAATGAATACAATCTGTTATGATCTTTTTCTTTAAAAAAATTTTCAACCGTAGAAAAAAATCCATCAAAATGTTCATTATTTTGTTAATATAAATTTACGTAGTTAGTGAATTTACAAATACAGTGGACTCCGCTTAATGTGATCAGTTTGGGACACTGTGATTTTGATAACAATAACCGATTGATAACAATAAACGATATACAAAATTAGATAAATTTACCCCCTCCCCCGCCTTTAATTCACACCAAACCAAAGTCTTAGAGCCTTTTCAACTTGATCATCTTTACTGGCTCTATTACGTTTGCACTCCGTTTTTTCATTTTGTTTATCGTTTATAGTAAGTTCATCACGATTTTTCCAAATTTTGCACAATAGAGGCTGTGAAATGTTTAACCGCGCTGCAGTATTGCGCTGACTCATTTTTAGTAACTTGTCATAACGATTTAAAATTTCCATCTTTTGTTTTAATGTTAAATTATTTCGCTTTCTGGCTTCCACAACGAAAATTAGAGGCAATATTTTATATTTCTGTTTTAATTTAATCATTTTTTAATTATAAATAATGCATTCTATATTTCTGATATTACTATTATGGTAAAATTAAATTCAGAAAATGTCTATTATTGTAGAACAGAGGAAATAATAATAATTAATTTTTTTATAAATAGGCTTCAATAAATATTCTCTATACATATTCTTTATGAAACGAATGCAGCCAATTTAACTGAGAGAAAACATTTTGTAAAATATTAAAGAAAAATATAAAAGCAATTTTTTTTACTAAATGTCCACAATAGTCATTTAAAATACAAATTTGAAAAAATTTACGCTTCAAACACACGAATGTGAAATAACTTTTATTTTATATGTTATAAGGTAAAAAAAAATCTGTAGATTTCATTGGAATATCACACAGAAATGCATTTGGTGTGTTGCAAATAGTTATAAAATCCAAAGTTCTTTGGTTTGAGAAAATATTTAATTTTTTTCATGAGTAATATTTTTTTTGCACGTTATGAGAATAATTACATAATTATATCATGATGGGTTATAAGAAACCATTTATAGTCCTTATTCTTTTATATTAGTGGTTCTCAAGCTTTTTTTGTAAGGACACCCTTGTCAGGCTAAAAAAAAAATTCGGGACACAGCTACCCGTAAAGCTGTTTGATTATAAAGGAAAAGAAGTGCATAAAGTACAAATTCAATGCTCATTTGTCAGTAAGGGGTATTCTTGGTGTGCACTGAAAGTCTGTCATTTTTAATGGATTATATGTGTCCATAGAGTCCTGAGCTATTAATTTTTGATATTGTGATACATCGTCAGTCTAACATCGCGAAGTTAACTACGAACGTAGCCAGCAGAGGGCACGTACCTCCCTAAAAAATAAGGATTCATACTAACATTTGATACCAGTTTGTTGTCCTGCTATACTAATTAAACATTGAAATAGCTTTTATTTTGAGCCAAGTGTATCTGCATTTCTACATTTTTTGGAAACAACGCAGCTTTGTGTATTGTAATAAGATTGTGACGAAAAAATAATATTATATACATTTATGTTACATAAACTTACAAACTAAATATTTTTTCTTAAAACTAAAAAACGGTACATAAACACCAAAATCATCAATTATATTAGATAAATTCTTCTAAAATAAAAATTAAAAATAAAAAACACTATATCATGGGATTTTGCAAAATTACACCCCCTACTTATTGAACTTAAAAAAATTAAACTTAAAATTAACTAAATAAAATTCTAGATATGAAAAGTATACCAGGCAAAGGAATCCTCGAAATATATAGACGTAAAAATTCAACAGCGAAGTATCAGAAAAAATTATTTCCTATCACTACAACACATTCCACTCTTCCGGGTATCGAAAAGTCGTGTGGAAAATAGTATATACATAAAAGGAATTCGAAGAGTCATTAGTCTAACCATTCACGATGTGTTTAAGCTAAGCCATCTAATATCGTAAAACTTGTTTACGATGTGGTGTTTCTTTGCTTGAATACACAGAAACATCGGAATAGTGAGTGTAATAATTCGTTGTCGACTCGGCATGGTACTGGGAAATCGCCGACAAAGCTAAGCGGCAACAACGATACGACATATTCACATCGCTCAAGGCACCACAGAAGCATCGATGCCGTTTGCGTGACATCGGAAAATCGTGCGTACATGTAGGTTGCTTGGTGGGTGACATTGGGAAATAACGGTTTTACGATATGAAAATTCCGAAACAGGTTTCACGATTTCAGTTCCACACCGGTTTCTCCCAATGCATCGATACATCGCAGCAGGCCTAATTATAACTCTTATTTAGTAAAGTCCTAAAAAATTGTGAGATTTTGAAAGCCAGTTTCAATTTTTATAAAATCATTAAGTAATTCCTTTTAAATAATTTAAAAATTAAAAATAATTTATACAGGTGAAATATGAAAAAAGTTTACATTTTATATTACGATTTGCAAGATAACTTCACTTAGAACATAAGAATTAGATTATAACTTACATTAAATAGATTTCATTACTTCATTCAACAGAATAAAAGATTAATGCAAAAATCTTTTTAGATAAAAGAAGTTAAAAAACGTATCTGAATTTGAAGAACAGTGTTAATCATTAAAAATAACATAAATGTATAATTTTTTGAATAACATTAAATACATCTTATAATAATATATAAAGATAATATATAATAAAATATATCATAATATATATCACAATATATTTAATATATAATATAATATATAATAAATAAAGATAATACATCTTATTTACATGCAGAAAAACAATTAGGTATATTTTTTACATCTTATGTATCGTGATATATCATACAATTTTATATTCTTCGATATTAGTTCTATACTAGGAATGATTACATAATTTTAGAAGTGTTTAAAGTATTTAAAATTTTTTTTTTCAAATTTTTGTAAAATAATACAAATATAATTTTCAAAGTGTTCAAATAATTATAATTGGTCAATTTAGACAAATTTTTAACATACACAAAAACACCTTCAGAAAGTGTGAAACCCCTCAATATGGCGATTTCATGCAGTAGGGCAAATTCTCAAATTATGACAATTCTGGCTTTAGTTTCAAACGGAAGAGCAGTTTATTGTTAGTCTATTGGATGTTGTAAACATGAAAATGAATGGGAAGGGCATTATAGTAGTGCGGGACGTTGCGACAAATTGCTCTATACGATGATACGATGAACGTGGAACGATTGGATACGTTTTTCTTTATTCTTGATTATTGCCGTTGTATCCCTCCTAAGTTCGCAGCACCCAGTTTTAGAACCGCGGTTATGTTATACATTTTATAATGAAATAAAGCAAGAAATGTAAAATTTTCGCCCAAATTCTGACCAGCGAACAAAAGACTTGTTAGCTCAACAGCTTTAAAGTTCAATTTCACTTTGTCTGACTATTTTGAAGAATAAAATTAATTCTTTTGTAAATGCAATAAAACAAAAGGTATATTAAATGCCGCTGTGTAATACTAAATTTTGTAGAGATGCCTGCTTGAATAATCAAATAACGAGCATTCAAGAAAATTTTTCAACAGAGCTGAACATTTTATTTTATATTAGATGAAATATAGTCTCTTATAATGAAGACTTTTAAGCTCGAAAGGTAATCCCGATTACTCTGCTTATAGTCTCTCAAGGGAAAACAAACAAACGAGAATCCCTGAATAAGATCAACACAATAAATAGATTTCAAGGTTCCTACTCAACTATTCATCTCTTTCTCTCTCCATATATTATTTTTTAATCCATATCATCATATAATGTGACACATCATCAATCCAAATATTAAGCCATGAATGTATTTTCTTTTGCTAAGCATAGGTTGTCGTGCAAAGTATGGAACGCAAAGTTCCGGGATTCATCGATTTGCGATAATCATCTGAACAACTAACGAGTATACTTGGTGATGATTCATATTGAATCTGTAGAGTCCAATGTCCTTTAGGCTGGCACGTGTGTATGGTTGTAAGAAGGCCTTATAGTTGAGGAAAGACATGCAGCTTGGGAAATTTTTCAGTTTTTAAAGAACTCCGAGCACAAGAAATTTTGCATCCGATTTACAAACAGGTAACCACAAGATGTTAATAAAAGTGTATCTTCGACATCATTTTAGTTTCTATAAGTATTCTTTTCAGAAGCCGGATAAGTTAATGAATACACAACAGTGCTTTTTTCAGTAATGAGGAAAGGGAACATACTTCTTATCCTAAAATAAGTGAGAATTATTAGCCCGGACTACTTTTTGTTCACTATGGAGGTTATCCCTTTACACTACTAGAGAAACTTCTAATTATCTCGAAGTCCTTATGAAGCACACATTGAGATTAAGCCAGGAAAAACCAGGAAAGGGTTAGAAAACTACAGTGAACTGGTGAATCTCACGTTTATGGTGGACAATTCAATAAAAAATCCTCAGTGTAAAAATCTGTAAAAAAATGTTAAAATTATCACTGTATGAATACTGCGCATATTCCCGAAAGGAAAGGAAGATACGAAGGATATTTTAGCTTATACATTGTTTCAACGTACTTCAGTTACTATTAACTAGAGCTCTTTTCAGAAAAATTGCAGGCTTGATAGATAATGATAGATATAATGCTGAAAATATTAATGAAGTTATCGAAATAAAAATGAATGTTGAATGAATAATCATGTACAATGTTTAACGATATAAAAATAACTCACTTGGATAAAAGACCAAATCCATACGATAAATTAAAGTCTAGTACTATATTATGTATGTACTAAACATTCCATTATATCTATAATAAAAACAGTATGCCATTGAAAATTAAAAAAACAGAAATATATAAACGACAAACAAAATATCTTTTTACTATAGATCAGCATTTTAAATCCTTAGTGGTAGTCCTCACTCGGAAGATTCGATTAATTCTTTGAAGCAGATTTAAAGTTATTCTATAGAAAAGAAATATTTTTCTCACGTCTACTCTCACAAAATACTTCACAGTGATACTTTTTTCCTTCGACTGAAATGCAGTGGATCAGTACCCGAAAGTAAAATCCATTTTCATTTAGCTCTAAAAAAAACCCTCACCTATCACTGGCTAGTGCTGATTATGTAATATGCATTAAGGAGATATAGAGCATTTCGAGATTAAAAACCTTCATTGTAGCCTTTTTACGAATCCACCTGTTCTGTTCCTTTAAGAACGAAATTAATTTTCACAAGATTTTTAATAACGTTCTATATGTAACGCCATTTCAAGTTGTATATTTTTTAACACATTGTATGCGGGACATGTACTAGTACGTATTCTGACGATTGATACTTGAGCGTGTGACGGACAAGTACAGGTTAGTGTAACAACATGGTTTGTTTGTGAGTACAAAAATAACAGTATATACAGGAAAACGAAGCCGAATGTTCTTGTCTACTACATAGATTCTGAAAAAAATTTAGACAAAATCTAGTTTTTACATCAGTCGATGCGGAACCACAGAACGGGAAAAAATTAAAACTATATACTACTATTTCTATTTGATTTTTCATATTTACGATACTATTATAAATTTATCCACTAAAAAACATATTTTTTGTTTACAAAAATCTTATGGTTGTTATTTATATATTTCTATTTATATATTTGTTTATATATTTCAATATACGAAAAGTTCGTTAAAAAATTAAATAATTTTCGATCTATTGAGATTTAACTGAATAACTAAATTTACGCGCAAAACGCCCGCTCCCGGTACAATTCCGCTTCGACATGTACCAACACAGAATATGTTAAAACCAAAAACAATATGCATTTGAAAAATAAAATGAAATTTCTTTAGTTAAATTGAACATTTTTTGAAAATCTCATTATTCAACACCATCATTTATACAGGGATATGTTACTGTATAACATGCATATGCTGTAGTAAGTTACATTTAAACCTACAACTATAGAACAACATATAGCTTATATTCACACACAAAACTATAACAGAATCCTACCTATATCAACATTTATATCCACAGCCGGTTCTGCGCTATTAGTCACATGTGTGCAAGAGAATATTTGGTCGTCCCATATCAATATTTAAATACCCCTGCCAATATGAAATCCCAGCAGATTGAGAATTTAACCCAGTGCGTTAAATTTATTATTACTATATATGTATGACTGCTACATATAATTGACTAGGGATCAAAAAAGTATAAATGTGTATTGTATTCATTTTAAGTTAATTAAAATTGATATCGTATCAAAATAATGTAACAAAATACAGTCATGAAGTACATTCTTTTTCCTTTTTTATCTCTCAGTTCATTAATAATATCCGATAATTCTAAATTTTTACAAAAAATTTTTTGCAATTGCTAATAATACTAATCAAAGAGAAGATAGAGTTTCGGACCAAAATTATACATTATAACTTATATTATACTTTTTATTACAAATCTGTTTGGAATTTTTATATGATACTCATGAATCTTTTAAGTAAGAATTCCTTTTAAATAAAAACTTAATATATTGTTAATTAATACCTTTAAAAACAGGAAAATATGTGAAGAAGTAGTCACGAAAAATTAACCTTGGAATATGACAACAATTTTTTTAAAAATAATGTTGTCACAAACCTAACTTTTCTAAAATATATACATACTTTTTCTAAAAATAGAAATAACAACATTTTCTTTAAAAAAAAAAAGGCTTTAGTTAACTTGCTTTAATGGTATTAATTTCACCCGTTCACGTAAACATTAGGCAATATGCAATGTACACCTCTTAGTCCTAGCCCTGTTTATACATCTCTATCTATCTATCTATCTATCTATCTATATATATATATATATATATATATATATATATATATATATATACATATATACATACATATATACATATATATATGTATATATATATATATTTATATATGTGTGTATAGATATATACATGTCATGTGAAAAATTTAATACTTTAGTCTTAAACTAAAAGTACTAATTCCTATATTTAAAAACATCCAAATCCGCGATTTCGTCGTCATCGAAGTAGCCTCTTGGCGTTACACTCTTTTGTCTGAGAAAAATCTGTTGGCGAAATTAACTAGCCAACCTATGTTGCTGATTAAGCACATTCCTTTTCTCCCGCATGTGGCGTCCCTAAAGTTATAAAAGGCCGCACGACCATACTTTGTTGGATTTTGCTGTTGGATGTTACTAAATAAAGATGATGATAAAGTTATCTTGATAAATATTATTCTTTTCGCCCTACGACTGTACCCCTTCGACCACGTTAAATCCCTGAAGCATGGAATGCTACGCTATGTTTCATATATATATATATATATATATATATATATATATATATATATATATATATATATATATATAGATAGATAGATAGATATATATATATGTATGTATTTATATCTATATATATCTATATTTATATATCTATTATATATATATATATATGTATTTATATCTATATATATATCTATATATGTATATATATACATATATATATCTATATCTATCTATCTATATCTATCTATCTATCTATCTATCTCTCTCTCTCTCTTATATATATATATATATATATATACAGATAGATAGATAGATAGATAGATAGATAAATAGATAGATAGATATAGACAGATATAGATAGATAAATAGATAGATACATATATATTCGTATATATATATATATATATATATATATATATATATATATACATACATACATACATATATATATATATATATATATATATAATCCTAAAGTAATAAATATAAGGAAAATTAAAAACTAAATTAAACTTCAAAATAAGAATGAACTAGATGACAAATATTAGTAGTATATATATTTTAATTTGAACATATAATTTAACCTACTTAATTTATTAGAAATGATATTTTATGAAATTATAATATGATAGTTTAATTAGTACATATTTAGTTACATTAACCATATATATATATATATATATATATATATATATATATATATATATATATATATATATATATATATATATATATATATATATATATATATATTCCCCTATATGAACGAATAGAAAAATACAAACATGGTACATTTAATTGCAGAAAAATCCCATTTAATATATCCTACTTAATACCATTTCCGCTATGTATCTTCCAAACCACAGTAGTGTAATCTTTCAAATGAAGATAACAAAATTTTAACCAAGGTTTAATTTTTGCATGTTCCCCCTAGAATGGCAGTTTTAAATGGAATAAATGAAACACATTATTCATATAATGCATTTAAGTTTTTATTTGGAGTTAAATGAAAACGAGCGAAAATCCAGGGTAGTTAGCTTCCCGACTACTTCAATTTTGGTTTTAGTTATTTAACATTATCCAAGACACTAATTCCGTGACTTTTTTTTTTCCCCTCCTCTCGTTTCGACATCATGTCATCAATAAATTATGGGGTGGCCATATTTAATGCAATCTTCGACGAATGTCAAAAAATTCGGGAGCGAAGTCACTCAGCTCCTATAATGGAAGCTAATTCCATTAACAGGTAATTAGGATAGAGATGATGAGTGAAGGGATAATCTAGTTGTACGTTTTCCAAGTTGGGTGGATTTGTAATCGATTCGCTTTTTAAGAAAAGGTGCAATAAGTCGAAATGTATTCGGACAGAAATGTTTGTGCATTTGCACACAAAAAATATTAAAAGTAAATTTATACGATGAATGATTCTAGATTTACTACAGAAGTAAATCAATAACAATCCCTTATATAATAATAGCCTAAGTTATCTGTCCGCAAATTTATGAAGCGGTTGGACCTGGAATGGATACAGGCATCCAATCAAAGCAAATAAAGTTTATCTTCTCCTAAACTATCGATCCGATTCTAAAATAAATTTGTATAAATATGCTACATATCACAGCAAAAAATACTGTCGTCTTTAAAACGTTCGAAATCCACCCCTTCGCCCCTTTTCGAGAGTTTAATGCCGTTATTTCGAGCCCTATTTTCCCCGGTTAAGAGCAGGCGATTAAATTTAACCATTTATCACTTAATAAATAGGAAAAATAACAATTTTTTCTAGCATTGTGACGTCATTCCTTTAACCATCTCATTTAATCATTTCATATTTTAAACTATTTAAATATCGTCTACACTATTATAATATCTTTTATCACTGAACTTAGATATTACGTAAATGATTTTCTTTTATATTTGGCTTAAATAATAGATTAGGTACATATGTGATAATTTTAAATTGAATCATCGATTATTTTTTGTTGCGATGAAAATTTTATCATCGGTATTAACAATAACAAAGATAACAAAATTTTAACCAAGGTTTAATTTTTGCATGTCCCCCCTAGAAAAGCAGTTTTAAATGGAATAAATGAAACACATTATTCATATAATGCATTTAAGTTTTTATTTGGAGTTAAATGAAAACGAGCGAAAATCCAGGGTAGTTAGCTTCCCGACTACTTCAATTTTGGTTTTAGTTATTTAACATTATCCAAGACACTAATTCCGTGACTTTTTTTTTCCCTCCACTCGTTTCGACATCATGTCATCAATAAATTATGGGGTGGCCATATTTAATGCAATCTTCGACGAATGTCAAAAAATTCGGGAGCGAAGTCACTCAGCTCCTATAATGGAAGCTAATTCCATTAACAGGTAATTAGGATAGAGATGATGAGTGAAGGGATAATCTAGTTGTACGTTTTCCAAGTTGGGTGGATTTGTAATCGATTCGCTTTTTAAGAAAAGGTGCAATAAGTCGAAATGTATTCGGACAGAAATGTTTGTGCATTTGCACACAAAAAATATCAAAAGTAAATTTATACGATGAATGATTCTAGATTTACTACAGAAGTAAATCAATAACATTCCCTTACATAATAATAGCCTAAATTATCTGTCCGCAAATTTATGAAGCGGTTGGACCTGGAATGGATACAGGCATCCAATCAAAGCAAATAAAGTTTATCTTCTCCTAAACTATCGATCCGATTCTAAAATAAATTTGTATAAATATGCTACATATCACAGCAAAAAATACTGTCGTCTTTAAAACGTTCGAAATCCACCCCTTCGCCCCTTTTCGAGAGTTTAATGCCGTTATTTCGAGCCCTATTTTCCCCGGTTAAGAGCAGGCGATTAAATTTAACCATTTATCACTTAATAAATAGGAAAAATAACAATTTTTTTCTAGCATTGTGACGTCATTCCTTTAACCATCTCATTTAATCATTTCATATTTTAAACTATTTAAATATCGTCTACACTATTATAATATCTTTTATCACTGAACTTAGATATTACGTAAATGATTTTCTTTTATGTTTGGCTTAAATAATAGATTAGGTACATATGTGATAATTTTAAATTGAATCATCGATTATTTTTTGTTGCGATGAAAATTTTATCATCGGTATTAACAATAAATTCTTTTCATATAAGTCTAGGAGTCTATTTCACGGACTAATAAATATCTAACTTTTAATTTATATATATTTGGAAATTAAGAAGTTTGTTCGTTTGTGTGTTTGTTTGTTATATATAACCACACGGTTTGACTAAATGAATTCAATGTGATTCTAAACTGCATTACAGGATCGGGAGACTCTAGAGGAGTATGACGATAAATAAATTATTGAGAGTGAACCAGATAGGCAAAAAACAAATCATTTTTTACCTGCCTCATTGGGCACTTAACAGTTCTGGAATATTAAAAATTTTACTAATCCCGTCATATGATGGGCTATATGCTAGTAATAAATAATTTAATAAAAATTTCAGGAGGAATATTCTTATTGCATTATTTTAAAAATACGTGAGGTCATGATTTTTCTTTCTAATACGTGAACTCGTGCATAATTAACTTGTCGAACGTGGAGAGCGTGTTACAATATAAGCAATTTAAAGCTTGTATAAATAATAAATACTTTTCTTTTTATTTAACTTATTATAAGCGATACGGTAAACAATCAATGTATAATTAATGATTGGTTTAATTAATGACCGATCAAATATTAAGCTAAAGGCAGATTTCATTGACAAGCATCGATGCCTGAAGTAGGACTTGAACCCATTGACTCTGAGTAACTAATTAATTACCAGATTTTTTATCACGCGGAACTATCAAAATAAAAGCAATATTTTTCTGGTTTGCCCAAGGTTGATATCTTATTCTATATAAACAACATCCCTAACCCATTCGTGACATTTTATGAATTACTAATTAGGTGATTTTTATATATTTCAGAAATATAACAATATAAGGCAATTTGTCGCAACGTCACGAACTATTAAAATGCCCTTCCCATTAATTATCATGTTTACAACAGCCAATAGACAAACAATAAACTGCCCTTCCATTTGAAACTATAGCCAGAATTGTCATAATTTGACAATTTGCCCTACGGAGTGAGATCGTCTTATTCTCTCACAATACAACAAATTGTACATTGCCAGTTTGTAGGCAAAATAGTAAATTAATTTACACTGCAATTACACCAAAACGGAATTACACCAAATGGATCCTCAAACGGACTTTTTAGATGGTCTAGCTATGAAGTAAGCAACTTTTTCAATTTTGATTCTGATATTCTAATTCTAATACTGATTCAGATTCTGATATACGTAACCTATGCAAGAAAAAAAATAATTCATTTTAATATAAATCGAAATATATAAACCTACCAAATAGACAAATGTGACAGACGTCATTGAACAGCAAATTTTTGTATAAAATGTCAGATAAACATGCATATATTTAAATCACACACACCCTTAAAAATTAAAAGAAATGGGAATTTATATTAAAAGGAAATCATTGTGTGAATGCAAAATCATATAATTAAACAAAAAGTCAGAAATAAAGGAGAAGCTACATTAAAAACAGTAATGATCCCCAAATCAGAACCATACCAGAGAAATGGATCAAATGGACGCCTAATTGTTTGGGCATCATTAAAATTTCCCTTTCTGATAACTGCAAAAGTTGATTTTATACACTTTCGATGACTCTGCTTCGTCTGATTAAGAGGATTAATCCGTTCCGAATCTTCTTAATCAATTTTATGTAATGATAGCCTTCATGAATGTGTGAAAAGCGAAAACATTTTTTTTTTTTTAATTTTCAGTTGAAAGGTGAAGGAACTTTTAGAAATGCAGTATGGGTTATCATATTAGTATCAGATTTTTCAAAATGTGCCGATTTCTTTTTGTCTTTACTGAGTTTTTTAATAGATAATTTTAGACAGTCAAAATTTTTATTTTCGTTTTATGGGCCACTTTTCAAAAAATGTTCCCCTAACAAACTTAAGGTTAACTTAATCTAATTATGTTGTTTTTAATTAATTTGCTTTAAATTTAACATGTTGTTAGCAATATATTTATGCAAAAAATGTATAAAATTACAAGATAAAATATTAGTTGTTTTTAATCATTAATTATTAATTTTAAAAAAATCTACATTTATAATACATATATGATCTTTGTGCATTCCTTTTATAGTATAAACATTTTTACTTATAGGCCATCTTCTTCACATTGAAATAAAACTTATTTGCTTTTGTAAAACATTCATAAAAAATGTTAAGAAAGAAAAATCATAAAAAGTTTAAAATATACATTTTTTAAGTAAATAATTTCTGTAATATTTCTTTTATGTACAAAATTTACACATTTTATGTATGGAAACATATTAATAGTAACTTACATTTATTTTATGTACTACAAAGCTATTAACTAATAAATTTCAAAGTTTTGTAAAAACTAGAAATGCCCTTGAAGTATTTCAAATATTCATAAAAGCCAACAGATTTTAGTTTAAAAAGCCTTTAAAGTTATTATTAGTAATAAAGTAGATTCCCTCTAAACCAGCTTCCGTTTAACAGGACGTAATTAGTTTAAGTACAAAAATAAAACAAGCAAAAAAATTACAAAAAACTGGAAATTCAGTAATAAATGTATTATTATGTATTTAAACACATTATGGTGTATTATGAGAACTGGAAATAGCATTATGCTATGTGGATCAGGCTTCGGCCTACTCCACTGAAGTGGCGCTTTCAAAAACTATGTAGGTGAGTCGCCGAATTTAAAGTCTTCAGTTGAAAAAAAAAAGATCCCTGCTAATGGTATATAAAATTGGACATTTAATAAATGCTCACTTTAACTAAAAAAAATAAAAGCATTTGCGTTAATTAAATAATTTTATTTTTTTCCGCTGTAGCACTAAAACGCTCTTTGGAATCATTTCGACTCCAAGATATTGTCACGTGGATATAAGTACAGGTGGCACACAATGAAGAGTCAATTTTAACAACACACTTTATTAAGGGCCAAGCTACCTAGCTCGTACTCAAACAACAACTGCCACTTGCAGTTTTTAACAGAGGCTTTTATATGGTAACAGAACATTCTCGATGTATTTTAATGGAACAGAAAATTTGCATAATTTATAAGTCTTCTTGACTACTTAACAAATCATAATAACAACATAAAATTACTGAAATAAATTTGTCCTGACTCAGGATCTAACCGGAGACCTTTCGGTTCGTTGCCCACGACTTTAACCATTGTACCATGGAGCCCGATAGATTTCGTTTGAAATGTGGCAATATTGTCTATAGTTACATATAGCAATTATATAGTTACATATGGCAATACAGTTACATATATTTATCTCTCTCACTTTATATATATATATATATATATATATATATATATATATACCCATACATATACATACATATATATACATATATATATATGTGTGTGTATGTGTGTATGTATATACATACTGTATTCGATTCTAATAATCTGCATATAATATATATATCAAAATAAAAAACATAACACACATATATATATATATATATATATATATATATATATATATATATATACCCATACATATACATACATATATATACATATATATATATGTGTGTGTATGTGTGTATGTATATATACTTTATTCGATTCTAATAATCTGCATATAATATAAGAATATCAAAATAAAAAACATAACACACACATATATATATATATATATATATGCGTGTGTGTCTGTGTATGTATTCACGTAGGTATATTATATTTACAAATTTATATTTATATATAAGTGTGTGTGTTTGTTACGTTTTTAAAATTCCACCTTTTTAATAGAGCAAGTGGAAAGGTTCAGAGCTTTCTACTGTTAACAGGAATTTCGCTTAACCGGCTTAACTCCGGTACCATTCAGGCCGGTTACTAGAGAGTTAATTGTAATTATATTCTATATTATGGTAAGTATTACATTCAGCATAGAATTATGAATACTATAAAATTATATATGCTTCTCATTCTTATCTTTCATTGTCCAATGAGGTAGAACTACTAAGTTTTCATCCAAATTTCGCTCAGATGAAAGTTTACTGTAGCCATAATGAGGAAGCAAGCAAATATAAAATACAAGAAAACTAATTTAAAGTCCATCCACTGTTGCAGAGAGTGGGAAGGTCGAATGTGTGAGGATTTACGGTCATTTTTATCAGGGCTTTATATCAACATTAATGCCAGACTTGCGAAACGTCACACAAAAATAACACCCCGATAAAAGCCATTCCCGATAGCAGAACCCGATAAATTAAAATATCCCTGGACTATTTAATGGACTCCTCTGCCATTAACGCTCAATTAACACGAGGGGATGATACATCACGCGCAGGCCCCATGCATCATTCTCTGTTTTATTTTTTGATAGAAAGATCTCGTTAAGAAGAGTATAGGATAAATAGTTCTTTTAACAACTTGATGCAAGATATGTGTATGTAGACACACATTTCAGACACTTTCAGATTTTAACTTAAGTCTAGAACGCTGTGAGTCAAATTGAAAATTTGTGAGCAGACGAATACCTTCTTCAGAATGTATACGCTGATAAGGAATAGATATTAATTGATAAACGAAGTGTCTGAATGAAGGTTTATAGCAATATAAACAATGTATACACACATATATACATACATATTTACATTTACATATATATGTATGTACATATATATACATACATATATGCATATATATGAAAGGAAAATTCTCAGGGGTTTTCGAAACTTAAATCAAGGGCTAAAAATTCCCTCGTCATTTTGCATTCCCCTTTTTAACCCCTAACCTAAATTGACCACTGGGGCTAAAGTTTACGTCCTCAGAGAAGAGGCCTGACTAATTATAACTCTACATGGACCTAGCGGACAATTTAGGAAATCTCCAAATAAAACAGTGATACACACTGTCGGATTCCGATTTTTTCCCACAGTCGTTGATCCAGGTGTAAATGGTCTTGAACATACAACTTCATGCAAAACTGTTCCTTCAATTTGCCCTGTCCCTATGATGAAGTGGGTACCCGCCCTCCAACGTTAGCTAAAACGGTATAATTTTTTATGGCCATGACTGCAACCACCCATCGAGAAGTCCGTCTCATTACACACACACACACACACACACACACACATAATATATATATATATATGTATATATTTATTTATTTATACATATGCATATATATATATATATGTATATGGATACATAGGTAGATATATGTGTATATATCCAATACATATATGTGTGTGCAAATACGCATATGTATATATACCATACTTACATACATATATACGCACACACACACACACACACACACATATATATATATATATATATATATATATATATATATATATATGGTTGCAATTATTTTTATTACTAAATGAGCACGTTTAGTTTGTAAATATGAAATTTAGCTAAATTTGTACACAAAAGTTCGTCTTACTTATAATAATAGTCTGGTGATTATTTTTCACTTTTCCCTTGCATTATTTTTTTCTGTTTTTTAAAACCATAACCAAGAAGTGGTGTCTTTGTTTTTCACACTGATTCTGTGCTGGTTTCCATTCATTAATAAGCAGAGCTAACCCTTACTCCATAACATTATTTCTGCTAATTCCATAATATAACTAGTTGCAGGACTAAACGGGTGACTTCAACTTTTCAACGTTACAAGAAAAAAAGATACAACGAGCAAAAGCACTCGGAATACTGACCACTGACCCCGCGGCATTCACATGTCAAACTTGTCCTACTGGTCCTAAGCATTCAATTGTTATTTTACAGCTGCATTATTGGAATAAAGCCCTTTCTGGTGAGGTCAGTTAGGAGGAAGAGAATTGCTATCGGTAGTTCCGCGAATCAGAACTCCCACTATTGGAAATTCCACAAAACCAAAACAAATCAAGGTTAAATTTTGTAAGAAGAATCGAAAATTATCAAAAATTGTGGATAATAATAATGTTATTGAACGTAAATCCTTTTCACGATTTTTTTTAAGTAGAAATCTACAATCTTGTAAAAAACCGATAAAATATGTCTGAAAACATTACAAACTATGTTGTGGCAAAACAAAAAAAAATATACTATTTAAATTAACGAAAGAAAGAGTAAAATCCTTGATACTAAAAACTTTTAAATATTATGGAAACATTTCAGAATTAATAACTTTAAACCATCAATTTAATAAAATAAATCTTAATCCTAAGGAAGACCAAATATCAAAGGCACAGTTCTTCCGTACTGGAGTTTGTGGGTTCGAATCCCTCAGTTGGCATATATGTTCAGAATAGGCTTTAAGCAGTAAGTCTCGATCTCATTAGCCCTCGTGTAGGAAAAAAAAAGTAGACCATAATACTAGAAACCAAAACATCCACATGTAATAAGGCTACTGATCACTTTATTTTCAATAATTTAACAATTGTTTAGCGTCGTTCATTTTTAAAAACTATTTATGTTATTAAATTTTTTTATCATATACACGGCCAAACATCTAATGAACAAACAATTACGGGAAAAAGCTCTCTCTTCGTAACCGGTAAAGGAAAAACAACTTATTCCTTCTTTAATAAATATCGAAGACATGCATCAAATCCACGACTTGACAGTCAGTAACACATTGCTGCTTCTATTTTTGCTCCGTCTCAGCGTGGTGTCTTAATCAATTTTTATCCGATATTTGCTTCTCCATCAATATCACACAGCGTGATGTCATGCACATAAGATGCCCTTATACTTAAAGTAATATCTTAATAAAGGAGAGGAGAGGCGCTAATGGATTCTCCCTCCATTAGTGTGTAATTAGGTGACACTCTGATGAAACAGCGCGTTCGTTCGTTTCTTATACATTTTTGGACGCGAACTTCAGGACCTAATTGGTACTTCCAGATGAGGAGGAAAAGTTACCATTGTTTGATCGCTACAAGAAAATGAAGAAAGAATCTTAAACTAACGACTTCCAGGTTAAACTTTTAATAACTCTCCAACGAAAATTTTGTGTCATTTTTTCTTTCTCTCTGATACAAGGCATACTAATAAGCTTAGTTGCTCTAGTTACGATCCTTATAATGGCAACTCAGCCAGGAGAAGTACAAGCTTTTCGTTAAGATCTACACACAAACTTGTCGACAATTAGTTGACTTCTAATTAAATGCAAGTTAATCGCCAATTAGATCTGAGTGACTGTGGTGGAATAAAACCTTAAAAGTCCTATGATGGAGAGATAGCAGAAATCGATTAATGTTTTCACCAAATTAGAAGTGGGACGTGTATATATGTAAAATACAGAATAGGCAAAAATTTTATTTATAATAAATTACCAGAAGAACACGGTAAAAAAATCAGTTATATTTAGACACATTAAACCACGAGTAAACAATTTACTACCTACAGGACGTTTATAAAAAAAGTCTACAATTTGGTTATCTATATAAATAAAACGGTAGAAAATTTCCTGTCTGAGCGCATATCCCGGCTACTGAACGGTTTCTTTTCATTTCTTCATAAGAAGTTCGCAGATCGTCTTACGTTATTCGCTTTTACGATATTCAAATTAGTTTTCTAATAATTGCTGTTTATGTAATTTTTTATGTTTCCTTTTTCTCGGGCGACACAAATCAATGCCAATGTACGCGATGTTCGGTCTGTAATTATCATTTATGTTGATAAAATGATAGAAATGATAAGTATTTTTGTGACAGTCTGCTTATCACAAAGACTACTAAACGTACGCAAATTTTAGTTAATTTTGTAATCTTCTATACAAATAAAAGTATAGAAATTATCCTGTTTCTGCACACATCACACCAAAACTACTCAAAGGATCAAGATTTCTTTGAACTTTATTCACTGCGCCTAAGGTATTTGTTTTCTACAAATTCCATTTTTTAAAATAATCGTTTATGTCACATTTCACGTGTTGTTCACACATTTAATCAGAGTGCGTCCGTCTATCAAGTAAATGTATCTATCATATACGATCTCGATCTACGCGGCATATTAAATCTAATAATGAGACCCGATATACCAAAATTCCCTTTCACATTTTTTTAATCACTTACATTAATTACGTTGATCTGAATTTTAAAATTTATAATTTACCTGAAGTAAAATTTTTCTCCGAAAAGTTCAAAAGAACACGTGACATTACTGATTATAAATCCCAAGATTGAAAGATAGACGTGCAATGGATAGTCATTTTATAAAGGCCTAACATTCATTTGCCAATGAGTTGCTTTAGTACACGTATACGTAAGGAATATATTGAGTAAAAACTTTATTCTGTACATTTTCAGTAAAGTTTCTGCTCGCTAAGTATACTTTTCATTTTAAATGTCTTATTTAGTTTTTGTGTTATGAATACAGTTTTATATCGGAGCAAAAATATGATTTTCACCCCTTTTCAAATGAATGTTCATAATAATCATTAAAATATACATCATTAAAAATATACCTGCATACCTAAACCTTTCTCGTTAAAATTAACATACTTAATAGGAGTAGTTTCCTGATTATTTCATTAAAATGTGTAAGAATTTGCAATACGACTGGCATAAAGGAACTATTTGTATTACACTGCTTTTGAGTACATACCAACGCAAGATTAAATTCTTTAAGCGTTTTTTTCTCTCTCAACCTTAAATATAAAACCACATATTAGATTAACCTTTTCAAATCGCTTTTTCTTATATAGTAATTTAATGAATGATAACCTAGTTCTTCTCTTTAGCATTTACCTAAAGTGATGTGTTTGGCAGTGTTATATGAACCACTTCCGGCATCAAAGAAGATACTGAAGATAAGCAACAAATCTCAGAGCTGTAGTTATTGGTTTTAAGGAAGTATAACTTATTTCTCTCCTTCAACACATTATACAAGATTAAAAAAAAAAGTAGTATTTCAGAAGAATACCAGAGCTTCCGCTTAAAATATGCATATCCTGAAATGCGGCTCCGCTAATAAGTATAATGAAAGGAAGACGCTTGACAATATTTAAAGTTTATTCCTCATAAGAAGGCGACCTTCATAACCAGTTAAATTGAGTCATTTTTCATGTCCGCCACGTGCTTTAAATAGAGAATTATAAGAGTTAATTATAGTTTCTCTTTAGCATTCACTCGACAGAAAAATGTTATTTAATGCATGCAATTCCTTTTAAAACGAAACTCGCGTTATTTCACTGACTCACAAGATATAATCTTTCTGGGACTATTAATAATGATGATAAAACCTCAACTACAAGAAGAAATTATATAAAAAAAATTGTTTTCGAAATAATGTATAGGAAAATTTAACCATACTTGAATTTCCTATACTCAGGGTATCTGCCAAAATAAAATTTTTCAAATCCATGACTTTTATGACTTTCCCTGATTTAGCAGATCATTTTCCATGACTTTAAAAAGCTTTCGTGAAAGTATATATGAATAAAACTTCTGATGTACATACAAATAGAATATATACTTTTAGAGAAATTACAGGAATTTTATAAAAAAAAAACTATAAACTTACTTTATAAGTGTTAATAAACTCATATACATAAAAATAAATTGTTGTATCTACATACCTAAGTTTAATCATATAGCAATTTTTCAATCAAAATGTTTCCAATTTGAATTCAGGGTACTTTGGTATTATCTAGGTGACCATGAATAATAGCCAAATATAACATTATAATGTTTATATACAATATCCCTAGAGACAAATTTATATTTTGTGCAAAAATCTTAATTTTTATTAAAAAATATTAATTATTATATTAATAAAATTTTAATCTACAATTTAAGAAAAAAAACCAGAATAATACACATTTACCCACCCATTAAGCTTTCTTGCTTTGAGTTTCCTTGATGAACAAATTTTACTTGGTGATATGGTATATAGGATAATACATAAATACCAAACTCAGTAACTTCAGCCAAATGACAAGTAAAAATAGAATTAAACAATTCAATGCATTTTTTTTAATCGGTAGTTAGCGGATCCATGACTTTCCATGACTTTTACTAACCTATATACCATGACCTATATACCATTTCACTTGAAAAATCAAGACTTTCCATGACAAAATTAATCCATTGTCTAAATCCATGATTTTCCATGACTTTCCAGGTGCGCGGAAACCATGTATACTTCATTAGTTCCAAATGAGACTTTATTTTCATTCATACATTTCATACAAAATTTCTAAATACAAAAATACCCTCCTTACCTTAACTTACTGGAACCCAGATATTAATTCTGCCTAGAATTTTTTTTTAAATGTTAAAAGTTGAATCATTGTGTAGTTTTCTAAAAGTACAGAGCGGAAAAGTACATAAAATTTGCATCAATAAGGTAATCAAGCATTAAAATAAATTTCGATGTTACATTAAAATATTTGTTAAAGTTTTGCTCTTAAACCACCGCTCCTCTTACATAAACCCACTTTCCCAACCCAGAGAATTTAATATAAATGTAAATAATTAACTGCATGGCAATATCTCACATCGCTCAGACCGGTAAGTATCATTCTTCAAGCTAATTACACATTCAATAGTGATTCTGTCAGGTAAAGCGCAGACACGGCTACAACATAAATGAATCCAATACGTCCCCCCACCATTCCAAAGCCATCTAGCGCAATACGAAATTTTGCATATAAGTCATAACCTCAGTCAAACCTCATTACAGAAATATTGATTAAATACCCGAAAAGAAAACATATTACCCACCGGAACGAACAGCGAGCAACCGAAACATGGCACAAATCGTAATTGACATAGAAATAAGCACGGGTCTTGCCACAGACACAGCGATTGAGACGAGGAATCCCGAATCAATATCAGACGAAACGGGGGCTCATCTCTCCAGCATGGAATTATCAATCAAGGCGCACTTATTCCTAAACTCATGCGAAAGAAGCGCAACTTTGCCCGAAATCAAACTTCTGCAAGGAAGAGAAAACGCTTTTCGTCGTCACTGAAAATGACAAGGATTTCAGTAATTAATTCCAGTTGCAGTAAAAAGAAATAGCTACTCCCATCACAACTCATCCGATATCCCATCTCATTAAAGGGAGAAACTAATAAACAGAAGAAATTCAGAGTAGCGGGAACTATCAATAATCCAAGGAGAAAAAAAAACAACACAATAAATAACTTCAAGGCAGCCCATGGCTAATAATTAATACATAAATGTACATTCTTATATACATACAAACATATATATAAATGCATAGACAACAGGACGGTTAAAAACAGAATTTAAATCTACATTATAAATCTAACATGATATCTAACAATAGAGTAAAAGGATTAGAGTGGATACAATTTTGCAAATACCGTTGGAGAGGTGAGACTCTAATTTGGGATTCCAACGTGCGTGTGTGTGTACGTATATATATATATATATATATATATATATATATATATATATATATATATATATATATATATATATATATATATATGTAATGAGACGGACTTCTCGGTGGGGGGTTGCAGTCATGGCCATAAAAATGATACAGTTTCAGCTAAAGACCTTTATTAAGATAACGTTAAAGGACGGGTTCCCACTTCATCATAGGGACAGGACAAACTGAAGAGTCAGCTAGCATGAAGTTCTATGTACAAGACACGTAACACCTGTATCAACATCTGTGATAAAATATCTCTAGAAAAATCTGTCTCCGACAGCGTGTATCTCCTTTTTATTTGGAAATTTTCCCACAGATGTTGACCCAGGTGTTACGTGTCTTGTACATAGAACTTCATGCTAGCTGACCCTTCACTTTGTCCTGTCCCTATGATGAAGTGGGAACCCGTCCTTCAACGTTACCTTAATAAAGGTCTTTAGCTGAAACGGTATCATTTTTATGGCCATGACTGCAACCACCCATCGAGAAGTCAGTCTCATTACATACATATATATTCAACTACAGTAATCCACGGATAGAATCTTGACAAGGTTAATCCTTGTATCCTTATTTATTAAACAAAGTATTATAATAGTTATTATAATTACAAAGAAAACATCTTTACTTTGAAAAAGTAAAGATTAGTATTACTTAATAAATGAAACTATATTTTGTTCGTGTGTTTATCGCTTAAAACTACCATTTGGTTAATTTATGGGAATACATAGCAACAATTGTAAAACTCCTTGAGTTAATTATGACTTGATTAAAAAATAATTAAGCTCACGAACTTCATAGAGAGGAAAATTGATTCGATCCCTTTCTTTATGGTATTGTATGATTACATGGCACCGCCATTCTATTATTTAAGTATGCATCGATATGTCTGAAAGTGAATGCCTCCAATGCACTTTAGTCTCGTATTTTCCTGTCAGTCAAACCTCTTATGGTACACGATCACACAGAAAATGAATGCGTCAGCGATCTATTTTAAATTATTACCCGAGATGCAGCGATTGTCAGTATTAGGATGAAAACTCGATTAATCATAACATTATAAGGCAGTTTACAGTGCTTAATTGTGCGAAAATATAAAAATCAAAAAAGCTCCTTCTCTCAAACTTTACACGTTTTCAATCATGAAACTGGTTCACTCCACCCGCGGTCCAAGAGGAGTGCCTTTACGATGCTAATCACAATAGTACACAGCGGTGAGAACAAGAGTTTTTGTTTCTACCTCCATCTTTTATTTTTCCCTTTCACTATCTATTGGCTTGACAGGTGAAACAGTTCTCGCTGCTTTTCCTTTCCAACCCAGATCTTGAAAATTTCAGCCCTTGAACCTAGGAAGACAACGGGTCGCAATCTGGCGCAACGCACACAGGTTAAACCTGTTCGGATCATTTTCCCAGATAACAGCGAAAAGTTCAGTCTACCCCTAATTAAATGACGGCTACCGACCAGACAACAGTCGCAACGTTACGATTAAATATCACACGTAGACCGGGGTAAAGGTTTTCTCATATCTGATTTTATTCTAAATCGCGAGTCAACTTTTGCCTCGGGCAGAACTGTAGGCCGCACGCGAGGTCAGTGTGGAAAGATGTTATACCAGATGGCCTAAATTAATAAATTATAACTTAATTTTTGATTTGTTTCAAATTATCTGTTCTAAAATAAGATGGTTAATACACGTAAGTAATAGAGTAAATAAATGCAGGGTATCTGCCAAAATAAAATTTTTCAAATCCATGACTTTTCATGACTTTCCCTGATTTAGCAGATTCTTTTCCATGACTTTAAAAAGCTTCCGTTAAAGTATATATGAATAAAA
Organism: Pardosa pseudoannulata; assembly: GCA_032207245.1. NCBI lineage: Eukaryota > Metazoa > Arthropoda > Arachnida > Araneae > Lycosidae > Pardosa > Pardosa pseudoannulata. The sequence continues at coordinate 86,752,055 of CM063504.1, forward strand.
CTTATGTACATACAAATAAAATATATGCTTTTAGAGAAATGACAGGAATTTCATCATAAAAAAAACTATAAACTTACTTTATAAGTGTTAATAAACTCGCATATATAAAAATAAATTGTTGTATCTACATACCTAAGTTTAATCCTATAGCAATTTTTCAATCAAAATGTTTCCAATTTGAATTCAGGGTACTTTGGTATTATCCAGGTGACCATGAATAATACCCAAATATAACCCTATAATGTTTATATACAATATCCCTAAAGATAAACTTATATTTTGTGCAAAAATATTAACTAATTTTTATTAGAAAATAATTATTATATTAATAAAATTTTAATCTACAATTTAAGAAAAAACCAGAATAATATACATTTACCCACCTATTAAGCTTTCTTGCTTTGAGTTTCCTTGGTGAACAAATTTTACTTGGCAATAGGGTCAATAGGATAATACATAAATACCAAACTCAGTAACTTCAGCCAAATGACAAGTAAAAATAATTAAACAATTCAATGCATTTTTTTAATCGATAGTTTAGCGGATCCATGACTTTCCATGACTTTTACTCATTTTACTTGAAAAATCAAGACTTTCCATGACAAAATTAATCCATTGTCTAAATTCATGATTTTCCATGACTTTTCCTGACTTTCCAGGTGCGCGGAAACCATGTAAATGTATAAAGGGATCAAACCTTCTATCTTCTATATTTAAATGATTTTTGTACAACTTTTTAAACAGTTTCGCTCGCACCGTATCCTGCTTGTGACAACCTTTTATGTGTCTTAATATAACTTACACTGCCGAATGGAAATTGACATTACGGTTCAGATGACCAATATTGATATTTTAAAACCAGGGATGGGTAAACTACGGTCCGCCTACAGGTTCTATTATAGTCCACCGCTAATTTTAAATATTTATACAATATAATAAACTACAGCATGGAAAATGCTATAATTCCCAAACTCAAGCATTCATTGTCTAGTTTTATTCCTTCTACTCATCCATAGCCAATTCAATTCATTAGTTGTTTGCCCAAATCATATGTATCACAAAACTAGATAGCTAGGCCCAGGAAGTTCTGTGCCAATCCATCCTGTGATCCTGTGAATGCTATAATTAAAGTGTAATGCTAATAGCTTTCTTCACTGGTTTAACTATATGTCTAATGGTAGTTTAATTTCAAATTTGAAAAAAAATAGGTATGTGAGAACTTTTTATTTCGTTAACTGAAACAATCCAGTATAGATGAATTAGATCTCACATTTGGGAGAATGTTCATTTTAAATTCCATTGAGATTAGTTTGGTTTGGTTCGGAGCACTACGGTCTGCTTTTTGCAACACGAGGGCTAATGAGACCGGGACCTACTGCTTAAAGCCGATTCCGAACGGCTACGAACATCCATGCCATAGTGGAATTCAAACCCACGAACTCCGGTTCCGAAGGCCAGCACCCTAACCAATCGGCCATCGTTCGGCCCATTGAGATTAGAGCTTTAAATTTGGGTTTTTTCTCAGTTTTAATATTACTGATTTCATATGGAAAAATAGCTCACAGATAGCGTCATTGTGAATAGCGCAGAAACTAGTAAGAAATAAAATTTCTGGTGCTAGTTTGGGTTATTGTAGGTATGTAGGTAAATTATTTCACCTTTAAAATGCTGACTAAAAAACGTAAAGTTGATTCAAAGTTTTGAGTTGAGTTTTTAGAAATGAGTAGACTTGGAAGTATTTTTAACAGTTGTTAAAATTTCAGAATAAATTATATTGGCCCACTAAACATCTTCCTTTCTTCTTTTTTTTCTTCCTGTTCTGAAAAAAGTTTTGCTGATCCCTGCTTTAGAATGTAACATTTCCTATTCGAGGCATAACATAAACTGGCTATAGTAAAGACAATTAATACTTTAAACTATAAAAAGGCTCTCTATTCCATATTGTGGTAAATTTGTGTAACACATTCGAGAAAACAACACATTATACTGCAGAAGAGAAACAAAAAAGAAGATAACTAAATCACTTTTTATCAACAATATTTAAATATTTTTAAAACCCTAGAAAAGTATTCTGTTCTTGTCGACTGTTGTTACTATTGTTGCTTCTGCAAGACAACTTTTTAAAAATTTATTTTTAAAGCAAAAAAAAAGCCCAAATTTACAAGATTTCATCTAAAAAAAGATTTATTAAATTTTAAAGTTGTTTTACAAAAGTTATAATTACAAAATATCGTTCAGGCGTAAGGTTAGCATTCTTGGATTAAATAAAAAATTGCTAAGATATTTAGATGGAAATATGTATGATATTAATGAATATTTTACTCCAAGCCACTAGAATTTGAATTGAAGGTTATAAAGGTATAATCTTTAGAGGATTCAATTTAGGTTGGCTTTTGAATTTTACATAATTTTGCAGAATAACGTTGTATTAGTTTCTGATCGAAGAAGGGTGTGTGACAAGCTGAATAAGAAAGAGGAATGTATGAAGCAAAAAAATAATTATTTGGTTTGTTTTGGTTAGAAGCTCGAAGGTAACTTTTTGGTGTTACGAGGATTAGTTTTACTGGTACCTACTGTTTAAAGAGTTAAACGTTTCGTTTCAACTTATTTCTAGATCTAAGAAATTAAATATTGTCTCTTTCACTTTGATGGATCAAAACTGTTTCCAACAGAAAAAAAAATCTAAAGCTTTATCTAAAGCTAGTATTGTAGAGCAAGCACTTTCTAGAAATATTAAGTTAATCATTGGACATTTTATATAACTTGTTCAAATGTTTGTTACATAGGCAACTTCTAGTTCGTCTATGTAACAAACATTCATCCTATAATGGTTCTACTTCATTTCTCTAGGTCTTTTGGGTATTTTGGTTATTGAAATAACATTATTTTTATTATATATTCTCTTATACGATTTTTTAGGTATTTAGTTATTAAAAATATATTTAATTTTTTTATGTGATCTAAATTTCTAATTCATGTTTTTGTCTTTGCTATAAATATTCGAACCTATACTCAAAGATTTTAATTTATCTCTTATTTAAAGTATTTTCTTAAAGTATTATCTTTTAAATGTAGAGTATGCTTGGGTAAACAACTTTTGCATAAAATATAAAAAATGTAATTCCTCAGCTATGATTTCTTTGATACATATCTTATTACAAGCACAGCGAGTCAGAGTACAATATAAATATCGGGTGATATCCCTATAAAAATCCAATTGACAAGATAAGAAATTTAATATCACATCAAGTCTGGCACGATCAAACAAATTGCTGTAATAAAATATCTCAGCCAAATGATATAATAACTGATCTAATCAGGCAGTTCTCAAAAACCCTCATCATCGAATAACTGGAGGAGTACCAAAAAGATATTATTTTCTAACTTCAATTCCCTCTAGTCGACGATATGCCATGTAATAAAAAGAAAAAGATCTACATCAAATAAATCCGAAGAGATGAAAATGTGCATTATTCATTGATAGTTATCGAATCGTCTCTCCTGTCCCATTTATTAAATGGTTGGACGGAAAAGTATTTCATATGCAAATTAAAGTCTCATTTTGCCCTTCAGGTCGTACCAGCAAAAGCGAACAGATTTCTAATCGTTATCTCTGAAAAGGGAGGGAGAAAAAAAGGAAGAAGTCATTTCAAATTTCGCTATAGAAGTGAATAGAGTTTAACATCAATCAGCGAGCAATTTCAGCGAACTGTCGCTGTTGTTAAGCAGGTTGCACAGGAACTTATTACCTCAATACTCAATGAAACTGTCAAGAGTTACGTGCAATTTCAGGGGAGTTTTTTAGGTTATCGGAAGTATTTAAAATAATAATAATAATGAATTTCGATAATTTACAATGAACAAGGCACTGGAAAATCATATTAAATTTACTAAAAAGATATTTCTGTCTACCCTTCTAACTCGTAAGAAGAAAGAAAAGCATGCAACAACTTAAATCTTTGTGATCGGAAGTCTTTAAAGTTTTTTCTTTTTAAACTTTTTGAAGTAAACGCATGGTCATTTAATACTGAGACATTAAAACTGTTTCCAAAGTTTAAAAATTTTGTCTTTTCCATTACTCCAAAAAGCTCAATGCGCATTACATTTCCTTTAGTTTTTTTTCTACATTTCTTGTGGTTGTATTTGATGAAATTTTTATCATGAAACTAGGCATACTTTTAACACATTAAAAAAAAAATAAATAAACGTACAGCATGTAAAGAATATTATAAAAACTATACTAGAAATCTTAAAAATGCATTTCTTGTATGCATGCAAGTAAAGCCTAATGCATAGCTATAATTATGTATGAGTATATTAAATAACATCTTATTTCTTAAAAAGGTAGGTTAAAATAATAGGAGAAAAACGAATGAAGCATTGAGAAAATGCTTTTGAAATACATATCTTTTAAAAGTAATACCTACCTTTCAAAATACTTATTTTTCAGTTTTAAACAGGGCAAATATTTGCAACAGGGAAAATTTCGATAGAAATAAAAAATGCATTTCACTATGATAGCATAAGCCTACTCGTTTAAAAATGAAAAGTGTTTGACGTAAAAAGTTAATTTTTGTAATTTACAATTTTTTTCCAACTTGATTAGTTTAAGAGGTATCAGGTCTACTGCTGAGTAGAAAAATAAACAAAAATTAACTTCTCTGAAATTTGAAAAAATTAACGCTTCTTTTTAACAGGTATTTTTGTCATTTTAAGTAAGCTCGTTTAATAATTAAAAGAATTTGGGGTAAAAAGCTAATCTATATAATTTACATTTTTTTACTTGATTAATTTAAGAGGTCTCAAATCTACTGATGAGTAGAAAATGATTAAAAATTAGCTTGTTTGAAAATTAAAAAACAAAAACAAAATTTAGGACTCCTTTCAAACTGGTATTTTTGTGACTTTATGTAAGCTCATTTAATAATAAAAATCGATATATGTAATACGTTAATCTCTAAAATTTTAAATATTTTCGACTATTAATTTTAGAAATCTTAAGTCTACTGCTAAGTAAAAAAATGATCAGAAATTCTCTTTTTCAGAAATTATTTTTAAAAAAATTAAAACTTCTTTTGAACAGGTATTTTTTCAGCTTCTGAAATTTATAGATTGTATTACATAATGTTCATTATTTAAAATTAATTTTGTTATGAGTTTTTTTACTTGATCCTTTGTATTAGAATACAAAAATCAATAATTTCTTGTACGCAAAATATTAGAAAATATTTTACATTAAAAATACATGTTCTTTCCAAACATAATCGATAAAATTATACATTATAAATCATAGGAATCCGTACATAAATTTTTTATATGAAATTCATTTAAGAATTTTTTAGTATAAATTTTATTATCAAAAATTAAAAATTATAATAATAATTATTGAATTATTTTAAGTATAAATTGTAATATATATGTGCTTACATCAGTGTACAAAATTTCATGAAGTTATTTTGAAAAGTTAAGATGTCATGCGTACTAATTAAAATGCAGGAAATTTGAGAAAAAACAGTTTGAATTATGTATGAACGTGACACGTGATGGAAATAGTTTAATCTTTATCTGCTGTAGGCGTATTTTGTGAGATAAAACTAACTCCAGTTGTTCCTTTCAATTAATTTTTAACTATTTTTTAACCTGATATATGATTTTTACATTTGCCAGATTTTAGGGATCCATTATGATTTAGAGGGGTGAAAATATTTAGAGAGGAAATCTGTGAGACTGCGCAATAGTAGCTAAGGTGAAGGGAGGCAAATGCATCATGTGACGGGCAAAATTTAACTTCAACCAGGCATAACAAATCGCCAAATAATGATAAGTTTATATTACTTTTTTTCCTTGCATACTTTAATATGCATTCTTTTTACCAGTATAGTTATTTTTTCTGATATCCTAAAAATCATTATCAATTTGATTCGAAAACTGTTTCAAGTCCAAATTACGCAGTTACCTCATCAACACCAGGAAATGCATAACTCTTCTAAAATGGCTTGGTTTGGAGTGCTACAGTCTACTTTTTGCAACACGAGGGATAATGAGACCGGGACCTACAGTTTAAAGCCGATTCCGAACGGCTACGAACATCCATGCCATTGTGAGATTCAAACCAACGAACTCCGGTACCGAAGGCCACTTCTAAAATTCTTTTGCAGTATATTCAATAATGACGTAAATTCAATAATTCGAGGCAAGTGCAAGAAAGGAGCATTTCGAAGCAATTTTCTGTTATTTCACTCCTTAAAATTTAAAATAGGAATAAAATCCTAAGTGTGTTTGTGAATTAGTGTGGGAAGGCATCCAGTTCCCAGTACATTATTCCACAGGCGGCAGTGTATGTAACAAACTAAGAGAAAAATATGGCCGTTCACCGGACTTACCTTGAAAATGCATTCGCTCTACTTCACCCTAAAGGTTCAACATAACTGTCGTTCAATTGGAGATATAGCACATGCGATGATATCAAAATGTGCAAAAAATGTTTGCTTTTTAATATATAAATACTAAAAATCGAAAATTTAGAGACTTAATTGTCCAGAGTAGGGCTGGCCGTTCCTGAGTATTTAGGCTCCTACATGAAGAATATCTTTGACACGTTTCATTTCGAGCGAAAGGCGTTATTCCGTTTTATTTAGGGGCCTCCGTGTAGGGATGGTTTGCACACCTGCCATGAACTGCCTTGGTCTTGAGACCTCTTTAAACAAACTTTTCAACATCTTACATTTTTAAAATCCTGATATGTACGTCTTTTTTTTTCTCTGTTCTTTTTAAAAAGAAAACCTGGTGATCAAGCAATTATGTACGGTTAAAAAAAATATGTCAAAACTTTCACAATTACTTTACTTTTTTTTTCTTCAATAAAATCGATAAAATAATAAGTAAATAAAAAAATCTCTTCTACGTCACAGATAAAGCTACTTAAAGACTTTTTAAAAGGTAAGACCAGCAAACAGTACATTTTTTGTATGCATTAACATACAAAATTTTGTATGTATTAAAGATAAGAGAATACGCCATTGAAGATACCTAGGAACTTTAAAGATTCTTCAAATAAATCAAAATTTTCATTTTCCCTTTATTGTGATAGTATTAAAATCTTTTTCTGCTGCAAAGGTTTTCTAAAGAGACGTCAATTTGTAAATTCCAAAATTTTTTTTATTTTTAACTTGATTGGCTTGATGGAAAATCAGACTTGTTGCTTATATATATAATACAGGAAAAATATTTTTTTAAATCTTAAAACAAAGTAGTTAAAAATAAATCACATAAACAACAAAATGAGCAAAAAAATATAATATCAAGAGCATAGCGAAATATGGATAAAATAACCCTCAAAGGCTTAACTGTACAAGATAATTTTATTTACGGAAAATGAAGAGTTACTTCATTTATGGTTCACATGAAATTTTTGCTTAACTCTGATTTACCCGGAATATTTTTCATTTGTGGTAGGTCAGAATGCATCTCCAAATTATAAACACTGTTTCCTAATATTTGGACAACATTTTGATAATTTTTTTTCTTATGTCCCGTAAGGGTCTCTATAGGTATATATAATCAGCAGAGCATATATATTGCAGGTAACTGGAGTTTAATATTATTAATATAGTATATTCCTTATCTCAAACATGGTATTTTGGGATATTTGTGAATTGGAAATCTATAAAAGAAAAGGAAATTTCTGTATTTTGATATGGTTTACTATGGTCTACTATGGTTTATATGGCCACTATGGTCTACTTATTGCTATGCTAGGGTTACGCTATGAGACCAAAGCTTACCTTTTAAAGACTACTTTTAACGGCTATAAATATAACTGACACCAGATTCATTTGGAATCATAGACTCCACTGTCGTAAGTCTGCCCCCTACTTTCATTGCCATTACCCGGCCTTTTCAGGTTAAGAGAAATTTCAATGATTGCACTAACACTGAAACAAATTTTCGTAAAGCAAGATAAAAAGAATTTTAGATAGGGAAAGAAAGGTATCTCAGATCTATGCATGAAATGGAACATGAAACTATTGCGTAGCATTTAATTTCGGGATAACTTATGTTCTACACAAAATTAAAATTAAAAATGTAAGTACAAGATACTTCCTTAAGTTAAGGCGTGCTACGGAGCATTAAAATTAAAAATACAATGAGGTATTCTCAAATTATATTTCAGATTGCCTATAAAAAAAAAAACGAAAAATATTGTGGTACTATTGTTAGGTTTCGACAAATTTGCATTTCTTCCTTTTCGTGATACTCAAATTGCCTATAAAAGATTAATATGACGGCACTTTTTCAAGATTTAACAATAAAAAGGGGGAAAACCTTCAATTAAATTCGGGATGCGTTGGTTGGTTTCGAATGAAACGGTTAATGTTTTCCCATACGAGGTTTGTTTAAACCCGCCCTACTGCTTAAAGCTAACTTCAAATGGTATTTAAAGTAAACATGTCAGATGTAAAATTCGAATATTTTTAACGCTAACAGACCATCATCTGTAATACGTCATTATAAACACACATACAATATGAAACTGATTCTATAAATGCATATTCACAAAAAAGTTACTTTTTTTTTCAATATTACTGAAGGTGGTTAGGTACCAACCATATTGGATTCCTCTAGCTCCTTGTTAACCTATAGGAAAAATTATTCTACTTCTGAGCAGTTTGCAATTAAAGATTTGTTTAAACAAACATTACCACAGGATAGAGCGTAAAACTCTTCGGGGTTATACGTGATTTTCTTTCTTGAAAAAATAAATCAATAAAATGTTATTGTTTAGCAAAAATGACTACATTAAAAAGGAATATATAAAAATTTATAACAATTTCAAATTAACTATATTTTTCTAATTCGTTTATAAAATTTAGACACAGATAAACTAGAGAAATTTTAGCTGTCTCATGTGGAAGAATTTGTTTACAGAAATTTTCAAATTACCCAAAAATAAAGATATTTTCTCTATAGGTTAACGTGGTACTAGATTAATCCAAAACGGCCGGTACACAATCATCTATATAGAAAATGTGCGCATGACGTCAGGTGCAGCAAAAATTGCAGATCAACTTCCTCGTTGGCAAAACATTTGAATTTCTTACGGATTGTACTTGTTATTTGGGTTTTAATTTTGTCAACTATCGGAAAATGGTAACAAGCTGTTGTACATATAGCTGTACTAAGCGTTCCAAAAAAGATGAAAATATTGGATTTTATTGTTTTCCTAAAGATTGTACATTGGGAATCTTTGGATAAAAGCTTTTAAAAGACAAGACTGGACTCCAAATTCTTCAAGAATTTGAAGCAAACATTTTTAGAATGGTAATAAAACGTTAACCTTACTGTAATGTAATAGATTATATAAAGTTATGCTCTTAGAATTTTTTAATTATTACTAAGTTTTTTTCTTCATATTTCTTATGTAATTTCTATGCTTTTGTGAGAAGTACTGTACCTATAAATGCAATTATTTTTTGTAAATAAAATGATTAAGTTTTGAACATTTTTATTAGATTCTTATTTATGTAATAGTTTATTGTGCCTGTTAACATAATCAAAGTAGTTATACTTTGATTATGATACTTATAATATTGTGTAAAGTGTTTAATTTTTTAAAAAATATATAATTTTGTAAGTACTAAAAAAATCTATTTTGAATTACTTGGCAAGTTTCTAATACTTCCTGCCCCTTCCCTTAAATAAAATTTAGTTTTATTGTATACGTGATCCATATGGAAGCTCATAATATACAATGAAAACATGCAATGTTTTGCCAACGGAAAGTTGAGTTGTAGTCAGCACTCGTATTTTTTTACAAACATGCACTTTCTCTATAGGATCAAGCTAAGCATTTTATTTTTTTATTGCAGTGAAATGAAGTGAACAAGAGGTTTAAGATGTAGATTATAAATTCTTCCTCTTGCAAAGTAAAACAAAATTGGCAGTATCATTCACGCAATAAAACGAACACAAAGAGAAGCGTTATTATGAAATTTTAAAAAGCAATAGCACACTTAAACTAGTAAATAAACATACCATTAACTAGCATATAGCCCGTCATATGACGGGATCAGTAAAATTTTTAATTTCCCAGAATTGTAAAGTACCCTTATGAGGCAGGTAAAAAAAAACGGTTTGTTTTTTGGCTGAGAATTATTTTGCAACAAAATATTACCTCAAGAAAATTATTTACGTAATATCTAAGTTTAGTGATAAAACGTATGGAAATAATGCAGAAGATATTTAAATAATCTAAAATAAATGATTAAATGAGATAGTGGAAGAAATGACGTCATAATGCTAGAAGAAAAATGTTATTTTTACCTATTTATTATGTGATAAATTGATACATTTAATCACCTGCTCTTAAAATAGGGCTTGATATAATAATGGTAATACGTGAATTTAATAAAATAAAAATAATAAAAATTTGAAAAAATGGTAAAAATTTATTTTAAAAATACTAAAACTTTAAAAATAATAAAACAACTTTAGTAATAAGAATTCAAAAGAAAAAGCAGAAATTATTAAATTAATTAGACAATTAAAAAAATCGGCTACGTCGGGGGCAGAACCATCAACCCGAGAAGTACGACGATCGAATGGGCAGACACTCTATCCCATGTGCCAGGTTACATGAGAGAAGGAAATGGTTAGAATATATAAGGGTCAAGTAAAAACAGTCCAGAAATTTAAATATTGCGCTCCGCCCTTGCCATCCTATCAATAATGAATTTAGTATAGAATAAGAGGGAGAATAAGGCTTGTAATAATACCATTAAACGGTCAAAAAGGGGGGGATGAAGTGGATTTCGATCTCGCTTTAAATTTTGCTAACCCTAACTCATAAAATTTCAATATGGATGCCTGTATCCATTCCAGGTACAACCGCTTCATAAATTCGCGGACAGACAACTTAGGCTATTATTATATAGGGGATTTCTGGCGGTCTCTTTATTTCTTGAAGTAGTAAGCATGCTGCTCTGAGAGTAATGTGGACGATAATATTCAGCTTGGTCAAATTGGACTGAAAATTATTTTATTTTATTTTAATGAATAGAGCGATTTCACACAACGTCACTGCCCTTTCCTTTCCTTTTCATCTGTATGATAGCCAGTAGGCAACCAATATGTTGCCCTTACTTTTGAAATGAAAGTCAGAATCGTCATGAGTTGAAATGTGCCCTGCTGAGTGAAATTGCCTTATTGTAAAACTCTACTTCAGGAGCTTTTCCCGTCACCCCGCGCGAAATGTACGAAATAGAAAAATAATATAGTGATGGATAGAGGTAATGTGTGTTGATTGTCTCTAAAAGAGAATGTTTCGAAAGTGCACATATAAATGCTAAACTAACATGTGTATTTACTGTATATATCTATCATCGTCGTATAGTGTGTGATTGTCCTCGTGAAGAAAATAAACAACGTATTTAAAGATTAAACAGCATCATTGGAGTTATTTTAGATTTTAGATTTAGTGTTTCAGATCCCGATATGAACCCGGTAATTACAGGTTAGCGTACAATTTCTCTTACAATTTTGTGATACTTGTTTTTGGAAGTAGAATCCCAAAAAGTAGCTTTATTACACCATACGTCATGCAATATAGTAGTTTATAACTACTATATTGCATTATTTTAAAATACATTTTTACGAACAATCATTTTAATTTTTTTCGTACCAAATATATTTTTTTAATATTTTATAAATATTTGAAACACTCAAAGTAAATGTCTCTAAAATTTAAAACAAACCTGTACCTTCCAAGACTTGAAAACTGAATTATAACAACCTTCTCTCAATTTATCATAAAACAAAAAAAAAATTATGTTTCTTATAAAACTAATATTTTACAAGTTTTTAACAACGCCTCTAACCTTAAAAAGGTTACTTTGTTTTGCCATCTCAAGCAGTATATTTAAATACACTGCTTGAAGTTGTATATTTTTTAAATAATAAACTCTATAATAAAAAACTATTTTTAAAAATAATATTAAATTATGTGCCAAATGAAAAAACAACGAAATTCATTTCTCGAAAGATAACTTTTAAAATATGGACATTAAAAACTAAATTTTTATATAGAATTGAAGTAAAACATTTGTTTTATTCTATAAAACTAATACTTTAAAGGAATCTGACATTTAACATTTCACAATTAAAAATAAAGAAAAAAAATCTGTTAAAACTGTTAAAAAATTGAAAATTTAAAAAAAAAATTAGCATTTTATATGCCATAAAATAAAAGTTATTTCTAGTGTTAATATAATTGAGGTTCACAAAATAAAAAAAAATTATTTCTATTTGATATAAAAAAGTAGCTTCTCATTTGCAAATTTCAACAGTTATTTTAAGGGTAAATGGATTTTTACTTTTTACATTTTGCATATATTTTGTGTAAAACAATGTATTTATTCCTATAACAAAACTCAATAATTTTTATAAAATTAGAACCCTATTAATGACCTAAGAAAAAATTTAGTCTAAACAGAGTGTACCATTTTATTTTATATTAAAAAAATCAGCTCTTAAATATTTTTCAACCTGAAAGGTACTATGATCCTTTAACAAGTATTTTTTTCTTTAAAGTATGTGTAACAAATTTTAGTTAAAAATAATATTTCGAATGAAATAATCTGTTAGTACTTAAGGTTGTATTTAAGGAATTAGAAAGCTTGTACATGAGAAAATGGATGTTTTTGCTATTGATCTTGTTTTTTTTTTATATCTTTTACAAATGCTTGCGATAGAAAGTATTAAAGTAAAGGCTAAAAGGTATCCTATCAACAAAAAGCTCTATATTAAGCTTAAAGCCTTTTTAAGAAGGTTATTTTTGCAAATGATTTATATTTAATAGCTTCTACAATGATTAATATTTTTCATTGAAATTGTATTCATATATTACTGATGACTTACTAAATTTTGCAAAGGACTAAATAAAGAAACTAGTTTTGAAAGTGCATTGTGTCCTAAAGGCTACATACTGAAGGTTTAATATTAAAGTTTTTAACGTTATAGTAGACGTTCAAATGGTCGAAATTTGACTGAACATTTGATATTTCTTACTCACTGAATTGTGAAATATAAATAAGATTAAGAATAAATAAGGGTGTTTTAATTTCTATCACTTTATAATTAACATAATTATTACCACAAAAGATAATTCAGTTATTATTATAATTATCTAGGCCCCTTCAGTCTAAATCACGGGTTTAACACTCTATTTCTCGTGCCAGCGATACATATGGACAAAAATGTTCAAAATTACGTGCCAAAAATCTTAAATCCTGAAAAAAAAAAGTTTTTTTACTTACAAACAAGATAGAATCGGACTACAGAGTTGGAGATAATTGGTTTATTTTAAACTAGATGTCAGTTTTTATGCGATTTTCTTGAACAACAAAGTTAGCAATTCTTGAAAATTATTCGATTGTATAGATAACATGTAACATGACTGTAACATGATAGAACCAGACTATTTATAGTTTGGTTCTAAATATTGTCTGGTTGGAAATATTTGGTTTATTTTAAACTAGATGTCAATTTTTATACGATTTTCTTGAACAAAAAAGTAAGCACATCTTATTATTGTCTTCTGGAAAATTATGTCATCGTAATGAAGCTGAACGAATTTTAAAGCAAAAATCTTAAACCCGAAAAAAAAAAGTATTTCTTATTTACAAATAAGATAGAACCATACTATTTACAGAGTTGGAGATAATTGGTTTATTTTAAACTAGATATCAGTTTTTATACGATTTTCTTGAACAAAAAAGTAAGCATTTCTTATTATTGTCTTCTGGAAAATTATACGACCGTTTTGAAGTTGAACGAATTTTTAAACAAAATTATAAACCCGGAAAAAAGTATTTCTTATTTACAAACATGATAGAACCAGACTATTTATAAAGGTGGAAATAGTTTGTTTATTTTAAACTAGATGTTAGTTTTTATACGATTTTCTTAAACAAAAAAGTAAGCACTTCTTATTACTGTCTTCTGGAAAATTATGCCACCGTAATGAAGCTGAACGAATTTTAAAACAAAAATCTTAAACCCGAAAAAAAGTATTTCTTATTTACAATCAAGATAGAACAAGACTATTTACAGAGTTGGAGATAATTGGTTTACTTTAAACTAGATGTCAGTTTTTATACGATTTTCTTGAACAAAGTAAGCACTTCTTATTACTATCGTCTGGAAAATTATGCGACCCTAATGAAGCTGAACGAATTTTAAAACAAAAATCTTAAACCCGAAAACAAATGTATTTCTTATTTACAAACATGATAGAATCAGACTATTTACAGAGTTGGAAATATTTGATTTATTTTAAACTAGATGTCAATTTTTATACGATTTTCTTTAACAAAAAAGTAAGCACATCTTATTACTGTCTTCTGGAAAATTATGCCATATTAATGAAGCTGAATGAATTTTAAAACAAAAATCTTAAACCCGAAAAAAAAAAGTATTTCTTACTTACAAACAGATAGAATCAGACTATCTACAGAATTGGAGATAATTGGTTTATTTTAAACTAGATGTCAGTTTTTATACAGTTTTCTTGAACAAAAAAGTAAGCACATCTTATTACTGTCTTCTGGAAAATTATGCCATATTAATGAAGCTGAATGAATTTTAAAACAAAAATCTTAAACCCGAAAAAAAAAGTATTTCTTATTTACAAGCATCATAGAACCAGACTATAGAGTTAGAAATAAATAGTTGGTATATTTTAAACTAGATGTCAGTTTTTATACGATTTTCTTGAACAAAGTAAGCACTTCTTATTACTGTCTTCTGGAAAATTATGCGACCGTTTTGACGTTGAACGAATTTTAAAATAAAAATTTTAAACCCGGAAAAAAAAGTATTTCTTATTTACAAACATGATAGAACCAGACTTTCTATAGAGTTTTAGATACTTGGTTTATTTTAAACTAGATGTCAGTCTTTATACGGTTTTCTTGAACAAAAAAGTAAACACTTCTTATTATTGTCTTCTGGAAAATTATGCGACCGTTATGAAGTTGAACGAATTTTAAAACAAATATTTTCCAATTTTATATGTATTCGAAATATCTAACCGTCAGATACCTTCGAAAATTATCGACCATTCACTTTGCACGGTATGTAATTAGAGCTAGATAAAATTAATATATTATGAGCGACAAAATCTATTCTCTTTGAAAGTAAAGGAGATGTTATAAATATCTTGTAAGGCAAAAATAAATATTTTAACTATTATTTTTTTCTAACTACATTTTCTTCAAAGACATATAATAATGCTTTATTCTAAAGTCTAAAAGGTATCCTATGAACTAAAAAATACTGTTACGCATAAAAGAAATTAGCATGAAGCATTATAAATAATACTACTTTTAAAACAATTAATAATTAATAACTTTAAAAGTATTAGGATTTATCTTTAAATTTATAAATACTCTCACACATATATTAAATAACATACTAAATTTCATGCAGATTAGTCAAAAAGACGGTTAATTAATTTTTAAAATCCACTGTTTCCTAAACAGCTAAAGTAAAAATCGTTTTCGAAGAAGCATTCTCAGAGCAAGGCAGTGAGTGTGTGTGTTCAAGGAAAAGAGAAATTCTCTTCTCGGCATTTACTTTTTATCGGTCTGACATAACCTCTGACATTAACAATAACATCTGCCGAGACCGTGCTACCACAATATATCTAACTACCATTTCGGAAGTGGCTCTCGTTTAATAAAGAATTCTTTTCACACACGGTAGGGGAAATCAAAATTAATCGTGACCTTTTTTGCGTTTTCAGATCATTCCTCGCATAGGGAAGAGAGAAATATTCGAGCAAAAATGAATTTGAAACAATATGAGATTCTCTGGCTCTGGTTCGAAAACAAAAGGGGTTTTTAATGAGCGTTGGAGAAAGGGGGAAAAAAAGAACGGACCGTGTAGGATTTTTAAATGTTGCTTAACCAGTAAGCAGAAGATTAATTTTTGGTAAGGTAATTAAATCACGAAAGGTAAATGGTTGCTGAATTTTTTTTTTCATTTTTATGATATCTGCTAAATTGCATTTAGTTGTTGTAATCAGTAACATTATAGTCGTATAAAGTACGTTTTGGTAAAGCAATATTAAAAATTGCAAAAAATTGCAGAGCATCACAGAGATAAATCAGAAAAGATGAATGAAGATTTTGAAGTTATTAAAGACATAAAAGTACTTAAAAGTTAAAATTGAAATTGTTTAACTCCAATAGTGCACAATTGTTGAAACATGCTAAGAATTGTCCTTGTGTTTATCTCGAGATGCAATCGATTTTCTTAATTCCTTAATTGTTCTCAACTGGATGACACTTTAAATAGACTTTTTTTTATTTGGTTTGGAGCTTTACGGTGTACTTTCTGCAACACGAGGACTAGTGAGACCGAGATCTACTGCTTAAAGCCGATTTCGAACAGTTACTAACATCCACGTCACAGTGGGATTCGAATCCATGATCTCCGGTAGCGAAGATCAGACCCTAAACATTCAGCCATCGTTCGTACTCTAAGATTTTGGACTTCAAATTATTTCTGTGTTCACAAGTACTTACATCTGACTAATTCAAAATATTGAAAATCCTTTTAATAGAATTAGGCGACACTGAAATTGGAACATTCATTAAACCTAATGGAACATCGGGAATAGAACTTTTCAAAATTTTGGATAAAAAAAAAACTTCTATTACAAGATTTTGGACCTTAAAATATTTATGTGTACACCTCCAACATGACTCCAATGATGTCAAAATACAAATCTACATTAAAGATTCTACTCTTGGAAAAATAATTCAACTTTCAACACCGTATATTAATCACTACATAAAAAAATTACCCTAAAATTACTCAAAGGTATCATTGAAACTTTGCATATATTTTAAGTATATCTTTTTAAATTTTATTTTAATGTTTCTTTTTTCAATAACTGACATTGTAACTGCTACTATACTTCAGCTTCACAAAATGTTTCTAAAAGTGACCGGTGGATTACTAGAAGTTGACAGTGCTGGTCTAAATAAAGGTTTATGAAGGCAAATAAACATAAATTACGATCTTTCTACAAAATTTGACACAATGCAAATGATTTAACCCTAGTGTTTTTTCATATATGTGTGTATTGTATGTGACAGAGAGAGTGCATATTTATGCACATATTATGTGTGTGTGAATAGAGGCACACACACACACACACACACACACACACACACACATATATATATATATATATATATATATATATATATATATGTATATATATAGTATACACACACACACACACATATATATATATATATATATATATATATATATATATATATATATATATATATATATATATATATATATAGTAGATAATGAGAATTGAAAACAAAGCAAAACAGAAAAATATGTTTAATGATGTTGTGTCGCATTAACAATAATTGCAAACATCATTAAACAAAAGGATTATTTCTGAAAGATATGACCTATACAATAAACACACCTCTGTACTGCACATTCCTTACATTACGAAGAACAAAAACTAGCAACACCTCATGTTACAAAACTAAAGATACCTTAGTCAAGACAACAGTTAATATACACACATGCACTTACGTGTATATATATATATATATATATATATATATATATATATATATATATATACATATACACTGATGTATGACTGTGTATGTAAATATATAAAGCTTTCAATGGGAACGGAACTATGTAATCGTAAATCAGTTACGCGGGCAAATATGCCGAGAAAATCGTGAAATACTTATATTTTAGCAGTGATGCGTAATTCAATAATTACTTCGAGCTTTCTGGAATGACTATACAAAATTCGTAGGAGTTGGAGAGTTTGCAATTATTCTTAGATTGGATTTTAATGGAATATCTCATTTTGCATTCTTTAGTATAGTGTTTTGAATGTGATATTGACAAACAAAAAGGACTGAAGACATTCACATTTGGGCGAATTTTACCAAGGGTAGCAATTTTTATTATTAATGCAGGAGTTTCTTTTATTTTGAATTTCAGAATATCCAGCAAAGGAGTCTCTTATTTTAAAATTAAATATCACTTAAGATTGATAGAATAATAAGATAAAAGTATCGAAATAGTCTCAAAAGCTTCTAAGGTAGGAAGCTATGTGCAGTACAACTCATATCAACGTCTTATCAGTATCTTCTGTAGGCTGGAAAACTTTAAACTAATCTCTGCTGCAATTCTTTAAACTGTTGGATTTCCATGGTTTTTATTGAATAATGCCAAAAACTGTTCCGATATTTTCTGAAATGATTAGTTTTCTTGGGAGTTAATACTGTCCACTGAATCATGAGCTACCAGACCATTTCATTGGATTGGATTTCACGTAGGGTCTTGAAGGGATATTTGATAACGTTTAGAAGTTTGCATTGATGCCGTACGACTATGTTTCAACCTGTGATATTCCAGTGCCAGAAAAACACGTTGCGCATTGGAATACTGTATTTCAACCTCTTCCTTTGATAAGATAACTTACATACTCCCAGCTTACATGCTTCTGAGCACTTTTTATAGGCCGTATGTATTAAGACGATTGTAGCGCTGTCCGTTAGGAGCTTTTGTGACTATTTCGAAATTTCTAGATAAAATTAATATAGCTTTGACGATAACCATATATTATCTGTCGAATTCTTTTATCGATATTCGTATCCGATATATTTAATTTTGAAATTATGTATTCCTTTGATTGACACCTTGTACATAAGACAAAATAATTTAAAGGATATCATAGCATAAAATACATAAAATGCAAAGCAAAAGTAAATTAAAACAGAAATAGGGAGAAAAGCACGTAAACAGGTGTTTCGCTGCTACTAGCGAGAAGCATACTCAATGCAACAGAACTCAATGGCTTGTAAAAGGACAGGAATTCCCTTGCTTTAAGACTGCTGCTCGCTCAAAGCAGCGAAACAACTGTCTACTTTATTTCTCTCCCTATTTGACCCTTCCTTACTCTGCTTTGCATTTCATAATACATTCTGGCACAAAAATTTAACCCTCTCACATAAAAGAGATCAGTCTTTGAAAAGACAATTGACTAAAACTTATTAAATTTGTACATCCTAAAACGTATTTTTAGGTCTTGATTTAAAAAGCAAGTGTATATAAAAAAAAATCTCAACAGAAAGGTAAATCAGTAGTATATGGTAGATAACGAGACAGCTACACATTATAAACATCTATTTTATTAATCCGCATAAAGAAGCAATCTTCTTCAATTTCGGGTGTTCCATTTTTCTAAGTAGAGAGATTATTTTTTTTCCAGTAGGGTGGAAATAAAATGCAAAATTGGAGATTTTATTCATGTAACTTTTTTTAGAGATATTTTATATCCTGAAACAAATATAAGGAGCGTGCTTAATCTTCGACTGTCTGATGCAATGCTTATCAGCAACTAAAGTGAATTTGTAATTCTAAATGGTCAAATTCAGAGTGGTTATTAAACAATCATCATGAGAACAAAATCCTAAATGCATCGCATCAGAAGAAATGCTGAGTGCTCTGCAAACACAAAGGTCTAAACTACAGTTAAATCTATCAATATCATTAAGAAAAAGGATTTGCATCTTTTCTCCCTTTTTTATAACTTATTGTCCCGATAACTTAAGACACATTTTATGATAGGAACAATAACAGTTACTTCAGGAGCAATCTCTCTTACAGCCATCAAAAATTTATCTTCGGCGAGATAAGGCGGATTTGGAGATGAAATAATAGTTTTGTCCCTGAAATAAATCAAACCAAAAGGCTAGGTATATAATAAAAAATATGTGATAGTCGATGATTTTTAACATCCTGTTTCACATATCTGTTATCAATGTAAATGTACATCTGACAACTGTGTAAAAAATATACAGAGCCGATTAGATGGTAAATCTAATGGAAAGGCTAAGTAGGGTTAAACTTTAGAAATGTATTGGTTGCAAAGCTTAATTATTCTGGTTTCACCCATTTCCAATTACTAGTAATAGTTTTATAAACGTATTATTAATATGTCGCCTTTGCATGCACTGCATCAATCCTTTATATATTATATTCATAATTTTGAGAGCTCCATAAGCTTCCTAGTTAAACTTCGCATGCCTGTTTCGATAATACATCCATTTCAAAAAATCTCCTGCTCCCACTTTACCCCTCATTTGTCAACGACTGGATAAAAATGAGAATTTCAGTCTTACCTTTCTGTCAAAAGGAAACATTACGATTCCATCGCAATTAGCGTTGCCCTAGGAATTGCCCCAAGAGGTGGATGAATTTAAAAAACTTGTACATTTACTAAATACAAAAAAACTACTGAACAACGCAAAATGAATTTCTATTTGGTGGGTGCTTTCATTTACAAGCCTTCTCGGTTACTATTAATAATTCCATAGACATAACCTTAATACGTAGCTTTAGCATGCATTGCAATAAGCATTTATCTATTGTATTCATAATTTTGAGTACTTTATAAGCTTCTTATACTTCAACCTTGCAGGGTTGTCTGCACAATTTGTAGACAATGAATCATTTAAAAAAATCTCTTGTTTCCATTTCCCTTTTGATCTATCAACTTCTGGATGATAATAGGAATTACATCCTTACTTCTCCGCAAAAAAGACAGGATTAAGGTTCCCTCGCACTTAACGTTGCCTTGAAATCATTACAAGAGGTGCACGAATTTTGAAAACTTGAACATTTATTTAATAAAAAAAGATAATATGTACTACAGAACATTAGCACAACCAGAATTTCTGTCTGGAGGATATTAATATTAGAACTGTACTTTTAATTGATAACTCTTCAGGTGATTTGAAGGTTATTGTGCCCAAAGCTAGAAAATAAAAACTACTAATACTTCACTTAAATACTGCTGGTTTCCCAGTTGCTCTAAGTAAAATTTCTACGTGCACTTATACACAACTGTCTGGAAGTTTTGAGAATTTCATCTTTAAAAATCACCTGTTACAGCAAGACATATACCTCTGCAGCAGTTATTTTTTACTCGCTTTAAACTTTTATTCATAAAAATCTATTAAAACCTTGATTTGTCTCTTCTTTTAGTTTTATGAGCAAAAAACATGACTAAAAGTCATATATTTGTATCCTATTGTCAAAATAAAAGTAATCACTTATTCCAGTTGAAAAAGTTTAATAAATATATATATAACAAATAAATATATTTATATATACATACATGCACGCACACACACACACATACTGTATATATATATATATATATATACATATACATATGTATATATACACATATATATATATATATATATATATATATGTATATATATATGTATGTGTGTGTATACATATATATGTATATATATATGTATATCTATATATATGTGTATATATATATGTATATATATGTATATATACATGTATATATATGTATATATATATATATGTGTATATATATATACATATATACATATCTGTATATATATATATATATATATATATATATATATATATATATATATGACACGTTCCCACTAAACGACACTAGAGTCTTGAGTACATTTTCATAGCTTTATTCAAATCTCAGAGCACACAAATCATCAATCATCTTCAATGGTGTCTCACTTTGGCACCCAACTTTTAACAAAGGCAGGCTTAGCTGCTTCGGGTAACCACAGCTCTGTCCGTGGAATGTGCACGCTGCTCTCTGCTCCGATCACTGCGAGTGAGCCGTATTTATGTGGCTAACACATCACGCCGCGTCACTCCCAGTAATGAATCCCTGATTAAAATCTTTTAAAATTAATCTACAATTTAAATCCTGACATATATATACAGACAGATATTTCTATAAATTTTTATTTTAATTACCTATAATATTATTTTTATTACCTATAATTTTTTATTATTTTATTTTATTATTATTGGTAATCTACATTTAAACATTTTAAAAAAGAAAGAAAATCTTGATCCAGCTAGGGGCTTTCAAGCCCATAGCTCCCTCCGTGTTTGTGTTACTACTGTAGAACATAAACTGATAATACTTCTTCGCCGCTAAGAAGTCTGAAGTTTCAAACATGATCAGTTAACAGCGGAATATTTTTAAAGTCGTTCACGTGGAGCTTAAACAAAATCAAGGGGTTGACTGAAAAATTGGGTTCCTCCGCCAACTTGGCGATAATGGTTTGAGTATGGTCGCCTAATATTTTCTCCTGATCTCACCGTGTGCAAAGAATCTGTATTTATATTATAATTTATGTTATTTACATCCAACTTTCCTTGTGTCACTCTTTTTTCATATATTAAAAGTGCGAAATGCTTAAAAAATTTAGATATAACAAACCAATAATGGTTCACTATAGCTGATTTTTCAACTCCTCTTCTTAGCCCACTCTCCTGTTTCTAATCGTGGATCTTGTTGGTGCTTCAACCACATTTGGCGAAATTGGCGTGGTTGCAGCTTGCGTGCGTGGCGTGCTTGCAGCGTGGCGTTTGAAATCTGGCGAGGGGATCGTAACTCAACTTCTTTCTGACTTTGCGTTTCATTTGTTAGCATATGTTGGACGTATGCACGGTTCTTTTGTCTTTTACTTTCGTTCGTTGCATATTCCTGCCGTCTTATTTTCAATTTCTCTTCATGAAGTATATGATCATTGACCTTTTTGTCCTTTTTTGCTTGTCTAGTCTTTGCAAGCCTTTTTTCTCGCTCTTCAGAAGTTTCTTTTTCTCGTTTAGCTCTATACTGTTCACGACGTTTTTGAAGTCGAGCAGCCTTTTGAGTTTCTGTTTTCTGTTTAACCATTTTAAATTTGAATGGTATATTTTTATATAAATTTTTCTTTATTTTCTAAGTAAATAGAGCGATCTTAACAGAACTCGTTAGATACTTGGTAAATTCTTTTTCCAATTTTTAAGTAAATCGACCGATCTTTGCAGAACACGTTAGATACTTATTTTTTATTTCAATTTTTCAAGTAAATCGACCGATCTTTGCAGAACATGTATTTTGAGTGGAGGTTGAAGAGGAGTTGTAAAATTGAAAATTTTTTTTCAAATCTCTTATTAATAATTTGGAGCTGTTGCGTTTGTAAACTGTTAAGGGATTAATTGCCCATAAATATAAATGTCCGGTTTTCAAGTCTTTTTTTTAATTAAGTAAGAGTATATAATTCTATTATGATAGCGCAGTTTGCATTAATTAAAGTCACCAGAAAAAGCAAAAAATAAATTGTTTAGATGGATTACCTTCGTGTTTTAGTAAATATCGCCAATATTTGCGCCCAATTTGCTAAGGGGAACCCAATTCTTCAGTAGTCCCAAAGTCAAGTAATATGTATACACGTCGAACACAATACAAATGGTCGCATAATAAATTTTGTGAAAAAAACCAAAGCGAATAAAATTTCACTTTTATTAGATAAAAAATTAAGATTTCATTGTTGAAAAATGTATTATTGTTGAAAAATCAACAATTGCCTAACCAACAAAATTCATAATAAGAGATTTGAAAAAAAATTTTCAATTTTACAACTCCTCTTCAACCTCCACTCAAAATACGTGTTCTGCAAAGATCGGTCGATTTACTTGAAAAATTGAAATAAAAAATAAGTATCTAACGTGTAATAAGTAACTCAGTTTATTTAATTTGTGATTAAGTGAATGTTTCAGTCTATTTAGTATGAATGTTATGTGTTTCCTTTGTGTTTTCTTTGTTAATTCAATTAGATTTTAAATATTCAATTTTTGTAAATTTTTTCCTCAAAATGTTGTTTTTGTTTATGTATCAATTTGTTGAGTTACGATCCCCTCGCCAGATTTCAAACGCCACGCTGCAAGCACGCCACGCACGCAAGCTGCAAGCACGCCAATTTCGCCAAATGTGGTTGAAGCACCAACAAGATCCATGATTAGAAACAGGAGAGTGGGCTAAGAAGAGGAGTTGAAATAGGAAAAATTAAAGAAGAATTTAAAAATTCAGTTAATTTAAATGTGGTATGTCAAAACAAAGTACCACACAAAGTTATGTTTCTTAGATCGAAGATCTGCAAAGTGCTGAGAATACCTGATGCATTAGGAAAAATAAACCCCTAATTTTGTAAAAAGAAATGCATTGTACGGGGAATTCCTTCTAAAGAATTTAATCTCATTATTTTTAATTTATAATAGACATTCCGGTATTATAAAGAAAACATAATACTATCAAAATCTCGCAAAAAATATTTAACCTGAATTACTTGTACGAAAAGAAAAAAGAATTGAATAAATATATTTTGATTGTTATTTTATGAAATTTCTTTTGTAAAAAAGGTGCTCATAGTTATAAAAATAATAGAATTATCGGAAATAGAAGTAGTCGAAAGTTTGGGAAAAATTGTCTTAAATGAAGCCAATATTGTAGAATTATTTTATTTTTAAATTAAATTTTTTTTTAAAAAAAAGGACAGAGGATACACATTTAATAAAAATTTTGGGAATGTTTCCTTTCTTTCACTGGCTTTATAAAAATAAACAGGTTCCACATACGGCAAACTATTTAGAGAATAGTCGGTCTTCATAATTGGCACAGTATAAATAGAATAACAACATGCTTGAATTAGGTTATACATATATAACTAACACCTGAATAACTTTTGAGAATTAAATCGCTTTTTTGAATTCAAAAGAGAATCGTAGGCAATACAAAAATTGTTACCATGACGACACTATTTGGTAGAAAACATTTTAACAAATGAATTCGATTTGAAAACTTTTGATAAAATCTTATCAACCGTGGAAATGTGAAACTAGATACACTCGATAGAGATAAGAAAATGATTTTGAGACACATTTGAATAAAATAATAATAATAATAATAATTTCTTGCAACACTAGAATACATAACTTGTTTTTCTTTCAAAATTTCAGCAGTTTGGATCAAAACTGATTGTTAATTCGAGTAAATAAATTTAATGATCGACATCTAGTCAAACTAGTACAAGAACATGACAACTTAGCATAAAAGTTTTCTGAAATAATTAAAGACTTTTCTTTCCATAGATATAAAATGAATATTAAACTTTTGAAAAATACATACAACTTCTTATCACTCCACTTTTATCGATTTGCACACAATGGGAAAAGCTATTATTTTCGTTTTCCTTACAAAATTAAGAAGAATTCTTTCAAACTCAAAAACACATTTGGAATAATTTCATAAAGAGAAAACTTTGTAAATTTATTACGGCTATAGAGGTCTCAAAACGATTTTCGAGTAAAAGAAAAAAATTCGTTTCGGTAAGGAAAATTCTTTTCAATAACAAAAATTTAACTTATTAATATGCTATAAATCACTTGAAATGATTCTTTTTGTTGCGGTGAATGAAAAACGTGCTAGTAATAACTAGCATTTCACCTTTTAGAATGGCATCACTTACGTTGTTGTATTCATAAATGTCTCCTATTACACTGATTCCATCAACAAGGCGTTTAGCTTAACCATCTAAATAACCTCTAAAGAAAACATGCTTATCAATAACAGAAAGATGTGGATTGGCATCTATGGAAGATTTAAATTGTTCCCAAAAACATTGCCATTGTTCTATTTCTCCTATAAATGATTGGAGTTTAACCGTTGGCAGTTTAACTGTATACGATTGAATAACAGGCGCTGTAGTAGAAGGATCGCCAAGAACCATCGCCAAGTTTTTGGTGTCATTATTCGAAGCAGTAACATTATTTGTATTTGGCGATAATTTATTTTGAATAATTTTTCGTGCTTTGAAAATTGCAGATTCAACAGTATCTATGTAGTTTTCACACGGCTTATTATCCTTTTCAAATTCTTCGTCAGAAAGAAAATTATGAGTTTCGTTATCTATGTGTTTCATATCACCTAAAGCAGTTGTTAAGCGATTACATATATATTCAACGTCCTCAACTGAAAAATCATCTTTCAAAGTATTAATATCTGTAAAAAAGCGAGAAATATTGCTCCGCACGGTTTACAGTCGTCGCTGGAGTTGAGTCATTCTATCAGCTTTACCGGTTGGAGCCATTTTCCAGATTTTCGGCACCAGATATTAGGAGATAGTATTTTAATACAAGTATTTATTTTCTAACTTACAATCGAAAGTAAAGAACAAGTAAAACATTTATGAATACAACAACGTAAGTGATGCCATTCTAAAAGGTAAAATGCTAGTTATTACTAGCACGTTTTTCATTCGCCGCAACACTTTTGTTAACATCAAAAGTTCTACACAGATTTCCAAATATAGATATATAAAAATAAGAAAAAAGGTTTTAAAGTTTGATAACTCATTTTTTATCGGCAAACACGATATGTTTTTAAAAAGAGTATAGTTTGGTTTAGACCTCTCTTTTGCTACAAGAAGACTAACTGACTGCGACCTCTACTATATGTAAGAGAAATAGAGCATATAAGTTACTCCAAGCAAACCTTTGCAATTTTTATAAATTAAATCTTTTATAAATTAGTCTACCAAACATTTTAAATAATGTTGAGAGGAAGGTATTAACTAAACTTTGTCCTATAATTCCCACAACAACTGACTGCTCTTTCTGGTATGAAAAAAACGATATTTTTTATTGTAAAATCTCCAAACATATTTTCGAAGCGTCTTTGTAGAACAGCCACGACGCTTGGGAATCACTGCCATAAACCCCTTGACGGTTGCCTAAAGTCCGTTAAAAGGAATAAAAGGAGCGAACGGGAGAACAAAAATGAGAAATAAGAAGTAAATGAAAAGGGGGAAATGGGAGAAATTCCTGGCACAGAAGGAAAAGTTGGGGAGGAGTTACGGGGTCTAAATAGATCCATCTAATCCAAAATCCTACACACCCGTCAGAGAAGAAGACGTAAACTTGAGTTTTAAAGCCAGGGGCAAAACCAGGACCCAGTTTGTCGATCGGACCCAATGACACTGACAGATGACAACAGCTAACTCTCCACCACTGCTTTCACTCAGAAGAAAGTGGAGAGAGTTTAATTTGTATGTCAAGGCCAACGCGAGACCGCTCTGTTTGTTCTGTGAGCTCACACTCTCAAAATCAGCGCCGGTGAGGGAACAATGCATCTCCCGTGACAAGGACACTTTTACGATCCGTCCCGCTCAATTCCCCGCAGGCCTCTCTTTCTCTCTCCACATGCTGGTAAAAGTGTTACCAGCGCATTGTTCTCAGCCCATGATCTTCCACGGACAACATCACTTAGTGAGGAGAAGGGAGAGAACAATGCGACAACTTGACGCAGGCTGCGACAAGTGTGGAAACGGAGATGACATTTAACGAGTCCCGCATATGCATACTAATAAAAAAAACGCGGAATACCGACAATATTTCCTTATGGGAAATGCTTTTCTTTTCATTATTTACGCAAGAGAAGAGAAAAAGTATCACTGGAAATAACGTAACATTTTTTTCTACTTTCTAATGTACTTTCTCCTTTCTCCACTGTGTACAGTGAAACAGATATGTTTTGTTCCCAAACCTAAAAATATATAACAGTATATATGAAGATATATGATATTGAATGAAGATTATATGATATGAAGATATGATACTGAATATGTTAGATATGAAGATATGATACTGAATATGTTAGATATGAAGATATGATACTGAATATGATAGGTATGAAGAAATGGTACTGAATATGGTAGATATGAAGATATGATGTTTAATATTGTACGATAGATATATGATATTGAATATGATAGATAAGAAGAAATGAAATAGATATGAACAGACGTAGATATGAAGTTATTTGCATTCATTCCATCAAAATGTTAAAAAAAAAGGTGGTACCAAAGAATCCAAATTTATTTCGACGTCTATAAAAATTCAGAATTTATACCTCGAGACCTAGTTTTTCGTGTTATGAAAATTCAGTTTTATTTGAAAATGATTTATAAAAAATCCGTTACGTTATTCATTCTCAAATAACAAAACTAAAAAATGTTTTTGCATGTACATATTATATATTTCTTATTATAAAATAATTTACTTTGCCTCTTTTATATAAAAATCATCTCTTATTTAAAACAAAAACTCAAATTAATTGTGTAGTTTTATTTTTTGAACCAACTGTCTCTCTTTTTTATGTACATTTGTATTTAGCTTCAAGATTTATTTTGTTCATTTTGCTAAGTTAGTGTTACTCGTATTAAATACGCTGCACTAGAAAGGCAATATAAATTCTCCTTTAATTTGTGTAACATTTCGTGTACGTTACATAACATATATATAACTCATATATATTACGTAACGTATAGTATTCCAAATCTTAAGTTTCCTGGGTGTAATTAATTGCATTTTATGCTTTACTATTATACCCTTTTAGTAATTTCCAATTATTATTCACACACAAATTCCACAAATATTTGACATGATTCCAATTAGATTCGGAGTATTTCAGTAAGCTACCTAAGAAATTTAAGTTGCTTTAATCACTAGTGGTTGAAATGCAGTAAAATATATTTCAAGATGTTATGGCGAAGAATAAATAGGAAAATATATGTTGTGAATTCATTTGAACTGACAGTTGTTAGGAAAGTGCAATACACTTGAATCAAAAGGAAGTTAAAATTCCAAGAAAATAGCACGCTCCCACAAAATGAATCACGAGAATAAAGCACTTATTCCGACCGCACATAATCATCTGCCCCTATACGTAAAAGTCTTCCGCTAAAAGCCTGGATTAATTGGACCAATTTTAGATAATAATCGTGCTATCGAATTATTTCCAACGACCGAAGCCATATATCAAGTGCTCACTTTTGGTCAACTATATTTCATCTTATGGGGACGACACCGTCTCAAATTCAGATGGATGAGCTAATTTTGAACTTGACATTCCTGGCGATTTAAAACCCGCAACGCAAATTACGATATCCAAGAGCACATAATGAGACCGCTGCATTTAATGAGAGAGGCAGAGATGCAGGCAGTCCTTTTCTCTCCAAACGTAAAGACCCTCGAACGAGTGCGGTTGAATATTTTATCCTCGACATTATACGCATTTTCCAAAAGGTTTCAGAACTTCAAAAATGATACGGAGGTAACAACTAGAAATGAAATGCCTGGTCTTCGAATGGATATAATCATCGAGAAGTCTCTGGCACCATTTACGGATACACGCGCCAAACCTGTAAAGCGGCAACTGAACGATAAAATCAGAAATTTTAACCAACTTAGTCATCAGGAACGGAACTTGTAAGTGTCAGAAACTAGGTGGAAGTGAGCCAGTTAAATGAAATACAATTAAAGTAATGTACAGAATTAAAACGCAAAAGAATAAAGTGTACGTGCCCAATTTATTGAACGTGACATTCTAATAGAAAATGTTAATTGCCTCCGTAAAGAAATTAACCGGACTTACCCAGAATGTCGCATACTAGTGCTGACATATTTAAATGAAATTAAATGAGAACAATAAAATATGTCACCAGTTTAGCCGAAGTAACATTACTCACTGATAAACAAAACATGTCTTTGAAAATATAACAAACTATAAAAAATCACCATTTTTAAAGTCATTTAATAAAGTCAATTTTAAATCAGTAATCGACTTTTATGCTTCTAGCAATTTGAAAATATTTTAAAAGTAGTATTATTTAATATTATACTGAATTAAATAAATATTTTTTTATAATTTCGTTATTTAAAAAAAATATTTTGAAAATTATTTCTTGAATGATTTTTATACCATTGCTGTCGGTAGCCTTCCATATATCACAGCAAACTAGCGAAGAAAATATTGCGTTGCCAAACTCTATAAATTCCGTTATACTTGTATAGTGATAATACAAGGTTACAAATTTTATCACGAATGGGATACATCTAAATCACGAGACACAGACATGGGTGAGAATACAAGATGCCTTGGAAAACCAGCATTGAGACATGGCGGGATACATGCTGTCTTTAGATATTGTATCTAACTAGTTTCGTCTGAAGATTGGGTTCTTCCCCGCTATTCGACTGTAACACAAAAGTGTTCTAGAAAATTCATAAAAATGCAGGGAGGAAAGCTGCTTTGCTCGTTAGAGATGGTAACCGTGTGCTAACCCCCGCCATTGCTCGTTAGAGAGAGTAACCGAGTGTAAACCTCCATCTTTACTCGTTCCAGAGGGTGACCATTTGTTAACCCCTTAATCGTTCTGTTCATCTCTTATATGGAAGCCAATCGAATAATTGCGCTCGGATCTCACGCGTGCTACAATTTTGATATAAATAAAACATGAAAATTCCGATTTTTGTCACTCCAGTATCAATTTTATTAGAGATGAAACGAGTATAATTATTGTCAATATTGTTATATAGGACTCTAGATATCAAGTTTTTAACGTTTATCATACACAAGTATTTTTTTATAAATATTATAGCTATTGCTTATGCTGAATAAAAGCCTTGTCGTTTGTAAATAACAGTGAACATTATTTAGAACTCACATAACTTTTCTCTTACCAAAAGTTAAATATATTTATTTCATGCTTTCACTGAAACTTTTCTGCCCAGTTAAAGGTAGAAAGAAATACAATTATTTATATATGGAATTTGTGTTTATGTATGTATATTCGCTATGCATTCCGAATTGCGTGGTTCTATCTTGATGACATTCTGCATGGTTATTCAGGTCAACCCTGACAAGGCAGGTCAAATTGTTCGAAGGCCAAGGCCATGATAGAGATAAAATGCTTTTTTAATCTAAATTGGTTTGGTAGCTACACTTTGACACCATTTCATGTTATTGTTTTAACCGATTCCCTTACAAATTGTTTTAAAAAAATTTGGAAAAAATTGTCACATTTTTTATTTTATTATTAAATACAAGAAAATAAAACAAAACAAAATATATAGGTTTTAGGTTGAATTTTTAATTTTTTACAGTTGTGAAAGCATTTAGTTTTAATATTAGTTTACTATCATGAGTTACCTCGAGCAAATGGAAAAAAAAGTTAAATATTTGTCTTTGTGTGATAGTTTTTAAAGCAAGAGACAACACAAAGTAATACGTGACATTCTGTGTAATAGTATCTGGTCTCTTTTATTATTGGCTTGCCTCTGAAATATGTTTTACGGAAGCACAGCGTGCACTGTCTCATTGGATTTGATTTTTTTGCAGTAGCGGGAATAACATCTAGAAAATGCCATAAAGCTAACCTGAGTGATAAACAACTAATAGTAGACCTTCCTGATGTGGCAGAAAACTCGTCACGATAATTTTCTGAAATAAGTTTTCTAATCAGTGTAAAACACGTTACCAGTTCTGCCAAAAGGACCGCCTAACCAACAACACTTGGCAAACTACCTATCAAAGCTGAATATATCCTTTAATTTACTCCAGGCCGAGTAAAACCGTGATAAAACAAATCGTAAGACACATTCTGATAAGCCCGAGTTTTCTCGGGATAATAATTAACTGGAATATATACGCACCCGAGAGAACTCGGAATAATCAGGCAAGCGGTTAATTACATGCTAAAATCCTTTAAAGGCGCTTTAAGATAATATAAGTTTTAGTGCCTTTCGACAAGAATTACTAGATGAATTGTTTAATTTTAACTATTTTTATTAGGTATACTTCTTTCTTTTTAATTTTGAATTTGAATGAAAATATATTCCATTGCTATGGCAACAGAGTGATCATTTACAAAATAAAAACAATTTTACATTTTACTTAAGCTACATGCTTAGAAACTGTCTCGTCAAAGTCGATTAGATGTAATCAGCAATTTTAATTATAAATATCTAGGAAATTTATGATTATATTTAACAAGTTTTAATGAGATCGGATATTCGTATTTTTATTTTTATAGGTATTATGATTCTCTCTAAATGATCACGAAAAAAAAATTTCTAATTTTTCTTTAGGTACATGCAAAGATATATCGCCAAATAAATTAATTTTTAAGTTTGTAAAGAAAATCAAAATAAAACGTATTATTCATTTTTTGAAACTGGGTTACTTTGTTTACAAAATTCTTTAAAGACATCATAAAAATCGATTTAAATTTTGAAATAAACACCTTTGATCTGGGAACCTTACATACCGCAGGTTAGGCACGATGAAGTGGCTAATAAAAGATAAAATAAGGTAAGTCAATAAATAATTTTCTACCGTTAAAAAAACATTAAATTTCAAGAAAAATGTGCTGTTTTTATATTAATCGACTCAGGATATTAAAATAAATTTAAACTTTGAAATAAACCCCTTTCATTCGGGAACCTTTAGTACCCAGATCGATGAGTAGGCACGAAGCAGCAGCTAATAAATGATAAAAATAAGGTAAGCTAATAAATAATTTTCTATCTTTAAAAACCCATTAAGTTTCAAGAAAAATATGGAGTTTTAATATTAATTGACTCAAAATATTAAAATAAATTTAAATTTTGAAATAAACTCCTCTCCTTCAGGAAACTTTAGTACCCAGATCGATGAGTAGGCACGAAGCAGCAGCTAATAAAAGATAATATAAGGTAAGTCAATTAATAATTTTCTATCTTCAAAAACCCATTAAATTTCAAGAAAATATGTGGGTTTTAATATTAATCAACTCAAAATATTAAAATAAATTAAAATTTTTAAATAACCCCTTTTCATTCTGGAAACTTTAGTACCCAGAACGATGAGTAGGCACGAAGTAGCAGCTAATAAAAGATAATATAACGTAAGTCAATAAAAAAATTCCTATCTTTAAAAACCCATTAAATTTCAAGAAAAATATGGTGTTTTTATATTAATCGACTCAAAATATTAAAATAAATTTAAATTTTGAAATAAACCCCTTTCCTTCGGGAACGTTTAGCAGCTAATAAGCAGTAGCTAATAAATGATAAAATAAGGTAAGTTAATAAGTAATTTTCTATCTTTAAAAACCCCTTAAGTTTTAAGAAAAATATGAAGCTTTTATATTAGTTGACTCAGAATATTAAAATAAATTTAAATTTTGAAAAAAAAAACCCTTTAATTTCATACCTAGACCGGTGAGTAAGCACGAAGCAGCAACTAATATAAGGTAAGTAAATAAATGATTTTCTAGCGTTAAAAAAACGTTATATTTAAATACAAATATGGTGTTTTTATACTAATCGACTCAGAATTTTACAATTATCAAAAAACATCAATAAAATAAATTGGATGATTCTTGAATGAATTTTGTCCAAATTTATGCGACGAGTAAAGCTTTAATGAAGGGAAAGGATAATAAAATAACTGTATAAGCGTTTCGCCAACTTAAGAGCGACTCCTGATCTTTAAGTTCGAAAGTGTACACGCATCACTTGATAAGCGCAGTTAATTAAACCAGTTATGCGGCTGCGCGATAATCAATTAAAATAATCAATGCGAAAAAGAATGGCTCAGAGTGATTAAACTTTTAAAAGCACGTCAGTCAAGCGATTAATTTAATTGTATTAATCGCCGAGAAAGGGAAGTAAATAATTAAGAAATGCATGTAAAAGAATGGTTCGAGCAGAATAATAGAGTGTATTGAATTCACGTACAGCAATCCTTAAGAGAGAGTAATTAGTTAAAGTATCCCCTCTCTATATATGTGTGTGTGTGAGAGAGAGAGATAGAGTATGCATAGATAGGGAAAAGATGAAATAGAATTAATACTAAAATAATAGTCCCAGTTTCTTTAGTTCAGCATATGTGTGTCACTATTGATAAAACAGTCAAGCTCGTTTATTGCGAACCTTGATTTAACCCTTTAAAACGAATTGCTTTTTTTTTTCGGAAAAACTGGTATATATTGAGTGATTTCATGTTTTTTTTTTTAATTTTTATTACAGAAAAGAAATATATGGGTACAGTGTAAGTTATTTTTTGATATTTCACTAGAGAGCGGGAAATGGGGTAAAAATTATAAAAAAAAACTCTTATATAATTAAAATTTAAACGATTTGATTACATGTTTATTTTGAATTTCGCCCGAGTCAGACATGGGCAAATGCTTTAAGGGGTTCACAAACCTCGGTTTTAATGGGGAATTTAAGAATAAAATAGTTGGCTTAAAATTAAAATGTCTACATCGACCTGATTTAATGAGAACATAAATGTGATAGCGAGTATTTTTTTTTTCATGAAACTTCTTCAAGATAATCTCTTCTTTACATAAATAAATTACTTTGTAAACAGATCTTTATAGAATCTTTATAAATAAATTATAGATTCAGAATTTAAAGAACATGCCGCGATTGATGACGAACTGATAATATGACAAGTTCCAATTGAAAAACGATCGTTGCAGTCTTTTAAAAAGCATTACTCAGTGCAGAAACTGAAATCAGTAACGAGAAAGAAATAGCAGAACTTCTTCAGCTATCATCTCCCAAGCAATGGAATACGCCGAAAAAATGCAAACTTTTTGGAATAAAAAAGTTTTGATGATAATGTATTTCAGTGTTATCGTGCGTCGAGAAACTGCCTGCGATCAAGCGATAGCCGAATGGGCAAAGCGCTGCTTTTCTGTACAAGAGTTCACGATTTCATATTTCGATTTCATATATGGTACGGATGCTCTTTGCCGTTTGAAAGCGGCTCTAAGCAGTCCCGGCATCATTAGCTAATACAGGAGACTATAACTCACACAAAAAATAAATAAATAAATAATAAAAATAATAATAAAAAATAAATATAAAATAAAAAAGTACGTCATTGTAATTTATTTATAATGCACTCTTATGAATAAAATTTTTTTACTTTTGACATTTTCCGTAGATCCTGACTTAACAAGCAAATTGTTTCAGCTCCTTCGTATTCTGTTTATTATATAAATGCACTGTCTGTCTTGTAAATTTTTCTAAATGTACAAGCATTTGCAACCTCCAGCCATTCAAGCCTCTTTTAAGGTCCCTCAAATTTTACTTAGTATCATAATAAACAAATTATTTATTTTTTAATAATCTAGCATAGCAAGCGATAAAATTAACATATAACGAAGGTTAGTTGGATACTTACACAAATTCCGAATCGATATATTTGTATTGAAGTTATAAATAACAGGACAGGTCAATAACCGTTTAATTGATGTAAAATGTTATTCTTTATCTATTGACAATTTCCATTTCACGAGTCCAAAATTTATTTGAAGTAGCCTGTTTCTCTTACAACAGAAGACAAACCACATTGACAAGAAGACAAACACTGTTGAACATTGTTTGATGTTGGATACCATTTTCAAATCAACTCTTGAGAAATTTGTTTTGATATTTGTTGAGATATTGCGACAGAACGCTAGATTAATC
Organism: Pardosa pseudoannulata; assembly: GCA_032207245.1. Classification (NCBI taxonomy): domain Eukaryota; kingdom Metazoa; phylum Arthropoda; class Arachnida; order Araneae; family Lycosidae; genus Pardosa; species Pardosa pseudoannulata. Next base: position 86,787,326 of record CM063504.1, read on the forward strand.
ATCGTTCGCAATCCGTTGAGAGATATCTTTAACGCATCTTGCGAAACTGTCATAATCCCCGCATTCTTTCTCCCGGGTTGACAGCTTCTTACACAACATTTTCTAGGCATTAAATTAAGCGGATGCTACGGAAAAGTGGTCCAGTTGTCCAATATTTTGACACTCTTTTCTCCAGAGGCTTATTAAAAAATAGACGACACTTTCTGGATCGGTGATTTTGCCCACAACTACATTTTTGACTCTTCTTAAAATGAATGCGAGCTTTCATAACAAATGGTTTCATAACTTCTGAGGTGATTCTTGCCATGGATACGGTTCCTTGTATATATTTTTAATGTTTCTTCACGTTATAAGCAATAAACAATTATCAGATCATAGTTAAATATATCGTTTTTACTCGTAAGTTTCAGTACTGTTATTTTCTGACTTAGTCCTTTAGATATATATATATATATATATATATATATATATATATATATATATATATATATATATATATATATATATATATATATATATATATATATATATATATATATATATATACATGTATCGTGGTGCAGAATTAAGGAGAATCAAAAACAGTGTTTCTTGATAATAATAAGTTTATTAAATCATCGCTTCTTCTAAAAGCAAAACCTGCGCCATTTTCATTAATCGTGGCGGAGCTAAGCAGGGAAACAGTTCCATGTCCACGCGCTGACTGAAACTTATCTGTTTGCAAGCTCAACAAATAGTTAAAAAATGCTTCCGCCTGACCGGATTATCCTAAATGCTTACGCGAGAGTGGGTCTTTTTCATTTATTTTATTATTATAAAGGAGTTCCCTTTTAAAAATCGTTTTATAACTCACGCAATTTCTAACTACCCCTTTTTTAGACTTGACACACATACACACACACACACACACACACACACACACACACATATATATATATATATATAACATATATATATATATATATATATATATATATATATGTGTGTCAGGTTTGAAAACATAAAATTAATAATTTAGGGGTTTGAGGGTATAAACGCAGCGCTCTCTTTTAATGCAGGCGCGTGAATCTTTAATAACTCACTATAAAAGCACTAAACGCATAAGAAATGAGAGAGAACGTCTTGAGGTAGAGTCGCTAATGAATCCACGCTGAGCAAGGCTCTTTTGTTAACCTATGCTCGCCAACTGAACGACGCGATGTTTGATGGTTGGATGTGAAACTGTGCAATAGTCAAATAAATAAAGACATTATAGCAAAATAATTTGATATTAATACACTTTGAATTGGTTCCTTAAATTGCCATTGGCTTTCTAATTTTGACCTTCCCAGCCACCATATTAAATCCAAAGGGGTAATTCTTTTAAATTGCATTCCTTTCGTGCTTCCTAAAACTAAAAGCGAAATTAATTACTATGTCTGACATTTGTAAACTTATCTAAACCAGGTGTCAATTCTGTCATGAAAATTCTGACTATATATATATATATATATATATATATATATATATATATATATATATATATATATATATATATATATATATATATATATATACACTTTGATCGACATGATTATTTCAAAAATCCAAACCGATGACTTAAGTCTACCTGTCTTGAAAAATTATCCTCGTGATTACCCCTCCTTTGACATTTTCACAAATTTGCAGAAGCTCTATAGCTCTTTACTATGTAAAGCATGCGCGTCGTTTTTCAAGTTTGCAATGAAAATAAAGAATTTTTACTAATTATGCGTTTGATCTAAGTGTTCAAAAGGGTGCCTTCTACAACATGACTGCATCTACTTCAAATTACCAAGCAAGCCCAAGAAAAAAATATGGAAAATGTTATTCATGTATGATCGGTGAAGAGTAAATATATGTATACATATATATATATATATATTATATATATATATATATATACATATATATATATACATACATATATATAATTATACATATATATAAGCTGGATGATAGTCAAACAAGTAAAATCTTTCGTAACCAGGGTATGTGGGTTCGAATTTCCCTGTTGGCATGAATGTTTAGATGAACAGAATGAGCTTTGAGGAGTAAATCCCTTCCTTAGATATCATACAGCAAAAAGTAGATGTAGCGATCCTAACTTACCATAGATATATGGCAGGACGATGCTGTAATGGATAGGAAACTGCCTTTTACTCCCGGAATCTATAAATTCGAATCCTACTGCAGGCATGGATTATTGTTGCTGTTCAAAAACTACTTTGAGCAGATGATTCCGATTTAACTAGCATTAGTGCTGTTAAAAATTCACTAATAATTGAGTAAATTCCTAATCATGTTTATGTGAGTATGCGTAACAAAGGAGAAAAATTATAGAAAAAAAACCGTATACAATAAGGAAACTCCTCCATAGTTTCTTTTAGCTAGATCCCATAATTTTTAACAAATCCTCAATCAGAAATACAGAAAGTTATTACTCGGAAAATTATTCTACGTTATTACGGAGGAAAGTAAAATTGAAGTAATTACATCTGATAACGCAAGGTCAAAAGAAATGAACAAACTATAAATCAATAGATTTACGCACTTCCAGAAATAATCACCTCATAAATCACATTGTAATTCGAGGAAATCCAACTACATGAAACCAGCATTTGTTTCTTGACTCTATTAGTAACGGTATGTTACATACAGTCTCTTATGTAAAGAAATGGTAGCTTGTTGACTATCATCAGAGCCCGATATTTTTGAATTATGGAGAAGCATTTATATTGCAGATAAAAGTCCATTGAGCAAGAAAGTAATAAAGATTTATTCATGTCTGTAGGAATGGATTTAATATTATGAATAAATATAAATAAGGTAACCAAACTCCCGATTTTAGACAAAATGTCGCGACACTTCTATTAAATGTCCCGATTAACGAAATCTCATAATTAACCCGTTTTTTTAACAATCTTCGTTTTTTTTTAAAGTAATTATAAACCTGATTGGGATTCTCAATTGACAAAGAAACCACATAATTTACATCAGCGCAGTCCAACTAGGCTTCTAATTCATTTTTGCGGTCCGCCAAGAAAACCAATTTTCTTAAACATTTAAATAACCATACGTTTGACAAAACAACAACACATTTTTAAATTAATTTCTTTTTGTAAATGAAGAGTGTTTATTCTTATAAAAATAGACTCGGGTAAGAAAAACTATACAATATTCTTGTTTACTAGATAGGAATTTAAAAACTTACGTCTTCTACAATTTAAGAGGACGGTGGACTATTATATCATTTTTTTTCTAAAGTAGTAACTCGGGTAAAGAAAACAATACAATATTCTTGTTTACTAGATAGGAATTTAAAAACTTACGTCTTCTACAATTTAAGAGGACGGTGGACTATTATATCATTTTTTTTCTAAAGTAGTAACTCGGGTAAAGAAAACAATATAATATTCTTGTTTACTAGATGGGAATTTAAAAACTTACGTCTTCTGCGATTTAAGAGGACGGTGGACTATTAGATCATTTTTTTTCTAAAGTATTAACTCGGATAAGGAAAACCATACAATATTCTTGTTTACTAGATAGAAATTTAAAAACTTACGTCTTCTACGATTTAAGAGGACGGTGGACTATTAGATCGTTTTTTTTTTCTAAAGTATTAACTCGGGTAAGGAAAACTATACATTATTCTTGTTTACTAGATAGGAATTTAAAAACTTACGTCTTCTGCGATTTAATATATACGTGTGAACTAGTAGAACGGTGACTAGTAAGACGGTGAACTAGTAGATCATTTTTTTCTAAAGTATTAATTTACATTTAGAAAACTTACACATACACATCAAGATATAACTAAATAAATTATACTAAAAAATTAAAAATCAAATAATTTTCAAAAATTTTAATTTTTTTAACATTTAATTATTTTTAAAAATATTTTTGCATTATTTTTCAATTTTTTTCCGTATTATTCGCTTTTTAATATTAAAAGTTTTTTGGGAACAATTTGGGGAATTATCTTGGTGATAGCATAAAAAATTAATTTGTAGGAAATATTTTTATTCCTACAAATTTCATAAAAAAATTCGAACTTTTTAAAATTTAAATTGAGTTTTAATAATTTTAAACAAGTTTTCAAACGGATATCTAAATGTATTTTGATATAAGAGTGCTAAGATTTTGTGAGAATCTATGAAAACTTAAGTTGCAAGGCAAATTTTAAAAATTAGCAAATGTAACGCCCATTAATCTCTTGTTGAGATCTTACAAATGTTTTTACTACACTTTTGGAAAGTTTTATTTTTATGTTTCTCTTCGTGTAAATGAACTATTAACAAAATTAGCTGTCTTTTTTTAATTACTACTCTTTGCTGACACCAAAATGTTTCCGCTGAATAATAGGAAATGAACAGTACTGATTTCGAGAAAACCAAAAATTTAGAGGAAAAGGTTTTTTTTTTTTTTTTTAATTTCCGGCCATAAAAGACAAAGTTAACTATTTTACTTTTTTCTCCGATATCTGGTCGTCTTGAATATAAAATAAAGCTTGGTTTGTGTTATAACAAAAAAACCTAAATTATTTTTCAAATGGAGACTATAGATTTCGAAGTCAAAATCAATAAAATAAATATAATAAAAATTAAAAATTAAGAATAATTTATAATTTTTATTATTTATTATTATTATTTTTATTAATTATTTAGAATAAAAATTTTATTTTTCTGTTTCTCTTTGTGTAAATAAACTAATTATTGACAAAAATAAATCTCTTTTTTTAATTACTACTCTTTGCTGACACCAAAATGTTTCCGCTAAATAAAAGGAAATGAACAGTGTTGATTTCGAGAAAACCAAAAATTTAGAGGAAAAGTTTTTTTTTTTTTTAAATAATTTTTTTTTCGGCCATAAAAGACAAAGTTAACTATTTTACTTTTTTCTCCGATATCTGGTCATCTTGAATATAAAATAAAACTTGGTTTGTGTTATAATAAAAAACCTAAATTATTTTTCGAATAGAGACTCTATAGATTTCGAAATCAAAATCAATAAAATAAATATAATAAAAATTAAATATTAAGAATCATTTTTAATTATTATTATTTATTATTATTTTTTTAATTAATTATTTAGAATAAAAATTTTATTTTTATGTTTCTCTTTGTGTAAATAAACTAATTATTAACAAAAATAAATGTCTTTTTTTTTAATTACTACTCTTTGCTGACACCAAAATGTTTCCGCTAAATAAAAGGAAATGAACAGTGCTGATTTCGAAGAAACTAAAAATTTAGAGGAAAAGTTTTTTTTAAATAATTTTTTATATAAAGGACAAGGTTAACTATTTTAATTTTTCTCCGATATCTGGTGGTCTTGAAAATAAAATAAAGCTTGGTTTGTGTTATAATAAAAAACCTAAATTATTTTTCGAATGGAGACTCTATAGATTTCGAAATCAAAATCAATAAAATAAATATAATAAAAATTAAAAATTAAGAATAATTTCTAATTTTTATTATTTATTATTATTTTTTTATTAATTATTTAGAATAAAAATTTTATTTTTATGTTTCTCTTTGTGTAAATAAACTAATTATTAACAAAAATAAATGTCTTTTTTTTTAATTACTACTCTTTGCTGACACCAAAATGTTTCCGCTGCATAAAGGAAATGAACAGCGCTGATTTCGAGGAAACCAAAAATTTAGAGGAAAAATTTTTTTTGAATAATTTTTTGCGGCTATAAAAGACAAGGTTAACTATTTTACTTTTTTCTCCGATATCGTCTTGAATATAAAATAAAGTTTGGTTTGTGTTATAATAAAAAACATAAATTATTTTTTGAATGCAGACTCTATAGATTTCGAAGTCAAACGCAAGCTAAAATAAAGAATTATAAAGAATACGATTATGATATATAATTACGCATGAAATGTAATTAATACACAAACACACAAAAAGAACGCCTTTTAACCTATTAATTCGTAGCATTCCTTTTTTAGGACAGTTAAATAGTTTGTAGAAATTTTGGTGTTTTCATTCACGTTTTTATTTTCTTTTTGGTGAAAAATCATTCTAAGAAAATCATCCAACAAGCAATCCCTAAATTTTTTCAAGTATGTGTTATTTATATTGTTTATATATTTTGTCACTTGGTTCGACATTTTAAGATGTTTGAAGCCTCTACCATGAATTTACTTTTTCAGCAAGCACATACACTAAAAGCAGAACGAATAGCAAGACCTCTTATAAAACTTCACTTTACATTAATGTCCATATATATGATAGCAAATAAGCGTCGTATCACGAATTTTTCCTTTCATGACATCCTAAGGTATTTAAAATGACAACTTCATCATTTACGAAGAGATATTGCAGTATTCACATCTTTTTAAATTTTATATTTTAATCTCATGAGTCCATAATAATTAGTAAGATACTATTTAACATATATTTAGAAGAAATTACTCAGGCGTTAATAGGTTACAGTGTAAATAACTTATTTTCAGTATTATTAATTTTTCTATTTTTTTGCGTCAATTTCCAACAAAATATATCGACTTTTTCTCCATTCACCCTTGTTCTGTATAATAAATCTTCCACTGACACCCAGCAAGCGATTAAACAACTACGTATCAGATGATGAGAAAAAAAAAGTCCTTCTATTCAACCAATTACATCAGCTCTACCCTCGTTTAAGCTTGAATGCACGTGAGACCGGAGCTTTTTATAGAAATACAATGATTGACTAGGTCGGAAGAGTATGGTCTACATAATAGAGGAGATATAACAAGAATTGTCGTTGGAGATTATATGAATTCATTCAACTGCAACACTGGTAAGACAGACGTGACTAATTTTACCGATAAGAAGCCGAAAATCACTAAGACTTATTAAAAAAAATATTTTCTGACCCAATGTAATTGTGGCGTAATTATAACTAACCGCTCCAAAATAATATACATATAGAGTACATATAGAGACTGTAATACTTTTGAAATGTTGAAATTTATGGCTATACATAAGTTGAAAAAGCACTTTTTTTACACAAAATTTTAACCAATGATTTTGGTGACTTGCAACTGAATTTCCAATTTTAAAGCCAAGGTAAACTAGTTAATAAAATATTAACTTTTTCGAATTCGTATATTTTTTAACTTTATGTCATGTTTGATTTAACTTCGTTTAGAGTGATTTAGGCTACTATTTTTTCTACACAAGGGTTAACGAGACCGAAAAGTCGCTTAATGTCGATTTCGAAAGTTAGGACATACATACCACCAAGAAGATTCGAATCCGCGAACTCTCGTTTAGAAAGACAGAATCCTTCAATTCTGCCTTCGCCTGGTCAACTTCCTATTAGAATGGCTGACTATGAGGATTGAGGTGGGAGGTTTTCTGAATGATGGATCGGAACATGCTGATTAAAGCCGAATCCGAACGATATCGCCCATACCAGCAATAGAATTCGAATCTACAGTGTCAAATATTCTCTTAGCAATACTTAACCTCATCAGTCTTCATCCAGCAATTTTAGAACCGGAAGGTGCTATCATATGCAAAACACTAAAGCTAAATCAAACAATAATTAGCAGGCACATTGAATCTATGTACTTTTAGAATGTTTAGAATGCAAGCTGTTAAATGAAATGCTTAATGAACATAATGCTTAATAAAAGCATTTTAAATTTACATACAAAGATAAACTTTGGTCAGGCTGTGCTTCAGGCTAAAGCCCTGAAACGTGAAGCACACCTGTCATGGTTTACCCGAGTACGCTTAGAAAATTAAAAACATAGAATTTTATAGTCAGAAAGTAATATTACGAAAAACACTAAAATCTTAACATGATGACTCTTTGACTTAAGAGTCAGTCTTACAGACCGATTATATCTAATTTTTTTCTAAACCAAATCCTATATATATATATATATATATATATATATATATATATATATATATATATATATATATATATATATATATATATATATATATATATATATATATACATAGTTTTACGATATAATATTACTAAGTTAAAAACCAATTTTATGTGAATGCTTGGAAAATTCATCTTAAGTTAAGCAAAGCCCAGTCTTTTTTTTACAAACAGTGAGAAATTATTTAAATGCAGTTAAACGATAAAGTGTAATGTTAATACATTTATTTCTAAGATAAAAATTGATTTAAATAAAAAATATTACAAATAAACATTTATTGAATACAAGTAGGGAAATAATCTAAAGTAAAATATTGAAAATTAAAATATATATGAAAGAAATATTTTAATACCACAATTATCTTGTCAGTCACAGCTATATCATGACTTCGTTCTCATAGATATTTTAAAATTAAACTAATACAGTGCGGAATCTAGGTCCAGTTAATTCTGAGGAAAAATTATTTTAAACACCGCATTCCGATTTTGCTAAAAAACAGAGTATTTCGGCTATAGTATTCGTTCTTTGCCCGTATTATCAACACACAAATCAGATCGCATCATAAAAAAAAAATAAAATAATTAATAAAAAAAGTTGCAGTACAAAAATTGACGTAGTTGATATTCAAAGAGATATTCAAAGATAAAGACCCGTATGTGAAGAAATTGGCTATTGACTACTAGGAAGATAGGCCCTCTGCTGATAGAACAATATGTTATGCAAATATATAACATCGTATCTCCTCTAAATATACTATGCAGACAAAATTCGAATGAACTGGTTACAAGAGATCTAACATAATTTTCCGTTTTAAACTCACAAGAGGTTGTTCTTTGACATATTAAGAAAATACAGTAAAATATAATATATAACTGCACTGCAAGAACTTATATTGTTATAGATTGATTACCAATATAAAAAGTTTTATTATTTGAGTATCCAAAGTACGTAGTATGCATAAATACAATGTATTGCATTTAGAGATCTAATTTAACGTTATGTATATAAATTAAAATGTAAATATTTATAACACAAATACTAGACGCTTGGTGATTTTGCGTCGATTAAACAGAGAGTACAATGTATACGCACATAAGCATTTACGCTCGACCAATGAAGATATCGTTATAAGTAGATTTATTACAGTAGATTAAATACAATCTAAAATGGCAATAGCATTTTAGACTGTTTTCAATGTATTGAAATACTCTGTATTTACTGAATGCCCATAATAAACAATTTATATCATAAAACTGATGAAATAAATAATCTAGATTCTAAGAAATGAAAGAAAAGAGGAAAAAAAGAGAGAAAAAAAATGCTGTTTGATTAAAAAAAATGAAAGATGTATACCGAATCTTTTATAAAAGCGAGAAATAAAAAAGTATTTTTTTATATCTAAACAATTTAAACACCAATCAAAGAAATATGTTTTTCATATTTTCTCTATCCAATGTCTGAAGATTCAATTGTTGCCACGACGAATAAATGAAATGCTCTTCGTTCCGAAAATGTTATTTTAAAAGCTCGAGGGAATATGGTTTTGAAATTTATTCATTGAAAAAAATTATGTGGGTGGAGGCGACATTGCAGGCATCATTCTCCTGTAAAATTCTGTCAGACATATTGACGAAATGAAATGCAATTGTCTGAGTGTTAATCACAAGTCATAAAATTATTATGAATATTTCAGTAATAATTTATGAAGGACAGTTATCAAAGGAGCTCAGCTTAAGCTATCGACATTTTATTAATCTGTATTTTTGGATTAAAATTAAATGTTATTGAATTATTATAAAACATTATTATCAACTGTCACAGAAGTAAATGTTAAAATTTAAAAACATCGTACCTGCATACTTCAGTAAAATATATCTGTATCAGGATTCGTAGAAAATGTTTTAACGGATTTATGTGAATGACGGATTATTAACAGGTCTAAGAATATTTTTCTGCTCTCAGATGATTTCTTAATAAATTGTTGTACGTTATTTTTATTAGGAAGAGAGCCATAAAGTGCTGTCCATGCAAAATAAAACAAACAAAGACAAAGCATGCATATCTATATTTAAGATATGAGAATTTGTACAAATATGTACAGATGAACGACACCATGCAATGAGCGCATAAAGCAAATCAATATGAATGTCTAACTTACAGTTTTTTCGAGGCTTACATACAACAAATGCATGTACATTAGTACGAACGGAGATATGTAAATATTATTTAAAAACAAATTTAATAGGGAGCATTCCATGTATAAATGTTCAGATAAATTACTAAAATGTATATAAATATACATATTTTAGATTCAATACTACCCACTACAGATGTTTTGAAACAAAACAAAAATCTGTTTACCGTAAAATGATTTAATTTACTTAAAAATTAAAACGTACTTCATCGTAATATATTTCCATAGCAGTGTCTAAATACTGAAATTTTATTAATTTTACTTCTTTACTCTAAATGCATTTTATCGTGCATGCATGAAATGATTTTAACTTGGGGATACAATTTAGACAGAAACATGTATCAGCTTGCTTTCTTGAAAAATTAAGCAAAAGTTATTGTATTGATTGAAGGTATGCAAAATATTAAATTTTTTTTAAAAATGCACAGAGTGTAATACATATAAACACTTTAAACAATATTTACTGTTTGCGGATACTACAGTTGAATAACAATAGCAGTGATAAAAAAATAAATATTAATTCTTTTTAAGCACGAATGATATGATAAATAAAAAATGCATTATCGCACTGGATAGATTCACATCTATCTGTACACAGACGATACGATGCGGCAGTTTAAAAGCGGCAAAGCGCAATTTAGATTTCCTGCTGTGGCATCAGCAGCAGCGCTCATTCTTTCGGCAAAAACAACAGATATTTAAAAATTTGAACTCACCAAATGAAATCTTTACAGTGCGAGCAGAAAGTGGGCTGCTTGAAGAATCTTGGAATAAATTTGTGATTCTTGATTACAGATACATTTTTTTTCTTCAGGGCACCTTTCCTGACCCTACCGAGCTGAAAGTAGCTCGGAGTTGTTTGGACGTCAGTCTCGTCTGCCATCTTGGACGAGCGACGGATGCGTTCTTCGCTTCGAATCGCTTCTGCCGCAAAATGTGAAACGGCGTTTGGGTTTTCACGGCGCCAACGCATCTAGGAAAATCGCCAAAGAGTTGGTTGAAAAGTTTCGCCTGGTTGCTACATTTGGCAGGTAATCATGCGAAACATATTCATTTTCGTGTTATCCCTAAAATGGCGATCGATTCGCAGAAATGACAAATTAAAAGGACTTCCGGGCCTTAAGACTTAAATTCACAATAAATATAAAATGGAGAAACAAAATTATTTTATTTATATTATCAATCTGTATTTTTTTTAAATAAAAATCCTGATATATATTTTAAACGCAATATTGCCACCAATTTCTATTTAAATTTCTCGTCTTAAAACGTGGGTGTAAACAAAGAATAAAAATACTATAATTTTATACATTTTAGTATTTTTATTCTATTATGTTTGTCCACCTGTTATTACCTTCCATTCATTCAGAGAGAAAAAAACAAATATTATAATAATAAACGATTAGAGAGTTCACAAATACACTCTATTTATACAGAATTTCAGCTGCACCAGAATAAATTAATGAATGAATTCTCAACCTGCTTAGAACCATTCCCACTCTCTTTTCGTCGCAGGTTGAAATGCACGATGCAAGTTTTAACTACGATAATCATGATGATTTATGATTTTTTATGAGTTTTTGTAAAAAAGGTAAAAGTTCGAAAGATTTTAAGTATAATTTTTTAAAGATGAGTTCTACTTTTAATACTGCCTCTAACAGAATATTACTAAATGGCTTGTGAAATCTAACATCAAAATATCATTTCACTTTTTATTGTATTTTGATATCAGAAGATTATTTAACTTTACGCAATTAAAATCTTATTAAATTATTTCTGAATTTTATATTAGGAAACACTGAAATAAATATTTTTAAAGATGAGTTCTACTTTTAATACTACCACGAACAAATTTTTCTTAATTGGCTAAAGAAATCTGGTGTCAAACTATTCATTTCATTCTATTGTATTTTTATTTCAGAACACTATTTACCTTTAAACAACTTAAAGCTTATCAAAATATTTCTGAATTTTATATTAGAAAAAGGTGAGACAATTTTTTATAATATAAAATTCAGAAATAATTTAATAAGCTTTTAAGGATGAGTTCTACTTTTAATACTGCTGCGAACATATTTTTCTTAACTGGCTAGTGAAATCTGGTCTCAAAATATTCATTTCATTTTATTTATTTTGATATCAAGATAATATTTACCTTTAAACAACTAGAAGATTATTAAACTAATTCTGAATTTAATATTAGAAAAAATTGAGATAAATATTTTAAAGAACGATTTCTACTTTTAATAGAACCTCGAACAGATTTTTCACAACTGGCTAGTGAAATCTGGGGTGAAAATACTCATTTCATTTTATCGTATTTTGATATCAGAAGATAAATAAACCTCGAAACAACTAAAATCTTATTAAAATATTTCTGAATTTTATATTAGAAAAATTTTAAATATAATTTTAAAAAATAAATTCTACTTTTAAAACTGCCAGGAATATAGTGTTTTCCTATAAATAAACGTTTATCTAAGAAAAGAAGCAGATGAAAATAATATCTCAATTTATAAATAACATCTTATTACGACATGGTCTGAATCGAAAGGAATTTCTAAGTTCAATCAAATAACTTGAAGAAATTTAACTAACTAGTATGTGAAATTGACATTAAAATGATTATTTCTTTTGTTATTTCTATTTCAAAAATAAATTCAAATTGCGTTTAAACAATTAAAATATTACTAAAATATTTTCGTTTAGTTTGGTTTCATTTAGAGCGTTATGGTCTACTATTTTGCTACACGAGGGTAATGAGACTGGGACCTACTGATAAAGCCGATACCGATCGGCTACGTATATCCATGCCAATAGTGGGATTTGAGCCCATGAATTTTAAAATATTTTTTAATTTGTTATCAGAATTTCAAAAGAAGAGGTAAAAGTATATTGTTTGAAGTCCCAATTTTATTACACGATATAAGGACCAAAGAATTCTGCATGTTACATCCGATATATTAAGAAAGCTGTTAGATGTAGCAAAATGTATAACTTTTTAATTTCTGAGTGTATTCAAGAGTGATGTAAATGAAGAATTTATAAAAATTTATAATACATCTTTAAAAAATTAAATTTGTTAAAGTTGGTTTAATTTTTAATTTAAATTTTTTATAAATCAGTTTTAAAAATTAATTAATAATAAATAAAAATAATTCATATTTTAAAAATCAGTTAAATTTTATTATTATATAATGAATTATTTATTTAAAGAATTAAAGTGACTAAAAGTGAGAGCAAATAAAAATGAATAATTTTATTTTTAACCTCACTGTATTGATACAGAAATAATTACCATCGTGAATTAGAGATGAAATGCTATCTTTTTGTATCATTTCAAGGCCACTCCATACTATGGTCCATTGCAATCCATAACCACCGGCTGGAGTGAGTATGCCTTATTGAGGTCGTTAATGGCAGATGATATAATGGCCATAGCGGTGGATGGCTTTGGGAGCCGTTTTTCTCCAATGTAGCGACCACACTATGGCCAATTGTTTACCACTTCCTGATGGTGACCTTGGACGATGGTTTACGGGTTTCATCCACAGACTGGGCCACTAAATGAGCCCAGCGCTTGGATTCATCCATAGGGTCTACTGCGCGTTTTAGTTGCACATCTCGCTGCCTTTGATCTTTGAAGATAAACCGCTTCCAAAGCCATCCTCCGCCAAGGTTATTTTACCATTTGCCGTCGTCGACCTCGATAAGCCATACCCCCTCCAGAAGGTGGTAATAGCTTCTAGTGGACCATAGTGTGGAGGGGCTTTAAAGATCAAAGGCAGCTAGATGGGCAACTAAAACGCGCAGTAGACCCTATGGACGAATCCACGCTCTCGCCTCATTTAGTGGGCCAGTGTGTGGATGCAACCCGGAAACCATCGTCCAAGGGCACCATCAGGAAGTGGTGAACTATTGGCCGTAGTGTGGAGGCTACATTAAAGATAATGCATGACACAACAAGTCTTTTAACACATTGGCCACCTTGAGGACTGACATCTGGTTATTGCAGTAGAGCCTGGGAGGGTGGGAGGTGATAGTTGATCGCAAAGTAGACAGATGTTTCAGCTACCTTTCAGTGCTGCCGGTGGGCACACACTCTGTGTATTTCACTACATAAGAGGATGACTTCCAAGCCTTTTTGAAACATACGAATTTTATCATGTTTAGTAGCCAATGTGAGACATCTGACATCGCGGTAAAGCACATTTACAAGTGACTGAAATGTAACATCTGATCAAAATTATTTGCTAAATGGATAAGGAAAATTGTCGTTTAAATTAGGATACCTTTTTTTTCGTAAGAATTATATGAATCGTTCAGTAACCAATGCAATTAAGTTCACTTTTTATAATTTATTATTATTTAATATTTAAATTATAATAATTATAATTGTTAGTATATCGATAATATTTATTATTACAATTTTTAATGAACTGAAATTTTCAAAAATAATGCGTTATAACAATTTTAATTTGATTATTTTTTTTCTTCTAAAACTGCATTTTGTTCTGCGTGCTCATATCTCAGAGAATCTATGAATAATTTACTAATTAAATATATAACACTAATTAACTGTACAAGTCTTAAATTAAAAATATACATCATGCAAAAATATGCGTGATGCGTAAATGCATCTATTGATTAATTTTTCTGCTTATCTTACCGACTATAGTCAATGGCCTGCGTGGAAACTAAATTAAAACCTTCCAACTCTTTTGTCATTTCATATCTCATCCTCACCTTTGGAATTTTGACTCTTTCTTCGAATGAGATATTTTAACAGATAGAGGAATGTAGGTTTTATTGCGTTTAAGTCGATGCCATAACTGTTGTATTAGTTAAAATACCTCGTAAATTGACGTAGTATACGTGCAGAGCATTTTTTCTATTTAAAATTCTCTTGAAAATATTTGTCTGGTTTTAAATGACGCTAAAATTTTATATTTTTGTTACCTAATGATGACTTTAGATGACAGTTAAAGCGAAAATATCTCTAATATCTTAACGATTTGGAGTGAAAATAAATTCCTACTTTGTTGAAAATAGTTTTCCTTAATAAAATAGATATAAAGGTAAATAAAAAAGAATTCCAGCTGTGTGATATTTTTTTAAAAAAGTCTCTTCTTTAAACAACAACACAAAAATTTTAAACCATGATGTAGGAATTTTTTTCTTTTTAGTCAAAACTCTTATTTTTTTTTCATTAGACCAGTTATCAGAGTTTTATACACTAAAAACTTTGCATTCTTTCTGTTCATTATCAATCATTTCTTATTTTTTATTCTAATTGCTAATCTATATCCTTTGTTCTACTTATATAAGTGGTATGGATTAATATCAAACTTTGTATGCGAGTTCTTAAAGATGTCCTAGATTTTACGCTTATGCCGTAGATCATACATACCACATTTGTAGAATTCAGTTAAGGGAAATTTAAATTTTCACGCAAAAATGTCTTTAAAAAGGGAATACCGATTCCCTTAAAAGTCTGTAAAAAAAATGTGGTTGTCGGGTAGATTCCAGTTTTTTTAATTGGGAATATCTATACCAGAAAGTCTCAATGGTGGACAATACCGCTCCTCAGTGGACGCTGAAGTCTTCCATGGCAGATTTAGAAGCAAATGGTAGTTGAAATATCAATAACAATATGCATATCTGTAAAAACAATTAATAAGTCAATCGAATAATACTGTATTAGCCATAATAAATAGGATATTTATTTATAACTTTAAATTTCAGGAATTCCGACATGGGCCGCCATTTGCCCACCTCTGGGCTAGGGTACAGACATTTTAACACATTGTATGGGGGACGCGTACTAGTAAGTTTTCTGACGATTACTACTTGAGCGCGGGCCACGTACTAGTACGGGTTAGTGTTACAACATGGTTTGTTTGTGGGTACAAAAATAACGGCATATACAGGAAAACGAAGCCGAATGTTCTTTTCTACTACATACATTCTAGAAAAATTTAGACAAATAAAAACTAGTTTTTACATCAGTCGATGCGGAACCACACAACGGGAAGTTTGATTAAAAAATCAATTTAGATTTAAAATTAACTTCTTATTTATCCTTGCAAAAATGATAATATATATATATATATATATATATATATATATATATATATATATATATATATATATATATATATATATATATATATATATGAAACATAGCGTGGCCTGCTATGCTTCGAGGATGCAACAGAGTCGAAGGGATGTAGTCATCACCAAAAAAGAATACGATTTTTCTGGAGAAGTTTTGTAGCATCTTTATTAAGTAACGTACATAGCAAAAATCCAACAAAGGATAGTCGCACAGCCTTATATAACCTTGAGGACGCTACCCGTGTGAGAAAGGAATTTGTTAACTCTGCAAATTAGAAGTTCTCTTAAGTATCAAAATAGGTTGGCGAGTTAAGCTCGCCAACAGGAAGGAAACAAGAGAGTTTAACGCCGAAAGTCCACTAAAAAGAAGACGAAAGTGCGGATTTGGGGACTTTTTAATAGAGGAGTTAGTAATTTCAGTTTAAGATTAAAGTATTAAGTTTTTACATACATACATACATACATACATACATACACATATATATATATATATATATATATATATATATATATATATATATATATATATACATTTGTATTTATATATATATTTCAATATAAAATACGAAAAGTTGGTTAAAAAAATTGAAGAATTTTCGATCTATTGAGATTTAACTGGACAATTGAATTTACGCGCAAAACGTCAGCTCCCGGTAAAATTCCGCTATGAAATGTAACCACACACAATGTGTTAATTGCATTTCCTTCATCGCATTTAGCTGAAAGTGAACTGAGTGCAGTAGCTTGTTGACAGTCTAAGAAAAGGAATAACACTGAACGTGAAGATTTACGAATGATGTTCACGAAATTGGAACCTAACGTTAACAAATTGTTAAAAACTTACCAGCTTCATCCACCGCATTATATTTTTTTTATTTCGTGTTTCTTTTATGCTCAATTTTTAAGTTTTTAATAAATAATTTTTTACTACATTTGATGGTCGTTTTAGATAATTTCTACTTTGTGATTTTTGACAGATAGTTAAGCACATATAAAAAGGTATAGATAGCATGTAACAATATTTTAATATTTGATATAATTAACTATTATGTAAGAGAAAGATTCGAATATTTATTTCTCTTAACTGGGTTGGTGGTCCTGAAAAGGTTGGAAAGTCTGATCTCCATCACCTTTTCCTTTAATACAATGTCTCATATTTTCTAGTTTATTTTTTATTCATTTATTTAGACTGAACCATGTATGATTACTCTACAATAAGTTCATTGACTTTATAATGACCATTCTACGCTACACTCTACCCTTTATCGAGTTTTCCTTCCATTAAAATACATCCGGCTAACCAGGGAACTCAAGATGTGAGGATCCTGTTTATTTGTTTTGATAAGATGCTGCTCTTTTTCCCTGCTTATCGCAATGATTATCATAAATAAGTATAAAATGTCTTTTGAAAAATAACTGGGATATTTAGACTCTTTTATTTGGATTCTTATATCTTTCAGTACCTTATACCTTCTTATACCTTCTACCTTGAATTCTTATACCTTTGAGTGTGTAGAACAATTTACTTATCTAGGTACGGTTGTTTGTACAGATAATGATATTAAGCAAGAGATTGAGAACAGATTATTTAAGGCCAATAGGGATTATTATGGCTTGAAGAACTTATTAAAGTCTAAACTCTTGAAACTCAATACAAAATTAAATCTTTATACAACCCTTATTAGATACCTATCTTATTGTACGGTTGTGAATGTTGGGCACTAACTAAATTTATTGAGAACGGACTTTTAATTTTTAAAAGGAAAATTCTCCATATAATCTTTGATCCTGTTAGAAAAAATGATACTTGGAGAGCTCTATAAAATGAGATTTATTTCCCAGGTCATTAAGACATTTAGCTTAAGATGGCTAGGGCATATTTTCAAAAGTGAGGATTTGAACCCAGTTAATAAGGTAACTTTTAAAACGGTTAAGGGTTCCAGAAGGAGAGGAACACCTCGTACTAGATGGTTGGACTGTGTTGAAGCAGATCTTAAAATCCTAGGTATCAATCGCTGGCAGACCGTGGATTCTAACCGAATCCGCTGTAAGAAGCTTGTTAAGACAACATTTGAAGCTGTAATATATTTGAAGATTTCACTCGTGGCGTCCCGTTATAGCAAATAGCGCATTCTGTATTTAAAAGAAATGTTATACATATTTAGTACATGAAAAAAGTAATATTTTTCTTGTTGTTCTTTTCTCTTTACATTTTTCTCTAACTCTTATGAAAAGAACTACTCTTATTCTAAGATATAAAATATATATTATAATTGAAATTGCTCTATTCTGCATAAAAATATTCACATGAGGATTTCTCTGTGTAAAAGAGGGTCTTTTATTTCTGTTTTATACATTCACATCATTACTCATAAAGTAACCAAGTTTCGGGCAGACTTTATTTGATAAAACCAGATGGTGCAACTGGAATTAAAACCTGATTCTTCAGATCATTATACATGACATCAGAATGGATAATAACATTGCCAGTAGATGATAGATGGCAATGCATGAATCGTAGCGCTGTTTTTGAAAAACAAAATTAGGTTATCTATTTTGTAACTTATATCAACCAGTATTCTACCTAAAAATATACAGCCTTTTTTCTGTAGGAATCAACATAAAATAAAGAAAAATAATCCTGTTTAAATACTGTTTTTCTAAATAATATTAATTAAGCGTACTATATTGAAATAGAAGTTTAATTAACAAACTAAATTCATCGTAAGTATAGTCAAATTTTGTTGTCTTTATAATACTAACACTTTCATATCTTTCAACGTAACACTGGCCTGTGTTGTACTTTTAACTTTGTTTTATAAAAAGCATCATGGGAATGGAATATAATATATATATATATATATATATATATATATATATATATATATATATATATATATATATATATATATATATATATATATATATATATAATGAAGTAGTTTTTAGTTAGAAGAGTACAAGGCAAAATCGTCAAATATATCACTTTTATGCGTCATGTTTTATCTGAAATTAAAATAGCCTTCTAAAGTATCAAAATACCACTTAAAGTCACTAACTGTGTTGTAGTAGCTGATCACAAAGAGTTCTGGGAAGAGTCGGCCATTATTAAGACTTGAACAGGTATGAATTTTATTCCCCTTCAAAAAAGCGGGTGTTCGACATAGAGAGGAGTGGATGTCACAAAATTTCTATGACAGGGCTTCTGAAGTTACAGCTGTGTTCGAAATACTGGCTTCGCTTTTGGAATGTTCGGTCGGCGGCTCTCGGACCCCTCCTGTCCTGTAGCCCTTTGCCCCGCCTCCCCCTTCTGTGAATGCTGGATCTTTTCATGATGAGGTATGTAGAGAATATTATCGGGGATTAAATGGAGGAGTATTATTTTTCACTCACTCTTTCACTCTCTCTCTCTCTTAGTTCAGTCCAATCTTGGAAATGTAAATAATGTACATCGTAGCTTACAAAGATATCTTGCACATTAAGGTTAATTGGTTTACCTGATCAAGTCCTCTCAAACACAGAGGTGTGAGTAAGTTGCGACGTCGCAATGTACACCCAGACTGAAGGTTAGGCGCGAAGCAGTTAGTTTTCGATATATCTCCTTTTGAGATAGCAATTAATAATTAACAGCTATAACGATGGCCGATTGGTTAGGGTGCTGACCTTCGGAACCGGAGTTCGTGGGTTCGAGTCCCACTGAGGCATGGATGTTCGTAGCCGTTCGGAATCGGCTTTAAGCTGTAGGTCCCGGTCTCATTAGCCCTCGTGTTGCAAAAAGTAGACCGTAGCACTCTAAACCAAACCAAAAATAATCAGTATCTTATTTTCTAATTTTAATCACTTTTATATAAATATACGTCATTACTATGCTTCAGTTTCAAATATATCCCTTTACGTCATTAAAAGTTAACTTTAAGCGTCCACGATCTCCTTAAACAGTACAATGAATTTTCTTAACACTAGGTGTACGGGACGCGTCATTTTGACACATTTCGAATTTTATAAGGGAAATTACAAAACCCTTTTGCAATTTTATTTTACCTCTTGTACTGACTTTTATCCATTGAACGAGGCAAACATATATTAAAGTCTATTTTTTTAAAGTGTTGAACTATTGAAATTTTCTATGGGGTACACCTATCTCTACGGATATGCGTCAGTTTGACACGATCGTAATGTAGACAAAATTTTTAGTAAATTAGTTCTACTCATGCAAACATTACAACAATAATAAATAGGAATGTACCGACAATACTTCGATCCGTTATCCGATATTTTTATCGCAAATAAAACAAGCAATACGCAACAGAAGAAAGAACGAAACGCAGAATGTCAATTGAAGTCAGAGTGTGAAGAGATTTTGAACGTTTTAGTTGCTTGGTTCGAGCATTAAAAAATAAAATACTAAAATATTTTTTGAATTCGTAATATTATTGTGAACCTCAATAGTGTCCCCTATTTTCACTTTTTACTTAAAGTTTATTAACTTACATTGCTTTTACTTACATTGCTTTCTAAGTATTGTTATATGTATTCGTTTGTGCTTCAAATTGACATCTGTTCGTAGAGATAGGTATGTAAGAAACGTTCGTAGATCTATAATTGATGATCAGTCAACATTTCAACCAAAGCAATGCTTAGTCAGATATAAACACAATGTTGACTGGCCCCAAATTGTTAATACTATGAAGCGTATATACGCTAACGAGATCGGAGTATTTCGAGTAAATTAATGTAACTATTAATTCACGATAGGTCATACTTTTCCATAATAGTAGTAGTTTTTAATAACATTAATTCGTAACATTAATTTCAAACTTCTTCATATTTGTGGAGAATCATCGTACACTCATGTCCATAAATTAAGGATAATTCAGAATCACACAGAAATTGAGCTCTAAAATAAAAATTTCACCTGTAGAATTATCACACACATCTTGAAGAAGAATATGCAAATTGCAGGAAACCACCTGATGGCGCGGATAGTACGTCACAATGACGAGAGTGTATGAAAGGGTATATAAGGAATGGTAGCAAAGAAGTAAAATTGTTCATAAGCGCTTTAAAAGCCTTTCAGTGCAATAACCGCATAGTTATGGCACAAAGGAAGCATTTGGATGATTTTTTACGTGGTAGAATTATCGGACGACTGGAATGTGGACGTACCCAGCTGGATGTATCCGAGAAACTTGGAATCGCCCAGAGTGTCATCTCCAGGCTTTGGCAACGATTCAAACATGATGGTAATGTGAGTACATGTTACAGCACAGGTCGCCCCCGAGTTACTACGCCGAATGATGACCGGTATTTGGCAGTTACTGCCAAAAGAAACAGACGGAGCACAGCATCAGACCTGTCTCTTCAGCTCTCTTCAGCTACCGGTACGACAGTTTCAAGGCTGACCGTGTACAGACGCTTAGGGAATATTGGTCTATATGCTCGTAGGCCTGTCAGATGTGTTCCCCTTACCGCAACTCACTGTCGCCTGCGATTATGCTGGGCTAGAGAGCATGCATTGTGGACACCGCAACAGTGGTCTTGTGTGATGTTTTCCGACGAGTCCAGGTTCAGTTTACATTCTGATTCTCGCCGAACTTTCATATGGAGAGAACCAGGTACCCGTTACCACCAAGAGAACACCATTGAACGACACCGTTACGGTGGTGCAAGATGGCTCGTTTGGGGAGGAATTATTCTTGGTTCCAGAACTGACCTGCATGTTCAGAGTGTAACGATGACAGGCCACATCTATCGGGATGTCATTCTGGAACAACATGTACGTTTGTTTCGGGGCGCCATGGGTCCTGAATTTCTGTATATGGATGACAACGCCCGACCTCACCGTACAAACATTGTAGACGAATGCCTTCAATCGGAGGATATCACCCGTATGGATTGGCCATCATACTCACCGGACTTGAATCCAATAGAGCACGTGTGGGACATGCTTGGCCGACGAATTGCAGCCCGTCCACCCCCTCCCAACTGTCTATCGGAACTTCGGAGGGCATTGCTTGATGAGTGGTGTAATTTTCCCCAAGATCAGATTGATAATCTGATACTCAGCATGCGTAGGCGTTGTAACGCTTGTATTGCATCGTCCGGGAGACATACTCCGTATTAACCATCATACTAACCATGTTATACTGTTTTCTGTAAATAGGTTCTTTTTTGAAATTTGCTCCAGGGAGTAAAAATCGCAATTTTTATTAATTATGTCAAACATATAGCATCTTTTTTGCTCTTTACCTTTTGTTTAATAAATAGACTTTACAAATAAGTCAAATTTGTTTTGTTTTTGTCTCTTTCATTGCCTGAACTTCATTATCCTTAATTTATGGACATGAGTGTATTATAATGTGCTTTCGATTCGGTTATACAGGATATTTTTAGAAGCTTAATTTTATAATGAGGACCAACTTATTGATAAACTATATACAGCTTTGATTGGCACTGGAATACACAAGATGCATTATAAGGTGAGAGTTGAATGTATGAAACTGATATGCGTAATATTCTGGTGCTGATATTACTCCTTCAAGTCAGTAGAAACCGCTTTAAACAAAGCAGCAATAATGCAGAGAATGTAACTGTTTACAGAGCAAAATGATCTCAAAATGACATTTCATTAATCTTGGAATGCCATGTAATTGTTTTAGTCGTAGCAATCAGATCATAAGAAAATAGCATATAGCTATTCTCTGAATAATACTGGAATAATGCGACCAATAATTTGAAATGATCTTATCTCCTCGACTACTTCTCAAACACCATGAAATAATATTTTATGAAGCCCGTCTTGAAATTGTGTAGTAACAAAAGCTTGTGTTTGACTATATCAGTGTAAAAAGAGCTAAGTAAAGATTCACTAAACTAATCCAAAAGAAAGAAACCACAATAAGATAACTATTAACAATTGAACGTTTTATTTGAAAACGCTGTTAGGAGTTGAGTAAATACTTCCATTTCATAATTTTTTCTATAATTATAAAACTCTACACCAATAATCCATGCTTTGTAAGATTAAAAAATATTTTTTTGGTATCTTTTAAGTAAAATAGAGCTTTAAGATCGTAATATGTTTAAATTGTTAAGGGAAAATCACCGGTCAACAATGAGTTAACTTTCACATAACGGGATTCTTTAAAACAGTGTAATTCAAATTTTTGTGCAGATGGACCCGACATGGGATATTTAGGTAATATGCCAACACAAAAGTTAAAATAATAATCCGATTATAATTGATCCAAAACTACCATTAGGTAAGATTATAAACCAAAATTATGGTAATTTTTTCCATTTCATACAAAACAAATACAGTAAAAGGGAATTCAACTCTGTAGTTTTCAAACAATTTTTGAAAAAATCAATAAGTACAATCGCCTAATCATTTAGAAATTAAAATTAAAACATAGACTTAACAAGTAAGAATTTTCTTGTATTTCGCGACAACTATGTCGTCCGAGAAATAATTGGACCAAACTAGATTTTCGAATAATTTCAAAGAGATCTCTTAGATCTAGTTGGATTGGTTTGGTTTAGAGCGTCACGATCTGCTGTTTTGATCACAAGGTTAGTGAGACCGGAACCTACTGCTTAAAGCCGATTCCGAGTGGGATTCGAACCCACGAAC
Organism: Pardosa pseudoannulata; assembly: GCA_032207245.1. Taxonomy (NCBI): domain Eukaryota; kingdom Metazoa; phylum Arthropoda; class Arachnida; order Araneae; family Lycosidae; genus Pardosa; species Pardosa pseudoannulata. The sequence continues at coordinate 86,811,195 of CM063504.1, forward strand.
TCCCATACCGAAGAGCAGTACTATACCATACGACCATAGTTCGGCTTAGATCTAATTGCTCTAAAAGTTAGTAATTTCTCTGGATTTTAATGAAATTTCCCACTTTAAAACCCAAATATAATTTTTTCTTAAAGTTTGTTAACAATGTATTTGTATTCAGTGAAAACTATTCAAGAAGCCCAGTGACATTGGGCTAAGGCTTCGGTCTCTTAAGACACAAGTCCAAGGTTCAATCTTAGAGCTAGGCAAGGGTGACTCTTTTCATTAATTCAGTGGATAGAAAAACGAAGGGTCGAGCATGTTTAGGAACTACATATTGAAACATCGTTGTATGGTTGATCCCTAACTGGGACATATGCTTCGCAATCCAGGGCCCCTGGTCTCAAAACAGAAGACTGGCATCGTAGTAAGACTGTAGCACCAGAGTTTGGTTTGGAGCTCTACGGTCTACTTTTTTACAACACGAAGGCTAATGAGACCGGGGCCTACTACTTAAAGCCGATTCCAAAAGCTGTAAACGAAAACTATACCACAATGGAACTTGCAAAAAGTAGGTATCAATTACATGTTTAGTTTTAAATATTAAATATTACTCTAAATATAAGTTACGTTTTACAAAGAGTTAAATGTTTCCAATTAATGCTGCAAATAATTAGTTTATTTATGGTCATAAATTTTACCAAGTTTTATATTAATTTCCGGCATTCGTCGTTTAATTTTATTTCCATCCCGTTGAGATAGGACGGACAGAGGTTTCACTGAATTTCTATCATTAAGATTTTAAATAATAGTAGTAGTATTATATTAAATAATTTTGAATTCCTCTTTCTTACTTAAGTCTCTATTCAAGAACACTGACTAAAATTGGGATATACTTCGCTAAACTGCAATACGAGATTGTGGCTTTATCACGCTGTAGCAGAAAACGATTACTGAGAGTGCCATATATAATTTCCTTTGGGTCAATTCATTCTATTTTCTGCTGAAATGAACAAATGGTCCGTCAACACTCACAAAGAATAGACGAGGCCAAACATCAAAAGTTCCTCCGCAATCACTATAGTTATTATCCAAAATGCAACGATGCGTGAGAGAGTCCTTAACTTTTTTTTTTATTTTGTTTTGTTTTACAACATTTTTCAAGCCGAAAGCGACTTTTTTCAAACGATATCTGACAATATTTTCTTAAATAACGTATCATTATAAAAAGCCTTTTATGTAAACTTTAAAAGATATAATCTTTCAACTTATATAACAAGTGTCGCCGTAGACAAAGCCTAGAAATAAAATCTTAACTTTGTTGCAGTTGTCTGAATGGAAGACTGGCCTTTGAGAGTAAAATGCTGTATACGTAAAACTCTCCAGGGTAAAATAGCCTTTAATACATTTTTGTTTATTATTGCTTCTACAGAATACATAACAAGCAGTTTAACGGGGTAGTTCACTGTAATTTAGTTTTTATTTTTGTTATATTTAAATCAGGGCCTCGAACCAGAACTGAACCGAAAACCGAAAACCGGAAAAAACCGTTATTTTGGTCGGAACGAAAACCGGAACTGAACCGAAAAAAAATATCGGTTTATTTCGGTTCGATATATCTTTCAGTCATTTTGTTACTGTTACCAACTTATCAATATTTTCTAATTTAACGTCAACTTTATAATTATCATTACATGTATACTGCTTCTCGATTTCCTATTTTGATATTCACTAGTATTTTTCTGTTTCAGTTTCGCATGAAACTACTTGTAGAAGACATATTTAATTCATTTGATTAAACTAGAAGTATAGATGATTTTTTAAGAAAAATATCGAGTTATATTTTATTTTTCACATCTCAGCATGCGATCATCCACGGATGTTTGTATAGACTGTTTAGATCAGGGAGGAGTAAATAGACAGGAGAGGCCCTAAGTGACGTAGCATGAAGCATCTATCAAATCTTCTGCGCATCAAATGGGTGTTTGGTAATGGCGGCGATTCAAATGTTTCGTAATAGTAGTATTTCATTAGGCCTGCTGTTTGTATCAATTCACATAGTGTACCAATTAAAAGAAGAATAAAATCTTCTAAATTTTGATAGAATTACATTTTTTGTTTATGATAGAATTATATTTTTAGTACAAATAAGAATATACATAAAATGAAATTATCATTTGGAACTGAAACGAAAGCAGTTATTTTTGGCGGAGCGAAAACCGGAACTGAACCGAAAACCGTTATTTTTGGCGGAGCGAAAACCGGAACTGAACCGATATTAATTTTTTAGTTGAACCGGAACGAAAACCGGAACAAAAAAAATTACGGTTCGAAGCCCTGATTTAAATTTGGTTATATTTGGTTGTGAATAACCAATAACTAGCTTTCTTAAAAGCAGTTCAAGTTCTGTTAAAAGTCATCACTTCAAAGCAAACTATTATTTTCTTTGGCTTCTAGATAGTTTTCAAAAGCAGTATTATGCTACTATTTTCCTAGACTAGCATATAACCCTTCACAGCATCAGTAATTTCATAATTATGACGGCATCAGTAATTATTTTTTAATTTTCCAGAATTGTACAATACCCTATGAGGCAGGTAATAAATAGTTTGTGTTTTGACTCAGAATTATTTGGTAGACGCTCAATAATTTGTTTATCTTAGTGCTCTTCTAAATTTTCTTGATACTGTGAATGCAGTTTAGAATCACGTTGAATTAATTCATTTATTCATTTAAAAAGATAATTCAAAGTTTTTTCAGCTACGTCGAGATTATTGTTAAGTTCTTCCCTTTTTTTTTTTTTTTTTTTTTTTTTTGCTACAGTAATTAATGGAAATAAAGGAATGAAAATATCATTTCAACTACACCCTGGAGGTAGACTAAATTTGTTATTAATAAAGGTGAAAAATTTTATTGCTAAAAAAAATAATCTATGATTAAATTTAAAATGATCACATTTGTAGCTAATCTATTATTTAAGCCAAATATAAGAGAAAATTATTTACGTAATATCTAAGTCCATTGATAACATGTATGAAAATAATGCAGGTGATATTTAAATAATTTAAAATAAGAAATGATTACATGAGATGGTTAAAGTAATGACGTCATAATGGTAGGTTTGGTTTGGTTTGGAGCGCTATGGTCTACTGTTTTGCACACGAGGGCTAATGAGACCGGGACTTACTGCTTAAAGCCGATTCCGAACGGCTACGAACATCCATGCCATAGTGGGATTCGAACCCACGAACTCCGGTACCGACGATCAGCGCCCTAACCAATCGGCCATCGTTCGGCCATAATGGTAGGAAATACTATTATTTTTACCTATTTATCATGTGATAAATTTAATCGCCTGCTCTTAACTGGGGAAAATAGGGCTTGAAATAATGGCATTAACCGCTCGAAAAGAAGGGAAGGGGTGAATTTCGAACATTTTAAAGACCAAAGTATTTTTCGCTGTGATATGAAGCATATTTATACCAATTTATTTTAGAATCGGATCGATCGTTTAGGAGAAGATAAACTTTACTCGCTTTGAATTTTGCCTCTATCCATTCCAGGTCCAACCACTTCATAAATTTGCGGACAGATAACTTAGGCTATTATTATATAGGAGATATTCAATTTTCATGATTTAGCCTTCTAGAAAAATATAACAGTACTAGCATATAGCCCATCATATGACGGGATCAGTAAAATTTTTAATTTTCCATAATTGTAAAGTACTCTATGAGGCAGGTAAAAAAAAATGGTTTGTTTTTTGGCTGATAATTATCTTGCAACAAAATATAATCGATGATTAAATTTAAATTTATCCCATATATACTTAATCTATTATTTAAGCCAAATACAAAAGAAAATCATTTACGTTATATCTAAGTTTAGTGATAAAACGTATGGAAATAATGCAGAAGATATTTAAATAATCTAAAATAAATTATTAAATGAGAGGGTTAAAGGAATGACGTCATAATGCTAGAAAAAGTTGTTATTTTTACCTATTTATTATGTGATAAATTGATAAATTTATTCACCTACTTTTAAAATGGGACTTGATATAATGGCAATACGTAAATTTAATAAAATAAAAAAAATAAAAATCATAAAATTTGAAAAAATAGAAAAAATTTATTTTAAAAATAATAAAACTTTAAAAATAATAAAACAACTTTAGGAATAAGAATTCAAAAGAAAAGGCAGAAATTATTAAATTAATTAGACATGTAGAAAAATTCGGCTGCATCGGGGGCAGAACCATCAAACCAGGAAGTACAACGATCAAATGGGCAGACACTCTATCCAATGTGCCAGCCTACACGTGGTGAAGGAAATGATTAGAGTATATAAGGGTCAAATAAAAACAGTCCAGAAATTTAAATATTGTGCTCCGCCCTCGCCATACTATCAAGAATGAATTTAGTATAGAATAAGAGGTAGAATAAGGCTAGAAATAATAGCATTAAATGCTCGAAAAGGGGGGATGATATGGATTTCGAACTCACTTTGAATTTTGCTAACCCTAGCTTATAAAAAATCCAATATGCATGCCTGTATCCATTCCAGGTACTATTGCTTCATAAATTCGTGGACAGACAGCTTAGGCTATTATTATATAGAGGATTACTAAAAATCAAATATTAATATAATCAGTGGCATACCCAGAAATTAATTTTGGGGGGTTCATATCGTCATTACCAACAAGTAACCACAATTATCCTATATCATTGAAAATTGATGAAATACCATTTAATAATTGAAAAAAGCAGTTGCTATTTTAAAAAAAAGGTTAAAAATATTCAATTACAATGCAAAGAAAAAATTTAATCATGTTAGTTTTTATAAATTTATATTTATTCTCTGCCTTTATATTTTTGTTAAATATTTTACATTTCATCTTCAGTTACAGGAATATTTTTATACAGTCTAACTTCGATAACTCGACTTCCTATAAGTCGAATAATCTTCTAACTTGAACTTTTAATAAAGTCCCGAATCATGTCTATGCTTTTCTTTAAAAAACTGTCTCGATAACTCGAAATGAACATCTTCTAGTTTGGTTTGGTTTGGTTTGGTTTGGAGTGCTACGGTCTACTTTTTACAACATGAGGGCTAATGAGACCGGGACCTACAGCTTAAAGCCGATTCCGAACGGCTACGAACATCCATGCCAATGTGGGATTCGAACCCACGAACTCAGGTACCGAAGGGAACATCTTCTAAGTCGAAGTTTTTGTGATAGATTTCCCTGGTAAAAAACACAATTCTGTTCAAAACTTCGAATGCCAGTCCACTTGTGACCTTCGAGAACCTTCGTTCTCAAAGGTCATGAGCAAGCACAGGACGCTATTCACATTTTACAACAATACCTGAAGACCACCGAAGGTACAGAAAACACCCTATTTAACTGTGTTCAAAAATTAGGTGACTTTGTGAATGCCAACAACCTTAAAAATAACTGCCTTTTTCAAATAAGATTTACATGGTATGTATACTAATTAATATGTAATAAGGCCAAATTTCTTGAGTTTTAATAAACCTTTTGAACCCATTCTTCTCTTGTTGTTTGCATAGGCTATTAAAAAATTGAAATGCGTACAACTATAGTATTATGGCACATATCAAACCATTGAAACCATGTCGACCCATCTTAAGAGCTAGTTGAGAGGAATGGTAGGTAACTTCGATAAATCGAACTTTTTATAAGCCGAATATTTTTAGGGGTCCTCTGGGACTTCGAGTTATCGAAGTTCGACTGTACATATGCAGCAAACAGAATCCATTTAAACGTATTTCTGATGTACTGTTTCTCAAAAATGTTTTTACATATTTCATAGTTGAAAACGATTTTTCAGCTGGGCATGTTGTAACTGGCAAAGCGACTAAAATTTTTAAGAGTTTATGGATATTCGGGAAAATTTCTACATTACATTCTTGTAAATCTTTTAAAGCAGTTAATCTACTTTATTTCTTTTCCATAGGTGATATTATTAAAACTTTCCTCCCTTCTTTTTTCAGTTTTGAGAAAAATCTTGGGGAATGCATATGTCCCTTTGCATCCCACATCTTTAGTTCGTTAACAGACGTTTAAGGTCATCTGTCAATAGGCGTTTCTAGTGTACTCCAAATAAGAAATCTTTTGGTAGACATTGGTGTAGTGACGCCCAAAGCATTTGAAAAACACATTGTAAGAAGCACATGATAAAAGCAGTGGTCTACAAGAATATTGAAGCAAGAATTTTTTTATCTTTTGTATCAAGTCATTAAGCCCTTGCTTGACACCCTAACTCTGTTCGGGCAATGTAAATGCTACCGCCTAGGGGCTCATATCATAGGAGGACTCAGAAGTATCATAAGTTTAGCCCTTTGACAATTTCATTTTTTTCCAGAATTCGGTCAAAAAAATGTCACATTTTTTATTGCATTTTTTTTGTTCATTTTACATTTTAAAGAAAAAGATGTGTTAGTAAAATTAACATTTCTAATATTTTTAAGCATTTATTACAACTTTTTTTCTTTCTGTGAAAGCATCATAGAACTGAAGTTTACCTTTAGTCTCATCGATATCCAAATTAATTTTTGGAATTCCGGTGAAAGCAAATCTAGGAGGCGGATCCAAAGGATTATCACAATTAATTTCACAAAAATGTCTTGCCTGACTGATTCCATCTGTACTACTACCAGAGTCACTACTATTCAGGTCATGTAGTAAACTTTTGCTACTATCATTTACAGATAATTCAGTTTCTGATTCCGGTTCACATATCGAATCACAAGAAATTAGTTCCATACGCTCTGAATTATCCATTATTTTAAAGTAAAGATATATTATTCAACTCTTACATCAATAAAAGTATCAGGCGGTTAGTAAAATATAACCAGAAAGCTATACACTGAAAGATAAAAATTCGTCTTCTGATACAAAACATGTGAAAAAACCCGCGCTTTTGAACCAATCAGAGTAGAAAATACAATAAACTGCAAACTATCATTTACTGGATCTATACGAATAATTTGTTACTAAAATTCGAAAAAATACGGCCAAAACAATGCTAACGAAATAGAAATCAGATTGCCCGTACGCCGTATGGGCAAATCAGTAAAGGCCCGAAAACTGTGCCCGTACGGCGTAAGGCAAAATAGGGAAGGGGTTAGTATAGTAATTCTTGGTAGATGAGCCGGGGTTTATGTGTGTTTAAAACCCAGGGCCGTAGTCAGAAATTCTTATGTATGTATAATGTTAATGAGTATCATAATACAGTGGGATTTTAAGGTATCAAAATGATTAAAAAATTATATAATGAACAAATTTATAGCCTTGAATGAGTAATGTAGTAACTACGCAATAAATTTAATAGTAAAATGTACATTGATAATATACAAACTATGCATGGTATTAAATTCTAATTTTTAAGCAAAAGTATAACCAAAGAAAAAGAATAATTTGGAAAGAAAAATGAAGATGTTCATATTTTTACCTGTATATAATAAAATATGATCTTTTTGAAATTGAAAAATATGATCTTTTTACAATTTCTTTCGATTGTATATAATAAAAGTGCTATTTAATTTTAATTGAATAATTTGATACTGTTTAACTCAACGACTTTCTACATACTGTTGTGTAACACTAAGTGTCACATCAACACACATGGTCAATTTTCTTTCCATGACTGCTAACTACTGGTCTAAAAATTTGCCTTACGGTCTTGTTAAAACTTATATGTAACAACTGTGGCGAATTTACCGGCGTGGCGTATCTAAAAATTTCTGTGTGGGGTGGTCCCCTAAATCCCCCTCCCTAAATTGTTCCTAAACTACTTTAACCTGTCTTATCTTTCTTTTATGAAAGTTTTTATTTTGTGTGTGTGTGTGTGTAAAAATAAATAGACTGTCAATGGTCTTTTAATTCATTTACCTAAACTACTTTTTGCCACAGCTTATAAAGAAACTTTCTTTTATGAAAACTTTCTTATCATTAATTGAGGAAATTAGATGGTAGACAGTTTTGTGTGCGTCTACGAAGGAGCTAAATAGATTTCAACAAGTGTCAATGGTCTTTTAATTCATTTACTTCAGAACGTAAAGTTTCCCCTTTTCTGTTCCTCAGTAGATAGAGAGGAAAACCTTCAGAAACATGAACTATAACGTCCTTGAAAGTTTAATGGGGGAGCATTAAAGTTTAAATTGTATTTTTAAAAACCTGCGTTGAAAAAAAATTGAAAAGGACGACTTTAAAATCTGTAAGCATAAAAACTTATTTATTACATTTTGTAAGCGAAGATAAAGATTGAATTTTTAAATGAGCTGCTTGATAAAACGTGATTGAGTTTACTAAGAAAGAAAAGAAGAATAAAGATGTTTTAATAAGTGTTTTAAATATTTTATAAAGTATTCGAAAGTTTGAAAGTGATTAAAAACAATATCAAATAATTGTAAAAAAAAAAACTCTGAGAAATTTTTTAATTTATTAAATATATAATGCATAAAAATAATTTTGCAACATAAAACAAAAAAAGATGATAAAAAAAGAATAATAGAAATATTATTCAAAAGCTTTTATGGTTTAAAATTATTCGAGATCCAGTAGTTTACTCAAGAAGGGAAAAGTATTTGTTATAAAGATGTTAATTCTAAAATATTTAGTTTATTAGTTTAGTTAAATACTTTAATTAAAGTATTACAAAGTTTTGAATTCGTGATTACAAAACAATTACCAAATTATTTAATTCCTTAAATAATTAAAAAAAGAATTTTCTAATTATTTAGGGAGAAATCTCCTTTTAAAGCTTTGCTTATTAATATTTTTTATATAATGGAACCATTTATTAATTATGGAATGTTTTTTTTAATTTTAGCAACATTTAATAACAATTAAATTTTTATTTTATTTGTTGGCCGTTATCTTGTTATTTTTTAAAAATAGAATTTCAATATAGTAGCTTATGCATTTAATATTTTTAGCTGAAATAATGTAGTTATATGAATAAATATATGTCTTTTAACCTAACAAAATGCTTAAATTATACATGTCTTAAACACATACTGCCTCCTTAAAGTCTACATATACTTAACCATTCTATTTAGTTAGAGATTATTTTAATTCAAGTATTACAAAGTTTTGAATTCGTGATTATATGTAAAACAATTACCAAATATTACAAAACAATTACCAAATTATTTAATTCTTTAAAAAATTAAAAAAGGATTTTATAATTATTTAGGGATAAATCTCCTTTTAATGCTTTGCTTATTAATATTTTTATATAATAGAACCATTTAATAATTATGAAATATTTCAAGAGTATATCGAATTTTTTTTTATTTTAGCAACTTTTAACTGCAATTAAATTTTTATTTTATTTGTTAGCAGATTTCTTGTTATTTTATATATATATATATATATATATATATATATATATAATTTCATTATAGTAATTTATACATTTAACGTTTTTAACTGAAATAATGTAGTTATGTGAATAAATATGTCTTTTAACCTAACAAAATGCTCAAAGTATAGATGTGTTAAACACATACTGCCTCTTTAAAGTCTACATATACTTAACCATTCTATTAAAGTATAACAAAGTTTTGAATTCGTGATTATATGTAAAATATTTACCAAATATTATAAAACAATTACCAAATTATTTAATTCCTTAAATAATCAAAAAAGGGTTTTATAATTATTTATAGATAAAGCTCCTTTTAATACTTTCCTTATTAATATTTTTATATAATGGAACCATTTATTAATTATGAAATGTTTCAAGAGTATGGGGTACTTTTTTTTATTTTAGCAATATTTAATGACAATTAAATTTTTATTTTATTTGTTGGCATTTATCTTGTTAATTTTCTAAATAGAATTTCAGTATAGTAATTTATGCATTTAATATTATTAGCTGAAATAATGTAGTTATATGAATAAATATATGTCTTTTAACCTAACAAAATGCTCAAAGTATACATGTCTTAAATACATACTGCCTCTTTAAAGTCAACGTATACTTAACCATTCTATTTAATTACAGATTATTTTAACTAAAGTGTAAGAAAGTTTTGAATTAGTGATTAAATGTAAAACAATTAACAAATATTACAAAACAATTACCAAATTATTTAATTTCTTAAAAAATTAAAAAACAATTTTCTAATTATTTAGCGAGAAATCTCCTTTTAAAGCTTTGCTTATTAATACTCTTTATATAATGGAACCATTTATTAATTATGGAATGTTTCAAACTGGGGTAGTTTTTTTTAATTTTAGCAACATTTAATAACAATTAAATTTTTATTTTATTTGTTGGCCGTTATCTTGTTATTTTTAAAAATAGAATTTCAATATAGTAGCTTATGCATTTAATATTTTTAGCTGAAATAATGTAGTTATATGAATAAATATATGTCTTTTAACCTAACAAAATGCTCAAAGTATACATGTCTTAAACACATACTGCCTCTTTAAAATCTAGATATACTTAACCATTCTATTTAGTTACAGATTATTTTAATTAAAGTATTACAAAGTTTTGAATTCGTGATTATATGTAAAACAATTACCAAATATTACAAAACAATTACCAAATTATTTAATTCTTTGAAAAATTAAAAAAGGATTTTATAATTATTTAGGGATAAATCTCCTTTTAATGCTTTGCTTATTTATTATATTTTTTATATAATAGAACCATTTAATAATTATGAAATATTTCAAGAGTATATCGAATTTTTTTTATTTTAGCAACATTTAATTGCAATTAAATTTTTATTTTATTTGTTAGCAGTTTTCCTGTTATTTTTTAAATATATATATATATATATATATATATATATATAATTTCATTATAGTAATTTATACATTTAACTTTTTTAGCTGAAATAATGTAGTTATGTGAATAAATGTCTTTTAACCTAACAAAATGCTCAAAGTCTAGATGTGTTAAACACATACTGCCTCTTTATAGTCTACATATACTTAACCATGCTATTTAGTTACAGATTATTTAGATTAAAGTATTAAAGTTTTGAATTCGTGATTATATGTAAAACAATTACCAAATATTACAAAACAATTACCAAATTATTTAATTCCTTAAATAATTAAAAAAGGATTTTATAATTATTTAGGGATAAATCTCCTTTTAATGCTTTGCTTATTAATATTTTTTATATAATAGAACCATTTATTAATTATGAATGTTTCAAGAGTACGGGGTAGTTTTTTTCATTTTAATAATATTTAATAACAATTAATTTTTTTTTCAATTATCTTGCTATTTTTTTTTTAATAGAATTTCAATATAGTAATTTATGCATTTAATATTTTAACTGAAATAATGTAGTTATTTGAATAAATATATGTCTTTTAACCTAACAAAATGCTCAAAGTATAGATGTCTTAAACACATACTGTCTCTTTAAAGTCTACATATCTTTAACCGTTCTATTAAAGTATAACAAAGTTTTGAATTCGTGATTATATGTAAAATATTTACCAAATATTACAAAACAATTACCAAATTATTTAATTCCTTAAATAATCAAAAAAGGGTTTTTTAATTATTTAAGGATAAATCTCTTTTTAATGCTTTCCTTATTAATATTTTTATATAATGGAACCATTTATTAATTATGGAATGTTTCAATAATATTGTTCAATAATATAGTTTCTTTTATTTTAGCAGCATTTTATGACAATTAAATTTTTATTTTATTTATTGGCAGTTATCATGTCCTTTTTAAAAAATAGAATTTCAATATAGTAATTTATACATTTAATATTTTTAACTGAAATAATGTAGTAATATGAATAAATATAGGTCTTTTAACCTAACAAAATGGTCAAAGTACACATGTCTTAAACACATACTGCCTCTTAAAAGTCTACATATGCTTAACCATTCTATTTAGTTACAGATTATTTTAGTATTACAAGTATTACAAAGTTTTGAATTCATGATTGTATATAAAACAATTACCAAATATTAAAAAACAATTACCAAATTATTTAATGCCTTATATAATTAAAAAAGTATTTTCTAATTATTTTGGGAGAAATCTCCTTTTAAAGCTTTGTTTATTAATATTTTTTATATAATGGAACCATTTATTAATTGTGGAATGTTCAAAATGGGGTAGTTTTTTATTTTAGCAACATTTAATAACAATTAAATTTTTATTTTATTTGTAGGCAATTATCTTGTTATTTTTTAAAATTAGAATTTCAATATAGTAATTTATGCATTTAATATTTTTATCTGAAATAATGTAGGTATATGAATAAATATATGTCTTTTAACCTAACAAAATGCTCAACGTACACATGTCTTAAACACATAAAGCCTCTTTAAAGTCTACATATACTTAACAACCATTCTATTTTGTTACAGATTATTTTAATTAAAGTATAACAAAGTTTTGAATTCGTGATTATATGTAAAACAATTACCAAATATTACAAAACAATTACCAAATTATTTAATTCCTTAAAAAATTAAAAAAGGATTTTATAATTATTTAGGGATAAATCTCCTTTTGATGCTTTCCTTATTAATATTTTTATATAATAGTACCATTTAATAATTATGGAATATTTCAAGGGTATATGGCAGTTTTTTTTATTTTAGCAACATTTAATTGCAATTAAATTTTTATTTTATTTGTTGGCAGTTTTCTTGTTATTTTTTAAATATATATATAATTTCAATATAGTAATTGATACGTTTAACGTTTTTAGCTGAAATAATGTAGTTATGTGAATAAATATATGTCTTTTAACCTAACAAAATGCTCAAAGTATAGATGTGTTAAACACATACTGCCTCTTTAAAGTCTAGATATACTTAACCATTCTATTTTGTTACAGATTATTTAAAGTATTAAAGTTTTGAATTCGTGATTATATTTAAAACAATTACTAAATATTACAAAACAATTACCAAATTATTTAATTTCTTAAATAATTAAAAAAGGGTTTTCTAATTATTTAGGGATAAATCTCCTTTTAATGCTTTCCTTATTAATATTTTTTATATAATGGAACCATTTATTAATTATGGAATGTTTCAAAAGTATTGGTTATTTTTTTTTATTTTAACAACATTTAATGACAATTAAGTTTTTATTTTATTTTTTGGCAGTTATCTTATTATCTTTTAAAAATATAATTTAAATATAGTAATTTATGGATTTAATATTTTTAGCTGAAATAATGTAGTTATATGACTAAATATATGTTTTTTAACCTAAGAAAATGCTCAAAGTATACATGTCTTAAACACGTACTGCCTCTTTAAAGTCTAAATATACTTAACCATTCTATTAAAGTATAACAAAGTTTGGAATTCGTGATTATATGTAAAATATTTACCAAATATTACAAAACAATTACCAAATTACTTAATTATTTAATTCCTTAAATAATCAAAAAAGGGTTTTCTAATTATTTAAGGATAAATCTCCTTTTAATGATTTCCTTATTAATATTTTTATATAAAGGAACCATTTATTAATTATGGAATGTTTCAAGAGTATGGGGTAATTTTTTTTATTTTAACAATATATTATGACATTTAAATTTTTATTTTATTTGTTGGCAGTATCTTGTTAATTTTTTAAATAGAATTTAAATATAGTAATTTATGCCTTTAATATTATTAGCTGAAATAATGTAGTTATATGAATAAATATATATCTTTTAACCTAACAAAGTGCTCAAAGTATATATGTCTTAAACACATACTGCCTCTTTAAAGTCTGCAGCCGAATGATGGCCGATAGGTTAGGGGGCTGTCCTTCGGTAACGGAGTTCGTAGGTTCGAATCCCACGGTGGCATGTATCTGCCGAATCGGCTTTAAGCTGTAAGTCCCGGTCTCATTAGCCCTCGTGTTGCAAAAAGTAGACCATAGCACCCGAAATCAAACCAAACCAAAACTTTAAAGTCTACATATACTCAAACATTCTATTTGCTACGAGATACAGTCTTTGCACTAAAATGTACGAAAAATATGAAAAAAACCAATTTTATGCCATTAGGGCTCTACTGTTAATAGTTTTGACTGTTGCTTTTCGCAAGTGCTTCTTTCTATCTCTTTCACCTCCTGATTTCGTCTAATTATCCAAGTCAAAAGTTTGCTGCGTTCAACAAATTTGATCAACGACCTTTAAATAGTTCCTCTACCACCGCTCTTACTTATCTCCGAACTGTTTCCTCTTTGGGTGAATACTGCGGAATGTGGTTTTCCTCCCCAACTTAATGTATTCAATTTTTAGTTAATTTTTACCATTCCTGCCAGCAAGGAGAAAATTTCGGATTTTAACGGATCTGTGATTTTAAATTTTTCCTGCCAAAAGCGGTCAGAAAATTTCTAAAATTGTCGAAAGATTTGACTTGAGGATTACTTTCTCTCATACTAACTTTTCTTCTTGAATTTTAAATACACCTTTGATTTCTGAATTAGCTGGAATATTTAGCAAATCTTTCACCCGTTCCTATATTTGTCATGCCGAACATGCCGCTGATTTCCACTTAAATACACAAAACGTGAAAATTGCGTTTAAAAGTATCATTTACCCCTTATTTCTACTGATCAAAACCCTCCTGCAGAGATTTTCATAATATTAAAATTATCTATTATTGAAAAAATGTAATCCACTATTTATTAGAAGTATTTAGAAGTAAATTATTAGTAACATTTAGAACAGTGCTGGACAAATACTTTTAAGCTCGGGCCAAAATGAAATTTTCAAAATGTCTCCCGGGCCGGAAGACTATACAGCGTACGCTATGTACACGCGAATGTTTTGGGTAGTGTTTTTTCCCTGCCCAAGAAATTTTTTTGACAAAAACACTATAAGTATCATTTTAAAGTATTTGGAGAGAGAAATGTGACAGTTAATAAAAGATAATAGTAATAATAAGCTGTCTTACTTAGGTGTTTATGCGAACAATTTGTGCCCAGTAAAATATGTCACTTAATTTTTAAAGAAATAGGACCTATTATATTAAATTAATGGTTATTAAATAAATCAGTTAATAAAAGATTTTATTTTGATATTTATTTATATCTTAACTATAAAAATTATTTAATTTTGATCATAGTTATTACATTTTTATATTTATATTACATTTTGTAAATATAATAGTAAATAAAATTATAAAAAGAAAAGACTGTTCACGGCCCAAGGTCAAAACACTTCAACTACTTCCCATCCCCGTTCCATGGTCCGTCGAGCCGGAGCAAGCTTTAATTCATTAAGTCAAATACTTAAGGATGACGTGTAGTACATAAAGTGTCGACGACAGCATTACAAATCAAAGGAATTTCGCTCAACAGAGCTAAATCGAAAACGAAACAAAACAAGCATCAAAGCGTCGCTCTCAGTTGGGAAGGTCATGGATACACTTCTAAAGCAAAAGCGAATATTTAAAGGTAAGCTTACTAGATTATCTAATCTATTAGACAATTTAAAAAATCAAACAATTTCTATTTCTATAATCGAAGTTTATGAGAACGATGTTAAGACTTTAGATTCTGAATTAAACAAATTAAACAACGATATTCTAACTGAATGTTCCGATAAAGAATTTGATAAATATGAACAGGAAATGCATGAGCTATTTTCTAAATTAGACACATTGAAAATTATTTTAAAAGAAGAAGTAAATAAACTCAATAAGAAAGATGCAAATACTTCTGCATGTCAAAATTCAGTTAATGCTAATGTCAATAGTTTAAAGCTTCCGCGTGTAGAACTTCCAGTATTTACTTCAAATTACATTGATTGGATTTCATTTCGAGATTTATTTTTAGCAAGTGTAGGGAATAACGATAGTTTAAGTGACAGCCAAAAGTTGCAATACTTAAAACTTTCTGTAAGAGGTGAAGCAGCCATTTTATTGCAATCCATTCAGATTTCTAATGAAAATTACAAAAAAGCATGGAATACACTCTCAGAACGTTACGAAAATGTAGCTGAAATCGTAAATGCTGCATTAAATAAATTAATTACGCAGCCTGTTTTAAAACAAGAAACAGCATCAGGTTTACGTAAATTAATAGACACAACGCAACAATGCATTGATACATTAAAAATCCTAAAACAGCCAGTAGAGCATTGGGATACCATAATTATTTTTTTGTTAAAAGGCAAGCTTGATTCCGAAACACTCAGAGTATGGACATTGCAACAGAATAACAAAATTTCTTCTTTTGCTGACTTCAAAACTTTCATAGTAAACCGCGCCTGTGCTATAGCTAGTTTGGCCATAGATAGGCTTTCTTAGTCTATGAGTTTGGCAAAGTGCCAAAGAGAACGCACAAGTGTTTATAGTACCGCTGGTGTAGCAAGCAGGGAGAAAAGCAATAAATCTGTCTATTCTTCACAAATCGTAACGAATGTGTGCGTTCACTGCAAAAGCGATTCTCATTTTGGTTTATTTAGATGCCATAGCTTTTTAGACCTTCCGATCAAGGAAAAGTGGGATATAATAAAAAAGTACAAATTATGTGCTAATTGTTTAAAGGATAATAAAACACATCAGATTTCTAAATGTCGTGCGGGAATGTGCAAAATCTGTGCAAAGCCTCATAATACAATATTATGCAATTCAAAAGAGACAAAATCAGACGCACACACAGAAAGTGAACTTTCTACTATTAGTAGCAATAATGCAATTGTACCTGCTACACAAACAGTTTTATTACCAACGGCAACTGTTTATGTCAAAGACATTAATGGCATTTTTCAAAAATGCAGGTTACTTATTGATTCAGCCAGTCAAGGCTCATTTATTAGGGAGAGGTGTGTTAATTTATTGCAACTAAAACGCAGCAGTGTTAATATAAGTGTTGACGGATTGAGTTCGCGAAAGGTAGGGAGAGTTACAGGTTCAGTTCAATTACACATAACATCATTATTTTACAAACATGCAACTATTACAGTTGATGCATTAATCATACCCAAAATTACCTGTGACCTTCCTCAACTGCAAGTCGATGCTTCTGTTTTGACATCATTTAACAAATTACAATTAGCAGATGTCAACTGCTTCAAGCCTGGCACTATAGACATTTTGTTGGGCGCAGACGTTTTCGGAGAAATCATGCTTAGCGGACATTACAATGTTCCAGGACATTCATTATCTGCTCTAGAATCAATATTCGGTTGGGTGATTCTCGGCAAGACTCAAAATGCCTCAAGAACAATTATTTCAAATCATGCAAGCTGCAATGCTATTGAATTTCAACTAGATAAATTTTGGAAATTGGAAGAGATTTCTGAAACAAAACCTTACACAAAGGAAGAAACAGCATGTGAAAATCATTTGAAGCAGACTTTCTCTCGTGATTCGACGAGTAGGTTTGCAGTCAAATTTCCATTCCGTGTTACTAGTCCTGAACTTGGGTCAACTAGAGACATTGCTGTGCATCGGTTACTACAAATTGAACGTCGGTTTAAAAATAATGAGAGTCTGTCTTACCAATACCACAAATTCATGGAAGACTATCTCAGACTTGGCCACATGGAATTAATTGCAGAAAATAAAATTGATGTTCCAGTTAGTTCCAGTTTTTATTTACCACATCATCCAGTTCCCAATAAAAATGGTGACAAATTTCGTGTAGTTTTCGATGGATCTGCAAAATCATCAACAGGTGTATCTCTCAACGACAAACTAATGGTTGGTCCACAGTTACAAAGTGACTTAACAACAATACTTCTTCGTTTCAGAAAACACAAAATAGCCATAACAGCAGACATGTACCGGCAGATCGTTTTAGAAGACTCCGACTTTCAAAGAGTAGTCTGGCGGGACTCTATTTACAAACCTATTCAAGACTACAGATTAACTAGAATTGCTTATGGTACTGCATCAGCACCATATCTAGCAATAAAATGCTTGCAACAATTAGCAATACAAGAAGCAAAAAAAATTCCTATGGCTTCTAGAGCAGCCCTTCGAGATTTTTATGTCGATGATTTGATGACCGGAGCCAATTCAATATCGCAAGCTCTAGAATTACAAGCTCAAATGATCCAGATGCTATCAAGTGGTGGATTCGTTTTGAGAAAATGGGCTTCTAATTGCAACGAAGTCTTGAACTCGATTGACGCCAATTTTCATTTACACAGTTCCTTAATCATTGATAGTGATGACACAGTAAAAACCTTAGGTGTACTGTGGCATTCAGCATCTGATGTATTCTTCTTTAATTTAAACTCATCATCTCTTGAAGAGATCTTTACCAAGAGAACACTTCTAGCTACTATAGCTAAGACATTTGATCCCCTTGGATGGTTGTCACCTTTGACAATTCAATGCAAATTGATCATGCAGAAACTGTGGAAACGTCAGGTGCAGTGGGATGAGAAAATTCCTCCTGATATTGCGTTTGAATGGAGGCAATTTAAAGAAGACATGCAATTTGTGAAAGACATTACAATACCGCGATACTTATTTCTCGATTCTAACGAACAATTTCAGTTGCATGGTTTCAGTGATGCCTCAGAAAAGGCATATGCAGCGGTGGTTTACTGTCGCTCAGTCTCAAACACTGGAAACATCAATGTTCAGTTGGTAATAGCCAAGACAAAGGTTGCACCGCTTAAAACCATTTCACTTCCTCGATTGGAATTATGTGGTTCACTCCTTCTAACTAAATTGATGGACTTTACTTGTAAAGCATTAGATATCCCTATATCACAAGCGCACTTTTATACTGATTCCACTATTGTGCTTGCCTGGCTAGGATCTGATGCCAGCCGATGGAAGACTTTCGTTGCCAACAGAGTGGCAAAGATTCAGACCTTGTCTTCTTCTACCCAGTGGCATCATGTCACAAGCAATACGAATCCTGCCGACTTAGCAACCCGTGGAGTGTCATCATCAGCTCTTCTCACTTCCATGTGGTTGTGTGGACCAAAATTTCTTCATGAATCATTTTTTTCTCTTCCAGAATCTTCTCTACAGAACTTAACTGATCCTGCACCTGAGCAAAGACATATGTTACATTCAACTACTTCAACTAATCATTTGTCTAATATTAATGATTTATATTGCAGATTTTCATCTCTTTTCAAACTTAAACGTATTACAGCATTGTGTTTAAGGTTTGTAAACAACTGTAGAAATACAAATGGTAAGGTAACTGGTTTTTTAAAAACTAATGAACTTACTAAAAGTATGCATATGTTAATTAAATCAGTACAATACATGGAGTTTAATAATGAGATCAATGCATTGAGAGAGAATCAATCATTATCCTGTAGAAGCAAAATTCTATGTCTAAATCCATTTTTAGATTCTTCAGGAATTCTCAGGGTGGGCGGTCGCTTGCGACATGCGAATCTCGCATACGGCCAAAAACATCCCATCTTACTGCCAAAAAAGCACATTTTAACTGATCTCATTGTTAAACATTACCATGAAATTCTCTTGCATGCTGGTCCACAACTTATGCAATCTTCTATCCAAGAGCAATACTGGATTATGGGTGCCAGAGATGTCATTAGAAATTTAATCAGAAAATGTGTAAAATGTTGCAGATTTAGAGCTTCCATTACTAATCAAATGATGAGCGACTTACCATCCACTCGCATTTCCCCTGCTCCCGCGTTTTTACGATGTGGAGTAGATTATGCTGGTCCTTTCCATATCAAAGCTTCAAAGGGTCGAGGTTCAAAATCATTCAAAGCTTACATAGCTCTTTTTGTTTGTTTCATTACAAGAGCTGTACACTTGGAATTAGTGACTGATCTTTCAGCAGATGCCTTCATTGCAGCGCTAAAGAGATTCATTTCCCGCAGAGGCAAATGCAGTGACATATACAGCGATTGCGGTTCTAATTTTGTTGGTGCAAAACGTAAAATCAGGGAACTTGAAAGGCTTTCAAAATCAAAGGGTTACAATCAAAGTGTTAACAATTTTCTATCTGATCATTATATTAAATGGCATTTAAATGTACCGGGTGCACCACACATGGGTGGTCTCTGGGAATCGGGTGTAAAATCAACAAAATATCATCTAAAACGTGTTGTTGGAGAGGCGAAATTAACATATGAAGAATTTGAGACATTTCTAACTCAAATAGAGGCTTGTCTTAATTCAAGACCTTTAACAGCTTTATCAAATGACCCAAACGATCTGTGAGCCCTAACGCCTGGTCATTTCATTATTGGTAACCTTTGACAGGCATTCCTGAGCCAAATTACATAGATACAAAAATTTCGTACCTTACCAGATGGCAAATTATCCAAAAAATGGTACAACAGTTTTGGAAACGCTGGCATAAAGAATATTTGTGTCGACTGCAACAAAGACCAAAATGGCTTTTACCAGCAAGAAATTTTGAAGTTAATGATTTATGTCTCATTAAAGATGACAATTTGCCCCCAACAAAGTGGAAAATGGGTAGAATCATTCAAATACACCCTGGTCTTGATAATTTAGTTCGGGTTGTAAGTATTAAAACATCTGATGGCATATTTAAAAGAAACATAACAAAATTGTGTCTCTTACCAATATAAATGTTTCACTCATGCTTATGTATGTATCTTTGTATTACGTGTAATTTGTTGTATTGATTTCGTAAATATTTACTCAACAGTTATTGTCATTTATTCATGTATATTCTTTTATAATACCATACAATATTGTCTTATTCATGTTTGTTGAAATGATATTTCAAGGTGGGCGGCATGTTCACGGCCCAAGGTCAAAACACTTCAACTCCGCTCTCCGCTAGGGGACGCCACATATGTTTTTGTCTATGTATTTTTTTGTAGTTCAATAAACGATTTCAAATTGGTCGCACGCTACTACTTCCCATCCCCGTTCCAAAGACAAACATCAAACGTTAAAATAGAATAGTTTTAGTTAATGCGAAACGTGAAATCTGGAATGCTCATTTGATATTTTTCTAAACAAATTGCTTTCTTATAAATATTTGTAAAACGATATTTTACTGCCCATGCTTCATTGAAATTTCTGCACTCCAAATCAACTTTTCTTTTTTTAGATTGACTCATTTTACAAAGGCCTACAAATAAATAATTTAATTATTACAGTAAAATAAAACCAATGTTTTAAAATTTTACCTACAAAAAGTTCACTTTTTCAATTTATTATTATATTTGCAAAATAACAAACACTAGTCTCAAAAGAAATGACGAATATGCGGCTAGTGATAAATCAAATAAACAGTACGCGTGCTCCAGTCTGTCGTCCCTCGAAGACTGAGAGGAGTGCACGTTCAATTCTATGTAGTAAGTCGACCACACGCTTGATGAGAATATGTATGTTGCATACATTAAAGTAGGGATATGATTACAGCTGTTCAAATTATAATACTCTCTATTATTTGTATATTTTTCATTATTTATATGTACACTAAGCATACAAATATTGTTGATTTCAACAAAATCGCATATAAGAGATTTAAAAAAATGCATGCAGGATTTTTCAATGGGCCGGAAAAAGAAAGCAAAAGGGCCGGATCCGCCCACCGCGGGCCATCTTTTGCCCACCTCTGATTTAGATTATTAACAGAGGAGTAGTTTTATCAGTCGCTAAAATAGTAGTAATTGGGTAATTACTTATTTTTATATGCAATATTATTTATTCGTTAAACCTACAATCCATATAACGCTGGGGTTGTCGGTATATAATTCATATATAGTAGTCTCATTACAGCAGTGGTACCCACACATTTTTCTTTGCTAGCCCGTAAATTCAAAGAAGAAAACTCTTAGTTAAGAATAGCATGAGTTGAAGCAACAATCTTCTGTGAATTTATAAATAGCTTCTCAAGTTAATGGCTGTAATTGCTACATATAAATCTTAAAATGGTATTCAATCGGTAAGATTCTTTCTACAACAAATCTTAGCATAGTTCATTTCTGAATAAGAATATATACAGAGATAAGCTGATACAAACAGTTATATGAAAATTAAATCACATTTTTTGGACAGTCATTTTTGTTCAGGCACAATTTTCCAGACTTCA
This sequence comes from Pardosa pseudoannulata, assembly GCA_032207245.1. NCBI lineage: Eukaryota > Metazoa > Arthropoda > Arachnida > Araneae > Lycosidae > Pardosa > Pardosa pseudoannulata. Next base: position 86,833,188 of record CM063504.1, read on the forward strand.
AAATAGTCCTTTTATTAATCTCTTCACTTTAAACTTGTACACCACAACCTTAAAATGTGTATCTTGTTTCATCTCAATATACTCATCAAGTAGTTCTGTGAAATTACATCCTGCCAAAACCAAACGACTCTGATATCATTTTTTCGTCAAGTATCTCTATATAAAACTCATTTGTTGTCTGTTCCCTTATAACCCAAGATCCAGACAACCAAATAACGTGAAATTTGGTACACGTACACAAAATTACATGGGGAAGGTTCTTAAACAGGTTTTGTTCCATCCCAACCTCACTCTGGCCTCCTCCAGCCAAAAGTAGTGCTCCATGTGCCTGTTCTGAGCCGTGTGATAATGAACCAAAAAAAGAAAAAATGGAAATCATGCAAGTTGGTCATTGAGAGTGATTTTGTATGTTTTTGGGGTGATGATGATATGATAAGGATGTATCTATATATATAAGACTCATTTGTTGTCTGTTTGTCTGTTCCCTTATAACTCAAGATCCAGACAACCAAATAACGTGAAATTTGGTACACGTACACAATCCTGATTTGCAAGCCCACAACTTGATTCTGAAAGTTGGTACTCCAATAATGCTGATCCGAAATATTGATGCACCCAGGTTGTGCAATGGCAAAAGTTTAATTGTGAAAAAGCTGATGCAACATGTCATTCAAGCCACAGTACTCACAGAGTGTGGTAAGGGTGAGGATGTCTTCATTCCAAGAATACCTATCATTCCCTCAGACAACACCATACAATTTAAGAGAATACAGTTCCCTTTGAAACTGTGCTTTGCCATGACAATCAACAAGTCACAGGGCCAGTCTCTTGGGATTGCTGGTATAGACTTGCAGACACCATGCTTTTCTCATGGGCAGTTGTATGTGGCCTGCTCCAGAGTGGGCAAAGAGGAAAATCTTTTTGTACACACTCCAAATGGAACTGCCAAAAATGTTGTCTATACATTGTCTATAAATATATCCTTTTATTGCATGCAAATAAACAGTTTTTTACGCTTCTACAGAAAAACTTATCTTAAACCCGGGCAATGACGGATACTTGCAGCTAGTTGTCAATATACTTTCATTCTCAATACATCCTTCAAATAAATAAGAGCAGATCGGATCGGAATTTTTGATTTATAAGGATATCATAGCAAACATACTTCTTGCCGGTCCAAAATGTAACATTTCTTTTCTTACCTTACATGTATTTACACATGTACAAATTCGCATTAGACATTTTAATTAAATCTTAAAAAGCATAACGGTTTTTACTTAGCTCTTTTTTACAGATGCCGGGGAAATTCCCTGTATTAGCTCTTTACAATCCTCTCATTTGTTGCCCTGTTTATTATGGGGATATTACGTAGGGCCTCCTCTGAGAGGAAAGACGAACGATGGCCGATTGGTTAGGGTGCTGGCCTTCAGTACCGAATTTCGTGGGGTCGAATCCAACTGTGACATGGATGTTCGTAGCCGTTCGAAATCGGCTTTAAGCTGTAGGTCCCGGTCTTATTTGCCCTCGTATTGCAAAAAAGTAAACCGTAGCACTCCAAACCAAACCAAACCTCTAAGAGGACAATAAAGAAATACATCCAAGGCTTACTTGGAAATTTAACCCAAATCCACGAAGTAAGAGCACAATACGCTAAGCACACTACAATCTAGGCTGCCTTTTTATTTAACTAAAAAGAAACAAAATCGAGCGCTTTCAATGCTCTTCTAAAACAGTGTCACACCATGGTAGCGGTTCACCTTAATAATGTGATCCTCATTATCTACTTTTTTTCCATATACAAATCCAAGAACGCAGTCAGCAGGCACATAAAAACGTTAGTTTTGGAAGAATTCTAGACTTAAAAAAAATCACCAACACGTTGAGAACCGTTGCATTATAGTAAATTAAATAAATAAACATTAAGAAAAACTTAAAAGAAAAAAAAGAAAAGAAAAAATAATAAAAATCTCGGAAAGGAAGGGCAAAGGAAAAGTAGACATAATATTTTATTTTATTCTAAATAAAATAGAAATCGTTAGCTTATAAACCAAAAATTCAGCAAAAAATGAATAAAAGAGAAAACAAAAGTCAAAAAGGCTTTTATTCCATAAATGAAAATTGAGGAAAAAGAAACAGAATATGTTCTTATTTTTAAGTGCACGCAGACACTTAAAGCTAAGAACATTTGTGTAGCATTAATGAAATTTCGGGGAAAAGAAATATTTTTATCTAAATAATAAAACGATTATAACATATTCTTAATGCAGTTCATCTATAAGTTTTAAATATTTTTACTGAATGAAAATAGAGACTGGGATGTTTTAATCCTCAATATAACAGTAGCCTAAGTTATCTGTCCGTCTGTCCTCGAATTTATGAAGCCGTTGTACCTGGGATGAATAGAGGCATCCATATTGGATTCTTGATGAGTTAGGGTTAGCAACGTTCGAAATCCACTCCTTCCTCCCTTCTCTAGCATTTAATATCATTATTTCAAGCCCTATTTCCCAGGGTTAAGAGCAGGCGATTAAATTTATCAATTTATCACATAATATGTAAAAGTAACATTTTTTTCTACCATTATGACGTCATTCCTTTAACCATCTCATTTAATTAATTTTATTTTAAATTATTTAAATATCGTCTGCATTATTTTCATACGTTTTAGCACTGAACTTAAATATTACGTAAATAAATTTCTTTTATATTTGGATTAAATAACAGATTAGGTACATATGTAATAATTTTAAATTTAATCATCGATTATTTTTGGTTGTAAGATAAATATTAGCCAAATAACAAACCATTTTTTTTTACCTGCGACATAGGGTACTTTACAATTCTGGAAAATTAAAAGTTTTACTGATCCCGTCATATGACGGGCTATATGCTAGTATTTATATAAACGTAAGCAACACTAGCTCACATGTATAAATAACAAAAAATAGTAGACTAACTTTAAGCTGAAATAAATGGAGCTCATTTCTACAGCAAAAATGATACTCTCATTATACTACAAATTCACCAAAACTGTAAAAATAAGTAAAATTAATAAAGGATAGTATTAAATGAAAAAGTATTAATTAAAGTTTAACTTCTTAGTTTGCATTTAAAATTTCAAGTGGAGTTAAAAAAATTATTAAGTCAGTGTTTGGGGAGTAAAAAAAGGATATAAATTACGGAATTAATATAGGAAAAGTTAGAAATTGTTTTAATCTATTCAAACTAGTTCAATAATGAACATACTGTGCTTTCTCACTCCTGGCTTTAGCCACTGTGTATAAATTTATAGATGTAGAACACGGTTTTTAACAAAAATAACAATATCTCAAAAACAACTACCGTTTTCAAGAAAAGTGTCAAGACAAAAGTTATAGATCTTAAAATATGGATTAAAATGAGTATCCACACTTAAGCCTGTGTTGAAAGTGTTTGAAAATCTCCTCATTAACTCACAATAATGGTGAAATCCATGCAGCAAATTCTGTTAAATTTAAATATTTTTTAAATAAAATTATTTCTTAATTCTTTAGCACTTGTACAGTATCACTTTTGTCTGGGTGCTATTCTTTTTTTCGAACTTCAAGATTTGTTGGCTATAACTTCTGCCGAATAATTTATATTTGACAATCGTAAGGAGTGTGGTGCTAAGTCCATAGGTATAACTTAATGGATCACATTTGATTTGATAAACATTTTTCCATTAGTACCCTCCTTTCGATTTTCTAAAGAGTCGCTCTCTCATTAATGGTTTGGTTTGGAGCGCTACGGTCTACTTTTTGCAACAAGAGGGATAATGAGACTGGGACCTACTGCTTAAAGCCGATTCCGAACGGCTACGAACATCCATGCCATTGTGGGATTCAAACCCACGAACTCCGGTTCCGAAGGCCAGCACCCTAACCATTCGGCCATCGTTTGGCCGCTCTCTCATTAAACTGCTTCAAACGTTTGCTCACTTTACAATGGCATATTGTGTTACATGTTTAATGTTACGCATGTAAAGTATTTGTAGTGATTCCTTCTTTTATATGCTTACTTTTAAAAGATAATGAACTCTGGCAACTTAAGATTGGCCTGTTGACAAAACCATCATTTCAGCATTCCTCTTTCGGCATTTAAATTTTCGTCTCTCCTTACGATTGCCAAATTTAAATTTTAACCAGTAGAAATTTCTGCAACGGGTCTTATAGTATATCAGGCGATGATAACTCCAACAATGAGAGAAAGGGTATTTATTGACACCAACTCAACAAAGATAAATTTGTAAGATAATTAAACTTTTAAAAAAGTAAAAATACTTTCCTCAATATTTCAAGAAAGTTTGCTTGAAATCGAATTTAACATACTCTCATCATGTTTCAAATTTAATACTGATTAGTGCAGATGTGTGGAGTCGGACAAACATTTCCTTGGTAATCTATTATAACTAGGACATGGCAAATATTACCTAACTCAAAACATTGGCAAACGCCTAAACAAAATTGCTTAAGCAATATAGTAGCTCGGATTTTTGAACACCTCCTGATTATATTTTCTACACCTTCCTGGATGACCACGTGTAAAGGAAATATAAGAAAAAAAATTGAAAAAAAAAAACAGGAAAATGCATTAATATATAAAAGGCTTCGGTCAAAATGATCCGGCACGTGTTTTAGAATTATTTTATACTGGGAACAGGACGGAGTTCGAGCATGAACACCAGCGACTAAGAAATCTTCAAGCGAGTATTCTTATGGAAAGCGACACTTTCTAATAATATACGAGTACATAATTTGTTTTGGGTAAAAAATATTGAAAATTATACAGATACGAAATGATAAAATATTTCGGTTTAATTAGTTAGAGAATAACATAACTTTTAGTGTTGAAATAAATTTAATAGAGGATACTCCAGTTTCATTCTCACCAAATATAAAACTTACCAAAAATAGACATTTTATTATTATTTCAATATTTTCTGAATGGAGAAATTACTTTACAATTATAAAAATTGTTAATATAAGAAATTCATGAATAAAAATTGATAGTAAAAATGTGTTAGAATATTAGAGGTAAGTTTGTTAATAAATTGTTTTTGCACTTAAAATTAGACTTAACATTGAACTTGTAACACATATAAAACTTTTCAAATATTAAGTGAAGTATAATATTTTTCCATAACATGCAAACGACTTAATAACCTAAAAAACTAGGGTCAAATTGATACGCTGCATGAACGTTATGCAACGTTAGTACTAACGTTGCATTTCTAGGAGCGTATAAACAGAAGGTTAAAAGAAAAGTAAAATGTTTTGGGGCATACATAATGCCATGTATTCGAAATTTGAAATTCCTTATCAGCCCCTTGTAAATCGATAGCCGAATGGATAGAGCGCTGTCTTTCACTACTAGTGAACTCTCGAGTTCGAAACTTGCATGGTCGTTCGTGGCCGTTCGGAATCGAGTTTAAGCATTAGGTCTCGGTTTCATTATTCGTAATCCAGTAATTACCCGTAGCTGTATCCCACTTCGGGGGCACGGCTGGACCAAGTTTAGTGGGCACGCCAAGCGTGGGCGATGTCGCCAAATTCTAGAACCCAGTTTACTGGCAAACCTTGCTCTATTTTTTATTTTATATTTTTTTTAAATTTGTATTCATCTTAATAAAATTTCAAACCTATTTTTGTTCTAAATATGCTTTGGTTTGGAGCTCAACGTTCTACTGTTTTGCACACGAGGGCTAAATGAGACCGGGACCTACTGTTTAAAGACGATTCCGAACAGCTACGAACATCCATGCCATAGTGAGTTTCGAACCCACGAACTCTAGGTACTGACGATCAGCGCCCTAACCAATCAGCCAGCAAAATATGCTGTGAAATTGGGTATAAACTTAATACCGTCAGTACCGGCTATATGGTCACCCGCTTATAAGGGCACCCCGCTTATATGGTCAGTTTTCTAAAGTCCCGTCTAACTTAATAGAGAACATGTGTTAAAGCGCACCGCTTATACAGTCATTTTCTTTTTCTTGTTACCGACTATATGGTCGGTTTCATGTTTTCAACGAATTTCTGTTTTTTTTTTTTCCTTTTTGTTATTTTTAAGTAGTTGGTGCGAAATCGGAGAGGACCCGAATTCAAGCCTTTATCTTCCTCCCTTTCCCACTTTCTTGTTTGTGTACTCATCGTCGGAGCTTTCCACCTTTCTCAGTTTCCCTCCCCCTGATAACAAGTGGACATCTGTCTGTCTATTGGTTGAAGTTTTCTCTCTCATACATGCTGTCAGGTGTAATTTTACTAATTCCGAAGCAGCAGATGAGCATTTAAAAGCTATTAGGGACTTAGAAAAAGTTGTGTTAACAACCAACAAAAGGAAGCAAACTTGTATATCTGATTATTTTTAAATACATTGAACATGAATGTACGTATGTACGTGTGCTGTACTTTGATTAGTAAGGTAAGCTAATAAATTTCCCCCAAAAAATATTGCATATTTTTAATGTAGTTTTTACTTCTCGAATTAATTTTTAAAATGTTCTTAAAAGTGTAATTATTTGTTTATGAGTACTACATTCTGATAGGTGAATATAATCCTACCACAATTCAATAGGGTTGTATTGTTCCGCATATACGGTCACCCCGCTTATATTGTCTGATTTTTCTGGACCGCTGAGCTCACCATATAACCGATACAGACAGTACAAAACGAAACATAAATTGTAAACATATCTTGGCGACAATTTGGCGATCACTTGTACAAAAATTGAGCCAAAAACATGGCAGCCTGCCCCCGGAACTGGGATTCTACCGTCTTTGTGTAACAAAACGCACATCGTAGCTCTCTAAATCAAACTCTTCCCCTCTCTATGCGTGTGCTAACTGATCGGAATGAACATACTCAAATTCAGTAGGTGGGTGGAAGCTTCAAATTAAAGATTCTATTTCATTTCATAACTCCTGGAAAGTCGGATACCCTGATGGATGGATGTCGTCGTGATGCCATTCCGGAAAATTTCCAACAAATTAGATTATCCTCAAAGGATGAGTTAAGCTCCCGGTTCTGTACTTCTTTACTGTAGGTAAGACTCACAGATTTTGCCTGTTCATCCTTCTCTTACTTAAGATTTTTTAGTTGCCTACATGGCTGGAACCCAACATACTGGGATTACAGACCGACATGTTAATCGCTAGGCTTTATAGGCACGGTTATTCAATAATGTAATTTTAAATCATAGCAAAAACTTATATATGGTTATAACATTTTAACTATTATATTATTAGTTTATGAAATAATTATAAAAACTGTAGTAATAATGTATTGCTCTAAATTCTCATCTTCAATATATGAATATGTATTATGCAGTCCTCTGGAATAAAAGGGTTTTTCCAAACGGGATCACAAAGGCTAAGCTTGCTTAAGCTATCATAATACAGCTTAACTTTTATAACTTTATAAAAGTATTAACATAATAACTTTTATATACCCCTGCTTACAGTGGCTGTAAGCAGGGCCATATAAAAGTTTTAATTGCAAGAAATAGCTTAGATATCTGTCTAAAATTTATTATGTCTGTTAAATTCATTATACATATATTATCATATATATATATATATATATATATATATATATATATATATATATATATATATATATATATATATATATATATATATATATATATATATATACATATATATATATATATCATTATATATATACATATTTTAGATACCTGAATAAAACTTATTATGTCTATTAAATTAATTATATTCATGTATTTATGCTCATCAAGTTGTAGATTACGGCTATGGATGTTTATTTCTTTGGTTTCAGGAAGTTGTAGATTGAAGTAACCCATAATATAGAGAAGAAAGAGGATCTCATTGTGATTATTCATTGACAGCCTTTGCTAGGTGGTCGCTAAGAGAAACACATACCTCTGAGTGGAAACTATTTAGAAAAGTCTTAAAATAAAAACTAAGATTTCTCTTGATCATTTTGGTAACCTTCTTCGATACATGATGTTTGTAGCAAGTTAAAATCATTTTTGAAACAAAATACATAAATAAAGACAAATAAGATTGGCTAAAGTTCCTTGATTTACCAACATATTTGCCGTAGCATATTATATGCATTACCGAATAACAAATAAAAATTAAGTTTTATCTCGATTATGTTTTAGTATATTTTCAGTTACATTTTATGAGTAAAGACTGGATACAGGCATGGTACAAATGGGTATTTCCGTTTAAATTTCGGTACTTCCTGTTTTAAGTATTAAAAGTAAAACAAATACTTCAAACATATCAAATAAGTTAATGTATTTTTATGCTATGCACATGTGAAAACTAGAGAATGTTCCTCTAATTTTTCATAGTTAATAAATTACTAAGAACGTATTTTTTTATGTTTCCAACCAAGTAAAACAAATGTAATTATATATTTTTATGTAAATTCAAGCGAGCATTATTTTATAATATCCTTCCTAGATAAATTTTGCTTTTTATTTATATAAAAATAAAACAGGTTATTTAAACATATCAAATAGATTGTTACCTGTTGAAGCATACGTGAAAATTTGAGAACTTACATATATCTTATATTTTAATAGTCAATAAATTACTGAGAATATAAAATTTGATCTCTTTCACCAAACAATCAAATGCAATTATATATTTTTATATCATTACTAGCTATATAAAGTATCCGGCGTTACTTGGGTTCCAAATGCCTTCTAGTATTCATAATGCGCCACAAAGAGTAAAAAAGAATACATATATATATATATATATATATATATATATATATATATATATATATATAATACTTTTGTTGTTTTTCTGGTTAAAATGTAATGGATCGCACATGACATATTTGAGATGCACGATGACTTTCAGAAAACATTTTATTTTGTTTGTATGTTACACATTAAAATTTATCTTATTGTTTTATATGTACAGTATTATTAGTTTTCCCTTGAGGAGTATATATGTACAAATTTTTCTACGAAGTTTACTACTCTAAAAGAGACAACATAGTTTTAAATATTATAAACAAATGAGAACAAAAACTCCCTTCATGTGTGTATACAAAAAAGTATTATTCTGCTATAAACTTTTTAATTATTTTTCTGAAATTAAGCAGATTAACATGATTAAAAAAATTAAAGGGACTACAATACAATTTTTGATAAAATTCATAGAATAAGTACCTTTTTAACTAATTTTCAGCAATCTTAATATTTCTAAAAAAAAATACTGCATAAACTTTATGCTTTACAGCTAATTTAATATAAAAATGTTTCCTCGGGTCTAAAGTTCGACATTAATTTAAAAACAATTAAAATATAAATTACTGCTTCTTTTGTCTTCCCAAAGAAACAAACTATATTTATATAATGTAAGTAGTAGAGTATCTAATGAAGTTAATATATTTTCAGTTAAATTATGACGTCATAAATTATTATCCCCTGTAATTGAATCTGATAAGAAAGTTTGACCTAAAAAAAAGATTCCCTGAAAAGGAGTCAAGGAGGGTTAAAAGTACGATTTATAGTGGATAAACCTAATCTCGATCTCTCAAAACCTAAACAGCAAATTTCGTCAAAATCCATGAAAATTGTGGATTTTTACTCAGGACAAAGAATTTTCTTTCAATTTCGTATAACTCAACGGTATAATCATATAAAAACGGTTGAATCATATATAATTGAAAAGAATTGAAATTCATAACGAACTTAACAAACAAAGATTTTCTCTGTTATACCCAGAGTTTCACTATAGTGAAACAGTAAATGGTTAATTTCACAAAATATGTAACTAACTCATCAAAATGTATTGAATAGTCAAGTAATTGAAAAAAAAATTATTTAAAAAAATCCATTAAAGTTACCTTTAATGAGTTAAATTAAATAAAACCAATCAAAATAAAATAGCTGAGAGCCTATTAAACAGACTCTAGGAATCAGCTGACTATAAATTAAAAAGCAAATGAATAAAATATTTTTTAATTGCTGATCCCTATTTTGGATTCAAAATAATCGGTAATTTTATGCTAACATAATACTGATTGGGAGAAAATTAAAATTTTATGAATATCTTGGTCTGTGTTGAACATAACTGTGATCAAGAATGAGAGGAAATGACTCACGTGTTGGCAGGAGATCCCCTACTGGTTTGGTTTGGTTTGGAGCGCTACGGTCTCCTGTTTTGCACACGAGGGCTAATGAGACCGGGACCTACAGTTTAAAGCCGATTCCGAACGGCTACAAACATCCATGCCAGCAGCGGGATTCGAACCCTCGAACTCCGGTTCCGAAGAGCAGCGCTCTACCATTCGGCCATCGTTCGGCGATCCCCTACTGAGTAGTTAGTGTAAAAGGGAAAGAATGCAGGTGTTTTGACCAATGAATTAAAATACCTAGATCTGTTTTATACTGCTAGACAAACATTTTCTTATGAAATTACGGACGGAATGTTGTATTCAAAACTACGAAAAAAATTTCAAAATTGAAAAAAAATGAAAAAAATCAGTGGACGATTGAAAATTGAAGGTTTCGTATATTCAATTTCTAACATTTTGGAGGTTTGCTATAAAAGAATAAACTAGTATTAACCCTCTAAGTGGTCCGCACGTACAATTCCGCCAAACCGATGACGTCTTCAAAGCGTACAATTCACGTACAATTTTCGACCTCCAAAAACGCTCCGAAAATGGATGTAGTGTACATTTCTGCCATTGTTTTCTCCCCATGGAGTTTTGCGGTAGAAGGGTCAGGTCAACTGTTTAGGAACTGCACCCCTCTTTAACTGACATTTATTGAGTTATGCACCCCTACCTCCTGAGGCACGAAGACGCTGATAGCTTTTTTATGGCCTTGTAAATCTCTATTTCGTTTGCAGTAACAGATGTATCTCTAATTGCACCCCTTAAATATCTTGGATGACTTTCGTAAAAAATATAAATAAGTCTCTCAAAGAATATTTTTATTTGTACTTTTAGAATCCATTATTTCTTATGGGATAATATTCCAGACTTGACGAGCTTTATGTTATTAAATATTAACAATCTATAATATCTATTTATATATCTATATATAATCGGAAGTGAAGGAACAATAACGATTGTGGGTTTCCCGTATTCCCTTCTAGTCGACAAAAAATCATAGAACGCTTTGGCCACTGACACAGTAAACGTTTAGCCTATTTTTTGGAGACTTATTTTCCTCGATATGTTCCACTCGGAGGGTTAAATGCAATAGGAAAACAACGGGAATAAAACTTTTGTGTGTTATATCTGGAAGTTCCTTATATTCCAGGTTTGCTATTACAAGGTTCATCTACAGATATAGACAAGCAACAACATTACTTGTTCATAGATGGTTTTTTAACCCTTTCGTGGGCAGTAGCAAGATTATTTCCGGCATTCAGGATCATATTAAATACATTTGTGGGAAGAACAAAACCCTCTACAGCAGTGTTTCTTAACCTTTTTGGCACAATGGACCACTTTAAAAATTTTAAATATGTCACGGACCCCTCTGTGAAAAAAAAATTGCTTAAACATCATTTATTACAAAAAAAATTCTGTTTTATTATTTAATTATTTTAATATTTTTATTTCAATAGTATAAAAAATTTGAAGAAATTAAAATTTTTAATGTGAAGGCTGTTGCTGCTTTTCCTTGATTAACAGATTGAATTGAGGGATGGTTTTCGACAAAGCAACGCGCATATCATGTTCGATATTCAGTCGATTTCGATGTTTTGTTTTTATTGTGACAAGTGTGGAAAATCCCTCTTCGCAAAGATATACTGTAGCAAACGGAATAATGGCTGCCATAGCTCGTTTTACAAGCAATGGGTAGGCTTCTCTTAAAGAAGACCCAAACTCTCCAAGAGTTTTTGAATCGAAATCCATTTTTAACAAGGACTTTATTTTCAAATCAATTAGCTCATCTTTGGCAAGGTTCATGTCATCGATACAGTCAATATCACAAAGAAAAGGATTACGAATCTACAACTCATCTTTTATATTTATTACATCCGAATTGAAATATTTTTCAAATGAAACTTGAAGTACTTCCAGGTGTTCACAGATTTCAGACGGCTGACAGAGGTAGCCCGTGACAAAAAAAAAGTTTTTTTTTAAATACTGATGCAAACATTTTAAAAATTAGGAGCAGTCGGTAGATTCCCCCCCCCCAAAAAAAAAAATATGAATCACAGGTTAAGAAACCCTGCTCTACAGACTAGCTATCATCCTATATCATATAAACTCTTTAGCTTATAGACGGATATTCTTCAAGAAAAAGGAAAGACTGTCCTACTAGCTTTCAAAAAAAGAAGTGTTCGATTTTGCTTGATGTACGCACAGTCAGTATAGATAATCATATGTCAAAGTTGATTTCTAATTGTAGAGAATGTAAGATTTGTAACACAGGGGCCCATGTTAAGGACACTTGCTATATGTGTACTGAACGTGATGTACCGTTGGGCATTTCAACATGCTTTTCATCTTTCCATGGCAAATAATTACCATTAAATTAAATTTTCTGTATGACTGTGAATTGTTTCAGGCTAAGTCTACTTCCCACCCATAGAGTTTAAGTATAAACATTAAATTCGACAGAACAAAATACATTTCATTAAATGCTTTTTTTTAATTGATAATAATACACTAAAAAACTTAAGATATCCGTCTACGTTAAAAATATCATTTTTTGCCAAAAGTCATATATTTTTTTTCTCTGTTGTAAAATTTCAACTTTTAGGCTTCTAAATCTGTTTTTGTTTTGTCTCTACGGCATTTTAAAGAAAAGTTACAGCTGTTTAAACATCAGTGACAGCTGTCAAAATAAACCGGCGACTTCGGAACCGGAAGTTATGAATTTAAAGTTTTTTAAAGAGTATTTTTTGGACAAAACTTTTTTAATTTTCATGCAGATTAGTTTAAACATTTTTCTATTATTTTTAATAATTAGCACCTTGGCAATTAGAAAGTTTTGAAGCAAGAAAGTGTGGGGAATTTTAAACATGTGTTTTAATTTTTTAATAGTTAAAATTGCTTTCATAAACTTCAAATACGTTTTTCTCGGAATGATATTTTTAATAAAATGTTGAAACTTGAAATGTGATTTCTCAAAAAGTTCTTAAAATATTTTGTTGAAAATTATTATAAATGCTTTTGATAGTATTTACTAGTGAATGACCTAAAAGCTTTAAATTTGGATAATTTTTATTGATGTTACACTCATAGTTAAATATAAAAGTAATGAAAATTCGTTAAAAATTCAATGTGTATGATTTTGAAGGACCAAAATTTTTTACCAAATGTAAATTAAGCAAAGATTTTAGGTGATTCACTAGTCCAGTGTATAAGAAATGTGTTGCATCAAAAAATATTGAAATAATTTAATTTATTAAAAAATTAGACCTTTTGAAAAAAAACCGATTTTTTTACTAAATTTTCGTCATTTATTGGAAATTTTATAAAAACTTCTCCAGGAATAATTTTTTAAGTGCAGTTCTCTATGATAATATAAAAAATAAATCTAAAAATGTAAAAACATGAACTAGTTTCTACGTTTAAAGAAAAAAGTTCTCCGAACGTAGACGGATACCTTAAAAGAATTCAAAAGAGAAATAAATAACCCATGGAGTTAATCTTACATCAGTTTTGCTAATACTTGCAAATAAAAAATAAAAGAGGTATTTTAAACATATCAAATAGATTGGTACAGGTTCATGCACACATGAAAATGTTAAAACTTTCATCCCATGTTTTAATAGTTAATAAATTACTGAGAACATAAAGTTTGATCTCTTTAACCAAGAAAATCAAATGCAATTATACATTTTTATGTGATTACAAGAGCAAACATTACTTTGTTTTATACATAGATGGTCTTTTTAATTCACTTATCTTACATCAATTTTGCTTTCAAGGCATACATAAACAGAGCACATTCTAAGATCGCTGAATGAAAGTTTAATACGATACTATTAGAAAGGAGAAAAATCCTTTTAAGAAATGTACGATAAAAAAAAATATTTATATTTAAATTTTATTATTCAATGTCATTTTTTATCTGCGCGCATTTACCGTTTCTGACATTGATTGAATCTTCATATCCTTTTAAGGTGAAGGACAATAAACCTGGAAAAAAAAATTACTTATTCTATAGTTCTTCAAAGTGGCGCTGACGCTCTAAAAGCCATTCTTTAAGATCTACCATTTTACGTAGGGAAGAAAATTGATTCAAACAAAGCTAGCGAAGTAGCCTTTACGAGATGAGAAAATGTGTTATAATAATTAAGGAAACTTTCTGTATTCGCTAATTTATTCTAGTCAACGAAATAACAAAGTTATTCTGATTAAAGCTTTCAGTGGCAGAAAGTTACAAAATTAAAGCTAATAATAATAATTAACAAGGAAGACAATTTTCACTTTTTTTGGTGCATATTTAAGAAATTTTAATATAAGAACGCTTTCTGTTAAAATAACATTAAACCCTTTAATTATTTTTTAAATTTTAAGTATTACCGTCTACATTATAGTCGTTTTGTATTTAAAAATCAGATTGAAAGTATATTCAGAAAAGTAAAGTATGTCTAAACAATTCTTTTAACTACTTTTTTTTTATTTTTTTAAAATCTTTATAACTTTTTTAGATATTACTTTCTCTCCGATATTTTTTTTAGATTTATTAAAGAATTTTCTGGGGAGACTGCATAGATTTTCATATATTTCTACAATTATAGTTTTGTTAACAAAATTTATTGTCACTTGGAGTGGAAATGATAAAATTTTACAGCATGAATGTCCAATTTTCTACTTAAAGCACAGTTCCAATTTTCTGTTCCATGCTGCACTAATTCCAATATAAGTACTAAATTTCTTCTTCTCTACCAAACTCATATGTTGCCACAGTGTCTTTTCTAATCTATTGAAAAAAAAATACAATCGCTCGTTTAACACTGCCTAAAAAAGAAAGTAATATACGAGGTCTCCCACATCAAACGATGCCGAACGATGGCCGAAGGGTTAGGGTACTGGCCTTCGGAACCGGAGTTCGTGGGTTCGAATCCCACATTGGCATGGATGTTCGTAGCCGTTCAGAATCGGCTTTAAGCAGTAGGTCCCGGTTTCATTAGCCCTCGTATTACAAAAAGTAGACCGTAGCACTCCGAACCAAACCAAACCCATATGAAACCCAGCGGGCAATAAACCAAACCCCTCGAATGACCGAAAACGAGCATGAAGGTCTTCGATATAAATGGAGTCATATTTATAATGCCATAGAAAGCTTAATTCATTAGGACACTAATGCCATAGAAAGCTTAATTCATTAGGGCACTCTGAAAGATGTCTTTAACATTACATGCTTGATAGTATTTTATTTGAACTTTTCAGATTTATTCTCTAATATAAAATATTGTGTTGCTGGAAGATTTTCTAATTTACTTGACATATATTCGTCTACAAATTTATTCTAGGATAAAAACAATGAAATTCACCCTTAGCTTTAGGATTCGGGATAAATTCCCATTATATATTTTAAGGGCGTTAATAATTAACATAATAATTGACATTATAAAGCTTGCTTCCAAAACCCTTGCATGAAATATAGCTTGTTGCCTACGATTGCGACTGTTGGAAGGAATGGATTCGATGGATTGTAATTGAAATGGTTCGTAAACTATTTCTTATTTGTCCAGTATAAGATATTAAAGTATAAAAAAATATGTAAATTGTTTTAGATATTTCTTCTCTAGAACTGTTAAAATGAATATTTTTGATTTTAAACGTCTTATTAGGCCTTTACATGTTGTGAATATAGTTTTATAAGAAAGCAAAAATATAATTTGCCCTCCTTTACCTGAAAGCGTCTATATGAAACCATTGCAACCCACAGCCATTGTGAACCTTCGGGGTTGAAAACTTATCAATTCTTGATATACATCACCAACTATAAGTGGAAATATCCCTGGAACAAACTTGCACAGAAAGCTATAATGAAAATTTTGATTAGAGTATCATGACTTACAACGGTAAGATACATTGTGAGCGTAGCAATACTTTGTTGCCTCAATAGATCTAAATATAACCCATTAAAATAATCAAAAATGATTATTGTCCTTATCTAAAAAAATTGCAACTTACTTATATTTGCCTACAAATATTTCAAGAATTCAGACCAATTAAAAGCTGTTTTAAGTTTATATGAAATGTTGTATTTCAAAAGTAGCAAATAGAAATCCCGCTAAAGTATAGTTAAATACATTATTTTCTATAACTCAAAATATCGATTAACCGATTCGTTAAGAAATAAGAAAAATTTACTGGAACTGTTCTAAACGCAATCAGTTTCGAAATCTCAGTAATAAATTGACCAAAAAGGTACCAATTGGAAAAAAAACAATCACAACAAAATGTAATACAAAAGTTAAACTAACTTCTTTAAAAATGGAGCCAAGAACGAAAAAAAACTGCTTTAATATAAAAGATGAACGATAAAAGAGAATCCTGGTTATTCCTACGAAAAAAGAGTAAACTCTAACAATCCCTCCTTCACCCAAGTCAATAAAGAAAAATGCTTACCAAAAGAATCACAGTTTCGTCGTCACAAAACATGCTTTAAAGCCAGTAAATATAGATACAGCAGAAAATGGTGAGGTTCCTTAGGTATAGCACTTCAGTTACAGTACGTTTAATTACTTTCCTTATACCGGTTGTTAAGGTGAAGACTGACTGAGCGTCTAGGCCAGCCGCAAGTATAAGTGGAGTACCGGTGAGAAAATACAAAATTGAAAAAAAAAACTAATTCCTCCTGCTGAATTTTTTTTTTATTTTGAATATAAATAAAGGTGTTAAGAGAAAATAAAAATGCTAGGCCATCATGCCAAAAGGACCATACTCGATCAAAGATTTTGCCAACATCTCTTGGTCTTAAAAAGAAAATGGTGTTAGAACTCCGCAGAAGATTTTGCGCTCCACACTGCTTCTTCCTTTGTCTCTCTCTGGTGGGGTCCGAGATCTCCCGAAAAAGTTCATTGGGCAGCGTTGCCTGGGCCGAAGATGGCTACTCCGCGTTTAGCAACCCCTCTTGACCAATGGGATCGATGGAGAGTCATTTACTTCGCTTTCGCCCCTAAGTCAGTTTCGCACTGGCGTTGTTGAACTGTAACTCTTTGTTACACAGGTGAAGTATGCTTCAGACTTAACTACAACTTATGAAGAATTTCGCCCTTTGTAAGATGAAAAAAAATGTATTCTGAATAAGACGATAGAAGCACAAATGTCTGTTCTATGGTAAGAGTTTCAAAAATTTCAGTTTTAGTACATTCAGTTATTTTGATGCTACCGGAGATGTATATTTTAGACTTTAACCACACTTCACGAAATATCGCCTCTTATAAGATGAAAAAATAGGTATATACTGAACAACACGTTAGATATATCAATGTGTTCCATGGAAAGAATTTCAAAGATATTACTTCAACGATTTTCTTTTTTCCCTTTTATAAGATATTCTGCTGTGTTGAATAATTATGATCCGTTTTATTATGTTGACAGGAAAAAAAGAGAAGTTTTTTTTGTGAAGAATTTTAAGGTCAGATCAATTAGTCACGAGTATTTCGTACCCGATTTATACTTTCATTTTACTTTTTCGCCAACAAGGCATACATAATGTATTAATATCGTCAAATAATATTTGACCTTGAGATTCTGATGCATACTAACGTGTTAAATGTCCCTGAGTTTGAAAAAGAAAATATTTTTCGAATTTTATCAGTATGTGTGTGTTTGCAGTGGCAGAAGTATAGTTCTAGAGACTCGAGGCGGAAATGTGCCCGGGGCTGCCCTAATGGAATGATCTCCATACAAAGAGTAAGCAAAAGTATTAATTAACATTTATTTATTTGAAATTAAAGAGCAAAAATGATTTGGAAGACAAAAACTCCTAAGATTTAAGGTAATTCCTAAGCTGACCCAGGCTTTTCGCCCATACAACAGCTATTACTGAAGACCAGTCGCCACGACTGCAACAACGACAGCTATAAAGCTGCAGCTGACCTACGGGAGGTCCATCATGGCTCTAGAATTAATGTGGTCAACTCTAGTAAGGAACAAGCACTACAGAGGCAAGTTCGAGACTACCAGAGAAGACACTAGAAAAAGATCACTCAGGTGAACCCCGGGCTCGTGACACCCGTGTATACCTAAAGGAGGCATACCCCTGAGGTTGTCTCTCATTTAGCACTACCCAGAAGACACGTACGGCTTGAAGCTAATAATGATAATCCGTTTTATTATGCTGACAGGAAAAAAAGAGAAGTTTTTTTTGTGAAGAATTTTAAAGGTCAGATCAATTAGTCACGAGCATTTCGTACCCGATTTATACTTTCATTTTACTTTTTCGCCAACAAGGCATACATAATGTATTAATATCGTCAAAAAATATTCGACCTTGAGATTCTGATGCATACTAACATGTTAAACGTCCCTGAGTTTGAAAAAGAAAATATTTTTCGAATTTTATCAGTATGTGTGTGTTTGCAGTGGCAGAAGTATAGTTCTAGAGACTCGAGGCGGAAATGTGCCCGGGGCTGCCCTAATGGAATGATCTCCATACAAAGAGTAAGCAAAAGTATTAATTAACATTTATTTATTTGAAATTAAAGAGCAAAAATGATTTGGAAGACAAAAACTCCTAAGATTAAGGCTCGAGGCGGAAATTCCTAAGCTGATCTCCCAGGCTTAATTCGCCCATATTATTTACAATAGCTATTAGTGAAAGACAAAAACTCCTAAGATTCGCCACTGACAGCTATAACAGCTATACTGAAGACCAGTCACTACGATAGCAAGCTGCAACTGACCGTCATGGCTCGAGAATTAATGTGGTCAACTCCAGTAAGGAACAAGCACTACAGAGGCAAGTTCGAGACTACCAGAGAAGACACTAGAAAAAGATCACTCAGGTGAACCCCGGGCTCGTGACACTCGTGTATACCTAAAGGAAGTATACCCCTGAGGTTGTCTCTCATTTAGCACTACCCAGAGGACACGTACGGCTTGAAGATCGTGGCCGCGGACGCGAGAGACGTTGTCCCCCTACTCCTAAGATTAAAGAAAAACAAACGTGAATATATCAGACAAACTTTTATTTGCAAAAGCTTATTTATATCTTTTTCATTCGGAGTCTTTCCTTACGCCACCACCTAACAATACATACTCTTAAAACATTTGATCAGATGTCCGGGAGATCTGCAACTTTCACCCCACCCTGATACTCACTGTGCTTGTGTGGGATA
This sequence comes from Pardosa pseudoannulata, assembly GCA_032207245.1. NCBI lineage: Eukaryota > Metazoa > Arthropoda > Arachnida > Araneae > Lycosidae > Pardosa > Pardosa pseudoannulata. Next base: position 86,852,492 of record CM063504.1, read on the forward strand.
AAGAGAGCTTAGTGCTGCTACGAAATAAGTGAATAAAATACAGTATAAATTTTACATACGCTTTGACAAATAGTTACTAGGAGAGGTCATTTTAAACGCTTATAGAAGAATTTTATGGAATGTCAATGTAAGAAATTCAGTTGCAAATATATATAAATAATCATATTTGACCATTCGAATTTTTAGAATAAGGAACACACTTCATAAGAGAATCTTATGCGAAAGCATACCAGAAACTCGAGGGGAGAACACTGCCGACTTTTTAAAATAATTTTCTTTAAAATACGATTTCTCCTGACGTAAAGCTTCTACTTAAGTTAATTAGTTTCGAATTGCGTGGAGAACGCAAGAGGCTGCTTAAGATTTCAGCAGCAATTTACTCCTCCAAGGGACTAAATAATATCTTATTTCTTTGACGCAAAATTGTCTATCAAACCCCATTAATCTGAGACTACTCTAGAATTTTATAAAGGATATCTTTCTTCTACTCTTCATTAATATGCTGCACATATCCTTTAAAAAAAATGATTGGAGAAACTATCGTATTTCTTTTAGTAAAATTTTACTACTTAAATAACGTATTTTTAATTTTTGACTTTAATGAGGACACATTTGCCTTTTACGAAATAATGTTCCGATTACGAGATAATGATTTAAAGAGGATAAATTATGCGTTATGGAAAAAGATTTTTCACTCTTAACTAATATTTTTGAACAATGTAATTGTTGCAATTGCATTTTAATTTCACTTTATTACTTTGTCTCTACCTAATAACCTGCCAGATGAATATCGATTAATTATGATGCTTGGATTAGCAAGAATGTTTGTATCCATTTCATATAGCTTTAAAAAATTGACTCTGACCTGATTAGCCCTCGAGTAGCAAAGGATTGACCGTAGAGCTTCCACCTTGCAGGCAACCAAGTAATAACCATCTGGAGATCCATAAGTGTACATTCGAGTTAAAATATTCTGTTCCTAGTAAAATTTTTCTTAGGAAATTGATTGGTTTAAAATTAGAAATTTAGAATGAAAATTTCGATTAATACTAATGCAAAATATGTATAGATAATCTATGTTCAAAATTTTATTGCTTAATCAATTTGTATAGAAAGAATATGGAGGGTGCACAAGAATACAATAGAATCGGAAAGAATGAACTTTTAAGTATATTAAACAAAACTAACACTCTTCAAATCCTTGTTTTTCATAAATGTAGATCAAAAAATAACTATATGATTACATTCAACATAATTTTCGAGTTAAATATTGTTAAAAAATCTGCTAAAACCATACAGACGAATCACTATTTTTAAATGCATTTTACACTTCATCCTGTGGCGACTTGAATGTTCTCGAGTGAAGAGGTAGCGTAAAGAAGGATCACAGTCACGATAAAATTGGAAATTACTTTTATTCTTTCTGGAGACTGTTACATATACAATGGGAATCTAATTATCCTCAAAACAAGTAGACATGTAGAAGATTTTCGGCTGGCAGTTAATTGCCATGACGATCACAGTCGGGAAAATAAAAGATTAAATAAGCTCACAAATGGGGAGGCTCGTCCAGGGTGCAATGCAACCCAATGCATCCCCCTTTCGGAATTCGAGACCCTGCCGCTCCTTATATGAGCGGACTTTACGAGTCTCCCGAGCGCAATCACTAAAAAGCTGTCTAAGGCCAAAAGACTCGAAAGCCTCCACTAGGTCAAAGCTCCTACGTAAAAAAATATCGAAAAGCCCCGAGTCGCAAAATTCTAGGCTTTTTATACCTGGGGGTCAGTTACGGTCCCGCCAGCCGTTTTTTTAATCAGTTATGATTCCTGTTACCTGAGAACGCCAGTGCGAAACTGACTTAGAGGGAAAGCGAAGTAAATGACCCTCCATCGACCCCATTGGTCAAGAGGTTGCTAACCGTGGAGTAGCCCTCTTCGGCTAAGGCAACGCTCCCCTACGAACTTTTTTCGGAAGATCTGCAGGCCCCCTCGGAGAGAGATCAAAGGAGAAGGAATGTGGCGCTTAGAATTCTGTGGCAGTTCGAGTACCATTTCTTTTTGACTTCAGGACGCCATGTTTGGCATATATTTGACCGAATGTGGTTCTTTCGGCATAATAGCTTAATCAGCTCTTTATTTTTCTATCTACACCTTTATAACCAAAATAAAAAAATATTCAGCAGGAGCAATTAGTTTTACTTGAATTCCTAATTTCTCACGGTACTCCACTTATACGTGCGGCTGGCCTAGATTCTCTGTCGGCCTCGTCTTAACAATGTGCAAATGATAATTCTGATTACAAAATAAACAAAAAAGATGTTCAACATATTGTACAAAGATGTACAACAATATCTGTTAGAATAGGCGTGCAAGGGATTCATGTGGTGTCCCCTTCAGATATTTTAAAGAGGTGTTAACGAGGAATTGTATTTTCTTTATTCCCCTTCCTTTTTTAAGAACAGAGCATTTTTTGACAACATACGAATAAGATGGAAAATAAATCTGTTTATACATTATACCTATTCTAACAATTATACAGCATTTATGTTGCTGTTGTTCAGTATGCAAGAGGTAATACGAAACGTGATTGTTTCTGCATTCAAAATTCTCTTTTTATTAAAAGGTTTCGGTGGACTTAAATGCTCAAAAATATTTTTTACCGAGTTAATTTCCTGGAATTAGTTCTCTATTAAAAAAACTGCCTTGAATATTTTCTTTTGGAACGAGAAGTTACAGAGTTTTATGTGTATCACTTACTAGATGTTTAATTTTACGGGGCTTATTTTTCTTTCTTAAAACTGCAATCTTCATTACTGTTTTAAGATTATAAATATCGAATGAAAATAATTATATAAAATTTACTGTATTTTATTGCATGTACGTTATCTATAGACTGCATTAACACTAGATTTACCGACGTTTCTTATATACCTATCTCTACAAACGCTCGTCAATTTGACACATGAAGGAATGCATATAACAACACTCAGGAAGCAATGTAATTGTACACTATAAGAAAAAAAATAAGAATATGAGATAATATTGAGGTTCACAATAATATTAATAATTCAAAAAATATACCAGTATTTTATTTTTCAATACTCGAACCAAGCAACTAAAACCTTCAAAATCTGTTCACACTCTGTCTTCAACTCACATTCTGCTTTACGTTCTTCCTACTGTTGCTTATTGCTTGTTTAATTTGAAATAACAATATCGGATAACGGATCGAAGTATTGTCGGTACATTCCTATTTATTATTGTTGTAATGTTTGCATGAGTAGAACTAATTTACAAAAAGTTTTGTCTACACTACGATCACATCAAATCGATGCATATCCGTAGAGATAGGTGTGCCACACAGAAAATTTCAATATTTCAATACTTTTAGAGTAAACAGACTTCAATATATATTTACCTCGTTCAATGGATAAAAGCCAGTACAAGAGATAAATTAAAAATGCAAAAGGTTTTTGTAATTTTCCTTATAAAATTCGAAATGCGTCAAAATGACGCGTCCCCTAAACTTAGTGTTAATATAATGCCTATTCTAATATTTTCAATACATTTTAATAATGAAATTAATCTAAAAATTACTTATTTATTTTTGCAGTTTCAAATAGTTGCAGATATCACATTTGTTATGTTTTTTATATATATATATATATATATATACTTATATATTTTATATATAAAATTATATATGTTATATAAAATTAATTATATATATTATGGATATATTATATAATGACCCTACAAAAAATTCTGAAAATACTATGTTAATTTTATCATATAGTTTTACTTCAATACCAAAAATGCATATTCATGAGAATATTAATTTTAGAAATGTCCTAAAAAGTGCAAAAATTTTTGTAAATTATAAAAATATTATATTAAAATATATGAAATCTAAAATCACAGACCTCATAAGTAAATATGTGAAATAAAACGTGTTGAATTTGAATCCCTTTTTTTAAAAAAAAAATTTGTACCTTTGTTCAAAATTCAAATGAGATGCATGTCCTAAGTAAATTCTGAAGAATACAGAGCTAGCAGTAAATAATATTTTTCTTACTGAAGGTGCGAAATTTATCTTACAAAACTGATGTTTTCTAACAGTCCATAATAGTTTTCTTTCAGTAATCAGTGCAGTGTATCAATCATGGGTTACTACTGATTTTATAGATGGACAAGGCCGGCAATATCTTTTCCGAATATCATTCTTGAGAGTAGTTCATTACAATTTTTTAGCTCAGACGTTAACCATCATAAATCATTCGGATCTTTTTGACCTATATCAAATTTCACTTTAATAGAATGGTTTTGTTTCAGGCAATTTTACAAAGATAATTTATGACTTTCTTAGTTATTGTAAATATTCAGCATTGTACAGTTATTTTTTTCAAATTGTCATACGTTAGTAAGAGAAAAAAAAAAATCATAAGAATCAGGATTTAATTAATAAATTCTATATTGTTGTTAATCATATATAATTTTTTTTTGCAATGCACTAATTTAGCACACAGTTATTGCGCTTTCAAATTTCCCTGTGTATGTATATTATAATATAAGCTTGCATGATATAATGACAAAAAAAGGAAAACATTTATTCTAGTAACGGGGTTCATACTCAACTGGCAGGGTAAAATATCACGCATATACAGTCTGTATCGGTATGTATATGGTCAGCTCAGCGGTCCAGAAAAATCAGACCATATAAGCTGGGTGACCATATATGCGGAACAATACAACCCTATTGAATTGTGGTAGGATTATATTCACCTATCAGAATGTAGTACTCATAAACAAATAATTATACTTTTAAGAACATTTTAAAAATTAATTCGAGAAGTAAAAAGTACATTAAAAATATGCAATATTTTTGGGGGAAATTTATTAGCTTACATTACTAATCAAAGTACAGCACACGTACATGCATGCATTCATGTTCAATGTATTTAATAATAATCAGATATATAAGTTTGCTTCCTTTTGCTGGTTGTTAACACAACTTTATCTAAGTCCCTAATAGCTATTAAAGGATCATCTGCTGCTTTGGAATTAGTAAAACAATACCTGAGGTCATGTATGAGAGAGATAACTTCAACCAATTAACAGACAGATGTCCACTTGTTATCAGTGGGGGGCGAGAACTGAGAGAGGTGGAAAACTCCGACGATGACTACACAAACAAGAAAGGGGGAAAGGGAGGAAAATAAAGGCTTAAATTCAGGTCCTCTCCAATTTCGCATGAAACTGACCAGATAAAGGGACCAGATAAGGGTAACAAGAAAGAGAAAATGACTGTATAAGCGGTGCGCTTTAACACATGTTCCCTATTAAGTTAGACAGGACTTTAGAAAACTGACGGGTGCCCTTATAAGTGGGTGACCATATAGCTGGTACTGACTGTACTAACATCATAGCAATGTAGATTTAGTTATTACCATTCTGTATTGGTTGGCCCAAATGTATCATTATTATCGATTGTACGTGCAATTAGTGCTTCAGTTACCTTAAGGACCCTTCAGAAGGGATTTGAGGTCACGGTGCCCGTTACGTAGACTACCATTTACCTCTGTACAACGACTTGCCCGTTTGCAGTGGTGTCGGGCTCATTCGAACTGGAATCTCACTGAATAGAGTAGAATAGTCTTAAGTAATGAGTCTCGCTTTGAACTGAACCCCGATGACCAGCGAAGACGTGTCTAGAAATGCCCCGGACAGCGGTGGGATACCGACTCGACTGCCTTTCCGACATACAGACTGACAACCAGGATTGATGGTCAGGAGTGCCATTTCATTTCATAATATAACACTCTTGGTTGCCATTCGTGGCACACTTACAGCACAGTGGTACGTCGTCAAGTTCTATGCCCCGTTGTGTTATCCTTCATGCCACGCCATTATGGGCTTACATTTCAACAAGTTAACACCCGACCCCTCACTGCATGTGTTTCTACTGCTTGCCTTCGTGCTTGCCGAATGCTACCTTGGCCAGTAAGGTCTCCGAATCTCTCTCCCGTTTAGAGCATTATGGGCAGCGGTGGGGGGGGGGGTATCAGCTAGGAATTTTGACAATTAACTCGCCAGTTAGACAGAAATTGGCATAATATTCCTCAGGAGGACATCCGCTACCTCTATCAATCAATGTCAAGCCGAATAACTGTTTGCATAAGAGCCAAAGGTGGAGAAACGCGTTATTGAGTTTTTCACTTGGTGAAGCTCTATCACTTGAATAAATCATCGAAGTTTACTCAAATGAGGAATTTGCACATTTGGGAGATTCGAACAACTTAGTATTTTTCTGATAATTCCAGACTGGTAGATTCCAAAAATGTTCTCAAAAATGTAAAAAACTGGGTCCATCATTTTAAAAATTAATTTTAAAGTTAAGCGAAAATCACGTGACATCAAAATGCTCCGTGATTGGTTGTGACGTCATTGTTCAGGATATTCAGTACTTTCTTATTGCTTGTAATCGAGCATTATTTTCCGATTTTGTTTTTGCAAGTTCTTGGAATTTTCTAGCTATCAAAATTTATTTTTATTTAAACCCGAAGGTTTATTTTATCGATCTCGATAGCCTAATTATCTCAATTTGTTATAAATGTCTCTTGAAACTTTATTTACTAAAGGACAGTCAGACAACCTCCCAAAATTGACATAATGTCAATGTTTTCGTTCTTGGGGGAAAAAAACTCGGATTTTATGGGAGCAGAAATACGGAGAATTAAAACCCAAAGGTATGTAAAATCATTTATATATTTATCCAATTTTACTTAACATATATTAATATTTTATTCGGGCTTATCACAGCTCTTCTGTTTGTAGACATAGACAAGTCAAATAAATATACATATATTATATACACACACATTTGTAGTAGTGTTGCTTTTTATAAATAGAGATGGATGTAATATTAAAATAAAAATTAGAGGAGGTATTTATTGTGAGACCGGTCACTCATGTTGCAAAAAGTAGACCGTAGTGCTCCAAAACCAAATCAAAACGAAACTAATTCTTAGGTATTTTAAATTTGATGAAAAAAAAATTTAAAATCTTTAAAAGGCTTTACTTAATTATTTATACATTTTTAAATAGCAATAAAATTTTATTGCTTTTAATATTAATGTTAAATAAAAAATGTATAAAGTTTCTGAAATTAAATTTAATTTTTAAAGTAATATCATTATTAAGTATTTTAAAAATATTATACTTTTTTCAAATTAGTCACCAATTTAATCGAAAAATATCACTGTGAATTGATACACTTAAGAAAGTATGCATCTCTGAAGAGAACATTTATAATACCTTGAAAATACATAACCTTCCCCTATCCCGAGTTATTTATTAGATAATTATTTGCTTTAGATATTTATATATTTTACGATATTTATATGCTTTACGATCATTTATTGTACTTGAACCCTGTGATAATACTCGAAAATTAGCAGTTTTAAAAGTTAAATAGCACTGGTTAATCAACAGTCCTTTTAAAGGTATAGATGTATTTTTATATACTTTAATTGTTCTAAATTAGTGATATTTAAACAAAAGCAAGCATTTACTTTCCAAAAAATGGTCTTCACAAACCCATAGAGATGATTTATATCATAATTTAGGGTTTAATTTCTTATCCATTTTCATCGCATTTGTACACATTTTAAGTGTATGTAGATCTTGGGAACGCTGAAAAATATCTTCTCGTTAGAAGTCGCCTTTTATCATGCAAACAACATAGGCGGTCGGTGTTTTCGTGAAGGATGACGTCGCAAACTCGGCGGAGGAAAAGTATCGTTTTTGAGAGACGTTAAAGAGTCCGCTATAAAACCCATTAGAAATCACTATTAGGCCCCCAAATGAAAGAAAAATAGGGACTGCCCTGCTTACTTTTTTGTCTTCTATTGTTTAAAATTAAAATTAGAAAACGTGAAAATTCCTCATTGTAATCATTTTTTTCTGTACATGTACATCACATCCAGCGAATTTCGTCCCATTTAAATAACTGCTTCTTTGTGCATTTTTTTTGTCTAAGAATGTAAATAGTTTAGCCCCCTATAAATATAAATTAATTAATAAACACACACATGTGTGTATGTATATATGCCTACATATTTATATATATATATATATATATTTTATTTTATATACACACACATACATATATATATATATATATATATATATATATATATATATATATATATATATATATATATATATATATATATATATATACATATATATAATATATGCATAAAACGAGGGAGAAATACACGCAACCTAAAATTAATTCTTCAAAGCCATTTTGAGCATCATTTTGATAAAATTCGAAGAAAATCCAAGAACTTTCCCAATGTATCGGCATTCATTTCTTCTTCCGGGAACACTCAATTTATTTTATTTCTCAGAAAACTGCACAAAAAAGTTTTGTAGAATTCATTAATATAACTCTTAGGGAATTCAATAATTCACTTTTAAAAACCATTTCGCAGGAGAAGAAGTTATTTCGTATTACATAAAATTCGCAAAAACGCGTGAAATTCTTTCTCCTTAAGGAAATTAGATCTATGGATGTTAAGAGTTATAAACGTGGAAAAATTCTGCTTAACTTTCAATACTCGTGATTTCATTTCGATTTGAATAAGAAAAAACCCTGAGAGAACGCGGTGAGCAAAGTGATTGCCTAGTGGTGTTAGGAGCTTAAAAATTAGTAGCTATTAAAATTAAGGACCTTTAAAATTGAAGTGATAAATTTCTATAAGTGTCAAAGTATTCCGAAGAAATTTAAATTTGATCTCAATTGAGTATTATTTGCTAAATAATTGCTGTGTTTAAATACGTTGAACACTACAGTTATTTGTAAAAAGTAAGAATTATATATATTTATTTTCTTTGTGACTCCGTAGAAATGGATTATTCTCTTCGTTACAAAAGTAAGAAAATGATTCTTATTTGTATCTAAAACAAAATTGTTTTAAAGAAACAGAAGATTGTGTGTTTAAGATACTGTGTTTAAATACGTTGAACACTAAAGCTATTTGTAAAAAGTAAGAATTATATATATATATATATATATATATATATATATACATATATATATATATATATTTATTTATTTATTTATTTATTTATTTATTTTCTTTGTGACTCCGTAGAAATGGATTATTCTCTTCGTTACAAAAGTAAAAATATGATTCTTATTTGTTTCAGATTGTTTTAAAGAAACAGAAGATTATGTGTTTAAGATGCTGTGTTTAAATACGTTGAACACTAAAGCTATTTGTAAAAAGTAAGAATTATCTATTTATTTTCTTTGTGACTCCGTAGAAATGGATTATTCTCATCGTTACAAAAGTAAAAAAAATTATTCTTATTTGCTTTAGATTGTTTTAAAGAAACAGAAGATTATGTGTTTAAGATGCTGTATTTAAATACTTTGAACGCTAAAGCTATTTGTGAAAAGTAAGAATTATATATTTATTTATTTATTTATTTATTTTCTTTGTGACTCCGTAAAAATGGATTATTATCTTCGTTACAAAAGTATGAAAATGATTCTTATTTGTTTCAGATTGTTTTAAAGAAACAGAAGATTATGTGTTTAAGATGCTGTGTTTAAATACGTTGAACACTAAAGCTATTTGTAAAGAGTAAGAATTATCTATTTTTTTTTCTTTGTGACTCCGTAGAAATGGATTATTCTCTTCGTTACAAAAGTAAGAAAATGATTCTTATTTGTTTCAGATTGTTTTAAAGAAACAGAAGATTATGTGTTTATGATGTTGTGTTTAAATACGTTGAACACTAAAGCTATTTGTAAAGAGTAAGAATTATCTATTTTTTTTCTTTGTGACTCAGTAGAAATGGATTATTCTCTTCGTTACAAAAGTAAGAAAATGATTCTTATTTGTTTTAGATTGTTTTAAAGAAACAGAAGATTATGTGTTTAAGATTTTGTGTTTTAATACGTTGAACACTAAAGCTATTTGTAAAGAATAAGAATTATCTATTTTTTTTTCTTTGTGACTCCGTAGAAATGGATTATTCTCTTCGTTACAAAAGTAAGAAAATGATTCTTATTTGTTTTAGATTGTTTTAAAGAAACAGAAGATTATGTGTTTAAGATGCTGTGTTTAAATACGTTGAACACTAAAGCTATTTGTAAAGAGTAAGAATTATCTATTTTTTTTTCTTTGTGACTCCGTAGAAATGGATTATTCTCTTCGTTACAAAAGTAAGAAAATAATTCTTATTTGTATCTAAAACGAATTGTTTTAAAGAAACAGAAGATTATGTGTTTAAGATTTTGTGTTTAAATACGTTGAACACTAAAGCTATTTGTAAAGAGTAAGAATTATCTATTTTTTTTTCTTTGTGACTCCGTAGAAATGGATTATTCTCTTCGTTACAAAAGTAAGAAAATGATTCTTATTTGTTTTAGATTCATTTAAAGAAACAGAAGATTATGGTTTAAGATGCTGTGTTTAAATACGTTGAATACTAAATCTATTTGTAAAAAGTAAGAATTATCTATTTTTTTTCTTTGTAACTCCGTAAAAATGGATTATTCTCTTCGTTACAAAAGTAAGAAAATAATTCTTATTTGTTTTAAAGAAATAGAAGATTATGTGTTTAAGATGCTGTGTTTAAATACGTTGAACACTAAAACTATTTGTAAAACGTAAGAATTATCTATTTTTTTTTCTTTGTGACTCCGTAGAAATGGATTATTCTCTTCGTAACAAAAGTAAGAAAATAATTCTTATTTGTTTTAGATTATTTTAAAGAAACAAGAGACTATTTAAGAACATAGAAAATTTAAGAGTATCACCGTTACAAATAATAATCATTCTTAGCACCTATCAATCCTAAGAATTATTATTATTTAGTGGAATTCGGCATGTCATTTTCAAGAATAAGAGTCCACACTTGGTTTGCAGCGCTACGATCTACTTTTCTGCTACACTAGGGTTAATGACACTGAAATCTACTGCTGAACACTGACATCGAACGGCTACGAACATTCATGCCAGAAGCGGGGTTCGAACCTGTGGAGTCCGGTACCGAAGAGCAGCGTTCTACCATTCGGCAAGTTTATACTTAGACATATGCATTTATTCCTTTTTTGTAATTTATTTCTGCTCAATATTCTTTTTTAAGTTTTAAAGAGAGTACAACAAAATTTCTCACAAATAATTTAAAATTAAATATATTTTTTTTCAATTTTTTTTTAAAGGAAAGGTATTATTCTACAGATTTTTCTGTTCTACCACGCTATATATTCTTTTAAAGAATAATTAAAATGTGAAACGGTCAGAGAGAATTTTATTTCCAAAACGTTAGTATTAAGTGAGAGGAATCCAATATGCTAGGTACTGGCTCCCTTTAATTTCCATTTAAGCTTTTCAAAGAGACAAATCTAAAAGTATAACGCAGAACAGTGTTAAGCCAAAAGAAGATGTGAAAGAGTTAAGCAAAAAGTTAACATTTAATTATTGATTATATTTGGTGACAAGCACGAAGATCTTAGCATGACAATTAAACTTCCTTTTAAGCAATTGGTTTGGTACAATTTTTATTATATAAATGCTTTTAAACAAAATTTTTTCTTTCATTTATATCTTAATGAAAAAAAAAACTTGTTGTAAAAGTTTTATCTCTTTATAAATTACTGTTTACTAACTAACGAATTAACTAACTTATATTTAACGCGGAAAAATACAACGAAGATATTCGATGTACTAGGATCTATTGTAGTCCAGCAACGTTAATATTCGTTATCGTGTAATCATCAGAGCAAGTTTTAAAAATTGACAATAAAGTAACAGAAAATGTCTCTTCAACATTTGGTGACTCTACATCAAACTATGTAGATTTGTATGAAAGACCCACAGACACAGGCTAACTTATATATAGAAATAGGTAGATAGATAGATAGATATAGATATACGTATGTATATATACACACACATACATATATTTATGACATGGTCCATGTTAAGGGGAATGGAAAACAGTCTGTCGTGATAATAATAAGTTTATTAAATCATCGTTTCATTTAAAAGCAAAACTTGAGCCATTTCATTTGTTCTATGCGGAGCTAAGCGTGGAAAGGTGTGACAGCTCCATGTCCACGACTTACTAACTCATATCGATTCGCTAATCATCAATTATTCAAATATCTTTCCGCTTGACCATTACTGCAAAAGTTACGCAAGCGTGGGTCTTCATTTATTTTATATTATAAAAAATTCTCCTTTTAAATCGCTTATAACTCATGTAATTTCGAACTACTTTTTAGACCTGACATATATGTATATAAATATATTGATATACATATATATATGTACATCCATAATACATATTATATACATATATATACTATATATACACATATGTAGATACATACATATATATATATATATATATATATGTATATACATATATATACACACACATATATATGTACGTTCGTTTCTCAGAAAAGACAACTAGAAAAGTATACCTTGTCTTGGTGAGGGGGTGATTTGGAGATGCCACGTGCAACTAACAGTTCAAAATAACGATTCGTAGAGGAGAAATAAGGGGGTAAATCTTAGTACCCTTTCGCCATACATGGGGATAAAACATAGATCATTAAAGAGGTTCATTAGGCATAACTTTCTTTCAGGAATTAAAATTTAATTACTTAATAAATCTTATTTCAAAAAGAAATATTTTATATGCTAATTAAAATCTTAGCAAAAAGTTTAGGAAAAATTCATTAAATTCTTCACAATAAGATAAACTCTACTTATACCACAATACATACTCTAAAGCAGATTAAAAATTACAAAACATGCACACCAAGAGAATACCTAAAGCTGACGTTAAGCTAACTTTCTTTATTAAAGACAAATCTCTTGCACTGATTATAGAGTCTTAATAGAGCTTATTTTCAATTTGATCTTCCCATTTGAAGTACTTTAAACAATTATTCCTACGTGACCTAGGATTAATTTTTCTCCCCTCCCCCAATTGTTCTCTGTAAGTTTAAATCTAATGCAAGCTAATATTGCAGCAAATTTTGATTCCTTACATTTTGCGTCCTACAGCTCAGCAATTACATCTTAAAGTACTTCCCGTACGTGCTTAATAACTCATTACTGTCATTAAGCAACCCCTTAGTCTTTTTGGAAGAGATCCGATTAATATCCTGATATGATTACTGCAAACAGTCCTGTTTTGTTTTCACTTCCTTGTACAAATAAGGGAAGTGTTGTAATAGCGAACACTTTCGGTCTTCTGATTTCAACGTAAACACCCAATTTGACCATCCCTGAGTGCATTTAGACTATTTTCATTGTGACGTCTGTACGTATATATCTCGCCAACTCAAAGACGATTAGATGTATTATGTTGAAATTTCGTATTTACCATTGTTTTAACATCTAGTTTTGCACATCCCTTTTTCATAGCAATCTGCCCTTTAAAAAACGAAAATTTTCAATATAACTCTGCCATGAATAACTCAAAAATGTTTAGATTCAGAATGTTGAAAGCTTGTGTGAAGAACAGTCACAACATCTAGTTGAGCACTGCCATTCTTTTTTTTTTTTTTTTTTTTTTGTTAAAATCTGTATTTTATGTAGCCTCCACACTATGGCCAATTGTTCACCACTTCCTGATGGTGACCTCGAACAATGGTTCACGGGTTGCATCCACACACTGGGCCACTAAATGAGCCAAACACGTGGATTCGTCCACTACTGCGCACTTTAGTTGAGCATCTGGCTGTCTTTGATCTTTGCAGAAAAACCACCTCGGAAGCCATCGTCCGCCAAGGTTATTTTATCGTCTCCTACCATCGACCACAATAATTCCCCCAGACGATGGTGATGGCTTGCAGTGGACCATAGTGTGTAGGGGCCTTTATATTACGAAAAATTCAACGCTACCGATCGCCGCAACATCAGACAGTCCACCAGACGATCAATTTGGATATTAAAGCGTCTTACCCATCATATCACGTGATGTGGGAGTGTAGCAGATATTAACGTTGCCTGTCTACAACAAATATCAGTAGATGTATGTCATTGTATTTTACCACGTGTTTTATTTTAGTATATGTTTCTATGCTTGCTTTTTAAAAACACATACTAAAATAAAACACGTGGTAAAATACAATTACATTCATCTACTAATATCTGTTATAGACAGGCAATGTTAATATTTGTTACACTTCCACATCACATGATAGGATGGGTAAGAAACTTTAATATCCAAATTGACCGTATGGTGGACTGTCTGATGTTGCGGCGACAGGTAGAGTGTTTCTATGCTTGCTTTTTATAAGTTTCATATTGAAAAAAAAATTCTTACAAATATATAGAGCTTAACACTTCTTTTAGCCTGTTGCATTCTGATAACCGCATTGAAGAAGATCCCCTCAGATGCAAATTTCCCTCGATGCTGCGAGCGCGAGCATGTTGCAGTATATAAGGTGAGCGGCACAGCTCAGTCGAGAATTAATTGTTAGTATCCCAGTCCTCATTATCGTGTTGCAATTATTGTTATTTCTCATGTCCATGTGATCCAGTATACTGGCTTAGAGGGCGTGGCCCAGGAGAGCCAGTAAATGAAGCTCCATTGCGATGTTGATGTCAGTAGAGAGGGGAAATCACTCTCGGCTTTGGAATCATCGGGCTTGAGTAGAACAACTATTCACTTATTAGTCACTTGCAAGCCTCAAGGTTATCAACGCACTGTTGTCTTATACTTTACCTTTTTACTCTTTATTTACTTATTAGTCTTTTAATAAAAACGTTTTGATCAAAGGCTCATGTTGACGATTAGTTTGTTCCGCTTCAATATCCCTCTACAAGACCAATAGAATAAATAAATACCGTAGAACCTCGATTATCCGAAGTAACTGGGACCAAACCTACTACGAAATTTTCGGATAACCGAGAATTTATCAATAATCATCTAGTTTAATATGTAGTATCATCATTGGGGCAATAACATTCGATTATTCTGAAACTCGGCAGTATGACCTTCAAAATTTCGAAATAAAGTGTGTTTTTGTTTAGAACAGGTATCCTTGAAAGTGGGGAAGAGTTCACTCAAATTGAGAATTGTGCTTGAGAGGAGGAATTCCGAAATATTTATCTGCACTCGTAGTTTGGAAAGGACAGTTTGCATACAAAAGGAATGTGGGAAAAAATAAAACTTTAAAAATGCATATTTGTAAAGAGAAAAATTTGGATGATAGTAGAAAGTGAAAAAAAAGGGAAGAAGAAACCGACTTCGGTTAACGGAGAGTTTCGGTTAATCGAAGTGCGAATAATCGAGGTTCTACTGTAGTACAATAAATAATATATTTTTAATATATAAATAGTACTAAAAAATACCCATTATTTATTCGGTATTTTTTAGTACTAAGAGGACGAGCTTTAATAAATCAAATTTAAAATAAACTTTTTGAAGCGATTTTAAAGTTAAATCAATTACTCCAGGTTGGTCGACATATGCTTGACTCGCTACTTAATAGTAGCTCACGATCGACGATTTAGTGACCTCAACTAAAACGAATATAATTATTACAGTAGTATACAATTTAATTATTACTGATAATAATTTTAAATGTTTAAACATTTTTGTTGTATTTAATGAACACTTGAAACATTGCAGATGCCTTTCTAACCGTCATGTCTCTATGAAATTTATCAGTTCTTTACCTTGTAGTCCATGTAACAAAAATAATTAATAATAAAAGATTCGAAGTGTTTAATCTGTCCATTATCTGTCAATGTACTGAACAAAACTTTTAGAGACATTTCGTACAAGAAAAATGGATATTTCTTCTGTTATTCTTTTTTCTCTGTTTATATTTCCCAAGAAAGCTTATGATAAGAGATAAGCTTTTCCCTAAGGTGTAAAATGTCTGTTATTATTAAAAATGTCCATATAACGTATAACAGAAGTGCACATAAAACATTTTCAATAAAATTCATTTTCAAACAATTTATAATTAATAACTAACAAAACAATTAATATTTTGCTTCCTAATTATAATAATTTTTACATAAATATATTGTTAAATAATTTACTTTCTAATTTTAACCACTTTAGCATAAATATATACTTAATTTGTTTTTTATTTTCTAATTTTAACCACTTTTGCAAAAATATATACTTAATTTGTTTTTTATTTTCTAATTTTAACCACTTTTGCATAAATATATTCTTAATTAGTTTTCTACTTTCTAGTTTTAACCACTTTAGCACAAATGTATTTTTAATAAGTTTTTTACCTTCTAATTTTAACCACTTCAGCATAAATATATTCTTAATTAGTTTTTTACCTTCTAATTTTAACCACTTTTGCTTAAATATATTCTTAATTAGTTTTTTGCTTTCTAATTTTAACCACTTTTGCATAAGTATATTCTTAATTAGTTTTTTACTTTCTAGTTTTAACCACTTTAGCACAAATGTATCCTTAATTAGTTTTTTACCTTCTAATTTTAACCACTTTTTCTTAAATATATTCTTAATTAGATTTTTACTCTCTAATTTTAACCACATTAAATATATTCTTAATTAGTGTTTTACTTTTTAGTTTTAACCACTTTAGCATAA
This sequence comes from Pardosa pseudoannulata, assembly GCA_032207245.1. Classification (NCBI taxonomy): domain Eukaryota; kingdom Metazoa; phylum Arthropoda; class Arachnida; order Araneae; family Lycosidae; genus Pardosa; species Pardosa pseudoannulata. The sequence continues at coordinate 86,869,120 of CM063504.1, forward strand.
ATATATTCTTATTTAGTGTTTTACTTTCTAATTTTAACCACTTTTGCGTAAATGTATTCTTAATTAGTTTTGCTTTCTAATTTTAACCCTTTTAGTATAAATAAATTCTTAATTAGTGCTTTACTTTCTAATTTTCAACCACTTTGCAAAAATAAATATATTCTAATATTTAATATTTATTATATTTAACCACTTTCATACATTCTTAAACAATTACTATTTTATTTTCTTATTTTAACCACTTTCACATACATTCTTTAATAATAACTATTTTACTTTCTAATATTAAACAATTCAACATAAACATCTTCTTAAATATCGACTATTTTGCTTTCTAATTTCAACCATTTTTACACAAATATATTCTTTAATAATTAATATTTATTTCCTAATTTTAAAAACTCTTACATAAATAAATTTAAGTGCCCTATTATATTTTCAAACAAGTAAATTTAAAATAATAAAAGTTAATTTAAGTGTCCACGTTCACCTTAAGAGGAGAATTTAAGTTTTAAGCCAAATTTATAAAACTTTGTGCTCATAGATAGCATAATATAAGCATAGCTAAACTAATATATTCTTATATAGCTAAACTTTCACATGAAAATGCGCTTTAAAAATCAATTAAATTTTTTAATCAATTTTTATAAGGTTTTTTCTTGTTAATTTTTAAAATGCTGTTCCTTAGTTTATTTTTTATAAATCTTTAGAAAATTGTCACAAACACTATTAATCTCTATTAATATGCATTAATATATATATATATATATATATATATATATATATATTTGCGTGTGTATGTGTGTGTACTTGTATTCATTTTAAGTTTTATTTAATAACAAAAATGCATCTATCTGCCGACAGTGTTTACAGTGCAACAGCTTTACACAGAAAGCTCGAAGAATAGACACATTTGCGGCCGATGTCAGTCGCACAGCGTGTGAGTCACGTGATTTTGTTCTAATGGGATTTAATCTAGATCAGCAATTTTGTGAAGTAAGAATGAACCTTGAACATTTGAGACAGCTCGAAAACATGCAGCAATTTAACCATTACAGAATCATTTCCTTGGGATAGTTAAACATTTCTCTAAAAAATGTGGCCAGTGGACAAAAATTTAGAAATTATTCGGGCGCTAGTTCTGAGAAATCGGCAAAAAAAAATTAAGTTTTAGACTACTCCTTTATGCTGCATTTTATTCCTGGGATATTAGATGTTGAAAATGAGAAGTAGAAAAAGGTAAAATTTTGGATATCTATTTTACGGGTAATAATTTTATCTTATTACAACTATCTATATATTATATAAAAAAAATATTGACCCCAAATTTCCCCAATTCACGGTCCATTTTTCTTAATCGTAAATTTCCCCATCCACCTAAATTAAAACAAGGGCGTTAATCATTGAGATTGCATTCTTTCCACCTTTCTCAAAACCAAAGTGTGAGTTAGTAATTACTACGCGTGACTCTTCTTTGCGTTTTTCTTAAATAAGCCATCAATTTTCCTATGAAAAACTCATCTCTGCTATCTTTATGCGGTTGTATTCACTTTTGCCGACACGATTGTTTAAAAACCACAAAAGAACCACTGACTTAAATTTACTTTTTCATGAGAAACTACCACGGGCTTCCCCTTCCACAATCATACAGCATTTTCACAAATCAACAGATGCACTGTGACTCTTAAGTGTGTAAGACGTTTCCTGCCTTTTCTCCAGTAATAAAATAAAGGATTCTTCCGAAATATTTCGCTTTGTCTGGAGTTTTTGAAAGCCTCTCTCGCCACTGCTTATAAATTACATTGCCAAGCATGCCCTGGCAAATAAAAGGTATGAGCTATAATTTTGTGTCTTTTTGTATGATCGTGCAGAGGATCACGCATACATACATGTATGTGTGCGTATACAAATTTTCATAACTCTAACCCTAATACTTTTTTTTGGAAAGGTAATATTTTAACTGTTTATGTAAACCCATTATAAGGTCATTTTTCCCTAGCAATGTTTATGAATTGAGATGTGCATACATACATAGATACATATATACAAATATATATATATATATATATATATATATACATTATATATATATATAAATATACATATATATGTATATAATATATATATTATATATATGTGTGTGTATGTATGTATGTATGTATGTATGTAATGAGACGACTTCTCGATGGGGGGTTGCAGTCATAGCCATAAAAATGATACCGTTTTAGCTAAAGAACTTTATTAAGATAACGTTGGTAGACGGATTCCCACTTCATCATAAGGACAGGACAAACTGAAGAGTCAGCTAGCATGAAATTCTATGTACAAGACCCGTAACACCTGGGTCAACATCTGTGGGAAAATATCTGCTTCCGACAGCGTGTATTTCCTTTTTATTAGGAAATTTTCTAAATTGTCTGCTAGGTCCATATAGAGTTATAATTGGTCAGGCCCTTTCTCTGAGGGTGTAAACTGTAGCCTCAGTGGTCAATTTAAGTTAGGCGTTAAAAAAGGGGAATGCAAAATGACGAGGGAATTTTTAGCCCTTGATTTAAGTTTTGAGAATTTTCCTTACACACACACACATATATATATATATGCATAATATATATATATATATATATTTATATATATATATATATATATATATATATATATATATATATATGTATGTATGTATGTATGTATGTATGTATGCGTGTGGGTATACAAAATTTCATAACTCTAACTTAACAAATTTTTTAACATTTGATTTTAGAATTTATGTCAATCCTTTATAAGATTATTTCTTCCGGCATTTGTAAAATAAAAATGAATATATATAAATATATTTGCGTGTATGTGTGCGTGCAGCATTTTACAACTCTAACTTAAGATTTGATACAAACACTTTCTAACGTTTACTATTTCCGTAAATTAAAAAAAAGCGACTCTAAACCTCTAACGATCCTTGAAAAAAGGATATTTCATCCCTTTAATAGCTCATAATATCGATATAATTATGTCAATGCTGTATAAGGTTATTTTTTCCAGCATTTGTAAATAAAAATGAATATATATAAATATATATACGTGTATGTGTGCTTACAGCATTTTACAACTCTAACTTAAAATTTTACGTAAACACTTTCTAACGTTTACTATTCCCTTAAATTGAAAAAAGCGACTCTAAAGCTCTATCCGATCTTTGAAAAAAAGGATATTTCATCCCTTTAATAGCTCACAATATCGATATAATCAAAGAACCCTACATGCGGCCGTTTTTGTCGATTCAAGTGCAGAGATGAATGATAAAGAAGGTGAATTCCGTAATGTACATTTTATAAGGCTTATTATTCTTACTTGGCGAAGCGACAACAACGTGATGGGAGATTTCAAAAGTAATGTTTATGGAAAATATTCTTTTATCCGATGCGGGATTTGGGATACAAGCATCTTGTTTATAATACTAGATTAAAAATCGAAATTAATCGAAGGCTTGTTGTTAACTTGCTGATAATACTGAACTAATATCCTGGCCGCTCTAGGGGACATAAGACTGTCTTAATGCAAAGCAGTAATAACAAATTACATGAAATTCAATATTTTAAATCTCGTGGTATAATTAGCCAAAATGTTTACTCTTTCCTTCTTTTCATAAATCCTAATTTCACCTTGATAATGATATTTTTTGTAAGCATGTTATTTAGATCAATTTTATAGAGAAAGCAATGTTTGTGTGAGAAAAACTCGATAATCATAGCGAGCGAGCAGAATCCTTCTCAAAATATTTTAATTTAATTAAAACTTTTCGTTAAAAAGTTCATTTTTTAGAAGAGTTTTTTTAATTTTTTTTAATAATTTGTTTTTTGCTCTTTTTGATTTTTAATATATAGATGTAACATATTCAGGTTTGGTTTGGTTTGGTTTATAGATCTACGGTCTACTGTTTTGCACACAAGGGTTAATGAGACCGGGACCTACTGCTTAAAGCCGATTCCGAACGGCTACAAACATCCATGCCATAGTGGGATTCGAACCCACGAACTCCGGTACCGACGATCAGCGCCCTAACCAATCGGCTAGCATATTCAGGAGTTCTTCGCCAATCACAATAATAAAGTTATAATCCCAATCACATAAGGTAGTCATAGTTAAAAACTTTTATTTCTATATCGAAAATACGTAGGCCTTATGCCACACACCACATTCCGTCATCTAATGGAATACTTCTCTCGTCCTGTCACGTGACCATCCAAAACCAGAAACACAACGACGCCACTCTCATAATTTAGAACCTTAACCAACTTCATTTTTTACGGTTATATATATATATATATATATATATATATATATATATATATATATATATATATATATATATAAATGCATTTAACCCCTTATCTGTTTATGGGCTTTTTTTACACCATATGGGCTTGATTACTGTGCCTTTAATGATTTGCCCGTACGCTGTACGGGCAATCTGATTTCTTTGTCGTTCTCGCGGCCCCATCTTTTGTATTTTTAATGTCAAATTAATCGTATAGATGTCCACAAGATGTTAGTTTTCGAAGTGTATTCTCTTTGGTTTAAAAGTGAAGGCTTTTTCATAGGTTTTGCATAACTCCGCGAGTTTTTATCTTTGGGCTTTTAGCTTGACTTTTGTTGGAGTTTTGGGGGGGCTTACCAGGAGAGACATTTTAGAGGTAATTTCACCTACAGATAAAAAAGTAAGACCTACAAACTAGTGATCTGTGTGTTCTCTGAAGAAAAATGACAGCTGCAAAAGAATTAGAAAAGAGACTAGGTATTTTTGTCCGGACTGTGACGATGGTATAGACCTCTTTTACGATTTATCTCAATAAATCTGATCTTTAAAAGAAAGCAGATTTAGAAAATGTACTTCTATTTTCATTCGGAAATAAATGCGTAATAATTGTATTCGAAAATATTTGTATTTTTATAATGCACTACTGTAAATGTAACTTCCCTGTCTGGCGTATATGAGTGAGAAAAGACAACTTTCAGGGAAAATATTTCCTGTGAAAAAAGTTGTTACACATGCTTGAAATAATTAGAAATATTACTTTTAATAACTTTTTTAGATTAAAAATGCAAAATAAACAAAAATATGCAATAAAAATGTGACATTTTTGCAAATGTAACTTCCCTGTCTGGCATACATGAGTGAGAAAAGAGAACTTCCAGGGAAAACATTATTTCCTATAAAAAAGTTGTTACACATGCTTAAAATAATTATAAATATTACTTTTAATAACATTTTTCAGCTTACAAATGTAAAATGAACAAAACTATGCAATAAAATATGTGACAAAAATGTGACATTCTTTTGGGTCGAATTCATGAAAAAAATAAAATTTTTAAGGGGTTAAATCTGAAAATTAGAAAAACTCAATACGTCTGTTCTAATTTTTAAGAAAATCATGAAAATCACACAGAACTAAGTTTTAATTTTATATGTTAATGTTATATAAATATTCTGAAATTTTTTTGGAAAAATATTAAGCAGTTTAAACTATATCCTTCGCATAGTGATGAAAATCTTTTTATAAAAATAATTGTTTCATATTAAAAATTCCTGAGATCAGTAACTGTGATACATTAGTGGACCTAAAAGGGAATAAATACATGACTGACAATATTTTTCTTGTTTTACGGTAAATATTTATCAAATATTACCAAAAATACCTAATAAAATTCCTCAAATTAAATTTTTTTTCACAAACTTTATATATTGATAAATTTTATTTGAAAATTATAAACTAAGTTTTTAATCACCCAGGTTCCTGCATATTTCTTTCATTTTGTGCAGTTTTAAAATTAATATATTTTATAATTCCTTTAGTATAAATATGCAATTTAGCGTGTTGTTTTCAAAAACAAGAGTTTATACTTATATATTGAAACATATTGCTTACATTCTTCTTCTTGGGCACTGCAGTCTGTAACAGATTAAGGCCATCCCGATACATTTTTACCATCTTGACCTATTCGATGTTATGGCTCCCCAGTTTGTTACACTAATTGTGTTCAAGTCCCACTCAACTGTATCCAGTCACTTTATCTATGGAATACCTGTTTTTCCTCCTTCCTCCTGGTTTAGAAAATGTTTTCTCTTTTACTTATATTTTGGAGGGTTTTGGTTGTCACGTAGTTCTTCAGAGATATAACATGGTCTTCAAATCGATAAAGGTGTACCAGCCATCGGAAATGATTGACTTTAATAACATTAACTATTATACAGGATACACCATTTGTTGTTTTCACAAACAACTCCAAAGATTTTTCTGGGTGCCTTTCTTTCAAATATTATCGATTTGTTTTTCTCTAATTTATTAAGGAACCAGCATTCCTTAATAATGTTTACATATGAACCAAAATTAGTTTTCAGCTATTACTCCTAAAATAAAAGGAATCATTTAGTTAAAATGTTCAGTAAAGCTTGCAGGATTACATATTTTTATTTTCCTTTCTAATAAATGTTTTTTTTTTTTTTTTGCTTTGTTTTTATAATCGTATATTCTACTAAGTTATGCTAACGGCTTATATCCAACCGATGTACAACCAACAAGATAAAACTTTGAATCTTACAAAAGGACAATGAGTTTTCAAAGTTGATTTATTTTTGTTTCTGACCAATCAGACCGAAAATTTATTATGTTATTAGTAATAAATTTATGTGAAAATGTTCAGTAAAGCTTGCAGAACTACATATTTTTATTTTCTTTCTAATAAATGTTTTTTTGCTTTGTTTTTATAATCGTATGCTCCACTATTAAGTTACGCCAACGCCTTATATCCAACCGACGTACAACCAACACGATAAAACTTTGAATCTTACAAGAGGACAGTGAGTTTTCAAAGTTGATTTATTTTTGTTTCTGACCAATCAGACCGAAAATTTATTATGTTAGTAGTAATAAATTTATGTGAAAATGTTCAGTAAAGCTTGCAGGATTACATATTTTTATTTTCCTTTCTAATAAATGTTTTTTTGCTTTGTTTTTATAATCGTATGCTCCACTAATAAGTTACGCCAACGGCTTATATCCAACCGACGTACAACCAACATAATAAAACTTTGAATCTTACGAGAGGACCGTGAACATTCAAAGTTAATTTATTTTCTTTTGACCAATCAGACAGAAAATTTATTATTTTATTAGTAATAAATTTATGTGAAAATGTTTACATTTCCAATGTAAAATACTAATAATTTTAAAAGCTATTGAATATTAATTGTTTCAGAATAAGCATAACTGAAACAGTTTTGTGCATGGGCCTCTTTACGTATAATATTAATTTTTATTTATAGGATACATTTTAGGTCTTGGTTTGGTTTGGTTTGGAGAGCTACGATCTACTTTTTGCAACACGAGGGATAATGAGACCGGGACCTACAGCTTAAAGCCGATTCCGAACGTCTACGAACATCCATGCCACTGTGGGATTCGAACCCACGAACTCCGGTACGGAAGGCCAGCACCCTAACCAATTGGCCATTGTTCGGCACATTTTAGGTCTAAAAAAAACTTATTTGTTATTATAAGCTTTCGCTTGAAATCTAGTAAAACATAATAGTAATATTTAAAATATTCATTTTTCTGATCTTTAGCTGTGAAGGTTTTAGCTGTTCAAAACATATTAAACCTAACTTTTACTTTATACTTTAAAACGTATGTTATTGATAAATTTTGAAGGTGTACGATGGTTAGAAATGTGCCTGCCGCCTGAACATCTACCGTAACCTTAAGAACTTCAACATTAAATCTTAGTTCGCCAAATATGAACTGTACTTGATAACTTCTCTATTTTAACAATACAGTTATTATCACTGAAATCTAGGTTTTAAATAATGGGAAGGACAGAATTGATAAACTGGCTTTCGAACAAAAGTTTTTTAAGAGGAAGAGAAAGGGAAATAGCAAAATTTTATAAGTTTAAAAAATGAGAGAGAATTGTGGGAATACATTTTGAAACTAGTATAATAATTATTCAAGAAGAAAAATAACATATATTTAAGCATGCAATATGCCAAAATTCTTTTCTATTGAACTTGTTTTTCTGTTTTCAGATTCTGGCATCTGCCGACGAGATAAAGAAATAAATAGATAAATAAAATTTTTTTTGAAAAAATGCGAAGGAATAGTATTATTAATCTATAAATAATACTTTCAGTATTTGATAGACAACTTGATGACAGTTTGCGGCAAATATATTTATTTGTTTTGTGGTATAACTATTAGTATAATAACGGCACTACTTCTAGCTGTTTCTATTTTTTTTCTCATAATTTCTTGAAACTGACTAGACTCTTTAGACCAGGGTTAAATGATACCTTTATTAGCAGGTAATTTTAAATATACTAACATTAATTTTTTTCCTATTATAGTTGTTGATTGGGGACTCTATTTTACTAGATCTTTCACAAGACTATATGTATATATGTTTTTGTTTTGCTTTGTTTTGTTTTTATAGATTTCCAAACTCCAAACCACCCACAAAACTCGTCGCAGAAATTTCCTTTTTAAATTAGCACTTCAAAATAAATTCTAGAGAGCATACTTAATCTAATGCTTATAAGGTCTTATATCTCCTAAAGTAAATCGGCGCATGCGAATCTGCGTTTGTTTTGAACTAGCATTTATGAATACTTAATAAAATTAAATAAAAATCTTTGAGATATCCTAAGAATTTTCATCTGTTATCATATTAGAAAATTATCCTTCTTAACACTTTGACTGCCATGGCTATCATATGTGATATCCAGTGATATTTCCGTTGAGACACTGGCTATCCGATATGATAGCCATGGTGTTTTAACACTTCAGGCCATGGCTATCAAAGATGTTATCAGTTACATGAAAATCGTATTGGAGTTTGATTGTTGGGCTCCCTACGATGTGTTAGGTATACGTGGTTTGCGCAAATTGGTATATGTGACGATTTTATGAGCTAAGTTTTATGAAAAATTAAATATTTGGAACATGCAACAAAAAAGGGAATATATATAAATAGAGAGAGTTTGTTTTAAAATATTGTTTGTTTTGAAATATTGTTTTTATATATAGTTTTATGTTGAAAAAATACAAATTACACACAAAAAAAAAGTTTGGCCCCGTTGTGAACATTTGCAATTTTGGCTTGGCAGTCAAAGTGTTAAAGTGATGTTAACACTTAGAGTAATTACAATTGTATACACGTAAGGTAATTACAATTACCTTATTACAATTAAGGAAAATTAATGTAAACAAAATTAAAATTATTTTATCACTATCTGCAAGACTTAAAATATTCTACTCGATAGAGTAAATAAGCCCAAATTTTCATCTGTGTGTATGTGTTTGTACTATATATAGCAGGAGTAGCTAGACATTTTTGCAGCAAGAAGCAAAAGTTATTTACTTGAAAATCTTGGGTTTTAAGTAGAAAAAAAAAATCAGAATCAAAATGTATTTATTTTCATAGCTTTTAAATATTTAGGAAAAAAAATTTATTTACTCTACCTAACTACAAGGTAAATGAATTTGTAATGTAGAAACTAGTTCTTTTATAATTAGGTTGATAATTAGAAATTGAATGAAGGAGTGGTGTTTGTTAGATCGAAGGAATTAGGTTAGTTACAGTTACAAAATGAATGAACATGTATCAAACCGAAATAATTTTTTTTCATAATTTCTTGAAACTGACTAGACTCTTTAGACCAGGGTTAAATGATACCTTTATTACCAGGTAATTTTAAATACACTAACATTAATTTTTTTTCCTTTTATAGCTGTTAAGTGGGGACTCTATTTTACAAGATATTTCACAAGACTATATGTATATATATTTTTGTTTTGCTTTATTTTGTTTTTATAGATTTCCAAACTCCAAACCGCCCACAAAACTCGTCGCAAGAATTTCCTTTTTAAATTAGCACTTCAAAATAAATTCTAGAGAGCATACTTAATCCAACGCTTATAAGGTCTTATATCTCCTAAAGTAAATCGGCGCATGCGAATCTGCGTTTGTTTTGATCTAGCATTTATGAATACTTAATAAAATTAAATAAAAATCTTTGAGATATCCTAAGACTTTTCATCTGTTATCATATTAGAAAATTATCCTTCTTAACACTTTGACTGCCATGGCTATCATATGTGATATCAGTGATATTTCCGTTGACACTGGCTATTGTTTTGATAGCCATGGTGTTTTAACACTTCAGGCCATGGCTATCAAGATGTTATCAGTTACATGAAAATCGTATTGGAGTTTGATTTTTACATGTGTTTAGGTATACGTGGTTTTGCAAAATTGGTAGATGTGACGATTTTAGAGCTAAGTTTTTATGAAAATTAAATATTTGGAAATGCAACAAAAAAGGGAATATATATAGAGAGATGTTTTAAAATATTGTTTGTTTTGAAATATTGTTTTTATATATAGTTTTATGTTGAAAAAATACAAATTACACAATAAAAAGTTTGGGTTGTAACATTTGCAATTTTCTTGGCATGTCAAGTGTTTTTTTTTAAAGTGATGTTAAACTTTAGAGTAATTACAATGTATACACGTAAGGTAATTACAATTACCTTATTACAATTAAGGAAAATTAATGTAAACAAAATTAAAATTATTTTCACTATCTGCAAGACTTAAAAATATTCTACTCGATAGAGTAAATTAAGCCCAAATTTTCATCTGTGTGTATGTGTTTGACTATATTTAGCAGGAGTAGCTAGGACTTTTTTGCAGCAAGAAGCAAAAGTTATTTACTTGAAAATCTTGGGTTTTAAGTAGAAAAAAAATCAGAATCAAAATGTATTTATTTTCATAGCTTTTAAATATTTAGGAAAAAAACCTTTTATTTACTCTACCTAACTACAAGGTTAATTTTGTAATGTAGAAACTAGTTCTTTTATAATTAGGTTGATAATTAGAAATTGAATGAATGTGGTGTTTGTTAGTTCGAAGGGAATTAGGTTAGTTACAGTTACAAAATGAATGAACATGTATCAAACCGAAATAATTTTTTTTAATAATTTCTTGAAACTGACTAGACTCTTTAGACCAGGGTTAAATGATACCTTTATTACCAGGTAATTTTAAATACAAAACATTAATTTTTTTTCTTTTATAGCTGTTAAGTGGGGACTCTTTTTTACAAGATATTTCACAAGACTATATGTATATATTTTTTTGTTTTGCTTTGTTTTGTTTTTATAGATTTCCAAACTAAACCGCCCACAAACTCGTCGCAGGAATTTCCTTTTTAATTAGTACTTCAAATAAATTCTATAGAGCATACTTAATCCAACGCTTATAAGGTCTTATATCTCCTAAAGTAAATCGGCGCATGCGAATCTGCGTTTGTTTTGATCTAGCATTTATGAATACTTATAAAATTAAATAAAAATCTTTGAGATATCCTAAGCTTTTCATCTGTTTTCATATTAGATTATCCTTCTAACACTTTGACTGCCATGGCTATCATATTTATCCAGTGATATTTCTAGACACTTTATCCGATATGATAGCCATGGTGTTAACACTTCAGGCCATGGCTATCAAAGATGTTCACGTTACTGAAAATCGTATTGGATTTGATTGTTCTTACGATGTGTTAGGTATACGTGGTTTGCGCAAATTGGTATATGTGAACTTTTTATGAGCTAAGTTTTATGAAAAATATATTGGAACATGCATCAAAAAAGGGAATATATAAATAGGAGAGTTTGTTTTAAAATATTGTTTGTTTTGATATTGTTTTTATATATAGTTTTATGTTGATAAAATTACACACAAAAAAAAGTTTTGAGTTGTGAAACATTTGCAATTTTGGCTTGGCAGAAAGTGTTAAAGTGATGTTAACACTTAGAGTAATTACAATTGTATACACGTAAGGTAATTACAATTACCTTATTACAATTAAAGAAAATTAATGTAAACAAAATTAAAATTATTTTATCACTATCTGCAAGACTTAAAATATTCTACTCGATAGAGTAAATAAGCCAAACTTTCATCTGTGTGTATGTGTTTGTACTATATATAGCAGGAGTAGGTAGACTTTTTTGCAGCAAGAAGCAAAAGTTATTTACTTGAAAATCTTGGGTTTTAAGTAAAAAAAAAAATCAGAATCAAAATGTATTTATTTTCATTAGCTTTTAAATATTTAGGAAAAAAACCTTTTATTTACTCTACCTAAACTACAAGGTAAATGAATTTGTAATGTAGAAACTAATTCTTTTTATAATAATTAGGTTGATAATTAGAAATTGAATGAAGGAGTGGTGTTTGTTAGATCGAAGGAATTAGGTTAGTTACAGTTACAAAATGAATGAACATGTATCAAACCGAAATAATTTTTTTTCATAATTTCTTGAAACTGACTAGACTCTTTAGACCAGGGTTAAAACATACCTTTATTACCAGGTAATTTTAAATACACTAACATTAATTTTTTTCCTGTTATAGCTTGTTAAGTGGGGACTCTATTTTACAAGATCTTTCACAAGACTATATGTATATATGTTTTTGTTTTGCTTTGTTTTGTTTTTATAGATTTCCAAACTCCAAACCGCCACAAAAACTCGTCGCAAGAATTTCCTTTTTAAATTAGCACTTCAAAATAAATTCTAGAGAGAGCATACTTAATCTAATGCTTATAAGGTCTTATATCTCCTAAAGTAAATCGGCGCATGCGAATCTGCGTTTGTTTTGACTAGCATTTATGAATACTTAATAAAATTAAATAAAAATCTTTGAGATATCCTAGCCTTTCATCTGTTATCATATTAGAAAATTATCCTTCTTAACACTTTGATGCTGGCTATCATATGTGATATCCAGTGATATTTCCGTTGAGAAACACTGGCTATCTATGATAGCCATGGTGTTTTAACACTTCAGGCATGGCTATCAAAGATGTTATCAGTTACATGAAAATCGTATTGGAGTTTGATTGTTGGGCTACGATGTGTTATATATGTTTGCGCAAATTGGTATATGTGACGATTTTATGAGCTAAGTTTTATGAAAATTATATTTGGAACATGCAACAAAAAGGGAATATATATAAATAGAGAGAGTTTTGTTTTTAAAATATTGTTTGTTTTGAAAATTGTTTTTATATATAGTATATGTTGAAAAAAAAAATTACACACAAAAAAAAGTTTGGTTGTGAACATTTATTTTGGCTTGGTGTCATGTTTAAAGTGATGTTAAATTAATATTACAATTGTATACAAGTAATTACAATTATTATTACAATTAAGGAAAATTATGTAAACAAATAAAATTATTTTATCACTATCTGCAAGAAAATATTTTACTCGATAGAGTAAATACAATTTTCATCTGTGTGTATGTGTTTGTACTATATATAGCAGGAGTAGCTAAATTTTTTGCAGCAAGAAGCAAAAGTTATTTACTTGAAAATCTTGGTTTTAAGTAGAAAAAAAAAATCAGAATCAAAATGTATTTATTTTCATAGCTTTTAAATATTTAGGAAAAAAATATTCTCTACCTAACTACAAGGTAAATGAATTTGTAATGTAGAAATGTTCATAATTAGGTTGATAATTAGAAAATTGAATAAGTGTTTGTTATCAAGGAATTAGGTATTTACAGTTACAAAATGAATGAACATGTATAAAAAATATCATAATTTCTTGTATTGACTAGATTTACCAGTAAATGTACCTTTATTACCAGGTAATTTAAATACACAAACATTAATTTTTTTTCTCTTTTATCTGTTAAGTGACTCTATTTTACAAGATATTTCACAAGACTATGAAAGTTTTGCTGGTTTTGTTTTTATAGATTAAACTCCAAGAAGACAAAAAACTCGTAAATTTCCTTTTTTAAAATTAGTACTTCAAAATAAATTCTAGAGTTCTTAATCCAAACTTATAAGGTCTTATATCTTAGTAAATGCGCATGCGAATCTGCTTTGTTTTGATCTAGCATTGGATACTTAATAAATTTAAATAAAATCTTTAATATCCTGCCTTTTCTTGTTATCATATTAGAAAATTATCCTTTTTACACTACTGCACAGGCTATCATATTATATATATTTTGTTTTGCTTTTATATGATAGTGTTTTAACATTACAGGCTATCAAAATCAGTTACATGAAAATCGTATATTTGATTTTTTTTAGGTATTATGGTTTGCGCAAATATATGTGACGATTTTATGAGCAAGTATTAAAAAATTAAATATTTAACATGCCTAAAGTAATAAATAGAGAATTTGAATATTGTTTGTTTTGAAATATTGTTTTTATATATAGTTGAATAAAATTAAACAAAAAAAATTTGGCCCCGTTATGAACATTCAATTTCTTCAGTCAAAGTGTTAAAGTGATGTTAACACTTAGAGTAATTACAATTGTATACACGTAAGGTAATTACAATTACCTTATTACAATTAAGGAAAATTAATGTAAACAAAATTAAAATTATTTTATCACTATCTGCAAGACTTAAAATATTCTACTCGATAGAGTAAATAAGCCCAAATTTTCATCTGTGTGTATGTGTTTGTACTATATATAGCAGGAGTAGCTAGACTTTTTTGCAGCAAGAAGCAAAAGTTATTTACTTGAAAATCTTGGGTTTTAAGTAGAAAAAAAAAATCAGAATCAAAATGTATTTATTTTCATAGCTTTTAAATATTTAGGAAAAAAAAATTTATTTACTCTACCTAACTACAAGGTAAATGAATTTGTAATGTAGAAACTAGTTCTTTTATAATTAGGTTGATAATTAGAAATTGAATGAAGGAGTGGTGTTTGTTAGATCGAAGGAATTAGGTTAGTTACAGTTACAAAATGAATGAACATGTATCAAACCGAAATAATTTTTTTTCATAATTTCTTGAAACTGACTAGACTCTTTAGACCAGGGTTAAAACATACCTTTATTACCAGGTAATTTTAAATACACTAACATTAATTTTTTTCCTGTTATATCTGTTAAGTGGGGACTCTATTTTACAAGATATTTCACAAGACTATATGTATATATTTTTTTGTTTTGCTTTGTTTTGTTTTTATAGATTTCCAAACTCCAAACCGCCCACAAAACTCGTCGCAGGAATTTCCTTTTTAAATTAGTACTTCAAAATAAATTCTAGAGAGCATACTTAATCCAACGCTTATAAGGTCTTATATCTCCTAAAGTAAATCGGCGCATGCGAATCTGCGTTTGTTTTGATCTAGCATTTATGGATACTTAATAAAATTAAATAAAAATCTTTGAGATATCCTAAGACTTTTCATCTGTTATCATATTAGAAAATTATCCTTCTTAAAGTGATGTTAACACTTAGAGTAATTACAATTGTATACACGTAAGGTAATTACAATTACCTTATTACAATTAAGGAAAATTAATGTAAACAAAATTAAAATTATTTTATCACTATCTGCAAGACTTAAAATATTCCACTCAATAGAATAAATAAGCCCAAATTTTCATCTGTGTGTATGTGTTTGTACTATATATAGCAGGAGTAGCTAGACTTTTTTGCAGCAAGAAGCAAAAGTTATTTACTTGAAAATCTTGGGTTTTAAGTAGAAAAAAAAATCAGAATCAAAATGTATTTATTTTCATAGCTTTTAAATATTTAGGAAAAAAAAACATTTTATTTACTCTTCCTAACTACAAGGTAAATGAATTTGTAATGTAGAAACTAATTCTTTTTATAATAATTAGGTTGATAATTAGAAATTGAATGAAGGAATGGTGTTTGTTAGATCGAATAGTTACAGTTACAAAATGAATGAACATGTATCAAACCGAAATAAATTTTTGTTTTTGCTGATAGAATAATTTTATATTACATGCCGGTGTTCTAAAGTTAATCATTACGAAAAATTTTAATTTTCTTTTTCGGAATTATAGTCGTATTATATTTTTAAATTTGGATAATTTTTAATGATGTTACACTCATAGTTAGATATAAAGGTAATGAAAATTCGTTAAAAATTCAATGTGTATGATTTTGAAGGGACAAAATTTTTTACCAAATGCAAATTAAGCAAAGATTTTAGGTGATTCACTAGTCCAGTGTATAAGAATATATATATATATATATATATATATATATATATATATATATATATATATATATATATATATATATATATATATATATATATATATATATATATATATATATATATATATATATATGAATATATGAATATATATATATATGAATATATATATATATATGTATATATATGTATATATATATATATATATATGTATATATGTATATATATATGTATATATATGTATATATATGTATGTATATTGTTGCGGCGAATGAAAAACGTGCTAGTAATAACTAGCATTTCACTTTTTTGAGAATGGCATCACTTACGTTGTTAATTATATAAATGTTTTACTTGTTCTTTTTTTTTTTTTTGTAATTGTAAGTTAGGAAATAAATACGGGTGTAAAATTACTATCTCCTAACATCTGGTGCCGAAACATTACCCGTCGAACACATGTACGGTAAAATAATTTATTAATTTTTATTTTTCAACTGTTTTTGAAAATGGCGACGCCAGAAGAATTAAAATTGTTGAAACGGAAACGAAGAAATATACGAGGTAATATAACACGCTTTTCAACTGAAATCACCGAATTTAAAGATGAGGACTCCTTGGAGAAGCTTGAATATACATACGACAGGTTAGTAGCAGTTTTAAATGATTTAAAAATTGTGGATAATGAAATACGTAATTTGTTTTCGGATGAAAAATATGAAAACGATATTAAGCAGTGTGAAAGTTACATTGACACGGCCGAATTGGCGATTTTCAAAGCCCGTAAAATCATCAAAAATAATTTGTCTATTTCAGCGCCAACAGCTACTCCCATAAATGATTCATTAAATTCAAGTAATAATAATTTGGTGACGAATCCACATCCTAGTACCACTCCACTTATAACTCAAACTCATACAGTAAAATTACCAACTATTAAACTAGATACTTTCCGAGGTGATATTGAGCAGTGGCAGTGTTTCTGGGAGCAATTTAAATCGTCAATTGATGATAATGAAAATTTATCAGTAATTGATAAACATGTATTTTTAAGAGGTTATTTAGAAGACGAGCCAAGACGCTTAGTTGATGGAATTAGTATTAGTGCCAGCACATATGAAACTACAAAAGCACTTCTCCAAAATCGATACGGCAACAAAAACAGAATAATTCAAGCACATTTAGACTTTTTGAAAAGTATTCCGCCAATACGAAACCCTACTCCTACTGCCTTGAATGAAGTGTTTATTGAATGCAATAGAAGATTACAGGCGTTAAACCGCTTTAGGAGAAGATATAAATGCTTACGGGCGTATTTTAACTCCCAAAATTTTACGTGCTTTTCCTGATGACATATGTCGCCGATGGATTATATACGCTAAGAAGGAGAAAATATCAGAAGGTGATATAAAGAAACTTGTGCAATATCTATCAGACGAAGTTGAAGGTGCCCTCACAGCATTAAAAATTCGAGGTGAGCCAAGCTTTGATTACAGTTTTAAGCCTTCTACAGCAGCATTTCATGTTAAATCTAAAAAACAAAACCAGTTTTAAAAAAACATCTCCATTTTGTCCCTTCTGTGAAACTAAAGGACATTGGCCTCAACAGTGTAACATAGTGACAGATATCGACACACGTATAGAAAAATTAAAAGCAACGAATAGATGTTTTTTGTGTACTAGGCGTGGACACTCAAAAAAGGTTTTTGCTCGTAGAGATAAGGCTTGCTGTGTCAAATGTAAGAAAAAGCACCACGTTTCAATTTGCAAAAACAATGTTGATTATTCAGTTACTACATCTAGTAATAAAATTGATATTATTCCGCCAAATATATCGCCAAACACAGTGCATTTGCAAACAACTAGAATTTTTATTACCGGGCCAACTGGTATTACAAAACTGACACGTTGTCTTCTGGATGGAGGTAGCCAGTCTAGTTTCATTCATAGTGATCTTGTAGATACTTTAAAATTAACAGTTGTTTCTACGCAATCATTAGAAGTTCTCGGATTTGAGTCAACAGAAAATGCATTATATTTGAAAAGAAAAGTAAATTTTCAACTATCAAGTATTTGGAACTCAATAACATCAGCAAAGGTTCAACAGTTTTATGCACATAATGGCATCAAATGGAAGTTCATCGTGCCAAGAGCCGCTTGGTGGGGAGGATGGTGGGAAAGGCTTATTGGTTCTGTCAAAAGATGCCTTCGGAAAACTTTAGGTAAGACTCTTTTGGACGACGGTGGTTTGACCACTGTACTATGCGATATTGAAGTCGCTCTTAACAGTAGACCGATTGTTCATGAATATGGAATCAAAGATGACACTGAGGAAGCTTTAACACCCTCGCACTTCCTCATAGGAAAGAAATTAACTACCAGCCTTACAAATTCTGAAACATCTTTAAATCGTATGTGGAAAAATCGCCAGCATTTGATGGACTTCATTTGGAAAGGATGGCAAAAGGAATATCTCATGGACTTGCGTACATTTCACCAAGTGCGAAATCCATTTGAAACAAATAAGATCCGGAAAGGGGATATTGTCTTACTACAAGATGTTCGACCTCGCCACACCTGGAAAAAGGCCCGTGTTGAGGAATTAATCCTTGGCCGCGACAAGAAAGTTCGTACTTGTGTACTACGCACCAATGGACGCACTATTACTCGACCTGTGCAGCTAGTCATCCCCCTGGAGGTTGACCAGGGTGGGGAGGATGTTGCGGCGAATGAAACACGTGCTAGTAATAACTAGCATTTCACTTTTTGAGAATGGCACCACTTACGTTGTTAATTATATAAATGTTTTACTTGTTCTTTTTTTTGTAATTGTAAGTTAGGAAATAAATACGTGTGTAAAATTACTATCTCCTAACATATATATATATATATATATACATATACATATATATATATATATATATGTATATATGTATATATATATATATATATATATATATATATATATATATATATATACATATATATATACATATATATATACATATATACATATATATATACATATATATATACATATATACATATATACATATATATATACATATATAAATATATACATATATATATATATATATATATATATATATATATATATATATATATATACATATACATATATATACATACATATATATACATATATATACATACATATATACATACATATATATACATATATATATATATACACACACACATATATATATATATACATACATATATGTATATATATATGTGTGTATATATATGTATGTATATATATATATGTATATATGTATATATATATAGATATATACATATATACATATATATATATATACATATATACATATATACATATACATATACATATATACATATATATATATATATACATATATACATATACATATATACATATATATACATATATACATATATACACATATATACACATATACACATATATACATATATACATATATATATATATATATATATATATATATATATATATATATATATACATATATATATATGTTTAGAGGAGTGTCTCGGATTTCCGCCGCACCATTGCTTTTGAATCATTCCTAATGTTTTCAAAAACTTTTAAACTGTTGTATGATCAATTACTAATGATTCTGCAAGTTCAGCTAACTTCTGTGACATAAGTGTCCATAAAGTAACACCTATAGTTATTCGTCTTCAAATTTTCGTTGTACCATAGAGTTCCTTATCTTCAACATCGGAAACTATATTTTTCAAAAGTCAAAAGCAATCTCTGCATTCTTTGTCTCACGGAGCATGGTCACCGTTACTCTCAACAAGAGTTCTGATTACTTCAGCTAGCGATTTGTTTAAATAAAGTAGTTCAATAAAATTTACTCCAAATATTCGATTTCATTCTTTCTTTGGCGTGAAATGTAGCATGTTTAACACTATGAAAATGTGTTATTTACTCTTCGCGAAAATAATATATTCTGAATTTCAGCCTTTCTACACTCAAGAGGCAAAACATTATGACCACCTGTCAATAACGAGTTGACTCACCTTTGGCGCGCAACACAGCCTCAACCAGCCTTGACATGGATGCCACAAGTCCTTGGTAGATGGCCGGAGGCCGATTGTACCAGATGTTTAAGCAACGGTTACGCAACTCCGAGATATTGCGATTTTGTGGTCTTTGAACTCTGAGCTGCCGTCCCATGACATCTCAAATGTGTTCTATCGGATTGAAATCCGGTGAATTAGGCGGCCAGGACATTAACCTGAATTCAGCATCATGTTCCTGGAACCACTCTAACACAATTTTATCCTTGTGACACGGGACGTTGTCCTGTTGGAACATTCCATTTCTAGCTGGAAAAACAGAGGCCATGTAAGGATGCAACTGGTCAGCAATGATGTTCAAATACCCTGTAGAATTCCTGGTCTGCTCTACCACAATCACGGGTCTCAGACAAGACCAACAGAACGTCCCCCAAAGCATAATACCGCCACCTCCGGCCTGTGTATGACCTACTTTACATTGAGGGAGCAACTGTTCACCTGGAAGACGGCGTATCCTAACATGGCCATCGGCGTGATGAATGACAAACCGTGATTCATCTGACCAGGCAATTCTCTCTCACTGATCCATGGACCAGTCGCGATGTTTCCGGGCCCAGCGTAGGAGTAGTTGGCGATGACGCTTGGTCAGCAAAGGCACATTTGTTGGAACGTTTGCCGCATAGCTCCATAATAAACAGTTTCCTCCGAACAGTGTGCTTCTATAGTATTCTACTAGGCCCTGCATTGTATTGGGTTGTCAGCTGAGCCACTGTCTGGCTCTGGTTTTGCTTCACCATGCGAGACAGTCTCCGACGACCTTTTTCTTTGATAGCGTGTGGACGTCCAACACCATGTCATCTACTGCTGGTTTCACCGTCATTCATCCACTTTGCATAAGTACTAACAACTGTAGATCGCGAACAACCCACGAGTCTTGCAGTTTCGGAAATACTTATTCCGAGCCTTCGAGCCATTACAATCTGCCCTCTATCAAAATCGCTTAGATCCGCAGCCTTTCCCATCACACACAGAAGTAAGTGAAAGAATGATTTTTCAGACTCTCCAACAGCAGTTAAATACCACTTCCACGTCATCCAGGCGAGTTCATTGCAAAATAGGTGTGGTCATAATGTTTTGGCTCTTGTGTGTATATTACTTCCTATAATATTGCCTATAGTATCGATGCATCACCATTTTAAAACACACATACACAATTCTAGTAACGCCGTCTGTTGAAAAACTTATTCAGCGTCTCAATACTTAACAAATATTCCACAGAAATTTCTAATGCAATCACGTAATTAGATGTCATTCATACAGAATCCGGAAAACCGAAATAAGGATGAAAAATAATGCTTTTTTAAGAGTATCTTTTTTTTTATCATTATTATCACCCTTTATCAACACTACAAGCGATACAAGGAAGTCTACTTTTTAAGAACTACTTAGTGCTTTGTATTTTACCTCAGGCTCAAGGGAGATAAAAAGCCATCTTACCTCCACCGCTTCAGATCGCACCGACAGCAAGACCTAATAAATATTTATCCAAAGGAAATATGTATTTTAATCGCAAACTGATTGAAAAATGACGCATTGTGGAAACTTTTCACTGTATTTTTTATGAACTAGCTTGTTATTAAAGGATTTATCAATGCCATATTTTTCTCGCTCAATATTTTCGATGAACAAAATAGTATTATTTACTTGACTAAAAAATATAAAATCACTCTTTTTTCCTCAACAAACTACAATAGATTTTGAAATGCTGGGGATATTATATGATAAATCTGTCAAATTTCTTTACAAATCTTTAAAAGGTATATTTTAAGTATCATATAATGTTCTTTACAGATTTATAAATATCAAAGATTTATTGTAATCTGATCTGGCAGAAAAAATTCACATCAGCTGAAGAATTTTGATTAGGTTTGCTTATAATCTCGCATGTAAAGGAAAGAAACATTTAAAATTTAAAAAAAATTGAATTTGAAATGATTGAAATTACGTAGACTACTACTGAGTACAAATGTCGGATGGTAACTAAATAGTAAGGCGTTCTTCTTCAGGATCGGAGTCTACAGGTTCGAATCCCACTCACGGCATAGGTTATTCATAGGAGTTCGGAATCGGCTTTACGCAATAGGTTCTTGTCTCGTTAGCACTCATGTAGATAGGAAGTAGACCGTAGCCAAACCAATTACTGTGTACAAAAAATCTTGAAGTACTAGCATATAGCCCGTCATATGACGGGATCAGTAAAATTTTTAATTTTCCAGAATTGTAAAGAACCCTATGAGGCAGGTAAAAAAAAAATGGTTTGGTTTTTTGGCTGAGAATTACCTTTCAACAAAAATAATCGATTAAAATTATCACATATGTACTTAATCTATTATTTAAGTCAAATAAAAAAGAAAATTATGTAATATCTAAGTTTAGTGATAAAACGTATGGAAATAATGCAGAACACGTTTAAATAATTTAAAATAAGAAATGATTAAATGAGATGGTTAAAGGAATAAAGTCATAATGATAGAAAAAATTGTTATTTTTACCTATTTATTATGCGATAAATTGATAAATTTAATCGCTTGCTCTTAAAATGGGGCTTTATATAATGGCATTAAACGCTCGAAAAGGGGACGGGGTGGATTTCGAACTTTTTAAAGAGGACAGTATTTTTCGCTGTGATACGAAGCTTATTCATACCAATTTACTTCAGAATCGGATTTAGGAAAAGATAAATTTTACTCGCTTTGAATTTTGAAAACCCTAACTCATCAAAAATACAATATGGATGCTCTATCCATTCCAGGTCCGACAGCTTCATAACTTCGAGGACAGACGTACAGATAACTTAGGCTATTATTACATTACTAGAAGAAAGTTTAAGGATACACAAGATGAAATGTTTATGTGGCCAGGGACATCCGTAAAACAATACGTGAATTTAATAAAATAAAAATTATAAAAAGTTGAAAAAATAGTAAAAATTTATTTTAAAAATAATAAAACAACTTTCGGAATAAGAATTTAAAAGAAAAAGCAGAAAATATTAAATTTATTAGACATTAAAAAATATTGGCTGCGTTAACCCGAGAAGTACGACGATCAAGTGGGCGAACATTCTACCAAACGTACAACGCCTGCACGTCATGAGCCAGCTAATTAGAGTATATGAAGGTTCAAGTAGAAACAGTCCAGAAATTTAAATATTACTCTCTACCTTTGCCATCCTGTCAAGAATGTATTTCGTATAGAATAAGAGGAAGGATAAGGCTTGAAATAATAGCATTAAACGCTCGAAAAGGGGGGATGGGGTGGATTTCGAACTCGCTTTCAATTTTGCTAACCCTAACTCATAAAAAATCCAATATAGGTGCCTGTATCCATTCCAGGTACAACCGCTTCAGAAATTCGCGGACAGACAACTTAGGCTATTGTTATATAGGGGATTGTCTCAGATTGAGATCTTCATCACATTAGATATTGCCACCCCGAGGACGGGAAAATTTATTATTTCTCAGTACAAATTTCAAATGAAGTGTAATTGGGCAACCTAAATTATCTGTATTCACAAAACTCATTTTTTTTTTAAGTTTTCACAATACTACTAAAAAAGCTTCGAGTGAAGCCTTCTATTTATGAAAACTGGCTACGTGTTGCGGGAGGAAGGAAAGAAATTAAACGATGAAGATATTTCCATCATTATGATAAATTAACACGTTGTAATTAATTTACTTTTTCCCTATTCACAAGTGTTTGAGTTGAACTAACGTGAACATACTCTGTAAAAGCAACGATTAAACAAAAAGTTCAACGGAAATGTTAGGCCAAATTTTAAATTTCTTCGGTGATAAAATAACTTCTTTCAATACTAATATTACAACTGCATAGAAAAAAAATGATTCATCTTTTGAAATAATGGCTAAACACATTTGTTGCATAAAGTTTTCGCAATACATCAATATGATGCCGTCACAGTGTTACACTCTTGACAGGGTTAAAACAAATACGTTTTCTTTGTTGCTAGAGGCCTGAAATGTAAAACATTTTTACTTGTCAACAACTACAAACGTTATAGTACTGTGTTTAATTTTTACAATCTCAATGACACTGCCATAATAACAGAGTTCATTGTAAGAAACAAACGAATAAAATTATACAACAGTAAGTTATCAGACAGACACCTCTGATCATTTAAAGCTTACCAAAATCTTTGATCTTGATCATTTTTTGCTAATATTCAGTTTTATTTTCATACATACCATAACCCAATTAAGATATTTTTGTGACTATGATACAAAACAATTCTTGCGTCCTTTGTAATTTATACGATGAGAATATTCCATTAATATAAAAATTATAATATTTAGCTCGTAAACGGATATTTTGTTTTATTTTCTTTGTTATTTACAAATATAAACTACAAAAGTTTAAATAAATACAAGAACAAATATAAGTAAAAATACATTCATTGATTTAATGGCAAAAGAATATATAAACCTGTGTCTATACATACAATTTCAAATGTATCAGTGGTATATTTAAGATAAAAAGTAAAATTATATTTAAGATTGCAAGTAAAATTAAATTCCTAAATATTGTTGATACTGCTTACTAGACTTTCCAGTAGGTCTGTAGTTTTAGAAAGTGAGAATAGTGAATTTTAGAATGTAAAATGGAAATAAATGTTTGTGTCATAAAGGATGGTAGTCCTCATTTTTTTCCTTAAATTCATTATTTTATCTAAAAAACTTGTACAGAAGAAAGTTTTTCTTTCCATTTAAACTGGTAATTATGAGGGAAAAATTAGGACAACTAAAAGAACCTACAACTGATTTAATATTTTATACAGAAACTTTCCTTGATAAAAAAAATAACTTGATAAACAAAATAATAAAATACTTTTTAAAGATGATAGGGAAGCAAGTGGAGGTTGTGAGGAATGGTGAAAAAGCGGACAGTTGTTCGATACTTTTACTCATTGTCTTCCTCGCTCCTATTTGATTTCTTGGCAGCTTAATTTTGAAATATTTCTTTTTTTTTCTTAGAGAGAAGCGGTTTTGTTATTTTATTATTCTCTTTTGGAGTTGTCAGTAGTTTTCTAGAGTTGGTCAGATTTTGCACCTTCCATCACTTTGACAACTCTTTCCACATCGTTAATTTTTAATGCATTTGCTAATTTCTTTGGTACCACTTCTAACAGCTGGTTGGTAGCCTTCCTTTCTTGAACAACTTTATCCTGTTTAGAACTCAATTTCTTTTACAGGTGATACTTATTTTTTCAACTCCGTCTTACTTCACTTCCTCTGATTCTCTCTCCCGCCACTCGGTTTCAGTCTCTTCTCTTAAATTATCTTGTTGCTGTTGTGTTCTTCGCATAAATATTACTTACAAGTTTTATGTGCCCTGTGGCTAGTATTGAGTAGAATTCATGCGACAGGGACTAGGACGGTTTGTCCTTGAAATTCTTTAAGCCCATCTTTCAGATGAAGTCATGTATTAAAGAGATGATACTCGATTGCTACATAACTGGCAAGTAATGTATCTTTAACTCTAGACACACTATAATCTAATTATAAGCACTTCCATGAACAATGTCTAGAACCGCTATTACCACTTTCATCACCAGGGTATATTTTGGTCTACTTGCTGGATTGAGTTTGGTTTGGTTTGGTTTGGTTTGGAGCGCTACGGTCTACTGTTTTGCACACGAGGGCTAATGAGACCGGGACCTAC
Organism: Pardosa pseudoannulata; assembly: GCA_032207245.1. Taxonomy (NCBI): domain Eukaryota; kingdom Metazoa; phylum Arthropoda; class Arachnida; order Araneae; family Lycosidae; genus Pardosa; species Pardosa pseudoannulata. The sequence continues at coordinate 86,894,966 of CM063504.1, forward strand.
TGCTTAAAGCCGATTCCGAACGGCTACGAACATCCATGCCATAATGGGATTCGAACCCACGAACTCCGGTACCGACGATCAGCGCCCTAACCAATCGGCCAGAGTTCGGCTGGATTGAGTTTGGAAAGCATCTATCTCTAAAAATGATCTATATTCGATTTAGTAAGGTCATGCAGCAGAAGATACTGCAAAAGTCACCACTCATTGTAGTGAAGGGATTTGCCCTTTACACCAAGTTCGGGAGAGAACATGGTAGTCCAGAGAATATAGTTCTTTAATGTTTAGCTTTTGAACGCTAAGGTCTGCTTTTTATCCTATGTGAAGGCTATTGAGACCATTTTTAAAACTGATTCCAAATAACTCTGAATATCCATGCCATCGGGAGAATTCGAATCTATAGACTCCGGTATCAAAAACAGTTCCCTAACATACGATTATTGTCCAGGTTTATTGGAGTTTCGATTCGGAACCACAACCGAATATGTGTTTTGATAACAGGTGTTTGGCAGCAGTCTGAAAGTATTTTTGAGTCCATTTCTTAAATTTTAGATTATCAAAGATTTACCGAAGACTTACAGTTTTTCGGTAATTTTCTGTCTCTTCACCACAACCTATCTTCCCTTTTCAAATAAGCTTTTTTGACTTAAGAATAAATATTCCTTGACACAGTTTTGTTGTAGTTATTCTAGGTCCAAAAAACCTTTCCCACTACTATGAATGCTGTTTTTTACTCCCATATGAAATACTTCTCCTTTTAGTTCTTCCAAAATTATAGAAAAATTTTGAACTGGGATAAAAGAGATATGAAAAAGAAAAAATTCGTAACAAATGGAATAACAAAAACAGAGAATGTTGTTTACGATTCGGTAATAATAAACATCAATTAATTGGAAACAACTATTTTCCCAAAGCACATACGTGTTTTTGACTATTTTAAAATTTTCAACGATTTGTTGAAAATACTTATTTAATGAATCCTTGAAAATTTTCAGAAAATGAATTTTACATCCCTCCTTTTTAAAATCACGGCAACCCATGTATTATCTCATATCAAGAATACTGAGACCTTACGGGATTAAAGCTCAATTTGAAGAACAATTGACAAACTAAGCACACACACACACACACACACATATATATATGTGTGTGTGTAACCTGGTGAAATATTATATACCGATTACACGGGAGAAATAGCCCATATTTTTAATTGCCAGGGCTTACAACTCAGCAGCATCAGAAAACGAAATCCAGAGTTTTGGAACTTCGCATTTTTTGAGAATCAAAGCGCATCAGTCTACCGACCGTTATTACAGTGCGATAGCTCTGCATAGAATGCTTTAAGAATGGATACATTTGTTACCGATGTTGGCCCGTAACAGGAGAATCACGTAATTTTGTTCCCACAAAATTTAAGATGGATCAACACTTCTTGGGAGGTAAGAATGAACCTTGATCATTTAAGTTAAATCGAAAACACACTGGCAGAAATTTAACTATTGCAGAAGCAATACCATTTTCCTGGGACAGCTGAAAAATGTAGCCAGTAGGCAGAAAAGTTGCGTTTATTCCAACGTTAGTTTTGAGAGATGACTAAAAGGAATTTAATTGGAGAGCATTCAATTATTCGACATTTTAAGGCTGGGAAATTAGGTATTAAAAGAGGAGAAGAGAAAAAAGAATTTTGTATATGTGTTTTGGGAGTAATAATTTTAATATATATATATGTGTGTGTGTGTGCGTGTGTGCGCGCGCAAGTCCGAACCCCAACTAACCGATTTAATTAAAAGAAACATTATTAGAAAAAAAAATGTACTACTCTTACAGCGTATTAGTGACTACGAAAATAATATACATTTTTATGCTTACAAAAGCATCATTTCTTGAAAATGTTAGTAAAAATGAGTCATTTCATTGTCTTTAATTTTAATGCAGCTTAGTGTCACATCCTATTCACGAATATTTGTGGATTTTTCTCTTTCAAAACAATCCGGATAGCTGGATTAGAACAACTGGAGCTCTGACGAATATAAGCTTGTGTAAATTAACTGATAAAGACATGTATATGCAATAAAGTGGGAAATGCAGCTAATTATCATAAGTCGTTTTAGCAGAGAAATCTTTATTGGAAGTTTTTTTCTGTACAGTTAAATATTGAGAGAGCTAAAATAGTTTCAATTCTGTTTCGACATTTGGTACTTTCTAACTTTAACTCTTAAAAATTTAATTTCAGATTGTACCTAATAATGCGGGGAACCCAGGCGCGTATGCTGAATTCGCCGCCGTGAATCAGGCCCTGAATACACCGCATAAAACAAAGCACACTCTATTTCACAATAGAAATGGCCATAAGCTACAAATGAACAAATTGGACTAAAATTTCTGCAATTAAATAGAGTAAGAGAGATTTTTTTTTAATCTGAAGATATGGGGAAAAGGAATAAAAAGTCCAACGTTTTTTTTTTTCTCTGCTATCTTGAGTGAACATGAAACGTCAGCTAGTTCATTCTGAAAAAGGAAGATCAAAAGAACATTTGAAAGCCGTTTTTACTGAATCTGCACAGATCATAATCAAATTCTAATCTTTTCATGAATCGGAAGAACAGCTGAATAAATATAACAAATATTCATGCCATAAATTAATGCAACTCAACTCTACACTCAGAGACTTTAGTAGTCCTTTCTTTCTTCTTCTCTTACTCTGTATCGGTTGCATTGCATTCCACTTCCCCACCTTTACATTTTTTTACTCCCAAATTTTAATACAAATACAGTAGCATAATATGAAAAAATTTTATTTTAAGTAATATAGTCTAGACTAGAAGTTTTCAGACTTTTTCAGACATGGAATAACTTTGAAATTCAACGCGGAACACTAAATTTTATCTCGCAGTTATATACTACATTTAGTAAATATACTCACAAAATAGAATTGAAAATACAAGGTAATTCCATCATATAAAAGTACAAACATTAAATTTCATAGTTTATTTATTTATTCCTCTAATTTTACAATGAAAGTAGGAAATACGTGAAAAAATTTTAAATAAATTTAAGTCAAATATTAGAGATTTATAATTTGTTATTTTATTGACATTTACTACATTTGCTACAAATTTTTGTTATGTATTGCGGAACAGAAATTTAACAAGAAGAGTAAAGGGTGTTTTGATTTTTACAGTGGGATTTCAGGTAATTGAAACTGAATAATATCTCGACTGAATGTTGACTAAAATGCAACTGATTTGAAAAGCTATTAAACAACCAGTTTTACATGCAATAAGAACGTCTTCCTATAATTCTGGAAAGGTGTTGAAGCCTTTAATTGCTTCTGCAAACAAGAAGACAGTGAGTCCAGCCTCTGTCTGGCTTCGTGTTGTCTCCTGTTAACTATGACGTAAATTTGTTCTGTCGGCTGGTGGACGAGAAACTGACACAACAGAATGCGGACTACCTTTCAAACATTCTAACTGGTCGGTGAAGCAAGATATAAATCCGATTTTTTTTTCTTACAAATCGAAATTGCAAAAAGTGTGTAAAGTAGTGTTCAAATTTTTGTCCCATTTTGTTTGTGAAATATGTTTTATAAAAATAATTTTTAATTTCAAACATAATACTTTTTTACTTAAAACTTTAACGGATCCCAGATTAAGAAATTCTGGTCTACACAGATTTTCAAACACCGAAATTTATTTAAAGAAGAGTGATTGTTCAAGATTTAAAGAAATCTGTGGTTTTATTTCAATCGTGATTAAATTTTGCGCTCTTGACTTTCAAAACAAAAGGGAAGTCTCTAAGTAGTGTGTCTAAACAAGGTTTAAAAAATTCATCCTCACAGGGTCTACACTATATCACTGCGATCACGACACTCATATTACACGTCGCTGTTGTTGCAGTGGAAGTGTATGCAGGGCTGAATATGAAGCGATTGAATTAACTGCGCCCAAACGACCTTGGGCGAACGATACCCGATTGGTTAGGGTCCTGGCCTTCGGTACCGGAGTTCATGGGTTCGAATCCCACTGTGGCATGGATGTTCGTAGCCGTTCGGAATCGGCTATAAGCTGTAGGTCCCGGTCTCATTAGTCCTCGTGTTGCAAAAAGTTGACCGTAGCACTCCAAACCAAACCAAAACGACCTTGAGGGTGTAAGCACTTATAAAACTTTTAAATATGGTAATATTAAGAAAGTAAGTATCCATATTATAAAAAATGCAGTTTCTTCTTTTTATCTGAAAACTTTTAAACAACATTGATTTAGCAAACTGATCTCACGTCTATCCATAACAGCTGTTATAAAAGACACTAGTCGGCCGAGAAGCATAGAACATGACATCCAATAAAATATTGTCATACCCATTAACAGTTGTAATATTTAGTACTGATCTTTTACTGCAGAAATTTTTCAACCCTAATGATATAGCATTGATTGGAATAACTGGATTCTGTAATAATTAAATATTTGTGAAATATATGTGAAGGCGGTGCAATAGTAAAATACGAAGCTCCCAGTTCTCCATGGTTTTCAAGCCACTGACAACTTACAAATTGGATTGTGGCAACGGAGGAGAAGCTCTCGCCAGAGAGTAAAAGAAGACGATTGATTGGTCTAAATCAAAATTAGAAACGACTGTTCCAATGTATTTAATAATATTTTACATTTTATCGGAGATTTTTTTTGTTTTGTTTTGTTTTTGTGTTCAAAATTAAATGTTCGTGTTGTTATGATATTTGAGTTCGTTGCAATTTTTAACATATATTTTAATATACAATACGGGTATTACCTAAAATCTAACTATAAAAATTAGCAGTGAATAAATTAAGTACTTAAATTTTAAAAGATGATACATATAACTTACATTTTAAATTTTTGATCAGTTCCACGTTTATTTGATCCGAGCTTGGCGGTACATACCGTATTTACAGGTGTTTAACGCGGACTTTTTATTTAATAAATTTAGAACATATATTGATAGAGAGCATTAGGCATAGATTAATTTTTACTCCTTTCTGTAATTGCGCAATACAGTATAATAAAGACAGCTATTGATGAAAGAAAATTAAAAGGTAAATATTTTACTCAAAAGAAGTACTGCTCCGTCTAAATTTCATTACTATTATACTTTTTATACAACACTGCAAGCAACGTTAATTATGAACTTTGAAGGTCGAATTTCGGACTAGAGGCCCCGTTCCCAATTTCTGTGGCATATTGCACTACTTGCTACTAAAATGCTTCAGTATAACTACACTGCTCAAAACAAATAAAAGATACTGAAGCTGTAAGTGAATCTTGCAGCAGGGGAATTGTTTAGATGACTGATACTAGATCAACAGACATAGTAAGCTACATGAGAACAAAACTATAAGTTTGGAAGAAAACGTGCTGTTTAATTCATTTACAAAAGGAATTAAAAATCACAAATAGTGAATACGAGAAAAATAATTAAAAAGGTGTATACTTGAAAGAATATCGTTTTTGGTAGGAGGTATGGTTTCACCAGACGACCAGGAACGTTGAGCACTTCTGAGGAGTATAAAGTCAATGAGGCTATTAATGAGGAGCTGTGTATTCTGTCTCCGAAGTGTCTCCAATTCTGGAAATGTCACAGTATGTGATCTCAAAACTCTGGAAGAGATTTTAAAGTACGGGAAATGTTACTCGACGACCAGTAAAGGCCGACGAAGAATAACGACAGTGCGACAAGATTGATTTTTAAAAACAGCGCGACGTCAGAGTCGTAGTTGTGCCAGAGAGCTAGGTTAAGTGCTCACAGTTGTCAGAGTTTCGAAGCAAACTGTTTACAGGAGACTTGTGTTGGTCTGTATACCATACGACCAGCAGTTTGCATTCCCTTCCCGCCTACACATAAACGCACTCGTTTAAACTGGAGTTTAGCACGGTGAGCCAATGTGGTTTTCAGTGACAAGTTTTGCTTTAGTTTGAACAGAGATTCTCGTCGGATAACGTTGTAAAGAGAACTTGGGACACGTTATTACTGAAAAACATCAAAGTGTAGACAGGTATTTGAAGGATGGCTACACAGATATTCACATCGTTAAGCCGTGGTCTATTGCTGCTACAAAGAACATGGATGAAAAATACTTGACCTAGACCCTTATGTACGCTTGTATCGGGGTGCTGTTGGTTCTGGATAGGTATTCGGAGATAATCATGCTCTATGTCACAGTGCGGTCCCAGTGGATCACTCCTTTGAAAGTAAAATATCCACCACATGCAGTAGCTGGTTTCCTCTCCTGGTCTTAATCCCATCGAGAACGTGTGGTATAAGCTCGGAAGACGACTTGCCACTAATCCGAACCCACAAAACTCAGTTACAGACTAGCTCGCCATAACGCTTGGAACTCTTAGAGGTCCCAACTCGTCTCCAATCACATAGCCAATATGTGAAATCATTTTGCTACATGCATGACTGCCACAGGCGACCATGCTTATTACACTGTCAAATCACCTATTTAATTTTTTAACTAAGTGTAAGCTATTCATCTACGCATTTTCTTTGGATAATAAAAAATTAACAAAACATTTCTTTAGCTTTGCTTTCTTCTTTTATAATTGTATTACATTTATACCGTTTCCCGCCAATCTGACTTGTATTATTTTAAATATTTATATAAGCATGATTGATATTCAAGTTTTTGGACATCAGTGTGTACTGTAAGCCTGAAAACTAATAGCCCAGATAAAATCGGGGAGGTTCTTGGTCCAATAATAGAAATGATTCGTTTGAAAAATTATTCGTTTTTGAACTGAACCTAGAAAAGGTTCAGTTCAAAAATGATTTCTTCCATGGATTGAATGCCATTCCATTACTAAAGTACCAGCGTCCTAAGGATAATTCATCTGCGTTCCAATATTACGGAACGTTATTTATGAAGAGGTTTTCTAAATGAAGAAATATGACAAGAAAAAAAAATTAATGTCATAATATGGTTATTTTTTTCAATCAATATTAAACATTTCTCTCGCAATATACTTATTTAAACGCCTCAAATTTCACAGGAAATATATCAAATGAAGATTCAATTTACATCATAACTTTCTAGTTTGTTTCTAGTCTAGTTCTAGTCTTACATGAATTTCTAGTTTGTTTAAAATGCAATAAATTTCCTTAAAATACTTCTAATTTATTCTTTTATTTGAATTGGAATTTAAATATGCAGAATTTCAATAAAAAACAATTAAAGGCTAGTGTTATAGTAAATTATTACTCTTGAAAATACAAAAATATTTCATGTTTTAACCTTTTATGTTAAATAAACGTCTAATTTTTGTATTATTTCTATGTAATGCAATAAACCGATAAAAATTATACAAAAAATTAAAATAATTTACCAAACGTCGTACTCATAAGTACATAAAACTTATGAGGCCTCCGTTATTACTATCTAATTTAAATGTGGTCTCTAATGGTAAAAAGGTTCACTCCCTCTGGACAGTAAAGCAACGTTTGCCTGTTGCTCGGGAGACCGATTTTAAAACGACGTATAATCGAAATTTTAATAAACAGCTTTCATCATTGCAAATTTATCTAAAAGTAGTAATTTTAAAGGCTTCTAAGCTTAGCACTAGTATATTAGTACATAGTATTGAAAAGAGAAATAATTAAATTTTAAAATTAAGCATTTATCATAAAAGAGAGAAAAATCATATCTTTATTGCATATCTTGAATACTAATTATATCATTTATGTGCATGGAGTTATGGGTTTAAATTAAAAAATAATCGTCGTTTGACATACTACTTGTCTGTGAATATTAAATGCAGCAGTATGAATCAAATTAAATATATTGGAATTTTTTCACTGTTAGAGATAAAAATTAAATTTAAAGTTTCTTAACAAAAAATTTGCGTTTAGAAAAGAAAAAACGGCATATATCCGAAACCTTGCGTCATATAATGAACGATTTTATGATTGCGACAGGTGTTACAAATGCTTCAGGACTGTGATAACACGTTCTGGAAATGCAAATGAGGATAAAGAGTTAAATCTGTGCAATAAATGTCTGAGGTAATAGGGAGGATAAAGTGACTGTAAATATACGAAAATAGTAGAAATAAGAAGTTTTATATCCAAATGAGGATCTTTATCTCAAAACCATGTTGGTTCATATATTTTTTTTCCATTTTCCCAAAATTTCTAAATTTAAGGAAATGAAGGAAAAGTTTTTATCACATAATAGAGGACAACAAATTATACACAGATGTGCAAAAATCAGGAAAAAATATATAAACTGCTCTTTATTTTTGATTTACAGATAAATGTGTAATTCATACAAATCTACAGTTCTACTTTCTAAATAAAATTTACAGTAACGAAATTTTGCATAATCCACCTTCAACCAAACTAAGAGAAAAATTAATATCTACCTAAGATTTTGGATGTGGAAAAAATAGGGAAAATCTTGTCTCCTCATAAATGAAGCAATTGTTTGTTGTCATCTGCACAAAGTTACAGGCAGCACGTGGAGCTTAAGTAAGTTAGATTAGGAAAAATTAAATTGTCTTAAAAAATTTTACAAAAGATTCCACATTTGAACCCATTAACTCCCAAATCATTCCAGCTGAATATATATTGATGAATATCTTAAATCTAGTAATGAATCTCCTAGATGGAAAAAAATGAAATTTAAACGATTTTGGAAATTTACGGCCTATTTTCAACAGAGATGAACTTTATATATATAAGATGCTGATTTTTAGCTGTTATTCGCAAGCCTGCCAGACTCATTTGGTTGCCCCTAACACGCAAAAATTACTAAAACAACTTAAATAACATAGTAGGAACTTAAATAATATAGTAGGAACTTGAGAATTTGGAGATTTCTTACAGGGTTATCATCTACATTCACTGCAAAGGAAAAACTGCTCCAAGAAATCCTAAAAATTCTACAAACTATATTTTAATTGTCCTCAAAAATGGACTCTAAGCATTAAAAGATTAATTTGTAGCACAATATAGGAGTTATAATAGATTTATACTATTTAGCTTAACATGATGTAGGCAACATTATGTTCTTTAAAACTGGCAAAATGACAATACTAGTAAACATATCTGATCTGCATAAAATCTTAATACTAGAAGACAGTTCATTATACTCAGATTGAAGATGAGTAATAGAAATAAATACAGAAAAAGAAAATTAGTTATTAAAAAAATTCACTGATAAACATGTACCAATTCGTTTAGTGTTATCTCCTTAAAAAGTAAACAAAGCACAACTTCTTAAAACACACTGAGAAAACTTTGAACTTTATTATAAATACACATGAATAAATATATCAAGTTTTTAAAGGGTACTTACAGAAAAGATTGACTGCATTAAATATTTGTACTTTCATTTCATAAATCAAGAGTTAATAAGTAAAAAAATTTTACAAGCAATGCCCTTAGGGTGCCTAGTGGCTGGTGGTTAGGGTCTTCATTTTAATTGTAGAATTGATACTAAATATATATTAAACAGTTTCATATATATTGAGTGAAAATATCCAAAATATTTCTACAAAGTACAAAAAACATGCGATTATTAGATTACATGTTACAGTAAAGGTTGATTCAAGCTATACTTCATCCAGGCGAGAAACAATCAAGGCCAACAAGAGGGTTACACAAACAAGGCAAACACTCAGTCCTTAGATCTCGCTGGTGCCCATAATTGATATTTTATATACTTATTTTTTAATCTTTTTTGTTTTATATTTTTAAAAATACATTAATTTTAGTGTTTGAAGGATAAGTTTGATTTAGAACATTATAATCAACTATTTGGTATGCAAAGACTAATGAGACCGGGACCTACTGCTTCTTCTATTGACTATCTTCTATTATTAACCTACTATTCTGAGTAGCAACAGAGAAACCATAGAAGCTAAAGGAATTGAAACTATAGACTCCAGTTTAAAGAGGAAGCACCTTACCAATTTGGACAATGTCCAGCTGGTGTTTAAAGGAATTAGTTGGTTAAGCTTCTAAGGAGACTGAAAGTTAGGAACATCTTTCTTTAGTTATTAGAGGATTCCTTTTATCTTTAACTCAAAAACTCCACCTATTTCACTGGCACATTTTAGGGATTTGGACATAGGAATAATAAATTTTCCTTCCACAGTAATATTTTATAAGTAACAAATCATGAACTCACATGTTTGTATGTGAATATCAATAAAAGAAAAAAAGTTGACTTATAATTCTATTTTTATTTAATAAAAATCCAATTTTAATTGAAAAAAAGGAGAGGCTGAACTTTAATATATGGAAAAAGGGCATAACCAGACAAGTCCCTTGGGGCCTTATTTGATTCTCAAAGATTATCATAGTTTTTTTTTTTTTTTTTTTTTTTTTTTTTTTTTTTTTTTTTTTTAAATATGTTCACTCTGCATCTGACCAGGAAGGTTTCTTGGTCCTCTTTGAACCTTGGAGCTAGAACATTGCTGTACATATTTTCTCAAATGGTCAAAGAGAGGAAGACATTGGTTGATCATGCATTGTGCCACATAAATAAAAATATCATTGTAGCTTTTTTAAGGAATGGAAACTATTAATGTGTAAAAAACTTTATTTAAATAACATAAAACATATTAGTTGATAGTGATAGTCCCCAATGTAACTGTTAAGGAATGTGTCCTCCCCTGGGCATGCACACATAGACATATAAATGGTTCTTTGATATAATCATTATCAAGTTACAACTTAGCATTTTCTTCTCAAAGTCTGCCAACATTTTACCTAGACAGACTTTTTGCAGAATGATCTTTTAAAAAAGATACCAAGTGGACCAGCTAGAGACTGAGTACAGAGACAGTCATACACCAAACTGGGTAAATAAAGCTGTGTGGCCATCCAGGCTTTTCCTGTTGACTGTGTGAAGATCCAAAGTATCAAGGCACTCCACCTGAGCAACTTCCATTCAAGTGACCTCTGCACTGCTGGTGCTACTAGTGAGTGAATGTAGCAGAATAGTGAGCAAGGGAAGAATTTGGAATAAGACTGGATCCTCAAACTGACCTCTTGGTTATGGAATTAGTGAGGTTGGTACAAACTACACGGGCAAAAATAAGGACTACAATTCTTGCAGTGGAAACAAATGGTTGTTATACTTACAGATAGTTACCAGCTGGCCAAAAAGAGAAGATAAGAATTTTTTGTGGGCATTTGTCATAATCCTCGGTCTCAGAACCAAGAGTTCAAGAGTAATTGTGAGCCACAGAGACAGCTCTAGAGAGGTTTCCTTATGAAATTGGCTTTTTTTCCCTAGGGACCAGGGAAGTTATAAAACTTTTGTACTTTTTATATTCTCAGGAATTACACTTGATTCCAAAGAATTCCCAGAAACTGACATGCAGATGCACAAAATTATAAACTGTAGTAAAATTAAATTAGTACCTTCTTTAAAAGTCGTTATTTATGCCAGAACAAAAAATGAAGCTGAAGCAAAAAAAAAAAGTTTATTTTGTATTGGTAATGCACATGGCCACCTCTCCTCAATGATGGTGGACATGTTATGTGATAAATACTTCCAGGATCTGTACATAGAAATATTAAATATTTTCTTATTTGGTACATCAATACCTTATAGGACTTAAACCAAATCTTCAACAATTTTGGACTATAATAAAACTGCCCCTTAGCCTCGGTTGTTAGATTTAAATTGTAATTATTATAGCCCTGCCTCACCGTACAACTGTTCACACTGAAGAGAGCAATCTGGAAGAAAAATCTTTAATTGTGGTCTGGTTTGTTTTGGAACACTACAATCTACTTTTTTGCACACAAAGGCTATAATTAGACATGGACCTACTGTTTCAAGTGAAATGGATATGAATAAATAACCATGTCAGGAGTGGTATTTGAACCAACAAACTTTTCCTTAACTTTGAATGAAAATTTAGAAAATATATACATAAAAAGCAATCCATTCAAAGACAAAGGTCTTACAATTTTCAACAAACAGGAGTACAAATATTATCTCAAATTCCTTATTATCTATAATTATTAATATCTAATAAAAATAACTAATTTTTAATTTTTTTTTAAATTTTGGTGGAATCTCTAGAATGGTTGTGGTGTTCTCGGGAAGGGAAAAAAAGGACAGGGAATCAGAAACCCTACACAAAACTCATGGCCTCATGCACTACAGAGGAAGAGTGAGATGCTGGTAAGGCATATTTTTAATAAGAGGCTCCCAGTCATACTATGGTATGTACCATGTATGACATTTTCTGTATATTTAGATAATTCTGTTCAGAAACTGTTAAAAATTTTAAAAAAAATATTTTGACTATGTCTTATTGTCACATGCTATTAGTTATATTTTGAATGAAAGCAAGAATATAATTTTTACACTTTAATGACCCATGACCTCTGTCCCATCACAGGAAATGCCTTCCACAACTAAAAATTTGTCTGCCCCTGAACTAAAAGAAATTTCATAGAAGTGTGTCTTAAAATTCCTAGGTACACTTGGTGGCTACCATTTGGTGTGAGCATAATGTAATGAGAATTATCCTTGATGAATCGATTGGTGATCCAGAAGCAATAAGTAGACACTTTTACATAAACAACCTCAGATATAGTAAATAAAACTTCAACATAGCTAATAAGTATATCTAAATTCTTTAACAGAATTTTCTTCTGCTTTCTGCCTTATACAAAAACCTGCAATTGCAATTCAGATTTTCAAAGGAATTAATTTAAAGTATGTAATTTAACATACACTATCATATAAAATGAAATTCACAATACAAAATTCTTTAATATAGTCATTAAATTGTTTTCTCTGCAACACTTAATATCATATTAGATATCTATTACTGGACATTGGATAGATTGATATATAAATCTTGTACAGATTATGAATTTGATATTCATGAATTACTAAGTTTATTAATGAATACTTATTTCTGAGGTTCTATAGTAAATTCAACATTTTTTAAAATATTCTTTTTGAAAAAAAAAATGGGAAAAGGAAAACCAATTACTAAACTTTGAACAAAAAATAAATAAATATATATATATATATATATATATATATATATATATATATATATATATATATATATATATATATATAAATATTTAACAATCTAGTGAGAAAACACCTAACAGATGCAACATCTCATTTTTATTTAAGTAGAAGAGTGAATACACAATCTGAATAAATTTAGCCATTTTTCTACAAATTGAGTTATAAGAGCACTGTATATTTGACAAGAAAAAATTTCATATACATGAAAACTATAGAAAATGTTTAATATGAAAAGATGGTTTTGTATTATCCGTAATTAAAATGAAAATGCTAATTAATTTTGAAATATGAAAAAGTTATTTACAGAACATACAACAAAGCAACATTAACATAAAAACTGAAGCACAAAAGTTTTTTTATACTTGTTTTATTTTTACAAAAATAACTCATATACAACTATAAATATACAGTAGCAAATATTCAGCATTTTTTTTTCATAAAAAAAAGTCAAAGAAAGAAGCATTAAAGCTGTTTATTTTAATAACTATTTTTCTATATATAATACTATGCAGTTATTTAGTACATCAAAAAAATTACGTACCTTGAAAAAGATAAATAATAATTATCAATCATCAATAATTATAGAAAATATGTCTATCATTTTAAAATAATGGTTATAATAACCAATAATGGAACTCAAACAAACTTGGAAGGATATAACAGTTACATATATTGTACATTAATTTTCCAAATATAAAACCCTTTAGGCAGCAGCATCAAAAAATGTATCGATTGTATTAGAAATGTCGCTAGGTTTGTATTTGATATACTTATCAATATTTTTGGTAAAACCAGCATCAATATACCTGAAATAAATAAGTAAGTAATAAGATATAAACTCAAACCAATGAATTCATAAAAAGAAAAAACATGCATCATGCATCAAACAATTTTTAACTGTTGTGCTAAAAATATTATAAAACATTACTATCTGCATCATTATCCAGACATCAGTCAGGGTTATTAAGGTTCCCAAATGAAAGATTATATTTATTTCAAAAATAAAACAATTTAGTTTCATAAAACAAATAACACATTTTAATTTTTTCATAAAATTAAACATATCACTACATTCTACAATTTATCATAGACTAATGGAAAAATAACATTTTTGTCAGATTACTTAGAGAGAACCAAATTACTTATAAAAATATTAGGGCACAATTTCATTAAAGTTGATCATAGATAATCAAAGATTTGTTACATTTGTATAGTAAATAACCACTGATTAGCTCTAATTGACTATAATGAGAGTGAGCCTAAGCATGTGGCATGAATAAAATGTTAAATACTTTTAATTTTCCAAACAAACACACCAATACTTTTAGCAACTGAATAGATTAGCATGAACAAAAATGGCAAAGTGAAAGTAAAAAGAAAGAAATATACTAGACAGAAATAGATATAACTAAATAACTAAACTAAACCTAAAAAATGCAGTATATTTTTATAAAATAACAGCATAACATGACTTCACAAGGCTGTCTTTTATAATCCATATATATTTTAATATGCAATCTAATTTTGAATATCTTAAACACTTCTGGGGGTGTGGAGTTGCTTTCAGGACTGTTCTAGATGTGTGTGCATCAAATACCTTAAACTCAGGCTGCAAAATTTAGAGTTACCAAAATCAGTCAGTATTGTGTAAAGGGGAAGTTATCTGTGCATGGTCAAAAGCATTATCCTATAATTTTTGTCCAATACAGAAAATACAATAAACTAACATATTATTATCAATTTTATAATAAAAATTTCCTCCCAAATTTCCTTTAAATGAATATTATTACATTCAAAACTTGATGTCAGAAAACTGTACAAACAGTTCTTTTCAAGTTGGCCACTCAACAGTAAGGCACTATCACTGGCTTATTATGTTGATTTACTTAATATTATTTTGACAAGTTTTTTCAGGCACACATGAAATCCTGCATGTAGGCACTCAACTTCAGCTCCCTCTTCAATCACAGAACTGACACTGTCTGTTCTATTTACACACTGAAGAGCCAAAAAACTAGTATAGGCATGCATATGTAAATATAAAGAGATAAGGAACCAATCAAAATATGGTGCTGCAATTGGCAATGCCTATATAAGGCAATTGTCTGGCACAATTGTTAAATTGGTTATTGTTGCTACAATGGCAGGTTATCTATCAAAAGTTAGGTGAGTTTGGAAACATGTTGCCTGATCTGACGAGTCTCATTTCAAAATGCATCAAGCGGATGGACATGTACAAGTATGGAGACAACCTCATGAATCCATGGACCCTGCATGTCAACACGGACTGATGGAGCTGGTGGAGGCTCTGTGATGGTATGGGATGCATCAGTTGGAGTGATAAGGGACTCCTGATATGTCTAGCTATGACTGACAGGTGACCATATAAGCATCTTGTCTGATCACCTGTACCCATTCATGTCCATTGTGGATCCTCATGGATTTGGGGAATTCCAGTAAGACAATGTGATACCCCAGATGTCCAGAATTGCTACCAAGGGGCTCCAGGAACACTCTTCTGATTTTAACACTTCTGCTGGCCACCAAAATCTCCAGACATGAACATTATTGAGCATATCGGGATGTCTTGCAATGTGCTGTTCAGAAGAGATTTCAACCACCTCATACTGTTATGGATTTGAGGATACCCTTGTAGGATTCATGGTGTAAATTTACTCCAGCACTACTTCAGACATTAAACAAGTCCATGCTGTGTCATGTTGCAGCACTTCTGCATGCTTGCAGGGGCCCTACACAATATTAGGCAAGTGTGCCAATTTTTTTTGCTCTTCTATGTATTATAACAATATTTTCATTCATAATTTTAAGTTAAAATAATGGTACACTAATACTACATTGTTGCTCCTATAGACATTGTGAGAATATTTAAGTCACAATGTAAATCTTATGCATGATGTATCATTATTAAGCACTACAGAGTGGTTAGTGACCAATGTTGAAGGATATAAACTAGGTAGAAAATATGTTAATAAAAAAGCCAAATCTTCTAATTCCACCATACAAAATTTTATAACTCTTAATTTAAAATGTGAAAGTTTGCCTAAAAAACACTGCACACTAACTTAAACAAATTGAAAGACAAAATGTGTAAAAAGTACTTTAAATGAGATAGATTTATTTAAAATGACAATCATTTACAAATTTCTCTTAAATTTTAGCTATGACTTACTTTTCATAAAACATGGTATATTTGGGAAGAATGAACTCTTTGTTATCCCTTTTCAAACTTTCCCTTAGTTCAACATCAGGCACTGCATAAGCTTTTTGAGTCCTGGTAATTTCTTCCATTTCCTTATTAAAACCAGCAAATTTATCTTTAATATTTTGCTTGTCTTTATCTCTTAACTGAAATGAATATCAGAATGTAAATTTTAATTAAAAAGGGAAATGATTTACATGCTCTTAAAATTTAAAATACTTATAAAAAAACATTTTTGGGGCAGATTTTTTTTATTTTTTACATAATGATATACATGAAGATCTTGAGTAGATAAATATGAAAATAGGAAACACCCTGGCATATCATATATTATGCACAGAACTATTTTTATTTACCACTCAGATGAAAAAAAAAAGGTGTATAAAGATATACTCAAATTAAACATAACAGAAAAAAATATTTTTATTTCCACCTTTTTTTTGCAAATTTTAGAAGAAAAAAAAAGACTGATGTGGACTCATGACTTCTTTGTACACTTACTTTTTTTTTTCTTGTATGATATTAATATATATTATTTATAATATATTAATATATATTATTTATATTCATTTATAATTTGAGCATTCCTTTAAAAGTTCAAAATGTACTTTATTATACAAGATAACAGAGTTATCTGTGTAGAACTCAGTACTACTATCTGATGGTGACTAGCAACATTAATATCTGTTACAGTGGATTTTTTTATATGCAGATATTTCGTTACAAATTGAAATTTTTCACAATCACTATACTTTCTTTACTTTGCACCACAAAGTAATAAAACAATAAAAATCCAAAAATATGTTTGGCAAATATTATACTTTTATTTATTTTTTTAAGTGGACTTAAAAAGCAGTGTTTCGACTTAAAATATTTTGCTTTTGCTGCATTTGATTAGATTGCTATATTTCTCTTGCATTGTTGTAGACTAGTAGTGTTGAGTTTGTTATACTGAAATTTTTTGTTATATGAAGTGTAAATTGCAATAAAAATGTGAGGTGCACAACTATATATAGCAACAGTCAAAAATACAAAAATTTAGCATTCTATGGCTAATTACTTTTTAACTATGCTCAGAAGAATTAATACTAATTTTATTTTAATTTCTCCTTATTTAAAGTGCTGTTTGCACTAATAAGGGAGGTGCACAAACAGAAGTTGAGAGAACCTTAAATATAACATTTAAATTTACTACATTGAATGGTTTTGAGTTATACCTGGCAGTATTAATATGTTAAGTGAAATTTCTCAGTATAAGTTTTAATTACAATTAAAAAAAAGGACACAATAAGATTTTAAATGCATGTACATACAAATGTATGTACATATGCACAGATATCACACAGAATCTAGTCAAAATTCATTCAGGGATAGTCAAAATGGTTATTTAAAGTTTCAAAGTTAAAGTTTCCTTGTATGTACATACAAATGTTTTACCAAAACTAGTCCACTGAATTCAGGTATGGTCAAAATGGGTATTTTCTGTGAAATCTTAGGGGCAAAAAGTTTTGCAATTACAAGATTTTCTTTACTTCACACTAGGAAATAAAAATGAAGAGGAAGTAAAAAAAATCTTATTCATATCACCTTCATTCCAGTAGGGACTTGAGAGGCAGTATTCAGAGAAGCTCTAGCTTGTGATATAGGTTTATCAACCTCCATAACATAATGCAAGACACGACTCCAACTGAAACATTTAAAATCTATTAATGTCTAAATCTTCTTAGATGACATGTAAACAGAAACTATGTAAGCCCAATACTAAAATACTGAAATTATTACATTTTAATTTTGTTATAACACTTACAAGGATATGAGTACATCCCAAATTAGCTAAAGAATATGAAAACTTAAAAATAACAACTTCATACTTTTTTAAAAATTCTTTAAAACAGTTTTACTATTACTAGAATAAATTAATCATATTTTTTTTACAAAAATGCAATACTTAAATATAATTGTCCTCAACTTTGTTTGAATACCTGGTAAAGTTTATTTAAAAAATTTTGTAATGTATTATAGTAATATTTATAAATCAAAAAGAGGAGAAAGTTTATGAAAATCATTCAAATAAACTATAAATAGGTGTTTATATAAAATTAATTTTTACTTATTCAAATTTACATCTTAGATGTTAATTTCTTGAATTATTATACAGACTGTTTCTAGTGATGAAATTAATATATAAATATATTTTTGATAAAACCCTTTTAGTTAAATACTAAAAGTTATCCAAATTTTAACCAAAATACATCCCAAATTAGCTACAGAATATTAAAACTGAAAAATAACAACTTCATACTTTTTTAAAAATTCTTTAAAACAGTTTTACTATTGCTAGAATAAATAAACCCAAAATTTAACCAAGATATGGGGAAAAAACTGATGAGAGAATTTTCAACTATTTTTGTAGGTTTTCCTTCAATGAAGTTTTAACCTGTGAGGATGCATGTTTACCGGAGTTATGCAAAAACACACACTGGGCCTCAAAGTCTCTGTGCACATTTTCTGAGAAAAATATCAACAAAATGCTTTTGATGATGAACAGAAAATTTGTATTGCCAAATATACTTTATTAAAAGTCTAAAATATATTTTGGATTATTTAAAATATTAATTTTTAAAGGCATTTAGGACTGTAGATTTTTATTATTATCATTGCAAAAGCACAAACATAAGACACACACAATTTGAAAATTTAAATCACATTTCTTTATTTCATATTTATATTTCATCATTTTAATCAAACTATGAATTACTGACAGCATCTCTCCTCTTACCAAAAATACTAAATAAAAATGCAAAAGTGTATGTGCATGCACTGGGTCTCTGGAGCCCAAATAAATTAAAAGTATCTCTTTCTGAGAAAAATATTTGGAGTAAATTGCAGATATCATGTTATTGAAATCTAGAAGACCTAAAAGACAGCTACTGAAAACTTGGGAAATTTATTTTTATTGGATGATTTTGGGTGGAATGTTTTTATAACACTCGGGCCTCAGAGTCCTGGTGTGCACCGTTATGGGTTAATAAAATCTTATTGATCATTGATTATTTAATGGCTAATAGGCTGATTAATTTACAGGACTATATGAGATTACTTTATTTAATTTTTATAAAGAATTAAATTTAATACTATTAAGTATTTAAAGTGCATTATAAGTAGCAATGATTTTTTATGTAAACTTGCTTCTAAACCATTATAAATAAATTAAAATTACCTTTGTGAATATACCCTCTTTTGATCCCTAATCTGATCACTGTAATTACTTTCAATACCAGAATTATGCAAATGAACTATTTCAAGTAAGCATGTCCTAAAAGTGAGAGAAAATAATAAAATGAATGAATGACAAGTTTATAAATTATCCCGTACATAATTCTGAGCCAATTCACAACTATATCAAAAAGATTCATATCAATTTAAATACAAAATCTAAAACACCAAATTACTGCTGTCATACATTGCAACATAAAAGAAGTAAAACAAGTAGAATTTAGACAATAACTTCATAGTAATTTAATGTATGACAATACAGTCTTTAAAGAATTAAATCTCAGTTAGCAGAGTCTCCACACTAAGTAAAACTCCAGATTACCCATTTCACATGGTTTTAAGCTCAATTTGAAAACCATTTAACTATCTACCCAATTCTCTTACATTGGTTTTAAGTTACTTCTTTTCATAGCAAAAAAGACCTATACAAAGCCCTTTATATCCAATACTCTTGAAATATGCTGTGATTTATTAATTTTTATCTATATACATAAAGAAGAGTATAAGTGTGTGTGTTCATAGACACACTGTGAGGAAATGACAAGAGCAAAATGTATGAAATTTGTTGTCTGAATACTTCATGATACAATGCAAAACTACTAAAAAAACCTGTTCTTAAATTCAAATTAATTTTTTGTTTATTTTGTGTTTTATGGATTTTTTATAATATTTTCATCCATCTTCCTCCACAAGCTCCAAACAAGTTATCATGCAATCGAAATCTGCATATCAACTTAAATTTCATTATTTATTTTCAGATAAATATTTTTGAAAATTTGTAGAACATACCACCATTTTTTTTTCTTTTCTAATTTCCAAAGAGTAGTCACTTTTTACTTTGATAAAGGATAATTTCATTTAAAATTATGATATGGGAAACATTGTCTGTAATGACGTTTTGAAATTTTTAACCAGTTAAACATTGAAGTATCTACTTTGTTAAAAAGGAAAAAATATATATAAAAAACAAATTACATAATTTATAACTTTTTAATTCTGAAATGTAAATGGCAAGACTATTCAGTATGCTTTTTAGATAATCTCTTAAAAATCATATGTACTTTTCTATTGGAATAGAGTAAAAATAAATCATCCTATATTTCCAAATGTAACATTATTATTGCTTAGTTTACATTTTTTACTAAGAAACAAAATTAAAGCAACTAGTATTTGATATAATACATCTTTGATTTGGTTCAATATCCTTTAGTTACCTTATACTTAACTCTTCAATGAATCAGCCTGACTTCGGGACCATGGTCTACAGTTCCAATCTCTGTTTTTGAGACCAAGGTCCTTAGGGAAAAAGCCTAAGTCCAGGTAATATGGTCAACCTTACCACAGAGCCCCCTCCCTTGTGAATTGTAGAAGGAGTTCTTCCTAATGGGGTCTAAACTAGTGTCTTCCCAAAATCTTCGGAAACTCACTGTGATTGAGTTTGTATTGGACTCAGGAAAAAGATCATACCGTTTCAAGAAATCAATCCTGAATCATGGAGTGACCCTGAACCCATGGATGAATGATCAAGTACTCCATTTTTCAGGCAGTACATGTACTACACAAACTTCCTATCATGAATTAGTTTGAGAGCGTATAGGCACTGTCCAACTTTGTGTGACTTCCATGCATTCTCTGTAGTTGTCATACTGTGGCTGTGGATCTCTGTTTTTTGGGGTTGCTGTCCTGCGACCAAATTCGGTATAACACTCTTTGAAGACGTCTACAGGGGTTCTATTAACTTACCATAAAACCCCAAATGTTTAGTTTCTAAGCATGTTTGATCCTCAGTATATCTATCAACTGAAAGGATGACCAATCCAAGCATCAAATCAAGCACCTATGCCCAGATATTACTATTTTTTTTTACTATACTATGCTAATTAAATGCAGACTTACAGCTTGAAGTTAACTGTGAATGCCTTTGAACATTCATGTAAATACATTTTTTAAGTTTGAGGTAAATATGGAAACAAAGCCATATGAAACTTTGCTTATTTTATTAATATAAAGTTATTTAAATGTTAACAAATGTTATATTATTAATTATTAAGAAATGTAATATACTAAAAGTGTTTATATTTATACAGTTAAAAATATACAATTTTTTTACCTTCTGTAAAAGATAATGAATAAAACTTGAAAGGAAATCAATTATACTATTTTAGCATTAACAGAAATTATGTAAAATTATACTGTTATTATAATTTATATTTTATTAAAGAATACATCTTAATAATTATATATATATATATATATATATATTACTTTCAAAAAGATTTTTAATCTTTAAAAAGTATTTTGATTCCTATCTATTAAATTTAGTTTAAAAAAATCTTTCAATCAATAACACTACATATGTGACTAACAGAATTAAATAAACTCATTCAGCTAATGATTTTTAATAAAATTTTAAATAAGATTACATATGTTAGATATACACTATACATATGAAATATATTTATCCACATAGAGACTCTTAAAACTAATATTAAAAAAAAGAAGATACAAATATGAATATGTTTAGACATTGATAGTTAAAGAAAATATCATAACAAACCTTCTAAGTGCTTTTATGATGTAATGCAGATTATTCATTCTAAATATCGCTCTTAAATACACATCACTATAAGCTTCACTTTTGTTTGTCAAAGTTGATACTAAAGCTGCTAAAACTCTAGCTGCAAACACATTCAAATTGATTTTAATTCATCAAATAAAAAAAAATTAATTAATTAATTATAAAGAATTTATTTCTACAAATTAATTTTCCAAGAACAAAGTAATTGTTTATAAAAGATTAAAATATTCTATGATACTTTGAAATTTAAAACATATAAATAGGAATACTTCGATTGTATTCAACTTATTGTTTATATCCAATATTTTATTTTGATTTTTATTTACTTTTGTATTTCTATTTACCTAACAAGATTAATTCAAGACATACAAGTAAAGGATAAACTATCCAGTTTTATAATTTACTCATGAAAGATATCCAAAACAAATAAAAATGAGTGGATATTTATTGTAATTTTATAGGGTTTTTTTTTTTAAATATTTTTCAACTATTTTAACTGAACAATGTATTACTATTTTATAAATGAGTGATTCTACAAAGTATATTAAAGAATAACTGTTAATTTTATTTTTTCAAAGACTAAACATAAAATGATTAGTTTAATCAATATAAAAGATTAGTATAAAAGATTAATTTACAAGGTAACTTACTGATGTACTGAGCAAATGCTAATTTCCCTTTATCTTTAGAAGATGCAAATGATACATCTTGCAAAGCTAGAACAGAACCTAAAACATCTTGAAAGTCCTGTAATTGCTCTAATAACATTATAGCCTAGAATACAAACAAAAAGCACAAAATTATATTCTAACACAACAGGACATATAAGCATGTAAATTCAATTATGAATCAAAATTATAAAAACAGAAATTTGTTATTTCATGGGAGACAGATGTTGGTGTTCAGTAATTTTTTATACAAGTTCAAATATCTACTTGCATTATTAATTCAAAGTAACATTGTTTGAATAGTTCAAAATTATTTATACAGTTTTTCCTGAAACAATTTATATCTTTTAGTTACAGAGAGACCATTAAATCTAATTATTCTCTTGAGTTGTTCGTTCAGACATCCTTTTGTACTTTTTAACTTCAAGAAAGCTATTTTTACATACTATACTAATGTTCAAATTTCAGCACATGTATAACCATCCTGTATAATTCTGGGATACAAATTTATGTTTACTAGTATCATTTTTATTTTCAATAAATTAAAAATAATAAAATGCGAGAACTTAGAGAAAAATTACTTAAATGTTTATAAATGTATGCCATTAATACATTTATTTATTTTCTGCTGGAGCAAGCTGAGGAAGGAATCAAGAGTTGACAAATGATGATTATTTTGTTAATCAATTTGAGAAAAAAATTCCAAAGCTAGTAGTTTTGAATCTTAACTCAATTAAATAAAATATTATTACAACTAGAAAACATATACATTTAATTAAATATCAATGTGTAGTAAAAAAATTCTTTAAATATTTATTTATGAAGGACAATTCATAATCAAATTTTTCAACAAAAAGAGAAAAAAACTTTTGCAAAATATGAATAAACATAAACTGAACACAAATATACTAAAACATTAATTAATTTAAATGTTATAAATGTTATGTCTCTATAGTACTGGTTTTACAACTACTATAGAGATTTCTATAGCACTAAAAATTATTTTTACTAATTAAACTAAAACATTTTTAACTAATAGTATTTATATACAAATAAACCTTTCAGAAATAAAATGAAAAACATACATTGCTTGTCAGTTGATGAACTGTTCCATCTTTGGGCATTTTGGTGTCAGGGTCATTTTTAACACTTTCAATGAATTCTTCAAGAGTTTTACTGATCTAAAATAAAACTTTCTTGTAGAAAACTGTATTACTGATGTATGCTTAAACTTATATGGACTACACAAATCAAATGCAAATAAGATAGGAAAGTAGTTTATAATAATAAAAGTTACATTTTTGCTCAGAACAAGAAAAAAAATTTAACTCTTTCATAGCTTTTGTAGATATTTGTAATTATTATATACATATTAATCAAACATGAATACACTTTTAAAAAAATTATGCAAATAAGTAATAAGAAAAAATTACTTACTGTTGCTTGAACTGTAATTATAAAACCTCGTAATTTATCATAAAGTGATGATGAACAGCCCTAAAATGAATATTTAAAGAAAATCTCAAAAAAAGAAAAAAATTGCACGAGTATCAGATGAATGAATAAAATGTTGAAAATAATGCATACCTGAAATAATCGTTCAAAATCAGTCTTAATAGTAACTAAATGACGAAGTATAGGAAAAAGGTTTAAAGCAGCAGAAAATTCATGTCTTGTGACACTCTTCTTTACACGATTTACAATTAACTGAAAAATGTAATAAATTTTATGTCAGACAACACATTTGAAATTCTGAAAAGTAAAATATTTAATGTAACACAAATGAAATTACAATTAATCTTTATTTAAAAACAATAGCAATTTTTAATTATTAATTGCCTTCTTTTATTTTTTGTTTCAATACTAGATTTATTAATGAACTGATAACTTTACACAGACATATGCATAATTTATAGTAATAAATAATTTTACATGTCTTTAAATCTAACTTACATATAATGAGACACTTATAAAAGCAAAATTATAAATTCATTAAAAGGATAAATTTTTGGAATTAGAGTTATGACATTTCTTTATATAAAAAGCTAATCATAAATATACATAAAAACTGAATGGAAACAACTTTAGTCATACACATTTTTATTTCTAATTAAGCGAAAATAAAATAAATTTATATCTTATCAAAATATGCATACTTCTCCTTCAGACACTAAATTTTCCATGGACTGCATAACAACTTTTTCGAATACTATTTTCTTGCTTTTTTCAGGAATAATCCCATGCATTAGACTTAATTCACTCTAAAATGAATCATATAAATGAAATAAATAAAAATTTCAAATCCCAAAAATAAAAATTAAACTTTAAAAATACCTCAAAATAAAGCACTATTGTTTAAAAAATAAATAGAGTTATATTTTTTATTATGTATTAAAACAATTTTTTCACTTACATAAAAAACATAACTTTTGAGCTACATAACAATTATTTTAATTTGTCTTTAATCTAAGCTGGTGTTTTCTTTGGATCAAGAATTCTGAGAAATTTATTGCATCATTAAAAATTTCTTCTCTACAAATAATGCTTCTAAGTGAAATCACTGCTAAGTAAACCCATATATTGTGTTAGGAAAGATATTTTAGTAGCTCAATTATGATTATTATCATGCTAAATTAAGAATTTTTTCTCATTTTAAATCAAATACATTTCAATGAAAAAATCAGACATGAATTAAAACTAATATGATAAATTTCTAATTATTTCTGGTAATCTAAAATAAAAATTTGAAAAAGACTGAAATAAGAAAATAAAATACACAAATTAATAATTCTCAACAAAATAATGTAAAAGCTTAATTTATTTAGTTAAAATATAAATAAATAAAATATGCATGTACCTGCATCAATTTCAAAAGACCACTAACAGAAGTCATGAAAGCCATAATATCAGATTCTGGAATTTCATCTTTAGGTTCAGGTAATAAAGATGGCTGGAATCTGTGCCCTAAATAAAATATATTGAATTATAATATTCCCATCTTTTTAAAGGATTGCTTATACTATTAGTTTTAATGGTTATTTAGTTATCAATAAATTTACTTAGAAAAAAATGAATTTTACCTAATACAGCACTTTCTACTGTTGGTGAGTATTTAGCTATAACAGCAGTAGCTTTTTTTACAAACCTTTAAAGAGTACAATAAGACAAATGTTACAGAAATATACTGTAAGGAAAATTCACTTTTTACAATTTAAAATAATTAGGAATGAAAATTTTATCCTTTCTAAATTTTTATTCCGGACTTTTCTACATATACATTTTAAGCAAAGTAACGAAATCAGGCTCCATCAGAGAAAATACAACTAACAAATAATGTAATTTAGAATTTTTTTTCAATAAGTAATTTTGTTTTAAAAAGTTTTAAAGTGTTTTATGAACTTAATATTAGCAATAATTAAAACACCTAAAAAACAAACATAATTTAACAAAATTAAAAAGCATAATCCAGTATTAACTGTACAAAAGATAACTCTAAACTTTTTTAGCCAGAGCACACAATATATACTGATCTGGGAAAAAATTCAGATTTGTAAGCTTTAATTCTGTTATGTACACAGATAATAATTCGTGACAATAACTACAATTTAGTTGTCATTAAGTATATTTTGAAAGAAAGAAAAATGGAATTGATGCAAAAGCATAGTTGTTATGGTCTTCTATGATTTTTAAAGTGGTATAAAATTAAAAAGAATGCTTTCAATATCTAAAATTAGCATATGGAAATGAAGCTTGCACCCCAGCAATTGTATTCAGGTAGGTTCAGAGAATTTCATAAAGGTCTCCTGGATGAAGGACAGACACAAAGACTTTTGTCAGCTGTAATACCAGAAATGTTTTAGTGATACAAAAAAAAAAAAAAAATATTAGTGATAATTCCTGTACCTACCAAACAATGAACATAACATTAGATCTACAGCTAAAACTAAAATTATTCATGAAAAACTGCATATGAAAAAATGAGTTTGTTGTTGGGTATCCTATAATTTAACAGAACACCTAAAAGCAGAGTGTGTCAGAATCGATAGAGACCTGAAAACTACTTTTGTATTTCTATAACCATCATAACTGGTGATCAAATATACATGCTGTTTTTGATATTTCAACAAATTAAGATTTGTTGGTTTGGTTTGGAGTGCTACAGTCTACTTTTTGTAACACGAGGGCTAATGAGACCGGGACCTACAGCTTAAAGCTGATTTGTTGGTTTGGAGTGCAACAATCTACTATATTTTAATATACAAGGGCTAATAAGACTGGAACCTATTGCTTAAAACTGATTTTAAACAGCTATGAACATCCCAGCTGTAAGGAATTTGGACCCACGACCAGTTTTTGCAGCTGTGTACTCTTCATATACTGGGAGTCGACCCCCCTTGACCCCTCCACCTGGAGTTCCTTTGGGAAATATGAGCCTGCAGGATACGAGGCTCATAAAATCTTCGGACTTGTCATTTTGTTTGCAGGTGGTTTTCTGACAGACTGCCAATGAATGGGAATGATTTTTGATGTGGAGGATTTCCTTTTTAGAAGAAAATTAGGTTTTCAGTGCTGACTGCCAAAGAAAGGGAATCTGTCGGCACTTTACAGGAGAGGAGAGAATCCACAAAGATCCTGTGACCCAAAAACATCTCTCATGGGAAGGAGGCTTTTTCATTTACAGAGCAAGAAGACACAATGCCTAACTTTTATTTGTGAAGTCTGCTCGTCCACCTGATCATGGTTGCAGATAAATCAGGTTCTGAGATATCAAAATATGATTTGTCTTACATTTAGTTCTATATAATACGGACCATACCTTCCCCAGTAAAGTAGGCAGGCAGTTCACACACTTGTTTTATACATGCCCTACAGGACCAAGGATATTAGACATGCCATCACTGAGATTAGAACCCATGAACTCTGGTACTGAAGAGCAGTGTCCTACCCATTCAGATATCATTTGGCCCAACAAATTAAAAAGTAAAGTATGGGTTTTTAAAGATGACCCTAAAATAACAATTGTTATAATGGCAACAAGCAATAAAAACAGTAATACAGGTTTTCCCTTTTTTTACAGAATTGGTTAAAGCCAAGTTAGGGAGAC
Source organism: Pardosa pseudoannulata (assembly GCA_032207245.1). Taxonomy (NCBI): domain Eukaryota; kingdom Metazoa; phylum Arthropoda; class Arachnida; order Araneae; family Lycosidae; genus Pardosa; species Pardosa pseudoannulata. The sequence continues at coordinate 86,922,852 of CM063504.1, forward strand.
ACAAGAAAGATACATCTAACTGGTATACCTCTAAATGTCTTATAGATATCTTTCAAGAAAGGAATATTAGAGAACTCCTGTTTTATTATGATAATGCACTTTCTCATATAGCAAGATTTACAATCAAATTTCTTTACCAAAACCACATCAAAATGATAGAGTTCCACCTTACTCATCTGATCTTGTTATCTCTGACTTTTGACTATCTTTTAATCTACAAAAAATTTATATGATCATCATTTTTCACTCTGAAAATGAGATTTATGGGGTTATAAAAGCATATTTATTTTTTTTTTAAAAATGATGCATTGAAGATCTCTTGGAAAATTTTCCTAAAAAAGTGCATTTTTGTTGGGGGAAACTACTTTAATGATTTGGTTTGGTTTGGTTTTGTAGAGCTACGGTCTACTTTCTGCAACATGAGGGCTAATGAGACCGGGACCTACTGCTTAAAGCTGATTCCGAACAGCTACGAACATCCATGTCATAATGGGATGCGAACCCACGAACTCTGGTTCCAAAGGCCAGAACCCTAACCATTCGGCCTACTTTAATGAACTAAGATTTGGTAAATTTAACTTTAATATTTAGCAGAATTTCAAAAATTTCAGAGTGATGCTTGTAATATATATAAATTCATATTTCACACAGTAACAATGTATAAGTTCAGAATTTAAAAATCAAATAAATTCTGATTTTTTTTTTTTTTTTTTTTTGAAAAAATACAATAAATTAAATAGATTTTAGTAAAATTTAGGAAATAATCATTGAAAAAACAAAATAGTCTGTAGCCTGCACTTTACTTACAACTAAAAAATTAAAACTGTAATTATCATCTGGAAGAATTTGTCTATAGAGGTAGTAAAAAGTTGAATGTCCAATACAGTATTCTGCTATCAAGTACATACATAACAAGTTATGATTTTAAGACTAATAAAATCAGACAGTCACAGTTTTTATGGAATTCTCAAATTAAAAGTAAATGCTCTCTATATATAAAAGCATGCATGTAAAACAATCTGTATAAGTATGCATAAATGTTTGTACATTTGATCTTTATACAAATTCCTAAAATTGTTCACAGAGTAACCAAAATTTGGACAAACATTCTTTCCTATCATCAAAAGGTCACAGTCAGTATTAAAATCTCTTCTTTAATCTACATAATTTAAAATCTCAACATATCAAATTTTAATGTTCTCAGTCAACAATAGATGGTACTACTTAAGCACTTAAAAAATCAATATATCTTCACAAATAATTATTGCCATTTAAAAAAATTTAAATAGACTTGAAGTATTTATAAAAACCTTCTAATTTATAGTTTATTAATGATTTATAGAAACAAATAATTTAAAAGTTATAAATACTTTAAGATTTTTTCCATACAATGTTGATGTGATTTACCTTTTGCAAATGTGATTTTTAAAAATTTCTCTGTATCTAACTACAACTTTAATAATTTAATATTTTTGTGCCTATTATCTTTTAAGAGTGCTACAACTTATCATATAGTTTAAAAACTTCAATTAAGTACTTCAAAAATAAATTATTGAATTTTTACATATGAAGTTCTTAACAACTAAATTTACAGCTACTGGAGTTCTATATATCTACAACTCCTTTCATCAAAATTTTCCAATTTTTTGAGTTATTTAATATCTTTTGATTTTTCTACAAACTGACGTTATTTTCCAGGAACAAGGGGATTAAAATTAATAACTTCCAAACAGAAAAAATAAATAAGCTCTTATTTATTTTTTCTTTAAAGTGTATAATTCAAAATTGACATTAAAATACTTAAATTTGCTTTATTTTTTTCTCACTGTCTTTTTATAATAAGTGCTTTCTATATTAATTTTATCAAATTTTTAATATTTTCCTAATTTTTGCATTTTAATAATTTTATATTAAATGGCCATTATTTCATAAATATATTTGTACTTTTTATTTGTTTCCACATACAAATACCTTTATTCCATATTTTTATTTCATTATCATCTTACTTAATTTTCTTTTCTATTATGTCGTTCTTATTCTTTTAAATGGAATAAGAAAGACATAAACTCTCATTTCAATATGATTTTAGCTACGGCATTAGCTACAACATTAAGTTAATAGGTACATCAGTATGAGATGGAAGAAACTGAACTCGATATATTTGATAAAATGCTTTCAAATGTACTAAGTATGATTAAAAAAAAAAATCTATACAAAGAAGTGTACATTAGAAAATTTTACTTACATTTGCTGAATACTCTTTGGTGGCCTCCTTGGTGTAGATTCTTTTGCTATACTGCGGCGACTACCCTTTAGGCAGATAATTGAAGAGAATGATTTTCACAATAAACAGTTAAAATAAGAAGATTGTAAAAACAAAATTTAAATTACCAGTTGAGGAGAATTCTGCACACTAAGAGTGTTACTGTTTCCACTAGAATTTTTTAGATGATCTTTCAAACTGTAATAAATGCAAATGCAATAGGAATTTCAGATTCAATTATACAATAAAAGAAAATCACATCTTTTTTATGAGCTTAGAATAACTAAAGAAAATAAATAAATAAATAAAAGCTAGCCATTACTACTCAAATTACTATAGATGGTTATTTTTAGGTAACTGAATTTGAAAATTTGTGAAATGAGGCATTAATATAAGCAATACGAGTAATAAATCTAGCCTTCTTCACATAAAACTACAATATGATAAACCATACAAAGAATAATTAAACATGCTGACTTAAATAAATAAGAGTTAAAAGTGAAAATTCATACTTCTGAATTGAACGAGTCAAAACATTAGATCTGATTGATGAATAAACATTCACAAATTCTTCCATTCCATGAGCTTGTAGCCAATAACTAATTTTTATCAAATCTTTCAAAACTTTTGCTGAAATATAAATTCATAAGTATTCAATGACAAGCATTCATATATAAAGTTAAATATATAAAGTAAGTTTTAAGAAAAAAAAGAGAGATTAAATGCACAGTGTAAAAGCTGGGAAAATGTATATATTTAGGGGTGAGTTAAATAAGAATATTTAAAAAATCACATCTATTTCAATAGGATGTTTTATTTTATAGATCATTTTATTTAAAAAGAATATCTATTAGCAGCAAGATAAGACTATTTCCCATCTATACTTAAAACTCTGATATATTGTAACTAAGAAAACTAGAAAAATCTAGGCCCTGATATAAAAAAAGTATATGTATTCCTGAAAAAAATCCCACACACCTTCTCTGCATAAAGTTTCTTTCCATTTTTTTCCTTTGAGAAAACAACCTATATACATTTATAAGTTTGTTTACCATGTCATGTAAAATAATTTTGTGAAAAAGAAGCTTCAGAAGCAAAAATTATTTTGTAAAAGTAAATATTATTATAAGATATTCTGCAGAAATTGAAGCCTAGTATTAACCTTTGGATTACTAGATTATGTGCAAAATTCAAGTAAATTAGAACACTATATCACTAATTTTAAAGTACTTATAAGTCATTTGGTTTGCAAATTAAACTATAATTTTTATTATAATAAATGTAACAGAACCAATTATTAATGAAGAAAAAACTACAATAGAGAACAAATTTATTAATTGCAAAGTAAATAATAATGTAAAAATAGTTTTTTACCTTGTGCTCTAAAAATAATAAATTAAAACTAGCAAAATTTCTTGAATTAAAGCGGGTTAAAAAATAATAAACCAAGAAAGATAATGCCCGCAGATTCTAATTACTACAGAAAATCAAATTTCTTTTTACTCTATAATTTTAAAATGACCCAGCTGATATGAATAAATATACAAAATTCTTACCTGGTAAGTACTCTAGTTTTGCTTCATCACTAGGCATTTCTATAAGAAAAAGGTTTTTAAATACTCAAACACACTGTACAAGTAAGGGTATAAATAAAATTTGAAATAACAGATACTGTGTGCTCAAAAAGTCACAGACATTTATCTGTAAAATATACCATACCAAGAAAAACAATGTAATTTACATAAATAGTCACATCTCAGGTCAACTACATGTTCAAGCAGATCAAGTTATATAACATATTTGTGAATAATAAAAATATACTTTTTAAATAAAAGCATTTCATTTGAAATTTGGCAAGGATGACATCTATGACTGATATAAATAACATAATAAATATAAAAACACCAGTTTCTAATTATTATAATTATGATAACATTGATAAATATATATACATATGCACATACAGGTCTGATGAGATAGATACAGATGCTCTAAGAATCGTAATATTTGGAGACTCAACTTGGTAAACTCAATATGTTGGAAAAAATAAGGGAAAGTAGTGTAATAGACCATATGATGACAGAATATATAAACTACTCTGAAAAATCTCAACATAAAAAATACTATTGCAATGAATGTACAATATTTAATAAAGAAATTGAATTTTAAACATATAAATTGTAACTAATAAAATCTTTAATGATACAAAATTTATTTTTTCTCAAAAGTCTTGCACTATAAAAAATGATATAAAAAATAAGTAACAAAAATATTTAAATAAATAAATTATTGGTTTGTTTGAAAGGCAACTAACCTTCATCCATTCCAAGCATATCTAAAATTGTTACAGGAGGTATAGGTTTACTATGGCGAAACAGTAGGTTTCGAAACTCTATTTGTAAAGAATCACCACCTTGATCAAATAAAGCATTCTGAAATATAATACAGACATAGTATAAATAACAAGCCTTGACTAATTAAGATAAAGAATAGACTTTAAAACATAATGTAAAAATTAAAATTATTAAAAGTTTAAATAAAAAGACTTAATATGATTATTTTTGTATAATTACAACTATTTGGCACAAATGCACAATTTCAAAATAAATAAATTTACCATTTAACTAAAATTTTCAATTATAAAAAGTTTATTTGACAGTATAGTGTGGTATTGCAATTATCAGCACTTGCTTTTCTTTGGGACATCTAATAGCTGGAAGATGCTTAAAGGTATACAATATTTTAAAAGAGATTTTTTTTTTTTTTTTTTTTTTTTTATGTGGACACCACATGACTTCTCTGTATACATATATTTTTTATTGATTGTATAATATGTATCATATCTATACATTGTAAGATATTAGAATAATCTTTTGCAACATCCAAAGGAAATCTTATTATCAAATAGAGGAAAATAATTTGGTTGCCTTTAGGTTAAACTTTTAATATATCACATGCATTAATAAGTAAAGAAAAGATGAAATACCTATAACATAAACAATTACAAGCACTAAAAATCATGACTGAAAATTGTTAATTAAGTTTATATATTCATATTAAAGTCAAACAATGTTTTTATATATAAATAAATACACACACACACACACACACATATATATATACATAATTTTTAATTGTCTTTATTTTAAATCAATAACTATAAAAAATATCTACCAGTTCATCTAATTCTGGACAATCCCCAGTATTTTCAGTAAAAAAGTCAATAGAACACTTCACCTTCTTTAAACATTCTAAATATAAGTCTAGACATCCACTGGGCCTACAGGAGAACAATTTACTTTTTAATTAAGAACACTTTTTAACTTTGTTTCAAATTCTATTCATATACATAAGCATAACCAACCTTATTATCTCTAAAAGATATATTTATAAATTGTACTTCACAATAGTCAATTTAATATTTTTTCTAGCAATTTTATTAACTTTATTACATTAATTTACAACAAGCTTTATCTTTCTAAAACAAATCTTAAATTCCAAAACAAATCTTGTTTCCTACTATAAGGGAAAACAGTGTCTTGATATGGAACATGGAAAACTATCACAAATATGAACTAACATAAAAAATAACCATAGGAAAATACGTTTAAAGAGTATTTATAATTAAAGATCCTTTATTTTCCATGTTATTTAAATAATTTTATACTTTAAAATAAGCTAAAATAATTTAACATAACACAAAATCATTATTAACCAATTTCTGATAAATTATATTTTTAAAAACTTTTTACTGTTAATCTTTCTATGTTATACATATATATGTAATATATCAAAATTATTTAACTTTAATATTTCCTTAAAAATCTCCTCTCTCCCATTCTAATTCCTTAAAATTTTTTCCACAGCCTCTAAATGTCTTAATCAAAGAAGCATTCTCGACTTAAAATTCATCCAATCCATTTCTCAAAGCTATAGATGTAAATTTTCTGTCTATTCAACAAGTTTCCCAGCTGTCGCCTGCAAACGGCTACACGTTTTTCCTGATCTTACACTTGAATTCGCTAAGTAAGAGGGAAAATTCTTTCTGTCTTCACACTTGGGTGCACCTCTGTTCGAGCAGAGTGATTTTTATGTCTTTTCTTTGTCGCTGACTCGTAAGGATGTCTGTTTTAGCAGTTCTAAAATAAAGTTTTAAAAGAACTTGTGCCTTTCTCTTCAATGTGGCTGGACTGCATCGATCATTATTACTGCTACCTGATTTGGCTTCTCTTTGCCCAGTAGCCTGGGCAAGTAAAAATAATACGGGCTACATAATTATTGTGACTAGAGGAAATAATTTATTACATATATACATATATATAAAATTATTGTCCCTAAAATTCAATATTCTCTCCATCCATGTTCTAGCTTTTTTAATCTTAATTTTTCCAGACACCCAAATAAGTCAAGCATACATAGCATTGAGATTGACATTCCTTCTGCACTTCCCGAAACTATACATTGAATTAAAATTTGTTATGTGTGTCCCTTTCTTTCTCTTCTCTTACCCAGCTGTCAAGAAAACCTGAATGTCTTTATAATTTTTAATTCTGTTGCTTGCAATTTCACCCATATTGTTTTAACAAGCTAGAAAATAAATGCTTGTGTCTAGAACTCATTCTCTTCAGAAGTCATTATGCAAAAATAGTCTCATAGGAACAAGCTTTCAACAGATCAAACATATGCATATTTGCCTCTTGTCTATGTAAGAAACATCTGTGAGTTCTCAATCAATAACAAAACAATAAAGGATGTTTACTAAGTATTTTTCCTGGTTTTGAAATCTGAGTGGGATCTTTTCACATCACGATGATCACATTTCTATTTCATTGCACTATTTCAAGCACTGGCAATTAAAAAGTATGAGCTTTTAAGGCTATTTTTCCCATGAAATCAATTAAGAATATCTTTACCAATTACATATTTAGATATAAATATTTATATATAAATACTAACAAGCAAAACTTATACTTCCCAGTTGAAAAAAAGAGCCCCTATTATTTGGAACTGCATGGGCTTATTGGGTAATGAGTAAATCTACATAAATTTCAATCTTGGCTCCATTAAAAAGAAACAAGTCCAATGTAGAACACTGAAGTTTATTAAGACTAAAAATGAACATTTTTACACAAAGAGCACAGCATAGAAAGATATTAAAAACACACTTTCATTATATATTTAGCCCAACAGCAAATGATCATGCAGTTTCTTTCCCATAAGACCAACCGCTTAGTATTACGTAGCAATTTAGCCATTGGAGGAGTGAACTACTGTCTTGAGACAGCTGGAAAATGTAGCCAGTAGACAGAAAATTAGTATTTATTTTGGGAGACTGGTAAAAGAATTTTGATCAGCGAACACTCCTTTAAATCAGAGATTGTGTGACTGACAAATTAGGTATGAAAGAATGATAAAGGGTAAAAAGAAAATTTAAGATAGATATTTTAGGTGTAATGGTTTTGATATATATATATATATATATATATATATATATCCAAAAAAAGAATTACATATTGTTTAAACTCCTTACATATTTTAAAACTTTTAAAAATGTCAGGCAAAATGTAAATTATATTTAGTTACCTAATTCAAATAATGCTGAAAAATCTAATAGACATTCTAATAAATTTATATAATATAAAAAATTAAATAAGTATGGCATTAATGAATTATTATTAGAAGAAGATACTAGATGAAATGAGATAACTTACCCATCTCTTATGACAGATTCAACTTCTTTTGGAACTTTATAATATTGTATAACATAATCCAACCTATCAATGATCTTATCAATATCTAAAAATAAAAAAAATTTTTAAAAAAAGTTAAATTTGAAAATTTTGAAAACAAAGGAGCATTTTAATTTTAAAAAGTTAAATTTTACACTTGTTACAAGATACTCAGATTAAGCATACGGTAAAATTAATCTACAGTTATCAAAAAAGGACCCAAGGTATGCCATAACTTTCTTGTTTCATCAACTAGATGTATTACCTCTTCGCAAGAGATGCATTGACAAAAAAAAGGTTTTAAGTTACAATATACTTCTAGTCAACAATATTTTTTTTAAATAAAAGGCTTAGTTCATGCAATTTTTTTATAAAATCATAGTTTTATCTTAAATCACTTTTAGTTTTTTTTTCTTTTTTCTGAGTTAAATGACTTCAGAATATTGATATGTCATTCAAATTAATTTTAAATATTTATAACAAAGTAATATTTTTCCTTGTGATATTTAGTAGGCATGAAATAAAATATTGATCACAAGTATTTTATTTCATACCTTTTATACTATAATTGGGTCACAATATTTTTTAGATTAAATATTAGAATTTTTTTTAACTAAAAAACATTTAAAAGTGGCTTTTAACTGTTTCACTTAATAAAATAAAAATACTATTAAGTTATTTTAATAAGAAATTTAAAATCTTAAAACTGTAAAAGAGTCACTTTTTTTTTTTTTTTTTTTTTAAAGAGATGTTTTTATTACAATCTAATTTATCTATAAAATATATATTGTTTGTCTATCATGCATTTATTAAACTAAAAATTCAAATAGAATGAAAAGCACCTGAAAGAGCAATTAAATAGAAATTAAATTACCAATAAGATTACACAGTTTTCCTATTTTAACCCTTTGCAATTGAGAGGCAATTCTCATTCACTACATATTTCAGTGTCATCACTTTAAGTGAGTCCACTTGATATGTCATAGAAAATTAATACATAAGATTATTTATGTTTAATTTCTTTTAAGTGGGCTTCTACATTTATTGGGTACAATTTTATGAAGTTCAGCATGATATCCCTTCAAATGAAATTAAAATTTTCTTATTTCATTTAGTCCCTGAGCATGGACCAGACTGCATTTTCAGTGTTAGCCCTCACCTATCCAAGCCTGCATCTTTTTTAGCAGGACAACAGTCATCTATAATTTCCAACTAAATTTGTAGTCACACTTGAATGAAATTTCTTAAACTTGAATGGGAATTAATGAAGAGTATATGTGTATATATATGTTTTAATACATAACTTGATATGTTGTATATGTCTAGATTAATTAGCAATATTAAGGGAAGAATCTGTCGACTTTCGTTTCTCAATGTACTTTTAATTTTTCAAGTTATTCATGAAATTTGTTTAAATTTGGCTTGTACGTTGGGGAGGATAAATTAAATATTCTTCAGTATTTATGAGGCAAATTTAAACCTGTTAAAAACTTACAGCATAATTTAAAACATACATTTTTCAAGTAAAAGGAAATTACATAGAGCATTACTGATCTGTTTTACAGTATATTTATGTATGCATGCAAACCTATGAATGTAAGGTGTATATATGTATGTATTTTGCATGTGTGTGTGTGTGTGTAATGAAATTACTTTTTTTATGAAATTGGTTGTTCACTATACTTTAGATTAGGACTTTTGAACCCTCCATGCAAATAAGTTCTGGCTATATCATTGGTATCGGTAAAATAAGAAACCATTTTAAAGAACTTTTCTGTCAGCTAAGAACAGCCTACCTCAGTTTTACTCTAGTTCATGAATGTGCCTTAGACTTTTAAACTAATTAGAATTTCAATTTCCTTTTACTCTCTATGATTTAATAGAAGCCTGAGGATTCATAATTCATTTATCAACGAATCCTTAATTCTCTTGTGTCTATTGAAAAAGTAGATAGCAATGATATTTATGCATGTATTAAAAGCTCTGTTAGTAATACTGCATCCCTAAAAAAATATTATTAAGCTTGAATTCATTTGCATAAAAAGGGGGTAAATAATAAAGCTTAAAGGTTTTGTGCAATTTATCTAATCAAGAATTGGAGATGAAATAATTTTAATGAAATTTTTGTGTTAATACTCAAATTTTATATTGATTAAAATATCTGTATTTTCTTTCATTTAAATTCAGTGGAGGAAATGAAGATCCATGCATAACTAATGAAATTTTGCGGATATAATAATCAATTTTGTACTTTTTAAAATATTATTGCAATAAAAAATGTATTCAATTTTTGTTTTTTTAATGAAAAGAACACATCATTTTTTTTATTTGAATTTTTACATAATCTGATAGCAAATAAAAATAGCAAAATAATATTATATAGTCATTTTGATGTAAAAAGCAGTAAGCTTTTACACAATTAATACACAGAATATTCTCAGAAATATTTCAATTTATAGAAAAGTGCAATATTTAAATATTAATTAAAAGGGATTATTATTGAATATCAATTATAAAAATTAATATTAATTGTTAATTTTTATAATTGATATTCAATCTCTGTACAAATAGTGTCATTATTAGATAAACATAATTAATGAAAGAATTTAAAAGACTAAAGAATAAATATTTGTGAATTAATTATAAACTGATAAATTTGTATTAAATATATTCTGTATAAGCTAACTATATAGAATATATTAGAGATTTATGACAGAGCTACATCAAAGCATTCTAGAAAAGCAATTATAACTAGTTTTGTTTTTAATAGTTTAATTTATAAAATAAAAAAAAGTCTGAATAAAAACATATATAAGCACCTCTAAGGCAATTTTTTTTCTATTAATTAAAATAAAGTTGCTAAAAGGGTGATAAACATAACTGTCTGGTAACACTGTTTGAGTTCCAATGGTCTGACACTGGGGACACCACTTTCTATGCAAGTCCCATGTTACAGAAGTGTAACGCGATTGGTTATGGGAGCAGGTTGTCTGAGTGTATCTAGTCTGTATCTGGTATCAAATGTGAAACTGCTGCATAAAAAGCTAAAAATAAGTCCAATTTTAAGTTACTCTACAGTAAAATTTTAGATAAAATATTTAACAACAAAAAATATCCTTCCTCCTTACAAGTGACTGATAAATTCCCAGTGAATGGGATAGATTAAAAGTAGAATGCATATATAGGGGTCAGTAGAATGATACTATCTATGGTCCTTATCATTGACAAAGACCATAAACAGTAGCTGATCTCTACATGGTTATGGTAATTTATTATAGAGGGATGATGAGCTTCCATTGTAGGGCTCAGTTTCAAAAGATTCTGAAGCCCTGTTTTCTCATTAAGGAGAGATGGTCTCTCCTCTCTATCCTTATCTTTTTTTTAGGATATAATAAAACCCACATCTATCCTCAGAGATAAATATATTCTGCAGTTAACAACTACACCACCATCTCAGTTTCATCTACTTCTTAAACATCTCTAAAATTACTTTGTTTCAGTTTAAATTTTCTTAACACTTTTTTTTAATTTTACTTCAAGAAAAAATATATTTAAAACCTGGCCACAAAACAAAGGTTAGGTACAAAACTACATCTTTTGCTTAAACTTACTAGCTGATACTTTAAGGCTTAAAGTGCTTCCATGCATCACCCTCTATTTGTTACACTAGGAAATATTATCCATGCATAACACTTCTGTAAATTTCTACCTCTAGATATTCAAGTAGAATATCTGGATATTCAGTAGGGTTCTACATATTTAAAAATTCAGCAAGAAAAAGCAAATTAAAATACTATAATATTTTAAAAGTATGAAATAAAATTAAGCTAATGTTCTGATTTGTTAAAATGGAAATTATTTAGAAAAGAAATTTATTTAGAATAAAATATAACAAACAAACAATACATACTTTCTTGTCGACGTTGAAGATTTCCAGTTTCAAGATAAACAGGAAGTATTGTTTGTTCTAGTTTCATTAAATGCTCATCAAACGATGTTAAAATGGAACACATTCCTTTACTTAAAGAGCTGCTTTTGTCGATCTTTTCCCTTAAAAGTGCCAGACTATGGGACTCCTGAAATAAGTTTTTAATATGAGAATATCTCATTACAGAATAAAATTTTAAAATCACAAAACACATTTAAATTGATAAAATATTTCTTTTATAAATTAAAAGCATTTGAAAAATAATAAAAAAGTGTTCTAAATTTTTTTTTTAATTCTTTCCAAATAAAAATTGAATATTTAGTTTTTTTATGAATTAAATATGTTATTTATCTGTTTCTATACATTATTTTTAATTTTTTAAACCACAAAATTGAATGTGAGAATGACAAAACTTATTTACCAGTGATACAAAGTTAGAAAAGAAATATAAGGAGCCCTCTAAAATGTTTAGTGTTTGGCTGAAGAACCAAGTGCCTTTTTATAGTAATAATTAGAGCTAATTAATGTAACAAGTACAGCACGCAATAAAACATGTTATGCTTGTTATCTTAATTAGCTCTAACATATTATTTATTTACTCAATTAATTTAGGTTATTAGGTTTTTGGTGTGTATCAAAATTTTATTTAATGTTCTTATGAAATTATTTAGACTAATGAATTTTTACTCTTTGAAATGTCATGTCTCTTACAGTATTTACTAACAAACATAATAACCTTAGCAACATATTGACATGTTACAAAGCTTAAAGTAGGGTTCAATCCTTTTATATTTCTATTTATTTTTAATTATTTATTTTTAAGGTAAAAGGAAAGAAAATATTAAACTCAGATTTTTAATTGTTTAAAACATTTCTTGTATATTTTCTGCTAATCACTTTTTTCAGACAATCACATGTTGTACATTACTGTAATCTTTAATGCTATAAAATTATTTTCTTTATTAAACATATAGTAATAAGTACACTGTATAAATCTTCAGACCTTTATAATAAGGGCTGTGAAGATTTCTAAATTATGCAAAATTTAGAAAATTACTTTGTTTATCTTAAGCATCATCAAACTAGGTAGGTTTTGAGAAATAATTATTATGTAAATAAAATTAAATGCTGATAAAATTAACAAATTTAATAAAATAAAAACCTGTATAAAAATGTATTTTGATTTCAATTATAGTAATTATAATTTGCCACTGAAAATTCACATAAGTATAAAATCATTAAATGATTATTTATTTATTTATTCCTTTCTAAAATTAGGTATGGCATTGATGTTAGCAGAAAAACAAAAATACTACAGAGAATGACATCAGTTGAATGCTGAAAAAGAGATATTATTTATTTGGCACTACAGTTTACCGTTTTCCTACACAAGGGCTGATGAAACCAGGATCTACTACTTAAAGCTGGTTTTGACAAGGCCGTAGGCAAGGGGAGGGATTTGGGAGATCGGTCCCCCTCCGAAATTCTTAAAGACCGTTTCGTGGAAAGAAAAGAAACCATGTGGGTGGGTGTGTCATCTGCTTAGCTGAGCATAGATAACAGTGAGCTTAGAACAATGACGTTGAATAAAGGAATAGGTGCAAATTAGATTTGACATGTAAGAACAAACTGACTAGCGCTTTTGGCATCTCGTCACAATATTGTTGCACAATCAGAAGAAATTGTGAAAATTTTTGACGATAATTTCAAATAGATCATATACTATAGTATAAAAGTAAAAATTTGAACATTTTCATTTTCTTTCAAAATTATTCTTTTTCTTTAGTTATACTTCTGTTTTAAAAATTTGAATTTAATACTATGTATAGTTTATATATTTTCAACATTAATTTTACTATTAAATTCATTATGTAGTTACTACATGACACATTTAAGGCTATAAATTTGTTCATTATATCATTTTTTATTTCTTTGATATTTTAAAATCACATTGTGTTAGGATACTCATTAGGAGTATACATACATAAGAAAACCTGTAGTTTTATTGAAGTATACTTCACAAAAACAATGTCCCCCTCTGAACATAATTTCTGTCTACGGCCCTGGGTTTTGAACAGCTGTGAACATCTACACCAGTAATGGGATTTGAACCTACAGACTCCAGTGCCAGAGCAGTGTCATAAAAGAGGAAGAGAAAGAGTTTCTATAAAGGTGATGCCTAATCATGCAGAAAGAGCTTAAAAGAAATGTTAGAGATCTACACAAAGAAAATCTCACCAAAATAAAACTGGAAAGTTGTAGTATCTGCAATACCCTATGTAAATCTACAAAGTTCTAGACAAAAAAGAAAAAAAAAAACAGGAGGAAATCAAGTTTTTTGAAACAGAACTAAAGTTTTGATAATATTTCTAACAACTCTGATGAAACCTTAGACTGTTTAATTTTCCACTGCAAACAATAAAACAATTTAGCTATCCTTCGATTATCTAAAACCGCTATTTGAGTCTTTAGAATACTGAAAAGTTTTGAAAAATGTTTACAATACTATTTCTAAGATAGCTCAACAAAAATGAAAAATAAAATAATGCATTTAGTTCCCCCCTAAATTAGTTTTAAGAAAGTACCATGCAAATACTTCCTATGATCTTAGTATTTAAAACAAACAAACAAAAAAAAAGTGATCTCACTTTCTTAATCTCAGTTAATGATATCGCAAAAATATGAAAAACCTATTAAAATCACTTTAATATGAATTTAAAATCATTATTGATTTTGAAACACTCATTTCATATAAAGCTAAAAAAATTCCTTCTTGAATTAAAACAGCTTTAGTAGACAAGTACAATATAAAGAGGTAATATATCAATAGAAAGCAGAAGCAAATGGGTGGAAAGAAAAAAAGTAAAATGAGAGAATGGTTCTTCCCATTTTTTAAGAACACAAACACACCTTTTCCAACTTTAAACCAGGATCTTCCATATTTATAGTCATTAGAACTAATTTAAAATTAAACTGGAACTGAATAAAATGTGTTATAACATTATTTTACTATTTAAAAGTCACGTGTAGTCATAATAAACATATAGTCCCTTTAAATTCTACTCAAAACATTGCATGACTTAAAAAAAGAAATAAAAATTGGAATCGCGATTTTGATATGTTGCCAAATTTTGATTGTCCTCTACAGAAATATTTTGACATATTTGGACTCTGGTGTTTTACTATGAAGAATACCTATTTCGTTAAAGTATACCTTTAAATAATTATAAAGATTGCGTTTTCGGTGTATGTACAATTTTAAACTTTCAATTCTTCTTTGAAAATAATAGCACTATTATTATTACTATTATTATTATTATTGTTATTTTTTCGCAACACGTGACAACTTGACGACGCAAATGTTTTTCGTCCACATATGTAAGTTTTCGAAAACCTCGTATCAATGGTTCAAGGTACGGTTTTTATTGTGTATAAAGGTTCATTTAAGTTCTAGTCATTAATGTATTTAAGAATTCATCATTTATTTAAGAAATAACGAAGTTAATTGATGGTCTGCACCTTTTAGTTATTATATTTTCAATGATTTAATTACGAACTTCAGCTATTTTTTAATGGAATTGACATCTTGCTCTGCTTTAGATTCACAAGTTATTGCAGTTTTTAATGAAAGATAGTGTTTATTTTGCGTAGGCATTCCTCATTGATAAAAAAGTATGCCCTTTCGTATGATTGGTCTGTGGAGGAAAATAACTGATAGTATCGTTAATTGATGATCTTAAGTTATCTGATTAGGTTCTTTCTACTTTTCTAGTATTGGCGATTGTAACTTTTGATTTATAGACCGTTAAAATTTTACGACTTTGGTAAATTTTCTTAAGAAGGAAAAGCATAATTTTTATACATAGCTGTCATTAATTTATTGAAAATTATTTTATCCTTAAAGGTATTGTGAAATGGATATATTATTCTAAATTTTCTTCATTGAAAAGATGTCTCATTAAAATACAATTGAATTGTTCATTTGTTTACAAATCATTATATTCAAGTATATTTTAAGTCTCTTGGTTTATTAAAAGCTTAATTTAGTTATTGTTTATATTGATCCTAAGTTTATTCATGAAGATGGATATTAATGTATTATAAAATTTATTGTGTGCCTCTTGCATACCTTCATTTTTGCCCTAGTTATTTTGTAAATAATTATATAGTTTTCACACCCTTCTAGAATGTATATTCTGGTTCTTAGATGAATGTTCTTCGGTCTTTCACTAAATAACCTCTTCATATAATTATACTAGTATTATTAAATTAGCATAAAAACATTAAGGTCTTTAAAAACTTATAAGATTTTTGAAATCAGAAGCAGCTAGTAGAAAATCTTTAGTTTGTTTAAACTACATTTGCTAACCCCTCCCCTAAAAAAAAAATGTAATCAAAAGCTCTTTGGAAAAAAATCATGTAGTTTACTAAAATTGTGTTGATCATATTTTTGCATTATTCTTATCTTTTACTCTATATCCTTATTGATATATACATATGATTTTAATATATGTAAGTGAAATTGACGTTTCTCTGTGGTAGAAATGTATTTTATTGTTGTTGATAGTGAAAGATACTGTTTACCTTGTATACACATGCTTCAGTGCTAAAATTGTGCCCTTTTGTATTACTGCCTGTGGAGGAGAATGTTCAATATTATTATGAACTGATGACTTCAAAATATTTGGAGGCTCTCTCATATTATAATAAAGAAATAGTACTCCTTGTTGAGTACCCTGACAATATGTACAAATTAATGTAATGTGAAAAACTGCTGTGTTTTAATATAAAATGGTTAATAGTCTATATAAATAAATCTAGTCGATTTTTGTTTTCAAATTTGATGAATAGTCAAATTCCGCAGTCTGATATAAATAAGTAATATATTTAAAATTGTTAAACATCTGTTGAAAGAATAGAATTTACCTTATTTTTAAACTTTCTATTTAGATTGAATGTATTTTATCATTCTAGTTTTTATGAGTACTCAGTAGTTGCTCTATGTTAGAAAAATTTAGAGCAAAATATGAATTACCACAGTTGGATAAAAGTATAATTTTAAAGATCCTTTCCAAGATGATAATTGTATTCTTTCTCTCTTTTTTTTAAGTAACTAAATTAAAAATATCTACAATTATATTAGGCATGTTATTAACTTTTTTTAAAAAAATTACAAGTTCTTCATGCTTACTTATTTAGATGAACCATTTGTTTGATGTGAAAATATGTGAAAAAGCCAGTTAATACCAATCCTTGAAAACTTTTGCTTCATTTCTAATATTATCTCCTCACATTAAATTATTTCAGTTTAAAAAGCTCTGGTAGACATGAAGATTTTTAAATATAAATATCTTGTTTAGAAATCCTTAACTTTATACTATTTTATACTGATGTATTTTAAAAAATCAGGGTAATTATGAAGATTTTTAAACAAATCTCTTGCCTAGAAATCCCAAACTTTATGCAATTTTTTTTGTACTCTATACTTTAGATAGTAACAAAAAGTGTATATATATATATATATATATATATATATATATATATATAATACACACACACGTGCATATATACTAGCCACTTCATACCCAGTTTTCAGCCTGGGTGATTAAGATTCCCAAATAAAGGTTATATTTATTTAAAAATATTTTTAGATTATATCAGACTTACAATATAAGTAATTTGAAAGGCAAAGTAGCCCCCTTATAAAACAAATAGTACATTCATTTAAATATAATTTTCATCATGAACTTAAATATAATCTAGGGAAAGCATTATATTTAGCAATTTATTCTTGCATAGCCTAATAGAAAAATGCATAAGATTTTACCAATTTATGACCATTGGAGAATTGCTCATGCTAGTTTTTTGGTATTACACACACACACACATATATATATATAAAATCTTATATTTCCTAATATACGCCCATCCGTATATAAGCAGAGTGCAATTTTTCTTCAAAACGTTACTCATATATAAGCTGAAATAATGTTTAAATATATTGCCAATCTGGTAAAATGGGGTAAATGTTTTCTAACCAAATTGCTGTAATTTTTAAACTTTTTGCCTCTGTATCCAATTTAGGTACTGTGGAAGTAGAGGATTGGTCGCACCTCTAAACAGATACAATGACATCTCTTAGTACATGTCAAAATTTGTGAAGAAAAACACATTTTAATTAACTTCATGCTGTTTTTTATTAATTTTATAATTATATGCTACCTCTCCTATAATTACTGCTACAGTACCCAGTTTAAAAATTCCAGTGCTAGACATATGCAGCAAAGATTTTTTTACTTAGACACCAATAACAATAGTTTCAACTTTGTTAATCCTATCTGAAGTTAGTACTTTGTTGCTTTGTTTGATTGCTTTCTTCGTACATATAAGTGCATTTTTCAAAAGATTAGTCGATCTGCTGCAGATGTAATATTGCTATTTTTGTGCGATTGTAAATACAGATAAAAGTTCTAATAAACTTCTTTTTGAATTTTTATGTTTTTTTCTCACTTTAATAATTTTGAAAATTTTATTTAATTTTTTCCATTATTTTATGCCATTAAATACCAAAAGCAAAAAAGTTTCGTATAGTTTTGTTGATTTGATGACTTTTTGTCACCAAGAAGTGTATATACTAAATCTATTCGATGGATCCATATGTAAGTTCATCGCCCCCTTTAGGTTTATGAAAAGCCCTAAAAATTCTCTGCTTATACATGAATATATACAGTATATATTATTTTAGTAAAAGTATTATTTTTGAGGTAAGGTGTTTTATTTCATAATATTATAAAATTAATTAAAAACATTTAATGATAGCCTCTAGAAATAATGTCACATACCAATGCTCACATATGTACATTACACTGTGGAATCAGCAGTATCTCCAATTGCATAAATTGCGAAAGTTTCTGTGACCATTCAAAATTACCTGATAATTTAAAGAAAAGAGCCTAAATTTAGTTTGCTTCAGCAAAAATTATGAAGTCAATGAATCGGTTACTTTAAATCTTCATTTTATTTAAAGATAGATCTTAGAAAATAGAGCAATTCTGCTGTATACATCTGCAAGCTAAATCAGATCAATATAATATTAATATTCATTATATAAAGATTTTTTAGTTGTATAGAACATGGGTTGCAATTAAAAATGGAGGTGCTTATCTAGATGTTACAACATGCCTAAACACAAAATCTGATCTTCCATGTCTATTCATTTTACAGTTATATGCAGAAATGCTAATAGTTCTAAATCTAATCTCCAGCAACTAATCATTTTTTAGCTATGTGGGATGCATATGTACAAATGCTGCAAGTAAAATAGTTAAAACACTCTCAGTGATGGTCTGAACAAGGTTTCATTTTATATACATAGAGACATAATATTGAAACTTGTCAAAATATTGAAAAAAAAAATTGATACTTTTTGTACTTTGTTCAAGGAAATAAGAAAGGCAGGAATATCTCATTTGTAACACATGATATAAAAGCTGAGGACACTAGTAGCACAAGTTATGTTATTTAGATTAAAATTATGCAGATTTTAAAATTCAGCTACATAACTTTTCTTTATCATCATTATTAATATCAACATTTAATTAACGTAACTAATATCTGACATGTTTGGAGAAAGGTGCAAAGTTCTGGCAGAATGTCATATAGTATCAAGGGTGTCATGAGTTTTAAAAGTTAGAAGATTGCTGGTTTAAACTAATATATTTATATATTAGTTTATAATATATAGTCTTTGTTGCAGAAATTGTATTACAAATGTTCTTTAATTTGTATAGTAGCTAATATGTATTGCTAGTATTCCTTGTTTTTTATATTTATTTTTCCATTGTTGTAGAGGTCTGGACGTAAACTCAAAATCTGAAACATGGCAGAATCAAGCTCACTTCTCTCTGAGCCAGTTCCAGTGTTAGTATTTTATAATATTAATCTTATTCAAATTTAAATTTTTCCCCCTCCTTTTAATTGTAGTTTTACATATTTTCACATAATGAACAAAAACCTCTTTCCATTAGATCTTAATATTCTTAAATTCATTTATATTTTATAATTGTTCAAAATATTATAAATTGATCATTAGAATAATTCAAGCAGAAGTTCCCAACCCTATGCCTGCAGGCACCATCATGCCTGCCAACAGTTTTATGTATATCTGCTGCCATGCAAACCACAATAAAAATACTTAAGTTCCTGATAGTGTAATTTTTTTACATTTTTTAATTAAAGATATGTGTACATATTTGTTGGAAAAAAAATTGCTTATATATGTATCAGTTTTAACTAGGCTTGCTAGATATCCTGATTTTGTAAAAAAAAAAAAAAAAAAAAAAATATATATACCGATGAATTTTAAAGCAAAGATTTCATAAATTTTTGTCTGTATTATTTACTAGTTATTTATTTTGTGTAAGAATACAAAAAATATTTATACCTTAAAACTATTTTTTTATGTTTATTACATATTGTATCTATCAATAAATTTACTTTTGAAAAAATATATATGCTCTCCACTCCATTGGTATTCTTGGATAAGCTCAAAAGTATTAGAGGGTTGGAGATCCCTGAATTAAATAATAACCTACATAAAATGCAAACAGGCACTTCACCTTCTAATTATAAAAAGCATGAAAGATTCTAGATATATTAACAAAATTTATACAACATAGAAACCAAAACATTCTTTTTATTGTATCACCTATTGTAAAATGCTTATTTCCATTTATGTTGTATAAAATTATGCAATTATGTTTATTGTTCAGTTTCATTACTATTTGTATTTCTTTTTGAATTATTGATTAACAGCAAAATATATCTATATATATATATATATATGTGTGTGTGTGTGTGTGTGTGTGTGTATATATATATATATATATGTATATATATATATATATATATATATATATATATATATGTGTGTATATATATGTGTATGTATATATATGTATATGTATATATGTATATATGTGTATATATATGTATATATATATGTATATATGTATATATATATATATGTATATGTATATATGTATATATGTGTATATATATGTATATATATATGTATATATGTATATATATATATATATGTATATATATATGTATATATATATATGTATATACATATAAACACATATAGTGGGGTGCTTCACTCTTCTATAAACAAATCATATTTTCCCTAATCTTGAAATGTTCCACCACCAATAAAAAGTTGCTATTTTATAATGTTCTTTGAATAATAATGAAACACAATAGATCATGAAATATTTAATATTAAAAAACATTTAATGTTAAATTAAATTGCCTATTTGAGGTAGGTTATTTGAAGAATTGCACCATATACTATAGACAAGGTAAAACAGGTGGAAGATAAACTACTTACAACACTTACTTTATGGCCTGTAAATATAGAAAAGCAAATAAAGAACAAAGTCCTTTCTTTCAGTCGGTGCAATGTGAGTGTTTGGAAACATTCCGATCATATGACAAAATTCTTAGGAGAAACTCAAATAAGTACAATATCTAAAGCTACAAGAAATGAGAATGGCAAAAGTGAAAAGAGAAATTAGTTCCAACTTAATATTTAATAAAACCCCAATGCTGCTACAAATGATTTTAATGAACACAGGATGATGTGGAAAAGTCTGATTTTAAAAGACTCTCAAGAAGTACTAGTAAATCAAAATAAAAGAACAAGTTTATTCATCCCACATGATACATACAACTTTGCAACTTTGTTTCAGGATGCAAAAGTTCCAACAACATTGCCCAATAATTACAGTGCAGAAAAAACTTCTCATCATTATTGTTGGGAACATTCACTAGCAGAAAATTCCCAGTTAATCCCCAAGGAACACATTGTAAATATGGCTGAATCATTTCTAAATTAATGCACTAGCATCTCACCTCATAGCAACTCACATATACAATTGTGAATGTGATATGTGACTCGTCTGTCAGCACAGGCCATGTTACTTCTGCTTGTGTTAGTGTTTAAAAAAAAAAAAAATTGTTACAAGCACTTTGTTGGTCATTTTGCAGCCATCATATTGTAGAAGTCATTTGCTCTTACGTTTTTATGACTTTAAAGTCACCCAGATATAACTTTATTTAAGTGATTTCATGACAATTTTGAACATAATGGATTCTAGCCTTACAACTATATGAAGCTATATAGCTATATGACGTGATTATATGGAGTTAACAAAGCTTTGACTAATGTACCTAGACTTTCCAAATATTTCCCAAGAAATAAAAATAAACCTACCAAAAGCGTTACTCAAAGCACGTTGGATGGCCAGACTGTTATATACAATTAAAATTTATCTTTTTGAGAAGCTACTGCAACTACCTGATGGCACAATAACTTCAAAGCAGCAGGTTGCTAAAATGCAGGATTTTGTCACTTATCTACAGCACCTAATCAATCACTTATGATTCTTCCCTAAATGCTCCTTAAAATGCTCTAGAAATGTTTTGTTCTCTTATAGCATACAAAATTTATCCATGCCAACATATCTGATAGTGCAATCAAAGCCTTTGAAAACTACTTCTGTTATCGTACAGTAGAGGTGAGGCCAATGCCCTTTAGAACATTATTTAGTTGGAGTGGATTCTTAATTTTTTATTTTTTCTCCTTGTATAGACTCAAATTTTTTATTCAATGATCTTTTAGAATGTTCAAGTTCTTCATCCTATATCACATTATTCTCAAATTGCAAGCATGTTGTCAATGGTGCAGAAATTAAGTGCAGAATCAGAAATTTGTAAAGATCCCTACTAACATGATCTATAGAAAAAGAAAACAACTGAACCTTAAATTGAGTTTATCTGTACATATTAAGTTGAAACCAAACAGTACTAATGCACTATTGTATATTTCTTTATTATATCACAAACTAATCTTAATTGCATTATTTCTTTAGAATATACAAATGTTTAATGTATTGATCAGAATTTTCATTTTTGTTGTATATTCCTAGGCTCTATGTATCTTTTTCAGTTGTGACTAAATGTTAAGTGTATACTTTTTTTAGTATTTCAAATAAAAATAACATAAAGATAAATAATTTCCAAGAAATTTTTAAAAATATGGGGCATTTGATGCACTTTAACATATACTGTATACCTTTGAATATAAGCCCATCTGTGTATAAGCTGATAGTGATTTTTTTTTTAATATACCGAAGATTCAAAACTTATTTATAAGCTGAAATTTAAAAAAAAATCTGGAATGTTCAAATATGCAAATCAAATATGTCAGCTTATTAAATTAGATTTGTTCATTCTAACTTATTTTGGAAATTCACCTGTTCTTATAAAAAATTTTAATACAGTGAAACCTATGTATGATAATATTGTCTATGACAATAAACGTATAATATTTCCTTTTTTGCCTAATGTATTTTGCACCTTTCTAAAGTGATATGGTGCCAATCTCCATTTTCAAGACCAAAGGCCCTAGGGTATGAAGCATATGTCCCAGTTATGTGGTCAACCTTATGCAGAACCCCCAGTGTTTAGTTTTCAAGCATGCTTGGTTCTCAGTTGACTACCCATTGAAGGGATGAAAAGCAAAACCAGTTGAGGTATTACTCAATCTCTTGGTCTCAAATACCTGTTATTCTTCTCTATTGACCTATGAACTTCTTGTGTATTAATTAGGAGCAGAATGCTGTTGATCACTAATTTAAACGAAATGATAGATTTATATATTCTGTATGTCATCGATGGTTGAAAACGTATATTTCACTTTGCCATCTGTATTTTTTAAATATCGGGCAGGTTTTTAGCATCTTGTGTTTAAATAGGCTTACGTATGGTTTCTTTATTTCTAGAGCTAATTTCTACATTATGCATTTTTACTCCTCTTAAATAAACTGTGATAGGCTGCATTATGTAGTTAATTTCTAAAGGATGTTTGTTTAGCAAAAAAAAAAAATAATAATAATAATTGAGTAAATTGTAAGTCAAGATACCAGTTGGGTTGCATTTTATCTTAAAAGATCATATACTTTTTTAATGATATAACTCAATCTTTAATTTGTTTTTGCAGATCAAATGGTGTTAGTAAACCTGTAAAAAGTCGGAAACGAACAAGAGCTGAAGCACAACTTGGAAAAATTAGCACTAATAATCATACAACCAGTGATATTGATCCTAAAATAGTTTCGTCTAGACCTATTTCTGCTGTAAGTTTCTTTATCTATTTTGTCTTATTTTATAGACAAGTTTTGTTTCACATTCATATCTAACATGTCAACATACTTTATGTATGTTTGTGGTTTTAATATTATATTTCATTTATGGTTATCCAAATACATCATAGTAGAATTATTTGTATTTTAGGCTCTTTATCGCCCAGCCCCATTTAGTGATGAACCAGAAGCAATAGCTGAAAGAGGTAGATGTGATTACTCTGTAAAGATAACTAAAGAAATGGCTGAGAGTGGCCAAGGTAAAAATGATTTTTCTTTAAAATGCAGTCTTAATATGAGAGTTGTTTAATTTTACAGCAGTAGCTATGTATAGATTATTTGATGATTTTAACTGTCATCATGCATTTATGAATGTCCTGCAATTAGATGTTATTTTTTTTTATAGCTCCTCGGCCTGTTAGAGTATATGCTGATGGTATTTATGATCTTTTCCACCAAGGACACGCTAGACAATTAATGCAAGCAAAAAATGCCTTTCCTGAGGTTTATTTAATTGTTGGAGGTATTCATCTAGTTTTGTTATTTGTTTTCAACAATAAGTAATTAATATTTTATAGATGCATTTTTTTTTTTTTTTTATGTACTCACTATGAGCAATTTATCTTTTCTTGGATATCAATATTTTGCAAATCCACTTCTCAGTGTTTTTTGTAGGTGTATAAACTTTTTTTAAATTTTATGCTTCCTTCTTTGTACGAAGTACTATAATCATGATAAACTTTAGAGCCCAAATGTCAATAAAAATATTTATTTTGTGCATGACTGGCTTAAGTTTGAACATTTTAACATATCCATTTTGACCATTTCTGAACTAGTTTTCTCTTGATGTCTGTACATACTATCTCTTGATGTCTGCACATGAGTATATGTATCTCACATAACTCATAAACTATTGGCCCAAGAAATTTTTTATTAAAAAGTATGACTTTTATAACATCTAGTTGTGCACCTCACCTTTGATTACATTCCAAACTATATAGTAATAAACTTCAATATAGTGAGTAATTACGCTGTGGAGTTTAACTGAAAAATTATTAGCCATAGAAGATCTGAATCTTGTATTTAAGACTAGTATAACATCTAGTTGAGCTCCTCAGTTTTTGACTGCAGTTTAAATGCTATTTAGCAAAAAATTCATATTTCTATATTTTTTAACTCATTTGTGAATAAACTGATAAACCATAATATGTTGCTTTTAACCTTATTTAATGAATGTTATGAAAATTAAGTTCTAGATTTTCTTTTAATACTGTAAAAATGCATATTTTTTAAAAGTTTAATCTTCACTAAGGGTTGAAAATGCTTACTGAATGTAAGGGGAAATTAAATGTCCTGTTGTAGTTCTAATTTCTAATACTTATATTTGTGCTCAGGTATGTAATGTAATGTTTTATTTATTCAACTTAAAATTTGGTTCTCATTTTAAGTATATTGATATTTTAATATAGATCTATTATGTTTTCTTTCAGTAAACAGTGACTTTTTAACGCATCAGAATAAAGGTAAGACTGTAATGACAGACCAAGAGCGATATGAAGGTGTTAGACACTGTAGGTATGTTGATGAAGTTGTGAGAGATGCCCCATGGATACTAGATGACAAATTTTTGGAAGATAATAAGGTATAAAACCTTTTTCAATTAAAAATTTATGTTTGCAGAAGTTTTGTTTTATATATCTTCCATTATGAAGAGTAGGGGGCATGTAAGGGATTTAGTTGGTTCTTTATTCTTTCTATTCTTGTTAATCAGGTTTCAAAAGCTTGCATGTTTATTATAGGATAAAATAAAATACAAAATTAGACCATAATATTTTCTATTTACTCTATAATTATGATAATAAAACTAAATATTAATTGTCCTGTGGTTGCTTTTAAGTTTTCCTTAATTGTTTGAAATCATTGTTCAAATCAAATTCATTAAATCTTATGGGAAAAAAATATAACTTTTTTTTCTTTCTATGCTTTATACTTTTATTCGTAACTTTTCTTTTTTTATTAGCTAAATTGTAGCAGCACACTATGAAATTACACTAAAATCTATAAATAATATAAAATTTAATATATTGAAAAGTATTAAAAATATATTTTCATCTAGAACTCACCTAAAAATCATCTACTATATTCCGAATTATATATGTTTGTGCTGTTATCATATGCAAATTATTTATAAGTAATAATAACTGTTAGTATTATTTTTAATTTAATTTTAGATTGATTTTGTTGCTCATGATGATATTCCTTATGCAATGGGTTCTGAGAGTGATGATGTTTATCATCACATAAAATCAAAAGGCATGTTTGTAGCTACAGAGCGGACTGAAGGAGTTTCAACATCAGATTTAGTTGCTAGGATAGTCAAAGATTATGATATGTATGTTCGCAGAAATTTGGATCGAGGTTACAGTGCAAAAGAAATGAATGTTTCATTTCTTAATGTAAGTAGAGAATTTTTTATAATCTAGTTGTTTTTAATGTTTTTAGATATACTAAACCAAATTATTTATACATTCATCATTTCTGTTCTCTTTCACCCATCTTTGAAACAGTAATATTGAAAGTACCACATATTTGGTGTTTAAAATAATATATATGTATTAAAATTGGTTTGGCAAATATTTTGCTTTGTACATATATCTAGTCGTGGAAAAAGAATTTTTTTATTCAAAGAATAAAAATTTATATTTTATTATAGCATTGGAAATACATCCTGTAATTATGTTTTTAAAACTTACACAAGCAAAAAGTGCAACCATTCTCTCACTTAAAATAACCAAAAAATAATTACTTGATTTTCCACACTATAATAATAATACTTCTGGCTCTAAAATAATTCACCCTACCCCCTCCCCTTTTTTTTTTTTTTTTTTTTTTTTTCCTTAATGACCTCAGTTTTTAACTCTTGTTAGTCAATTGTAAGTGGTGTTACTCTTTAGCCCCAAACTGTTGTAACTGGGAAAAAGAAACAACAGTTACTACATTCAAACAAGCACAAAATTGTAACTATTATCTTGTTAATTGAAAAGTTAATTATTTTTTCTCTTTAGCATTTCTCTACATATTAGAATTTTGAATAAACTGAATAAAAACAATAGGTATATTGTACTGAAACATTGTAAAAATTAGAAAATATGTGTTCGAATATATTTTGTTGTTGATTAGTATTTTTTAAAATTACAATTGCATTATTTATTTTCTTTTATATGTTAATCTTTAATTAATATTATAACTACTTTTTTATTTAATTATGTAGGAAAAGAAATTTCTCTTACAAAATAAGATGGATAAAATTAAAGGAAAATTAGAGGGTAAAAGGCATGAATTTATTCACAAATGGGAAGAAAAATCTAGAGAGTTTATCAACAGTTTCTTAGATTTATTTGGAAAAGATGGAAGAATAGTAAGTTTTTTTTTTTTAAATTTTATTTTATTAAGCTAATTTTATAGTTAATATATAATTTTTTTGACTTGTTTTGTTAAAAAAAGTATTTATAAAAATGTGTTCATTAAATTGATTACTTAATGAGATCCTTCATAATGTATTTGATATAAAATTATTTTTATAGTAGAAGAGAATTCCAATTGAAATCAGAATTTTTTTCCCCTTGCTGTATCACACCCTTAGCTGTAGTCATTTAATTTGTTCACAAATTTTACTTTATTTGTGCAATAGAAAAAGGAAAATATAAAATCAATCATTGGAAGCCAATCTTCAAGTTCATA
The DNA here is from genome assembly GCA_032207245.1 of Pardosa pseudoannulata. NCBI lineage: Eukaryota > Metazoa > Arthropoda > Arachnida > Araneae > Lycosidae > Pardosa > Pardosa pseudoannulata. Next base: position 86,950,719 of record CM063504.1, read on the forward strand.
GTCATATCAAAACAAACATCTGCCACTATAAACATAGGTAACATGTTTATTTACATTTGGATAAATTGTAAAGTATATTATCTTTTGAAAAAAAGTAAAAAAGATTGTTTCTATCAGTGTATGATATTAAAGGCTTTTTATTAATTTAATTCATATGAGCTAGCATATTTTTTATGTCAAAAAGTGTTGCCAGTTTAATATGCAATGATAATGTTCATGTATGATGTATAACATCAGGTTCTGATATCCTGTACAAATGTTTTATTCTACAATTAAAATTTATGGTACTATTAAAGATTCAAATAGTATAAGTAATTTATGATGAATTTTTAATGCATAAATTTGTACTGTTTTTATACTTTACAGCCAATTTTAAATGGTTTTGTTTAATTTAGTTTAAGGAAGTAGAAATTAGTTTTATACAAACTTTAATAAAAGGAGTAATTAATAGTATCAAGTGATAATTGTAAAAGTATTATTTCAAAATAAACCAATTTATAAAAGCTGGCAATTGATTTTATATATATATATATATATGTACATACTGGCAGGTCTTATCTGCTAGGTAAATTGCACACATGAATAAAAATTTGGAAGCCCTTGCCAATACAAACCATGTATAAAATAATTTCTCCTTAAATCTACTGGGAATAAAAGATTTTTTTTTTTTTAACAAAGATAAAATTCTTTTCTTGAAATGGGATAAATGTGCTCTCGTAAAATTAACCTCTCAAATAATTTAGTTGTAGCATAATAACAGCTAACTCCACAGATTTTTTCATGGTTTTGATATTTTTGAATTTAAATTATTTGCACAGAAAAAAACACATTTAGACCATGTTTTTGATTTATATCTTGAATTGTTTAATGGGGGTTAGATTTGGCGAAATGAGTTCCACAGGATTTTCTAAATTAGTTGATACCTGTCTTGATCCCAAAGACCTGGTCATTTTCAAGGAATTGAGATTGCATACAGATGGACAGACCATAAAAATTTAATGATTATGACGTCATAACAAAATATAAAACTGAACTATTTGAAATGAAGGTTTTTTAGGATGATTAGGAGTGACATAATAAAAACGAAAATAAAGTACAGATGGTAATGAAATTAAAATTTTAAATTAAAATATTCTTGTGTGGAAATAAATTAAAATTACATAATATATTTAATATGTATTTTTAAAAATGGCAATTTAGATTAATATAATTAAAAAATAAAGAAAATGTACTAAGAATTGAATAATTTAACATAGAACATATATATTTAAGAGGCAATAAGATATAAATGAAGCAAATTTTATAGGGAATGAAAAATTTTAGGAACAATGTTAAGCAATAGACATAAAAGAAAAAATAAATAAGAGCTTATTTACATGGAGAATTATTCATCAGGATATTTTTCAGAAGTTTATAAATTTTCATCAAAATTAATATCAGTTAATAGAGAAATCTAATACATAGTAAAAAACTTGAAAACTTGTAAAATTCCAAACAAAAGAGTTATAATTTAAAAAAAAAAAAAAAACTTCAATGACTGTGGGTTCAGTCAATAAGTAAATCTTATATAATTTCCTAAGGTCAATGAATAACAGGAATCAAAGTGAAGAATAGATCCAGAGTAATTTAAAATAATTGTTTGTTTGATTTTAATAAACTAAGGTCAATTTGCAGGTCTTTATAAGTAATTCAAGTATATATAAAATTTTGTAATTCATGGTGATTATTTTAGGAAATGTATTAATTTTCTGAAGAGTTTAATAGTGCTATCCATCAGTGATCAAGAATGTTAATATTTTCAGAATAGAGATTTTACACTATATACCTTATAGAAGAGATTTTAATATCAACAGTGACCTTTTGGTAGTTTCAAAGGCTGTGAAAAATTTGGTTACGCTACTACAAATTTTATGAATTTATTTGGGAAACAAATATATATTCATACACACACTTTCATATAAGAAAAATAATATGAAATGTTAAAGTGGCTTAAAAAAATTATATTTCTGTGAAAAATCAATTTTTGAAAATTCTTGTTTTTCAGTTGTAGTGCACGTATGCTTGGTTTCAATTATTGAAACTAAATGAAGCAGCCGAGCAGTGTCTGGAATTATAACTTATCATTTCTAAACTAATCATATTTATTGAATATTTGTATATTTTAATAAGTTAATATAATGCCCTGTTAATATTGTTAATATTTTTAATTATTTTTAATAAGTTAATAAATGCTTTGATCTGATTTTGCCCAGCCCATCCTAACTGTTAAATGCTGTTTAAATTAACCATATCTGGATTTTTATAAATTGTGTATAATTCAATATTGGTCCTTCTTCATACATAATTAGCCTGAATACCTCATTTGGGGAATCAGAATCATGAAAATTTATGCTGCAGTACTGAGTGGAAAGCTTTTATAATTTGTTTATGAATACAGAAAATGCCAGTCATAGTAGTCTTAAATGTAAATTGTAGATCTCTCAAAATATGTAGATAAAATATGTGTAACAGCATTTCATTACCTTCTCTCCCTCTCTCCATCTCTCTTATTTTTTTTTTCTTTTTTTTTCCCCAGAATTCAGGTACTTTGTGTTGATTACAATTTTATGTATTACTTTATGTCTCTTCTAATTTTGTTATGCCTTTCCAAGATTTATAATATATGGTAGATTCTTGATAGTATTTTCTTTTGGGGAAAATGAAGAGAAATAATTATAATGCAAAATAATAGTAAGAAGGATAATTGTGAGTTATTTTTCTTCTATATAAAAGAGAAGTACACAGAAAGGTTGTATTTTAATTAATGAATAAAATCATTGTATATGTGAAATAAATATCAAAATTTCTTGAATTTTAATAAAAGAAAATTTTTATAAATTTATTATAATTTTATAATTTCAAAAAAAAATTTAGAATATCTAATTTTTTAACCATTTAATATTTTTGTAATAAACATATATGTAACTATTTGATTTTCTTCTATATAAGAAAATGGTGCTGTAATGTTTTACAGAGATATTGCAACATTTCTAAGATTAAAATAAGCTACAGACTTATCTAAATATTAAAATATCATTAGTTGAAGCACAGAACATTTAACAGTGAAAAGTTTCTACCACAAATTTAGTTACAACTTTATGGAGAAAATTATTAATATTTTGGAGTTAATTTTTTTTTATATAAATTATGCCATCACATTTACATTTGAAATCACTTTATAAAATTCTAGCTGCTGCACATCTAGCCTTTGGTGTAGTTATACATAGACATTAATGTTTCATGTCCTGTAGAATACAGTTTCTGAGAGCAAATTTTATCTCAGATAAATAATAAAGTATCAAAATCAGTATACTTATTGCTTGTGGTTTGATAGGAAAATGAATTTTCATTTCCCAATACCAATAATGACTATTTTTAGAAATTTTTAAAATTTTATGCTTTACCAATTTTTAAAAACATGTAACTGAAAGTAAATTTTTGTAACTTTAATATGACACATAGATTAAGATCATACAATTGCTTAATCAATGCGTATAGTGGAAGTTATCTAAATAATACAGTAAATATTTCATGAATCCTAATGATAGTTTTAAATGATTTATAATGTACTAAATTAAGTTCAACATATTTTTATCATCTGCAGGGAAACGTGAGAATGAATTTCTGTTTCTATCTTTAGTAAAATGAGAATAATTTTTAGATTATCATAAAAAAAAAAATGCAAAAATAATAATAATAATAATAAAATGAAAAAACAAGAATCAAGGTATATCTGAATTAGGGTATATCTGAGGAGGCTAATTTGAATTTTGAGAAAAACATAACTTTTGTCTATCAGGGTACTCTTACAATGAACAGGAAAAAAAAGGCAGTTTATGCATGCAAAAAAAGTTATGCATGCAAAAAAAAGTGAACAAATCTAGAATTTTACCAATGCAGATTACAAGCTGAGGATAGCATACTTTGGCATTGTTTGCTGTAGCCTAAAAAGTTGCCGTACTTAAAGATCTATAAAACATTATTTAAAAAACTAATTAAAATTTTGAGAAAACTCATACTTTAAGTTTGCTTTACAAAGCTTGTGAATAAATTTTAAAAACTACATCTCAATCCACTCAGTAGTTTTCAAGCAATGTGTGCAAATGTATCACTTGAAAACTACTGAAAATTTCTATCATTTTATTACATAGTATACCAAACTATAGGGTAATTAAATCAAAATTTATGCATTTATCATTTTCATTTAAGTTTTATAAATAAAAGTAGTATGTATGTTCCAATTGTCCTCCCTAACTATTAGCATAATTTCAATGAAAATTGGTATAAATATCTCTCGCTACACAGCTAAAAAATGTCAATATTAACATGTTCGAAATCAATCTCTATTCCCATTTTGGATGTTTTATAGCATTATTTCAAACATTTTCAGCAGTTAAAGTCAGATGGTCAATTTGTTAATTAATGATGTCATAAATAGGTGAAAATAACATTTTACCTAGCACAACATCATCTGCATTATTTCAATCTATTTTTACCTGAATTGCAGATATATGTGATCGATTTTCTTTTATATTTGGCATAAATCATAGTTTATCACGTATGAGCTAATTTTAAATTTCATCCTTGATTAATTTTTATGTTGTAATGAAAGTGTTATCATGAATATTCTATCAACAAATTCTCTTTAAAGTATAAATTCCATGGAGTCTATATCACAGGCAAAAAAAAAAAAAAATATATATATATATATATATATATATATATATATTAAGAAGAATGTCCATTTATATGTGTGATTGTTTTTATACAAAACCAAATAATTTATCATAAATTCACCAAATTTTGAACAGCATTCTTTAATACTGCCAAATGAACACTGTCACTATTAAAATATCTGCTGCATAACCTATCATGTGTTAGAGCAAGAGAATTTAATGTTTCTAATGAACTAGTGATAGTAACACATTAATGTTAATTTTAGTGTTAATTTTATATTTTACAATGTGAAAAGATTTTTGAGCTAATTCTAAAAATTATCCCTAATTGCTTAAGTTTTGTAGGTGCAGTTGATGCCAAGTTCTTTGTAATAATTGTAAAATTTTTGTACAAATAATCTGAAACATTTATCTAGAGACAAAAGTGTGAGAAGTGAGAACATGAGATTTTAATACAATTATAACATGTAAAATAAAGATAAATGTTTATTCACAAGTAACTTTCACTGCATTGTCAAAAATTTTCAAAGGTATAAATAAAAAAGACAATGCTTTCACTAATTTTAATGTATAGAAAATCCTCATAGAAACATGAGTTCCCTTTGTTTGCATGAAAATAATGTAAACTACTGCCATCTGTTAACAATGCACACAAAACCACTTAGATATGAGTTTTATTTATATAAAGAAAGATTATATTGTTTTGCTATCAAATGGTAGCAAAGTTAAAATATTTATGATTAACCTTTGATATTTTATATTTTTTACAAAATGTGGTATTACTATGCTTAATATCTTTATTAATGACCCTGTTTCATCATTCATAATTTAGCTGAATATTTCTTAAATATTGTCTACTTTACTAGTATTTTAAGTTATGTCATGTACATATAATGCTTAAAAAAGATAATTTAGGTTTATGTTAATTTTTGACTTAGGAAAATCTTAGACTAATCTATTTATGTATTTGGTGTTGCAATGTTATAGCTGCTATTTTATGTTTTCAATTTTAAAAAACAATTTTATATCTGCCTTTTGTATACATATTTTTGCAATAAGTAGAAAAAATTCTAGAGTCAGTAATGGCTATGTAACTTAAATTTTCATATTAGCCATGTCAACCTTTTTTATTTTTTATAGGGTTTTTTGCAATATTACTATTGCAAAAAAAAATTTTACTCTTCTGAATCATGAGATATTATGTACAATCATCGTAAAATTTTTCACATTGCTCTATTCTTATTCCACTTCTGCTTAGCATAAAATATATTTTCACAATTTCTGTAACATTATTTAATGTTTGATTAAGCTTAATTATTTAAATGTAATTTAAGAAATCTTTAAATATTCTTGTAAATTTTTTAAGTATTAAAAAGAAACATTAAAAATACCAATATAATTGTATATGTGTGCATACATTCATAAAATAACTTAGGGTAACTGAGTTGTTAGGGGAAGAAAATTTTACAAATCTCAAAGGATAAAAAAATAACTATATGGAAAAATTAACTAAGTTATAAATATTTTTATGCAGTATGTAAAATTAATATTAAAAAGAAATTTTAACTGTACATTTATTTTCTCAAAGCCTTAAAGATACTCTATATTCAAAATTATTTCTAAAATCAAAATAAAACAGAAAAAAAACCTTAATTTTTCTTTTACCTATGATTTATAAAATAATTTTATTATAATTTTGTTGTTTTTAACCCATTAGCGCCCAGTGATCTATTTTTAGATCGCTAAACGTAGTGTAGGAAACTAGCTTTTAGGTGCTCTACCCATTCCACACTGCACAGGGGGCAAGACAAAGCATGCATCGCCAAAAATAATTTGGGCGTTAATGGGTTAAGAGAAAGGAATAAATATGAAATATGACTAGATTGATAGTATTTGTGCATCATTTTGAATCTGTTTGCAGTTCTTTCATTATAACCTAAAAGCAAATGTAAATTAAGTTTACTTTGAAAATGCTTAATTTTGCTTAAAAGAATTTCATAGTGCAGGTAGATTTAAAATGGAGCTTAAAACTGTTTTCTATAATTTATATGTGTGTGTGTGTGTATTCATTCTAGGTTTGAAATTTCTAATAAGTATTAATCATTGACTTCTCTAAATCAGTAATTAATTTCATCAAAACTTTTTTTAAGTCCAAATTTAAATAGAAAAGATTAATGTAAATTTTAAGGTATTTGTATTGTTTTCTGCATTCAAAATGAGATTTCAGTAGTGTGTTGTTTAAAATTAAAGTAAGACTATATATGACTAGCTCTCTTATAAAATCATAGATGGGTAATTAAAATAAGGGGGATTATTGTACAGTTTTCAGTCTGATTCTTATTTTTGTTAAAAAAGATATCATTATTAACTTTAAAAAATTTATCTAAAAATTATATTTTAAAATTTTATCTATCTATATCTTTTTCTCTTTAGTTAGCACTTCTTAACAGCTTGTTGAACCACTTCACAATTCAGGATTGAAAAGATAAATCTCCTCAAGAAAATGAACTCTTTTTCTTTTTACCTTTCCTTGCTTAAAAAGAAAAGAATTTTTCTATTTTGTAAATTTTATTAAAATAAAAACATATTAGCATTTAACTTTGTTTTCCTTTCACATATATATAATTTTTTTTTGTGTGTGTATGTATGTACATTTATATATATTAGACCTTCAATTATCGTATGTGATCTAAGAATCAGTTACTCTTTTCTTAGGTTTGAATTAATCTGAAATGTTCAGATTTTTCTTCTTGTCAGTTGAAGAAAATTTGGATTAAATATCATTTTGTAAATGGAGAAATCATAGCTCTGAAACAACATATTTTAGTTGGAAATTAATCAAAGATCTTGATTGTGTATCTGATATAATTTTAGTGTATGTTTACTACAGTTTTTATTATTATTTATTTGTTTCTAATAAGGGAGAAAAACCTTTAGATCGTCTATATATAATTATGGTATTCTTATTTTAGATTTTTAATTTATTTTTACTACTTACTATCTTTTTGTGAGAACTTATTTATATTAATATAATTATTTAGCTCTAATAATCTTTTTAGTAAAAATTTTATTCATAAGTAATAATTAAGTTTGCAAAACTTCTTAATTGTTAATCCTTTTAAAAGGAAATGGGGAATATAAATCTCTTCTGGTTTAACAACATTTTGGTAATGTTTTATTTAATTCTAATCTGTGTTTTTTGCATAGATTCTGCAAGAGTCAATATTATTTAATCTAGATTTTAGACTTATAAACATTAATCAAAAGTTCTTGATTGAAATACTTTTTGATATAATTAAATAGCTATAAATAATTTGGATATTTCTGTGTTTTTCTTTTATAAACAGTACATATCTTTTTATAGTTTTAAAAATTAATTTTTATTATACATTTATAACAAATGTAGGACCTATGTAAAATCTACTATTATATGCACATGATTACAACAAAAGAATTTTATTACAGATCATTTATTAAATATTTTCTTGTTTATAGGGATAATTATTAAATATTGCAATTAAATCAGGAATTTGAAATTATATTTAATCCTAAGTTAACAAGTAAATTTGTTAGTTTTTATTAGATCTAATTACTAGTGAAATGTTTATACACATTTTCAGATGCTGGCCTGTTTCAAGAATTTAAAGGAAAATTTGAAATTAGGGGACAGGAGTACAATGAAAAAAATTAATCTTTTATTAATATTATTTTTTAAATATCTAAGATTATTGTACAAATTTACTATGTATTTTGGTTCTGATGCTTATAAATTTCATGTGTATTTTTCCCATATATATATATATATAATATACATATTCTTAAGGTTTATTAAACAAGAATTTCTTTGAATACCATAGAAATTAATATATCCATTAAGCAATTTGATACAAGCACATGATTTTTACCTTAATGGCATAGACAAACTTTGTGGAAAGTACTGTAAAAAAGAGGAATATGGATACCATTCAATATCTACAAAGCTATTAAATTTTTTTATGTTTTGTCTATTTATCTATTTTAGAGTAAATTTACCTCTTTCAATTAGTCTAAACAATGGTACATTTTAATTTATTTTTATTATTAAATAAGATATTAAAAATTGTGGAATATATTTTTAAAAAGATTTTAGATTCCTTGAAAATTTTTACAACTGTGTATTTGTATTTAAAATGTAAAATAAAGTTTTCAGTTTAAGGATGAAAAAATAATTTCTACTTACCTATAACTCAAACTCTTAAAATTAACAAAATTAAGACTAAATTTATGGAAGTAATATTCATCTGAATATGATTACTTTGATTTCTTCTTATTTTTGTGAACCACTTTGTATTAGGATTCTGATTGCCATGCCCATATTTAAAGTTATGAAAATTTTGAAAAAATAAGCAGTTCTCCAATTAAGATGTCTTAATATTCGATATGTACAAGATTACTATTTTAGAAACTTTTATTTTTTTCTATAGAGAAAGTCTAAAAACTCAATTTAATATGTGCCTTTTGCAAATTGTTGAATTTTTGTTTTCCTTGACATATTTATGGATCTGTATGAAGCTATAAAGTAGTATAAAAATTGATAAAAGCATTAAAATAATTTATTTCCAGAAGTTTTTCTAATATTTATTTCTATTAATGCTTTTTTAAGTATCATCAGTTTATTATTCTATAAATACAAGGAGATATAAAGCTTTAATTAATAATTTGTATATAGGAGCGTAATTGTTATTCTTAAAACTCCTCTACACATTCACTCATCCACTATTATTATATTTCTCCCAGCATTTTTTTTTACTTTTGGAAGATTGCCACTATATAATCACACTGTGAGCCTCTATCCTCTACATACTGCAGGTTACTACAGTCTGTAACTTCCAGAAATCAATATTGTCAGTTGCATTATGAATGTAAGGATCAATTAACATGTGAAAGAGATTTTATCAGGTTATCTAGATTATTTCTTAATAATACTTAAAACTATGATAATCACAGTGTGAGGCTCTATTTTCTCCATTACATTAGTTACCTCAATCTATACATTCCTGAAAGCAAATAAATCTGCACCAGTTGCTGCAATACATAAGAATTGGTTCATGTGCAGAATAAATTTTATCCAGATATCTGAAATATTTCTTAGCAATGATTAAAATTTGACAATACTGTTACATAGATTATAAAATTCTATTAAATTCCAGTCAATTAAACATTGAAGCAAATTCAAACTTCTCATATAGGTGGGTTTACGTGTGTATATACATATATATATATACATGCACATACATACATATATCAGTCTCATTTAGTGAAGGCAATATTTTGGACATAATTTGAAGTCATTGTTAAATTATCTTAAAAGTTTTGTCATTAAATGTAATTTTACAGAAAACCACAAATTTGCAAAAAAAAAAAAAAAAAAAAAAAAGAATTTGAAAGTTTTATTTCTGTTTTAAATTCATTCAAAATTATTTTAGTGTAGTGAAAATAAAAGTAAGCATTGAATTATATTTGTACTAATTTTATTCATAGAACACATTTTGGAAAGAAAGCAAAGGAAGGCTACGACAAGCACTTTCCCCTGCTAGCACACCACCTGGAAGTCCAACTCGAAGACGAGCTCGCTCAGCTTCTCCCCCAGCAAAATCTCGTCGAATGGAGACAATGTCAACACGGGGTTCTTCATCAGAGGAAGATGCTTCCGATGATGAACTTAATTGGTTTAATAAACACAGTACTGGGATTTAAAATTTTCATAGGCTATTTCTTTTTACAAATCATTTTTAGTCACTCTGTGTTCACATTCTTATATGTATGTACAATATGATCTACCTGTTTGCAGAGAGAAAAAGTTTTATTTATTGTATTCTAAATAAATACCTCTTTAAAAAATGTTTTGTTGAGGGACAACGAATAAATATTTAAGTTAAATTGTTTTTCTTCATTTTGTATATAAAAATTTCATAATAGTTTGTAAATATTTTTTAAAATATAAAGTATTTTAGTAGAGACCATTAAATATAAGTTGAAAGCAGACACTTGGTAAAATAAACTTGTTTTCTGTTAAACTTTTTCAGTGGGGTTTGTTACAATTTTTAGTTATAATAAATTATATGTGTTTGCACTTACCTGTTGTTTGTTGCATATTGTTACATAATGTAAAATATAAATTTCTGAAAGTTTTTCAATATGAAACTTGTTTTATGCTAAGTATTCATGCTATGAGTAGTAAAATTTAAAAACATTTCAAGATAAGGAGAGTATTTTTTTCCTTAGTGAAAACATTTTCAAAAAATATTGGTTTAATTGCTAATTTTGATATAAGCAAACATAACTTGCATTTAATTAATATTTTGTGGTATTGCTAATTTATTTTCTATTTTATTCAACTTTTCTCAGCAACATAATTAACCTAGAGGGGTTACATGAAGTTAAAACTAACTGCTTTTGAAGTTTATATACCAAGTTCAAAATAAGAGTAATTATTGCCCATGTGGAGGAGGCAGCTACATCACTCTTATTCTTTTCTCACCTTTTATGTATTTGTATGTTTCCTCATTTCATTCACCAATTTTGCTTTTACATAAGCTGAGTAGCCAAAATGTATATAAGGTGTTATAACTTTATTAAAATATAAAAATCCATATCTCCATCCAATTTACCTTTTTTTATGTATGAGATGATGTTTAGTGTACTTTCTTTCAAGAATGCTTTTCATTGCATTTACAGTAAGCTTAACTTAATATTCTAAACTTGTTGAAAATGTTGAAGATTATACAACATTATTACACTTTAAATACATGATCTTCTGCGCATTAAAAAATTATGAGATAATTTGACCGAATTTTCAAATGGATTATGTATATAAATCTTATTACTTTTGCAATACAGAAAAAAAATATATATATATTTTTTTTTTTTCTGATATTATTCAGTTTAGAATTAATTCAATTTTCTATACCATAAAAATTTATTTTTCTCTTACTCTTAAGAGGGAAAAAGTGTAATGTTTCAATTGACATTCATTTACTGTTTAAGACATTATTCCAAATTTTCCATGTTCTTTGCTTTAAAAATGTAGTAACATGCTGAGTTACTAACTGTGAAAATGTAAAATCAAGAATAGGACTTCAATCAAATTGAAGTTAATTACTCCTATAATTAAAAAATATATATAAAATATGGATTCTTCTTGAAAATTTATGGAATTTTTTATGCATTGATATAAGTTGTGTAGCAGTTTATTTTGTGATATTTTAATGTCTTCTATTTTTTTCTTTTTTCTAAGAAAAAGTTTCTGCTGGCAGAATATCTTAAAATAGGTAAATATATATTAAGCAAATTTTTATGAACCTGTGATTGCTGAAAAACCAAAGTTTCATTTATTTAAAAGATCATTTATCGTAACAGCAACATTGTCAATGTAACAAAAGTGTATTATTCCTAAACTATATATTTATAGTATTTGACACTTCATTCCAATTTTTCATTCAAAATATTGTGTAAGATTTAATATTTAGATAATTACACATAATTTAATACATTAAATTGATGTTATTTACAACTATCTTTTTACAGTACATAACCAGTTATGTAATGGATTCTATTTGATTTTCATTATTTCACTTTAATGTAGCAGTCATAGAATTTGTTATGTCTATATTACAGTAGAATTATATTAGTTAAATAAAAGACTAAAGTATTACTTTTCTAACCACAGCGTTAATTTGTTTCCTTTAAAACTGCCAAATATGCATGGAATCATGTAGAGATAAGTAATGTTTTGATAGAACTTATATTCATTGTAGCTGCTTTCTTGTGTCACAACATGTATAATTATTTGATTGCAATTTTGTTTTAATAGTTTCTTAAATAATATTTTGTGGTAAAATATCTTTTAAATGTATTGTTAAGATTGTTTTATTTATGTTTACTATACTATAAGTTAACTTGAGATTTTATTTAAAATGTTTTGTACATAAATTATATGCCTGAAAAAAGCTTAATTTGTGCTCTTAGCCATGTACTTTAGAACATAAAAACTGTACATTGGCATTTTTTAATAAAATCTTTTATTTAATCGTTAATTTATATTTAGTATAAGTGTGTACATGCTAATTTATCATTCCAAAATTTATTGAATCAACTTCTTTTGAAAGGTCTTTTTCTTTAATGAAAATTTGAGTTACAGGCTAGTCAACTTGATGTGCAAAATATAAAATTGATTGTTTGTACATTTCATTTTTCTGTTATTTCAGTGCTCTATCAAGTTACTATTTATTGCTAATCTGCAGCAGACTATATTTATATAACTTATTTTTTATTGTAAATATGTGCTATTTATTTTAAAAATTTATATTGCTATAAATGTAATATGTTGATATATTGATTAAAATTTCTACTTACTATTATTTATTTGGATTATTCTATTTATAAATGTTAAACATATTTATTTTATGTGTTTAAATATTAGTTAATGTATATCAAAGTAATATTTGCAGTTAAAATACAGTAACTTTGTTGCTTGTATTTGAAATGTAAAATCTTCCCATTCTTTCTGCCTATAAATTGTTTGATCAACAAAAATACTGTTTAAAACATTAAGTAAGAATGAGCTTATGGAAATAGTTTTTTAAATAGTAGTAAGTGTATTAATCCATGTGCCTGTTGTATAATATTTCTGCTTAAGGTGTTTATTTAATAATTGTTAATTTATTGATTTGTTACGTATAATTCTAATTGAACTCAGTCAATATTGCGTAGATTGTACATATTAATCAAGTTCATGACTTAATTCATTCCAATAAATTGACCTTTCAAAATTTCTGGCAATATATCAACTTCAGAATTCAATTAATCTTTATACATGAAGCCATGTATTTAATGTCTAGTTTAGTTAGAAATCTTTTGTTGTGTATTCCACCTACATCTGCTGTAATGAAAATGGGGGTTGCTATAAAATGATGTAGTGGGGGGCAAAAAAGAATTTTGTTCTTAAAATGTGATTGTTGACATATTTAAATGTTTAAAAAATTTTCATTTCTACTATGCTATTTTTTTGGATTCATGAAAACTTAATGTTTGATATCACCAAACTTGAAAAAATATAGAGTTTTGATAAGTGTGTTTGTATATGTGTATTTATATATTTTATGTACATAAATATATATTTAATATACTCACACACAAAAATCATAAAACTTGTATCTGATTAAAGAAGGTTCAGCTGAAAATGATCAGAACTGTTTGATAAATGCAAGTGGTAAAACATATGAATAGAGTGCAATATTGAAGCAAATTTAAAGTTAACTGTATTTTTGTAAAAGTTATATTCAATTTCTTTATACTTGAGCTATAGTAATGAATGATGCTTCAGGCAAATGCTTAAATTTTTTTCTGCTTAGTTTTTATATTTAATATATTGAAATTTTAATTGTAAAAACATTTTAAATGTTGCACTTACATTCATTCACAGAATTAATAAATTTGATTTAGAATTGTCTTTCTTTATTAAGTCAATGATTATTTATTGTTTTGTGAAATATCCACATACTTTAATAAAGAAACATAAATCTCATATCCATTTGGCATGAATACTTTGAAATTAATATTTTTAAGTTACCTATTTTGTTAAGAATTTCAAGTGACACAATTCAATTCTTTGTTACTTTAAGGGCATTTAAATTTAGCTCAGTTGATAATGATCATTTTTGAGATTGGAGATTTAATTTTAAAGTGAAAAAGTACTTTTATATGCAACTGATACCTAAGTAATGGTGCAAAATTGTTACATCATTGGTTACCAGCCTATTTAAAAAAGAAAAAAATATATAGATCAGATATGACTCACTTAAAATCAGAAACTACTTACTATTAATGTTTAAAAGTATCTATTCTCACAAGATATGAATATGAAAGTAAACATATCTCAACAAATTAATACATTGGAGGGGGAATCCCGTAAAAGAAAAGTGGAGGCTTAAAATTTAAAAAAAAGAATAAACAGTACACAAAATAATCAAAATATTTTATACCTAGACAAATTACAGATAAACAACTGACTTTCAACACCGCTTTAAAAAAGTTATACCTATATACGTTTTTTGTAATGTATTTTAAACATGGAAAAATATTTTTCTACTTATTTAAAATATGATACAGTAATTTAAAATCATATTTGCAAGTAATAAAAACTGGTAAAAGCACAGAATCTTTTAAAAATAAAACCTATTTTATTTCTGAAAATAATTCTAATTCACATATAATACCATCTAACAACATATTCAATCTAAATTTATCAATTGCAGGTTCATATTTCCAACAAGATTCAAAAAACAGAAATACTGACTTTTCACTGATAGTACATATTTCTTTAGATATAGAAGATTTCACTGAAAGTTCTTCTTTAAACATAGACGCTATTTCTTCTGCAACAGTACCTGAAATATTGATATACTATATTAGTTTTATAAAAGGATAATCCATCTATCACTATACATCTGTACAAATTAACTAATAACAACCATGATTTTCTCAAAATATTAGTCCCATAATCTCATTTATTTAAAGTAAAAACTTCTATTGCATGCATTTTAATTCAAAACATAATTTCATATTTATTTTACATAGTAATGAAGAATTTTAATTTTAACTGACCAATAAATTGTCCTTACTTTAGCTAAAATCTTTTTGCACTTGTCAGTCATTTGTATTATTTTCATATATGAAATAGAAGTCTAATTCCTTTTATATTACTGTATTGAACATATAGTGTTTTGAAAAGGAATGGATCTTTTGTAGTAGCCCTGTATGATAAATTTGGCCTAATTATTAACCCTTTATGATGCATACCTCGAAATGTGATGTCAAGGTATGCATCCTAAAGGGTTAAGCACATGTAAGCTAATATTTCGTTGGCAGAAGAAGAAAAATTCTTGGTTTAAAAAAAAGTACCTACTGACAGAACATCATACCAATCTAGATTCAACTATTACATTCTATCATTCTATACATGCATCAGTCAAGCAAACTTCTGGAATACACTTATTGCAATTTCAGATTTTACTGTTATGCATATTAAAGTGTAAACCTTCATGACCCATAACAGATTATCCATACTAGAATTGGGATTTAAAGCATTATTTCAACTGCTTCAAAGGCACTGGTAGAAATACATATGAATACATCAATATTTTTCTGTTGTACTGTAGTAGTTGAAGAGCAGTAGCATTGGTGTTTGTTACATTGAAATTTTTCATTCATTTGCAATCAGAATGAAATAAAGATCCAGCAATATTTCTATTAAGATATTTACCCTTTTATTTTTTTCCTTAAAATACTCATCTTTATTACCATAATATATATTATCACCATATTTTACCATATGATTATAGGAAGTAGTAAAAATTATACATACAATATGCACCTTGAATTTTTGCCCCAAGTTTTTAGAAAAAAAGTATGTTATATACAAGTTAATACAGTATATATGTAATATATTAAAGATTTATCTTAAAAGCAACTAAATTATCTTCCAGTTTTAATTCTCATTTCATGATGAAGAAAAGCACCTCAATCCAAGAAGTCAGCTTACTTTCTTTTTCCCATGAATAAAATCCTTAACTTGCAAGTCTACCCCTTTGTTCCACATAGCTCTCGAGAGATCAGCATGAATCACCAAACCTTGAGCTCAGGCAAAACAATTTCAGTAGCCACCTAGACACATATAGAGTACAAAAATGTGAAGGTAGATGATTTTCTTGAGAATTCAGTCTTTGTCTAGAGGCCAAAATTGTACATTTCTATCAGATCTCTAACAACTATCTTGTTAAATGTATATTGCAGTAAATGTCATCCAGATCTCAATGTTTGCATAATCAAATAGAATTTTAAGAGTTCTGGTTCACTTAGACAGCTTATTTACATGACTTGAAATAAATGATATTATACATAACAGAAAAAAAAACTTGGAGAATCTTTTTCATTCGTTATTCATTCATTCATTTCATTAAAAGTTTCTTCCATTTGTTTAATGGAAGAAACTTTTAAAATGAATTTCAATCATTAATAACTGAGAACAAAATTAAAAAGAGTGACTTTTATTAAAAGCAGAAAATGTTTTACAATATTTATCTACAAGAGGTAATTTTATCTTCTGGAGATTCTTTTCCACAGGGTATCTGCCAAAATAAAATTTTTGAAATCCATGACTTTCCCTGACTTAGCAGATCATTTTCCATGACTTTAAAAAGCTTTCATTAAAAGTATATATGAATAAAAATTCTGATGTACATACAAATAAAATATATGCTTTTAGAGAAATTACAGGAATTTTATCATAAAGTTTATATACAATATCCCTAGAGTTAAACTTATATTTTGTGCAAAAATCTTAACTAATTTTTATTAAAAAATAATAATTATTATATTAATAAAATTTTAATCTACGATTTAAGAAAAAAAACAGAATAATATACATTTACCCACCCATTAAGCTTTCTTGCTTTGAGTTTCCTTGGTGAATTAATTTTACTTGGCAATATGGTCAATAGGATAATACATAAATACCAAACTCAGTAATTACAGTCAAATGACAAGTAAAAATAGAATTAAACAATTCAATGAATTTTTTTTAATCGGTAGTTTAGCGGATCCATGACTCTCCATGACTTTTACTCATTTTGCTTGAAAAATCGACTTTCCATGACAAAATTAATCCATTGTCTAAATCCATGATTTTTCCTGATTTTCCAGTTACGCGGAAACCATGTTTCTACATAAAGGTATGAATTAAAAGTTTTAAAATAAAATTTTATTTTTAGACTGTAAACAGTATATATATATATATATATATATATATATATATATATATATATATATATAAACATTCTAAGACATGTAAATGCATGTTCCTGAGAGGTGTCTATGAGGGAAAACAAACAATTTAAAATAGTTTTGTTTCTATTTTATGAATAAAAAAAATACTCACTAAATTTAGAGAAGGGCCATGCTTTAAAAGGAATGTCATCTGTAAAGCTAACACTTTTTGATTGCTGCAAGTCAGAAAGCTCAGATATTGCACTGATTTTTGAAGCAGTTTTAAGTATTTTTTGAACTATTGATTCCTGGGAAAAAATAAATTGAATTAATGAATCAAGGAAATATATATATATATATTGTTATTAATTTAGTTTATCTGCAAAAAATTGTAAAAAAATAAAAATAAAATATAATAATTTGCTATACTTTAAAAGCAATATTTACCATGTTTTCTATTTTTCTATGCAATTCCGAAACTAAACTTTCTAAGTTAGCAAAAACTTCAGGAGAATATTCTGCTATTAAATGTTCCTCAGTTTCCATATCTCTATTATTATTACTGCTATAAATTTAAAAAAAATGAAAGTTAATAAACTACTTTAAAAATTTATTATTACTTAAACATTAATTTCACTTAAATGAATAATAACAACCAAATTTATATCACTAAAATAAATAAAAATGACAGATTAATTATCATAAATTTATTTTAACATTCAACAAGTTTATCATTCGAGTTTTGTCATAACTCATTATGAATACTGATTTTTAAGTAAATAGCAACAAACTATTCACAATATGTTAGCTAAATAGCTTAAATTTTAAAATAAGTGAAACTCTTGGTGAAGTTTGAACAAGAATATCAAATAATTACTAGAATGTAATAAAAAATGCATAGTAGGTGCAACAGGGTGCTCCTTTGAATAAAAGAAAAAGGTGCATACGTTTCAAACACAATTTATAAATGAACTTGAAAACAAAAAAAGTTTGATGAGGGATTTCTGAATTTGATATTCATACTTGTATAAATATATATATTTATATACACCTTTTCTATACACATATATATGCATGTGTAATTCTAAATAGGATATTTTACATAAAATTTTTTTTTCTCTGATGCATCTGGCAGTACATAATATCTTCTATGGCTGCAAAGCAGTTACTCATTTCTATCACCGATGTAACAAGTGTAACTTAAGATTCCTACTGACGCTAGTAATATTGTCCCCTCTGCGCTATGTAATTTAAAAGCAGTGACCAAGTAGAAGGCCCCCAAACTTGGCCTGCAACCTCCAGAGATATTGTAATAATAACATAAAACCTAACTGTTATTTTAAACAAAACTGTAACGCTAAAATATAAATAACAGATCATGCCCAGCTTCCATAATATCAGAAAATCAAATATATGATGTTCCAAAATTTTACTCATATAGAAAAATACTGGCAATACAAGTATATAAATAGATAAATACAGCAAATGAGTTTACTTTTCTTTCTCTTTCCAAATTTTTAAGATAATTAAATGGGTGTCTAATAATATACTCCTCCACTTCTGAACGGCGTTATACATATCGACACATGAATCATATATTATGCGTTTATTCCCAGTTAAATTTTTAGTCATTATTAATAAAATAGTTTTGAATTTACAACATAAACAAAATCAAACATTGTTTTGAAAAATATTCCAGAAATTCGTTGCCAATTATTCCCGAGAAATATCTAAGTACTTGAGCTTGTTTAGGGCACCTTGACTATCGAGCATATTCAGCCTGCCTTTCTCCATCACTGATCGCTGAGCCCATAGGGCTTAGTCTATGGCTGAGCCCATAGACTAAGAAAGTAATGGTAATAGAAGACTGGATTTGTAGTAATGGTAATAGAATATAAACTAATACAATATTGTTTATTTAAAGAATTTGATGGGTTTTGTATATAACTTTAAACTACATTAGTACAACTGAAATTAAATAAATGAAAATGTTATATTCTTTTGCTAAAGAACAGAGGCGGAAATGAGCAACGAGCACTAGAGTAAATGGTGAGTGGAGCATTAACTTCTAGGTTCTTGTCCTCCGTGAAGAACTACATTTGACTGAGTTGATACTGGGTTAAAACTGTTTACACGAATCAAGTAGTATTTTCAAATGTACTCGTGTAATCGCGGTTTACTATTCACGGTTCAATACAAGCTTCTAGAAACTTAGGAATTCCTCTGCTCATTTTTCCCATTCATGTGACGTTTTACGTGATGACAATGAACTTTAACCTGTTATCAAAAGGACCACGTGAAGGTTATACAAGCGTCTAGAGCCAACACCTTTAGGAGGTGCTGCTAGAGCTCACTGGCTCTTTTTGCTCAGGGGCTATTGCGCACTCTACCCGCGTAGCAAATTTTGCTCCTCGAATATTGTGCACTACCTTTCCGCAGCGTTGTAATGCGCATAATTCTACGCGCCAAACATTTCAGCAAAAGTTGCCGGTGAGGCCCTAGACAACACCTCCTGTTGCCCTAGACGCTTGTTACTCGTCACGTGACCTGTGCACGTGACTTTGTTGATACCAGTATGCCCGAAACAGATCTATGAACACGTGTGTAAACAAGCGTGAGTGCTTATGCTTGTTCGGCTTTTGAGTCCGTTCTTTCGTCATGTCTGATGAAAATAAAGTAAAAAGTTCCTTCTCAGGGACAAATTCAAATATTAACAATATTCAGTTAAAAGAAACAACATCCCATAATAAATTTCTTTGCTCTTTTTGTAGAAAATCATTTTCGAAAAAAATTGATTTGCTGCGCCATGTGAGTACTGATCACACAATTGAATCAATGCAACTAAGAGAAATCGAAAAAAATGAAGGAAAAGATACAATCAAAAAATTTACTTGTTCTTTTTGCTGCAAACCATTTGCATCAAAGTTTAATTTGATGCGACATGTTAAAACTCTTCATTCAAATGAATCAATTCCACCAGTAAAAGTTGCTCTTTCAGGAAATTTTTCATGTAAGTTTTGTAACAAATTATTTACGAAAAAATCTAGTTTGTCGCGACATACGAAGAATCATCACTCAAATGAATCAATCAATAATAATGAAGTTACTTGTACCTTCAACAAATGTCCTTTGTGCAAAGAAATTTTTAATAGTAACGAAACGTCAAATCACTTTGAAAATATTCATGGCATTAAATTGGAGAAATCAGTTCTAAAATTTAAATCTTTTGAATATTTTACTGCATGGAAAAATGAAATTGAGCAGGAAACAAAGTCAAAATTTGTCAAGTATGGCAATGAAAATATTCGAAAAAATGGCAGTTCAAATTTTTATTTTAGATGCCATCGATCTGGGTATTTCAAATCCCGCAGTGTTGGTTTAAGACATTTAAAATTGTCTGGGTCTTGTAAAATAGATGCATATTGCCCTGCGTCGCTAAAATTAATAAAATCGAAAGAAGGAGAATGCACTGCTTACTTTCAATCAACACACATAGGACATAGCAATGACTTGAAATATCTTAGTCTCACGTATGAGGAAAGGCAATTCTTAGCAGCTAAAATTGCTTTAAAAATACCATTTGATGACATTTTAGAAAGTATTCGAACATCTTTAAGTAGTGACATTCAAAGGTTACACTTATTAACTCGAAAAGACCTACATAACATTGTAAGCAGTTTTAATTTGTCAGCAAATAAAACTAAACACACAAATGCTGGGGATCCCAATTCTAATGAATCTCAAATAAACGATATTCAAGAACCAGTAATAATTGATGAAAGAGATCCGGAATCTGAAGTTATGTTAAAAGAATTAAGCAAAGAAAATTCTTTACAGAATCTTCAAGTTCATGAGGAGGAACGAAAACATCTTATAGAGAGCTATACAAATTTAATAAAATCACTTGAAGTACCTGAGCAATATGCTTTAATGAAACAAAATCTGGAATCTCTAGTTTTAAAATTAAAGACAGTGAAGACATCTAAAACATTTCCTAAAGCTGCTAAAACTCTTGGAAATACTAATACCACTAAAAATGATAGATTTGTCAAAAACGGAAAAAAAGTTCCATAGAGAAAGTATTGCTCATAAAGTATTTACTGAGGACAAGGCCGTAGGCTTGGGGAGGGATTTGGGAGACTGGTCCCTCCCCCCCCCAAAATTTTGAAAGACTATTTTGTAGATGGCAGTGTTCCACGACTGTGTGTGTATGTGCTATCTGCCTAGTTGTTTATGAACATGGACAGTTATTTTTAAAAAAAAGAAACACTGAGACCACAAAAGTCTTGCTGGGCCGCTGGCCGGAAATACAGTGCTTTCCCTTTCATTAATTAAAGTATCATTCACAGACAAAAGATATCTTTCTTCCTTGGTCCCCCTCCGAAAATAATTTCTGGCTATAGCCCTGACTGAGGATAATGTGGCACTATCTCTAGTAATGAATCACCGCAATACAAATTTCTCTGAAATTGCTCATTTTGGAGTATTGCTCTATTTAAAACTAATTTTGAACAATTTGAATGCATTAATTTTCAATGTCCCAAATGTCCTAATTTAATTCATAACTTTAAATAACCAAATCTCTATTTAATTACTCTTCACCTAAACAATTAGATATATACAGGACAAGTTACTTTCAATGTACACTACTACATCTAAATTTTTACAGAGGAAACTTTTTAATGAATAAGACAGAAACTCAAAATGGATTTTTAAAGTAAAAAGCTAATGTATTAATTTAAAAAAAAACTCAGCCTCTAACACATACTCCCCCTATTATAATTTTGATATCTCCAGCCAGGAGAGTTGTCCTTAGGCTAGAAGGTTCCATTAATGAGAGCTGTTTCCTCTAAATTCTAATCTTGCCATCTATATTATGAAACAGGAAATGAGATTCAATCACCCAAGCTACTTTTTCCAGTTCTGAAACGACCAATTTTATCATCCCTGGGCCCATGACAAATATCATCGTATTTTTCTATGATAGTAAAAGCACTTTTAATAGTGTTGCTAAAATGAATCTTTTATAAAGTTAATTTTGCATGTTGAGATCTTTTATGATGCACCTGCATTGTATTCAGCTATAATTTGTTAAATTGATGCCCTTCTCTTACTGTGACTATATGTTACTCTCTTTTCACCTCTCTTGTTTCCTAGCCGTATATGACCTGAATTGTCTTTATCAACTTTTTTAATTGTCATTTTCTTAATATCTGAGGTACTGTTGGGTAAGTAAATTCTAAAAGATTCAATCACCCAAGCTACTTTTTCCAGTTCTGAAACGACCAATTTTATCATCCCTGGGCTCATGACAAGTATCATCCTATTTTTCTATGATTTCTAATCTTGTTTCATAGATTGCTAGCCTCAGCTTTTATTGCATCAATAAATTATCCCTTATTCATAGTTGCTTAATGTTTTGTCTCACTACTTGGGTATTAGATTCTATGATAGCTAAGTTTTCTGAAGCTGAACATTCCGTATATAAATAACTTAGCATTGTTATGTTACTATATATTGCTGTTAGACTGGTTTACTTTCAAATAAGAGATGTCTCTAAATTTCATATTATTATACATATGTATTAAGAAATTTCTGTAATCTGTCATAGCCCTGGTCTGGACAGTGACAGTTAATCAAAAATTTTACTGTATGTTAACTGAAAAAAAAATGTATATTGAAGGCACAAAAATAAAATTGGAAACAGTTAAATATTTCATTACCAATTATAAAAATGTGCATTGTTTCCGCGCACCTGGAAAGTCATGGATTTAGACAATGGATTAATTTTGTCATGGAAAGTCTTGATTTTTCAAGGAAAATGAGTAAAAGTCATGGATCCGCTAACTACCGATTAAAAAAAATGCATTGAATTGTTTAATTCTATTTTTACTTGCCATTTGACTAAGTTACTGAGTTTGGTATTTATGTATTATCCTATTGACCCTATTTCCAAGTAAAATTTATTCACTAAGGAAACTCAAAGCAAGAAAGCTTAATAAGTGGGTAAATGCATATTATTCTGGTTTTTTTTTTTTTTCTTAAATTGTAGATTAAAATTTTATTAATATAATAATTATTTTTTAATAAAAATTAGTTAAGGTTTTTGCACAAAATATAAGTTTATCTCTAGGGATATTATATATAAACATTATAGGGTTATATTTGGCTATTATTCATGGTCACCTAGATAATACCAAAGTACCCTGAATTCAAATTGGAAACATTTTGATTGAAAAATTGCTATAAAAATATAAATATGATTAAACTTAGGTATGTAGATACAACAATTTATTTTTATGTATCTGAGTTTATTAACACTTATAAAGTAAGTTTGTAGTTTTTTTTATAATAAAAGTCTTGTAATTTCTCTAAAAGCATATATTTTATTTGTATGTACATCAGAAGTTTTATTCATATATACTTTAACGAAAGCTTTTTAGTCATGGAAAATGATCTGCTAAATCAGGGAAAGTCATGAAAAGTTATGGATTTGAAAAATTTTATTTTGGCAAATACCCTGAATGTATAATATAGCTTATAAAGAGACATTCTGAATTGTTTCAAGTGTCTGGCATATGTTGACTTTTAAATGTTAAAAATTTCCATTACTTCAGAATAATGTCAAAGATAAGAATTATAAACTCAGCATCGTTCCTCTGTACTAACGTTCATAATTCAAATTACATCAAATAAAAAAATTCGCTGAGAATCTTTTCAAAAAGGGAGAACAGCCTTAAAAATAAGACAGAGAAATCCAACATCAGTGACTTAAAATATTGCATTCCTGTCAATATGTATTATTATCACAGTTCAGGTGTAGATATATTAATCACAATTCAGAATTGTAATTTTCAAAAGCTAGAACTGAATTATTTTCCTGTAAATATACTTCTTGAGTGAGAAATAAAAAATGTATTTATTAACAACCATCAGCCTATTCATTTTAGACCTGTTATTAGAGTTGCATGCAATTTTTGCTGACAATGAATCATGCTAAATAAAACATATGCTAATAATAAATTTATTCATGGTATAGCAGGAAAACAATGTCCATAAAATATTTCTTTATTTATAATTACTCTCTTCCACTTATAAATTAAATTATTGTATCATTACTTTAAATGTTTATTGCAGTAAGACAGGGTTGGTCATTTTACCAGCAAAAAGGTATTTTTACCAGTACAGTGGCAAAAACTGGTGAAAAACAGCAAAAATCAAAATTTATATAAATAAATTTAGTGATACAGGTTATATGAAAAAGAATCTTAACAATAAATAAAATGTTTTCTTAGTAAAAATAAACAATTATTTTTACTAAGAAATAATGTTTTTATTATTTAAATGAATAAACAAAAAATATATTCTTATTTTTTATTTTATTTTTGCACTACTCATCTTCCTCTGCTAAAAGATTTTCATGCACCTGTTCTATCCTGCGTTAAGCAAGTGTTGATCCTCCCTCAAGTGTAATTTTTTGTATTATATAAAAAAAATAAAATTTAAATAAGAATTTTAAAACTCCACTTATTTGAGCATAATATATTAATATATATATATATATATATATTTACTTATCACTATTGCTTATATTTTGCATTTCTGAAATGTTGCATTATGTTAATTGATTAGGTTGATATTTTAAAACTGGAAGTGTTTGTTTATAACTTCTATATATTTTGTAATATTGTTAATTGCAACATAAAAATCTGACTACCAATTTGATTTTTTTTTCAATTAAAGATTTTTTTTTAATAATGAAATTTATAATTTTGCAAAATTTAAAGTGAGAATATGTATTTACCCTAATGTATTGTAATACTAGTCTGTGACTGTTAATTTAAGATAGGTAAAAGAACATAAATGCTCATTAATGTGTTAAAACTCTGTCTTTGCCAGGTTGGTTTTTACCATGGTTTATTCCACATGTGGCAAAAACTTGCCAACCCTGCAGTAAGGTACTTAAATTTTTAATAATAAATATATTGCACTATACAATAAAATAATATAAATCCTAATGTTATGAATATTATTACTCTTTGATGAATTTGGGATTATGGATGAAGCTGTTGAATTTTATAGAATTGTCCTAATCACTACTCTATACAGTAAGTCAAATACAATTGTATAAAATTAAGTAGAATATTTATATACAGTTGAACTTCGATAACTCGAAGTCCCAGGGGACCCTAAAAATTATTTGACCTATCCGAAGTTTGAGTTATCGAAGTTACCTCCCATTCCTCTCTACTGGCACTTAAGATGAGTTGACATGGTTTAAATGGTTTGATATGTGCCATGATACTATAGTTGTATGCATTTCAATTTTTTAATAGCCTATGTAAAACAACAAGAGAAGAATGGAGTCAAAAGTTTTATTAAAACTCACAAAGCTTGGCCTCATTACATATTAATTAGTATACATACCATGTAAATCTCATTTGAAAAAAAAGCAGTTAGTTTTTGTTGTTTGCATTTTTTAAGGTTGTTGGAATTTACAAAGTCAACTAATTTTTTAACACAGTTAAATAGGGTGTGGATAATGGAGGGATGGGGGGAAGGGCATTGAAAGAATATGTGATGTAAGTGGTTGCCATTGCAATTCACAGAAGGAACACGTGGGTGGACTGGCATTCGAAGTTTTGAACTGAATTGTGTTTGTTACCAGGGAAAACTATCACAAAAACTTCGACTTAGAAGATGTTTACTTTGAGTTATCAAGACAGTTTTTTAAAGAAAAGTGTAGAAATGATTCGGGACTTGATTAAAAGTTCGAGTTAGCGGATTATTCAACTAATAGGAAGTTGAGTTATCGAAGTTTGACTATAGTAGATTATGTGTATATAGAGCATGAAGTACATGCTACTTGAAAGACATTCTATGCCAAAAGAGCTACTACTTTTTCTCTTCAGTCTGTTCTATATCTTATTTGTTATCATATTTTATGAATGCATGAAAATTTTCACAATAACCTGCTATTCAAAAAAAATGCCCCCTCTCTACATTCTTTCAAAAATCGAGAGGTTTATGATTGCAATAACATGATCTTTAAAAAGAAAATAATAATAAAGATAATCTAAATTTTTGGTTTAGCAAATTTTACTTCTTTGCAGTGTACACCACTGCAAAGAAGTAAAATTTGCTAAACCAAAAATTTAGATAGCCACCATTAACATTCTGTGAAAGAGGGATGTGGAGGTTGTAACCCCCATAAGAATTGTATACATGTATATATAAGAAATATATTAATTTTATAATATGAATTAAGCGGGAGACTTGCCTCTTTATGGAAAAATTTCTCGCTGTGCCCCTGGTGCTTTGTAATAATAAATATGCTTTTAGATATTAATACATGATGAAAATAATTTAATAAATAATAGTATGTTGATTATGAGGGATGTATAAATTATAATGCAAATTATTGATTTTCAGATTTGTGTACATTATGATTAATGTTGTTCTGTTGAACTCAAACCTTTTAAAACTATCATATAAATTCAATAAAGACAGTAAATGAAATTATATGCATTATTTTTTGAAGTAATGGTAACAATATCATATGAGTTATAATTATTTCTATCAGTCATTGGATTGTTTAACAATATTAGAAAAATATTTGCATGGGGTAAAATTTCACCTAAAAGATCAAGCAAAATTTAAACTTGTCTATTCTTTTTCATTAGGAATTTAAAAAAAAAAATTATTTTTTGTTATTGATGATATATGTCTCTTGAAATGTATTAAAAATAGTTAAAAAGAACAAACAAACAAACAAAAAAAGTGGTTACTAAAATTTTTGTGAAAGTCTTAATATCCATGTTAAATTATCAAGATTGTAACTCGTTGAGTAAAAATAGGTATAAATTAATTTCTGACTTAGAAATAAACATAAATTATAATAGTATTATCATGGCACTGAAAATTATATAACTGAAGTTCTGCATGGTAAACATCTTGTTGAATTTTTAAGTAAAGAATTAATGTTAAATGATAAGTGTCAAAAACCATTAGCATTCTGTGAAAATGATAAAAATGATTTTCCCTGTGAATTTTTCAAACTGATAGGTTGAATTTAAAAAAAAATATGTTGTATATCAGGCAAAGAAGAATTAAGTATACAAAAGTTCTATTATATAATTTGTGTAAAAACAAATAAATAGATAACTAAATAAAAAAAATATTCAAATCTAGTTACTTAAAAGAGAAAGCTAATGCAGCAGGAAGACAAAACCTAACCACACTTAAAAACTCTTTAACTGTCTGTATAAACTTTCTATTGCTTCATTAATTTACAATATTGCATATTTAGTTGTCTTTAAACAAGAAATTTATTTTTTGTATTGCTTCATCTATTACAGTGGTGCATATTTAAAAGACTTTGATGGGTATTGAATCTGACTGTATTATATAATAAGACTTATGAAAAAAATTAAATTAATGAAAATATTATATATTTTTTATTTATAACCTTTTATGATTAAAAAAATGAACAAAATTGTATGGTTAGTGCAAAGGTGTTTCTTCTCTCATTTTTTATAATTCAATTTCTTTAACTAAAGGTAAAATTAAAATCTCAACTTTGATATAATTTTTATGTTCTGATTTCTTTCACCACATTGAAACTATTTGGATCAGCGCTCATAATCCGTGGCGAAACTAGATTCCCCTCGTAATACACTGTCTGCCAATACGTATTTGGAAATCTATGCAAATGACGATATCTGCGGTCTAGAGGTACGTCACGGCCTCCGCCGGTATGCGTTGTGTAGGAAACAGCATCGGCATTAGTCGCATGCAAGATGCCGCGTAGTTCGGAGCTCTCTGATTTCGAGAAAGGTATGATTCGGGTATCACAAATGTGGCCGATCCTTTAGGAACATATCTAGTGATCTGAAGTACCCAAAATCGACAATATCCTATGTGATTAAGAAGTGGAAGATGAGCGGTGATTGTCTGAATGTGCCCCGAGTCGGCAGACCAACGAAACTGGGAGATAGAGACCGACGAGTGTTGTCCAGAGAAATTCAGAAGAACCGCACCCAACCGATGGCCCTCATCCTCGAGGAGTTTCAACAGACATCCAGGAGTATTGTTTCAATGAATACCATCCGTAAGGAAGCACATCTGCTTGGGTTTGTAGTCGTGCTGCTGACCATAACCCTTTGATCACAAAGTCCAACCGCGCTGCTCAGTTAATGTGGAGCAAAGCACATCGAAATTGGACCGTAGATCAGTGGAAACGAGTTCTTTGGAGCAACGAATCAAGGTTCACCATTTACCGTTCGGATGGCAGGGTCTGGCGTCTGCCTGGAGAACGTCTCCTGCCAGGATGCATTGTGCCAACATTCAAGTTCGGCGGAGGTGGAATTATGATCTGGGGGTGTTTCTCCTGGTATGGACTGAGACCCTTGGTCTCCATTCATGGTAAGTTCAACGCTGATGCCTACTGCACTATTTTGGATGACAATATGCTTCCTACGTTGTGGCAGTTTTACGGGTTGGACCCCTGTTACTTTCAGGACAACAATGCCATTTATCATGTTTCGAGGTTAACCAAGGCTTGGTATGGTGCCAATGCAGTTCATCGAATGGACTGGCCTTCCCAGAACCCAGACCTGAACCCTATCGAGAACCCCTGGGACGAGTTGGATCGCCGAATTACAGGGTGCATTACCCATCCAAAATCGGTGAAGGAACTTGTATGTCTACTCCAAGCCGAGTGGAAGACAATATCACCAACTGTAATACAAAGACTTGTGGGAAGTATAGCCCCAGAAGGCTCACGCTGTAATTGCCTTTCGTAGAGGCTGTACCAACTATTGATTTTTAATAAAGTTAGTTTTTCTTTTCTATCACAGGTGTCTAAATACTTATTGGTAGACAGTGTAGTCTGAGGCGCTTCAAGTCTGTGACGTCAAATCGGAGGTCACGTGATCAGTGGCGAAATGAGGAGTGGATCGAGACAGTTCCTATTTACCAATATATAAACTAAATCTAATCAAGTAATCGTGTAAGATCATGGGCAGTTTTTGTATCATTTCTAATATTTTATTTGCATTTTTGATAATGTTCTAAATTAATTTTTTTTTTCTAGATATTTTTTGTTATTTTAATTGCCAATTTTTTATTATCATTTTTGTTATCTTTTGTTTTTTTTAAATTTATGCCATGAAATGAGGTAGTTTTTATTTTATTTACGATTTTGGCACTTTTAAAAATTAATTTTCTTTATTTGGTTACTTTATTTATGAATTTTTCATTGTTTATTTTTGTAATTTTAAGTTTTTAAAATTGATATTTGCAGTTACAAACGTTCTTCATACCTCATGCGCTGTCCATAATGAGCAGTAAACAGCCTGATTTTTAAAGATTAAAAAAAATGATCCAGAAAAATGTAATTGAATAAAATATTTTACGAACTTACATTTTTTTTATAAAAGAATATTTATAATCTTAAATTTTACTAATCCTCCCTAAAGTATTGCTAAAGTATTACTATTGTACTATTAGTACCTCCCTAAAGTATTGCTATTGCTAAAGTTTAATATAGCAATATTAAATAATTATTCCGTGTAGCAAATTGAATTTAATATTGAAATTCTACTAGAGTAAAGATTGTGCATTTTTTTCATTAGCTTAGAAAATGCTTTGACACACAATTCATTCTAAATTGCCTTTAATGAAGAGTAAAACTTGAAATAGGATATTTATCCTTAGATGCAATGTACTTTTAATACTTAATTTGCAAGGTGACATTATTATTTAATATTTTACTATAATTTTGGGAGGTATAGAATAATTTAAGATTATGAATATTCTTAGACAGAAAAATATAAGCTTCTAAATGATTATACTCGATGACATTTTAATAAGTAATTTTTTCGTATACTAATCACGATTATTTGATTAGTTTTAGTTTATATAGTGATCAATAGATGGCGCCAGGTAACCAAGTAATTTGCCCTGAAACCTTAACACCTTTGAGGCTGTTCCGATCCACATCAAAAATTAGCAGAGCTATGGTAAATTCCTGTGGGTAAATCCCTAGACAAAAACAGGGCTATGTATGTAGTCTGTGGGCAAATGTTGAAAACTGCAGTTTCTAGACGCTCGACGGTCTCTATGGTCCGTGCAGTAGAGAAACTACTGTTGTGATTTCTCTATGATCAGTACAACCGGGTAAAAACGTGCAATTGAAAGTCTTAAACGGATGACTATTATGATCTTCATCTAATAAATCCATTTATAACTCTTTTTCTTAATTATAGTTTGTTGTAAAGTTAGATTTTTGCAGCGATGGATTTCATCGATAAATCTGATATATTGAAGAAAATTAAAGATGAAAAGGTACAATTTTTACATCCAAAGTTTTTTCAATTTGGGCTATTTAGTTATTTTTATAATTGAAAATTAATGATATAAAAAATTAGAATTAGAGTATGAAAAAGAAAAAAGCTGGGCCTTACATTTTTCCCCTTATTTCTTTATTAACTTTTTTTTTTTTTTTTTTTTTTTTTAACGAGGATATGCCAAAATAAATATATAAGTTAGGCATTTTAGTAAAATTTGTGTAATAAAGTAATTTATGTTCACATGGCAAATGTTGTTCGAGAATGCATTACGTAATAAAATTGCTTAAAGTTCTTTCTCTGAATCATTTTATGTTTTTATTAAACAGAATTCTGAAAATTTTTAGAAAAATTTAAGCACACAAATGAGTATTTAAAAATTTGTAGAAGGATGATATAATGCGAAAAATTATTATGGAAACTTACGAACAGTTAAAAAATAAATAAAATTTGCATCCCGTTTGTATACAGTGACATGTTAGTATTACTGTCATGTGAAATTGTCTCAAATATGTAGACATACAAGGATAAAATGAAAATAATAGAATATTATTGATGGTTTTATGATATATTATCCTATCAAGACTATAGCCAGAAAGGGAACTCCAACCTTCCCACCCCACCCTCCCACACACCAAATAATTACACCATTAAAAATAATTTCAACAAAATTGTTAATATCAAATTTTTACTAATTTTTTTTAAGGTAAAATATACTGATATATCTGAGGGGAGGTAACTCAATCCAATTTTAGTCCTCCCTTTCCCTTCAAACTAAATTC
Organism: Pardosa pseudoannulata; assembly: GCA_032207245.1. Classification (NCBI taxonomy): domain Eukaryota; kingdom Metazoa; phylum Arthropoda; class Arachnida; order Araneae; family Lycosidae; genus Pardosa; species Pardosa pseudoannulata. The sequence goes on from CM063504.1 coordinate 86,982,369, forward strand.
TGGATAAAATCTGGTAAGAGTAAAATTTAAGTTTCATTAAAAGCAAAGGTTGAAAGAACTAAAATAAGTACATAAACTCTTGATTAACACAGCATTTCCTTATAGAGCTCATTAAAAATGCATTATAAGAAAAATTTTTAGATTATAGTTTAAATTTGTGGCCCAGTTTTTTTAATTAAAAATGTTTTGTGCCAAGATTTTAAAGAAATTTTAAGAATTTTATGGTAATAGAACATAACTTTGAGTATTTTTAGATGCATACATAGACATTGTTCCTTGATTTCAGTTTTAAAATTACATAACATTATTTTCATATTAACTTGTTTTAAGATAAAATTGAAAAGCTGGATAAAACTTATAAACAAACATTTAAATAAATTATGAGCCATTTTTTTTAACCTATCAAAAGAGTAATAATTTTAGAAATATTCTTGAATGAAGGAATTAACGTATAGGTCAGCTCCAGGGGGATTCTACAAGAGCTGGGCTTTGTTACCAAGGGCCTATTGTTATTGAGCTCAAGAAAATACATCCCCAAAGTTCACCTAAGAGGCCAGTGACTGAGGCAAACCCCAGCAGACAGCTGACAGAAATATCCTGCTGCTCCCAAGGCTCAAGAAGATGGTGACCAATATGGTTAAACATAAGAGCCAGGATAAACTTGTAATCATACAAAAACGGTGAGCTGTCTTCTTCTCAAGACCATGAACAAGGTAGCCATGACACTAGGGATCTGGACTAATCCCCATCACATTTAGAGGCTTTCTGAGGCTACAGTGAGCAGTAAGAAGACTAATTGCCTTTTTCAAGCTAATCCTATGAAGCATCTAAAGCTCTTTATGGTATGGGCTGGCAGAACTATAACTAGGGCGGGGCAAAAGGGGCATTTACCACAGGTGCATCAGTCTTAGGGGTGCTGCACCATGAGGAAAATGGGGTCCAAAAAAGGACGAATTGCCCCAAGTAGAAATAAAAAAAAGTTGAAAAATACCTTTTTTTATTATAAAATCCAATGTGTTTAAAAATTATTTTTACGAAATTTCTTATTTTTCAAAATTCTTCTAGATTAAACTTGTTATAGGTTCTTACAAAATGTTTACCAAACACTCCAATTAGGTCTTAATATAATTCCAGGTATTCATTTTAAATTTTGAATTTATTAAAGTTATTAAAACTAAATCTGATTTTAAAAATTTGCCAATTTTTTTATGAAAATTCAACTTTTAAATAAAAAATAATCCCCTCAAATAAACTATTTAGTTTATCAGCAAAATTATACCTTTAATGTATCAAAAAAATATTTAAGTATTAATAAGATAAAATAGGAAAAAAAATTTTAATTTAATATGCTAGAAACATTTTAAGAATTAACAAAATATTTTGTCAGTTCATTCTGAATATACATACATATATATACATGTTTATGTATTTTCCCCCTATATTTGATGGCAGGGGCACAGACCATATCTTTGCCACAGGCACTAAAGGACCTAGTTACGGCCCTGTGGGCTGGGGTAGTCATGATTGAGCTCTTTGACTTGTCCATGACCCTCCAAATTGAGCCAGTTATCATACTGAATATGCTTGAAATAATAATGGACAGAGTTCCTGATAGACCTAGGAACAATACCAGGTATGGACTCAAGACCAGTAAAGGAAATATTGGATCCCTTCCTAGCTAATTCATCACCTATCTCATTGCCCTAAATACCTATATGACTGGGTACCCACTAGAGATTGACCTTGTTACAAGAAGCAAGATTTTGAAGAACCTCAAAGTACTTCTAAACCACAGTGGAGGTAACACTGCTTCTAAATAAAGCTAAAAGGACAGCTTGATTATCAAAACATATAAATATGGTTTGTTTATGGAAACCCCTGCCTAGGTGAGTCCCACACAGCACATGTAGATGAAAAGACCTCAGCTTGGAAATGGTAGAAAATTTACCAACTGTGAAGAACAACTTATGATTTAATTTAGAAACATCACTAAGGAGTATTTTTACTTTTCTGTACAATAGACTCAAGATCCAAAATAAGTTTTTTGAGATTTAAGTAATCTTGAACAGCCATTTTAAGTGGAATATTAAGTCGTATCAATGGTAACTTTAACAAAATTTTATGTATTCATTCAAAAGTTATAAAGAAATAGTTTGTTAAATCAATTATTTCACTTATCTCATAAAAGTGATATGAAATCCAAATTTTAATTCATTTGAAGGTCTGATTTGTATCTTTGATTTTTATATAAAATGTATATCTAATACCATTTATTTCATATTTATTTTATTAAGGAAATATACCTTTTATATCATTGCTACTGTTTTTTCTTTAAATATAAAAACTGACAAATTATTAAAATCATATTTACTATTGTATGTTTAATTATTTGCAGCAATTACTACGCAATGATGCTGAGAAGTATGAAAAATATAATGAACTACAAGAAATTGTTGAACAAATAGATTTATCAGTTGTAGGTATTATTTTATATTTATTATATTAATTTTTTCTAGTCATAGCTATTAGATATTTTTACTATACACTTGGATAAAAAATAAATGCAAGATCTATGAAAGTTACCTCTCCTATTTAATTGTCATACACCAAATTTAATGTTGATGAAAGGCAAAAGCAAACTTTATATTTTCCTAAATTGTGGGACTTTCATATAGAGTGCTGTAATGTTCAATATATTATTCACACTCTTTTCATTTTCTTGCATTTAATATTCAACTCATTCAATCCTGAATTTATTCCCATAGAACCAATGTTATTTTTTCTTGGATTCTTCATTTTCATGCAAGTATTTCTCAAAACCTTTTGTGACATCGATTTGGTTTTCTGGTGTTGATAAGACTGTTTTAAAGTCATTTGAGGGCAAAAATATCTTTGGTTCATTAAGGGTCTTTCCTTTAGTACCAAAACATTTTGATGGTTGTGATAATTTGAGTGGCAACAGTCATTACTTCATTGGAATGCTAAAACAAACTAATGATCAACTAGATTTTCTAATGCAACCAATTTGCCATTCCCAGACTACCTATACATTGTTTGTGCATGATAAGAGAGATCTCTTATTGTTTTACTACTGATTTGTGTACATTCACAGTAACAATGATAGTGGACTTACACAGGTTAAATAGAATGCTCATTCTTTGCAGTGAGGCAATCCATAAGCAGGCATCAGTTATAAAATAAAAAAATTAATGTTAACCATTCTAAATATGAATTATTTGTATAAAATAGAAAATACTTCTAGTCAGTATTGTAAATACTTTGTTCACAATCGCACATTTTACAGAATTTTATATTCATTTCCCACATCCAGTATTATTTTCCATTCCCACCCTGTTGAAAAGCAATGGGTCAAGGTTCCCCCTGTATTTGTTTCTAAATTATCTGTAAATGGTTTTAACTGTTATTCCTGATTCACCAGGTGTAGTGTTCACATTTCTTTCTTAGGGACAGTCAAGTGAAGAAGGCACTTTTTATTAAGTAAAAGGGTACTTTATATACATCATGCTGAGACTGTTTGTCAGTAAAATATATATTATCTGTAAAATTGTATTATGCTGGATCTTCATAAAATAAATTCTGGGTGCAAAGTAAATATATTCGAAAAAGGTATTCAGAGTGCATTGGCACTTAAAAAAAAATATGTAAAGATGTGGTGCCCTTAAAAATGTCAAATATGAATGCTACTAAAGTGGGCTCAGTTTTTTAAAATGATTAAGCCTCACAGCAAGTTTTATGGATGTGCTAACTTTAAAAACCCCACTTTCTGGCAAAAGAATTTTTTAGAATTTACTGTGTTACATACAAAACTTTTGCTTTTAATTGTTGTTTTCAAGGTTTGAGTTTAATGACTTAATTTTGGGACACTTGTGCAGTTTTAGATAATTTCTCAAATATATATTTAGGACAGACTTTTAGTATATTTGGGGTGTTTTTTTCGTTGTCTCTTTTATATACCAGTTTATTTACAGCTTAGTTAATCTAAACTAACAAAACTCAATATTTAGTATATTCAACTTATTTTATTTTTTTTTTTAATTAGCCTTTTTGCTACACTTTAATAAACAGCAATAAAACTCAAGTTAAATAAAAGTTAGTTATCATATACGTTGAAAATAAATATTTCCTCAGAATTTCAGATTGACTAACTTTTTCATGCCTAATGTCTATGTGCTGCTTTTCTGTTTAAAGTCTCATATTTCGACTATACATTTAAAAGTTACGGAATTTCATGAATTTTGTGTAGTTTTTTAAACTTTAAATAGCTCTAACTGGAGAATTCTTTGACCTACAAAGTTGAAATTTGAGTTATTTTCTTTAATTTTTCTAAGAAAGAAAGTTTATTTCAATTGATAGCAGCAAAATTTTTATTTTAATTTTAATTTATAAAACATGCCATTATACTTTAAGAAGTTAAAAAAATTTTCAAACATGGATGGCTTATTTGTTTATTAGTTATTTATAGGCATAATAAATAGATATAGGTTCTATTAATAACAGAAATTTTTTTATTTGTACCTGCATAGTCTTTGTGACTACAGATAAACTTCTTGTTATTAAAAAACTAGTGAACAATAACTATAAAGCATTTAACATTTATTTTAGATTTAAGCCTGTGATTTTGTTGAAAAATGACCAATTTATATATTACTTTTACATAAAAATCATGAGGATTGTTCCCCATCAAATCAGCTAATGGCTGAAAAGTCATGTCTTTAGAATTCGTTGATTTTGGGCTCAGATGTAGCACATCAGATGAAAAATGCAAAGTATAATTATTTTTCAACTGTTTGTTTAAGAGTTATGAATTTTTGAAATTTCATGAATTTTGTATAGCTTTTAAATTTTAAGCAGCTTTAATTTGAGAACTATTTGATCTAGAAAGTTGAAATTTAAGGCATTTTCTTTAGTTTTTCATGGTGTTTTATAAAATATATAACATAATCAAATTACTTAAAATTATTTCTGTAAAAAATTTTAGAAATTTTAAAAGCAGAATTTTTGATTTCATGAGAAAATTCTATTACATTTAGCGCTTTTCCAGCTAAATTTATTCCAAATTTTGGAGTGGTAACTCTTATTTGTACAGTATCATAAAGGAAAAAAAAAATGTTTTGACGATTTGGTAATTTTTGTAAAATAATCATAATTATGTAAATTATGTGATGTTAAGAATTAATTTGAATAAAAAATTAACTATTTGTGTTTAAAATACTCATACATGTGGGTCAAGTTTAATTTTCAAATAAAATATTATATTCATTGTAATTTGCTTGATTTCATTATTTTCATAAATATCTAACAAATTAAAATTTTTGTAATCAAGATAGTTACTATTGGGTGCAATTGAGAGCCTGAAGGGTTTTTTTAATGTAAATTATTTTAATTTCAATTTTGTATTATAAAATAAATAACAAGAAATCTCAAAATAAGTTACATAGCAACATTTATGCCAAATTTCATTGTGGTACTCCTACAGTATCATAAAGAAAAAGATATCTCACTATTAATTAAATTTTGTTTAGTAGAATTATGTACATTTTAATTTAAAGGGTTACTTACATGGGAACAATAATAAGTGGAAAAATTTAAAAGTAATCTGTTTTATGACAAGCCAAATGATAAATTCACAAAATATCTTAAAGGTCCAGTTTTGTATAAATGGTTAACAATTCGGTACAAGATTTAGTCAAAAAGTAAAACTGATGGAAAATTAATTATTGCATCATCAAAGTAAAACTAAAGTTAAAATCTAACTTATAAAATCTCCAATTCAAAGTATAATTTTACTCCTTAAATTTAACTTGATCTTATTACTCCATATTTATTTCAAATTTAAAAATTTTTTTTATGTTGATGTAATAGTCAGAAATTTTCATTCTGATGTTCCCCAATATTAAGTTCTCTATACATATTTTAGGTTATGCCACTAATGTTTTCCTTATTAATTTCTTATAATATTTTCTTTAGTTGGAGACTAATGAAGATGAAAATCTAACACCATCTACCTCTAAGAGGAGAAAAACTAGTAGAACAAGTACAGATAATGATTCACATTTGGATAAACATGAGAAAGAATTAGAAGAAACACTAAAACAAATTAACCTTGTAAAGAAAGCACTGGCTATTATATATGAAATGGAAAGTACTAGCTTTAAAAAATTTGTATCAAAATATGGAGGTAAGTATTGCTATTTCTTTTCTCTTATCACCAAAATGTTGTTCCTCCTTTCAGTAAATTTCAGTTCTACATTCATACATACACTCTCTACCAATAAGTATTTGGACACCTGTGGTAGAAAAGAAAAACTAACTTTATTCAAAATCAATAGTTGGTAGAGCCTCCATGAGAGGCAATTACAGCGTGAATTTTCAGGGGCATACTTTTAACAAGTCTTTGCATTACAGCTAGTGGTATTGTCTTCCAATAGGCTTGGAGTAGACATACAAGTTCCTTCACCAATCTTGGACATGTTGTGCACTCCTTAATTTGGCAATCCAACTCATCCCAGAGGTTCTCGATAGGGTTCAGGTCTGGGCTCTGGGCAGGCCAGCCCATTCGATGAAATCCATTGGCACCGTACCAAGCCTTGGTTAACCACGAAACATGACAACTGGCATTGTCATCCTGAAAGTAACAGGGGTCCAACCCATAAAACTGCCACAACGTAGGAAGCCTATTGTCATCCAAAATAGTGCAGTAGGCATCGGCGTTAAACTTACCAGGAATGGGGACCAAGAGTTCCAGTCTATACCAGGAGAAATACCCCCAGACCATAATTCCACCTCTACCGAACTTGACTGTTAGCACAATGCATTCTGGCAGGAGACGTTCTCTAAGCAGACAGCAGATCCAGATCCTGCCATCCGAACGGTAAAGGGTGAACCTTGATTCGTCACTCCAAAGGACCTGTTTCCACTGATCTATGGTCCAATTTCGATGTGCTTTGCACCACATTAGCTGAGCAGCGCAGTTGCATTTTGTGATCGAAGGCTTATAGGCAAGAACCACGACCATGAAAACCAAGCAGATGTGCTTCCTTACGGATGGTATTCATTGAAACAATACTCCCGGATGCCTGTTGAAATTCCTCGCGGATGAGGGCCATCAGTTGGGTGCAGTTCTTCCGAATTTTTCTGGACAGCACTCGTTGGTCTCTATCTCCCAGTTTTGTTGGTCTGCCGACTCGGGGCACTTTCCGACAATCACTGCTCACCTTCCACTTCTTAATCATATAGGCCACTGTCGATTTTGAGTACTTCAGATACATGATTGGCCACATTTGTGATACCCAATAATTATACCTTTCTTGAAATCAGAGAGCTCCAAACTGAGCAGCATCTTGTATATGACTAATGCCGATGCTGTTTCCTATACAATGTATACAGGCAGATGCAGTGACGTACCTCAGGACTGCAGATATCGTCATTTGCATAGGTGTCCAAATACTTATTGGTAGACAGTATATCATATGAAAAGTGTTATAATTAGGTATAGTCACAACCCAGATTTAATTTCTTGGGTCTGTACTCTGCAAAAGTCCTGTATTAAATCACATCTAAGTTAGAAATGAATTAGTTCCAATAGACACAGTGGCAGAGTTTGTTAAAAGTGCTCATTATTCAAACATATTAATATTGAGACTTTAGATAAAACATATCTGTGTTGGTCAAGCAACAGACTGTAAGTGATTCCCAAAGTTTATCTTGCAGTGGGAAAAACATGCTTGAAATTGATGTTTATCATTTCATCAGATAATAGAATTACTGAATTGTAGAGCTTATGTAGCCAAGATTCTAGAAAAGACAGCCACATGTACATTGAATTAGAACATTATCATGAGATTGTTTCAAAGAGTAAATGTAAAATATGCAAGTCATTGATTTTGTTTCATGAGAAAATTACTGAGTTTCAAGAAAAAGGCTCTATTTGCATTACAAAATGGGAGCTAAAGATAGAGAATATACTTTAGACATTTTGATAATATTTAATATATTAAATTTATATGCTAATATTTACATACTTGTTATTTTAATTAGTATACTTTTTCTAACACAGAGACTCTTTGTCATTTAACATTTTACTTGTGTATGTGTTGGTGCACAAGCCTCAACAAATCTTTTTCAGAATTCACACTTAAGCTTACTTTATCAAAATTTGTGTTGCTAACCACAATATGTAAGTGATGAAAAATATAGTATTTTCTTTTCTTGATTAAATTCTCTTTCTAAAAGAAAACTTTTTTAGTAAAAAAATTATTTTCAGCTGGTAAAATTAATTTTTTTTTTTTTTTTTTTTTTACTGAACAGTAAGACACTCTACACATATTATAAAAATTTACTTTTTTTTTTTACCTTCCTAGAAAATGACTGCTGTTATTTATTTTTTAAGTTTCCCTTACATAATGCTGTATTTTGAAATCAACACTATATGGTAAAAGGTGTATTTAAATTTGTAATTAAAAAATAGCATCACAATTTTAGATTTTTTATGTAAAAATTAATAAATTTTATTTTATATGTAAATATAAAATATAATTTATTAAATTGTAAATTTATTAAATGTGTATAAAATATGTATTTATATGTAAAATTAAATTGTATTTAAAAAGATTCTAAATATTTGTACTGACTTTTTTTTTGTTTATTTCAGTAAAACATAGAAATGTTGTTAGTAGAGTACCTTTTATTAAAAGGATAAAACATAATGGCAAAGCAATTCCCCTCTGGATTGGCAGGGAAGATGAAACCCCGCCTGAACTCTGTGGTGCAATACAAGCAGATAAAAATTATGTGGCTGAGGTAAGAAATTTTAAAAATGCATTCATTATTATAAAAGTGAATGTTCATTATTGAGAGCACTTAATAATGAACATAAAATTCAGATTTCACTAGGAAACTTTTAAAAATTTACTATGAATGTTTAATTATTAAACTAAATATAAAGCAGGAGATTTAAATGTTATAAAATATTGCATTCAGCAATCTTGGGTTGTTGCATCATAAAAATTTAGTAAAAATAATTTTTCTTTTATAAAAAAGCAACAACAAAACAAACAATGATTATAAGTTTTGAATAATAAACATATCTGAATATTGCTTATTTATTTACAAATTTAAGATTCAATTTAAAGTAGTAACTCTTTACATAAATAATTTTTACTATATACTTACATTACTAGCCTTATTACCCAACATTACATGGGTTTTAATTAAAAAATTATTTAAAAAAAGCTATAAGCTGAATAACTGGCAAGTTGCACTTGTATACAGTTCATTGAGCACTTTCTAATATAATTTTATGTGATGGTTGTTGTCTTACTGTGTATTTATCAGACCTAATGAAAAGCATAAAAAGGGGCAAAATAGTCTACCTTGACCTTGGATCAATTTGATTTGCCTAAAATATTTAAGTTACATGCAAAATTTCATCAAGATTAAACTTAGAATTTATAGTGAACAGGAGACATGCATATGGAGAATTTTATATATAAAAAAACCCTCTTAAATCTAGAATTTTCATTTACTTCTAATTTTCACAAAGACCACAAATTTAATCATTCAATAGAATTATTTTTTTTTAATTTTAAAGTTCTCTTTGCTCTCAACAATTTTTTAATGTACTTAAATTTTCACATGGTCTGCTCTTACATTGGCTTTCTTTGTTTTTTAAATAGTTATATTTAGTGCTTAGCAAGATGACATTTCTTTGAAAACAATTTCTGATTAATTTACAAAATGTGTATATTTTTCACCATGTACAGATTCTGAGAAAGAGATCAGTGAATATTTGAACAATGAGTTTAGTGATGTGCTGGAGCTGTTTCCAGAAGGATTTTTTTTTTTTTGACTATGTAGATGTAGACCCAGAACTCGTCATATGCAAAGATGTCTGTGAAGATATTACAGAAGTAACATCTGAAAAAACACAAATTATGAAGATGCCTATTCATTTCCTATAGCCAGTGGGCTGATAATCAATGCTGACAATGTCCTTAGTGCATGACATAGTGTACTGACATTATTAATTTAATGTCAGTTATTAAACAGTTAATTTAAAGCCAGGAAAATGTAATGAAAGATATTTGTATTTCTTTCTATAAAATTAGATTTCACAAAATGATAATATGAATTCAAAATAATAAGTGAATATAAAAAATGTATTTCTATTCTAAGTGAAGTGTTGTAATAAATTGTTTTTTTAATCTACAATTTAAATTAATGTTTTACTTCAGTTTTATCATTAGTCAAAAACTCAATTTATACATTTATTTAAAAAAAGTGAAAATATTTTGATTTATTGCTATGTTGTGATAGCATATATATTTGTCCTAATAGTCAAATATTCCAGAATAAAATAAAACATGTATTTTGAACAGATTTTTCACTCCTGATGACTTAGATATATAAAGTCTTATTGTATACAGGCATATAGGAATGTTTAATTGTTTATTTATTCAAATATTAGCCTTTTAAAAGCTCTAGAATCAAAGATCAAGAAGAGGTATTTATTCATCAAACCTGTGTTTTAAGTGAAATTACAATGCCTTTAATATATCACAAAAATAGAACAGAATGTTCAACCAAGAGTAAAAAGAAATATACCATTTAAGAAATAACCCCCCTTTTACTTTCTAATAATCTTGTTTATGTTGATTTTATGAAAAATTCACTGTTTTAGATGAAAATTATTATATATTTTTTTTAATTTCAGGTTGGGGACATAGTGGCAGCTTTAGTAATAAATGATAAAAAGGAAAACTGGATATTAGCTGAAGTAGTGGCATATGATCCTAACAGAAAAGAATATAAAGTAGATGACATTTATGAAGAACCAAAGAAAGAACAAACAATTAGCTGGAAAAAAGTAATTCCACTCCCCAAAATGAGAGCTGATCCAGAGACCAATCCTGATGCACTTTTCCCAAAGGATGCTTTAGTTCTAGCTTTATTTCCTGGAACCACTTGTTTTTATCCTGCTGTAGTAGGAGAGCTACCTACAAAACCTCAAGATCCTTATAAACTCTTATTTGAAGATAGCAGTTATGAAAGTGGTTTTTCATCCCCAATTAGTGTACATCAGCGTTATGTAATACGCTATGAAGACAGCAGTGAGATTAAAGGTAAAATGGAAGAAACTAGGAAATGAAAGTTAGATCTTTTTCTATTTTTTGTAAATATATATTCTTAATGTAATATCTAGTTTCATCTGAAGTATTAAAAGGACACTTAATAGAGAATGCCTTTGTGAAAAATGTATATGGGAAAAACAATGGAAGGGTATGAAGAAATTATTTTTCTTTTCCTAAGAAGCAAAAATATATAGGAAATGGATAAAACCTTTGTGCTAGAATATAACAATAAATGAAAAGCCAGCATAAATAAGGCAGAAATAGAAAAAAAAAATGAACATAAATGCATTCAGTTCTACTTGTACTTAAATTAAATTGGTTTTGCATTTATTGTTATGGGGAAATATTACAAATGTATTAAAATAATGCAATATAATGCTTCTGGATTAAATATAAAAATTAAGTTTAACTTAATTTTTTCTTCTAAACTAATAGAGTATTTTAGAGTAGCTATAATTTATTAGTAATTTTTTTTTAATTTCTTAATTTAAGAGAAACAATCTGGCGTTAACTACATATAAACTCTACAAAGCTCCTTTTTTTTAAACTTTTATTTCTATTTCTTTATATATTGTACTTGTTTTATGCTTCATTTTATTACCCCATTTTTATTTTATTTTTTTTTAACTCTGGTTCTAAAGCTAAAAGAAAAGAAAATCTTATTTTAAATTTTTGTTACTTCAATTTGTGAGCAATGCTATCAGCAGCCATCATTTTGATGAATCATAAAATTAAACAATGGACTCTTTTCTTCTTTTTTGTAGTGGACTGAATATCTTCATATGCCACTAAATTGTAGCCAATAAGAAGAATGCTGAAACTATAAAGGAAATATACTGTATTTACAAGATATTTTGTGTTGTTGGGATGTCACATAAATTTACTTTATGTTAATGCTATCTTACTAGTGGACTGACTACATGCCACACTCATTATTTTTGAGACCCACTAAAGAAATTACTCTTTTTAAACTAATGATATCTTTGCCAAATACATACATATTTTACACATTTTACATTGTCAGTATTAGTGAATTTTGAATCATGCTAAGAATTCAATGGAGAAATGAAAGTATTTAAGTTTCAACTTCAATAAATTTGTGTCTAAATTTGAATATCCTGATAAAAAAATTTCAATTCAAGATTTCCTGAATTTCATGATACTTCAACATAATTTTAATTTATTCAGCAATAAATAAAATATTGTTATTAAATTGGTAAATCCAGGATTGTGTGGTAGATTTTTTTAATATGATACAAGCCTTTGAAATGCTGTCCCTTATGTTTCAATTTCGTTACTGATGCTGTCCCCTGATGCAATCGAATTCTTTGTATCATAGAGGGTACAGTCCTGAATAGATCCTTAGTATCAGATAAAATTGTATGGCATTTAGACTGGCTCTGGTAGGAAAGTAATAAGTATATTGAGCATAGGTGAAACAAAACTAAAGTATAAGAATGCCAAAAATTGTAAAAGGTTGAACTAAATAGTGTAACAAATATCTAGGATGATATAAATAAAAACAGTTATGTTAAAGCAATAAGAAAATAACTTCAATATAATTAGGATTAAAAACAGAAACAAAACTGACTTGAAATAATGTTTAATAATAATATAAAAGAATTGGAAACTAAGTAAATGGGGAAAATTATGTGAGGATTCTAGTGTTGAACAAGAATCAAGAAAAAAAAAATGTTAATCCATAAGAAAGGAAAATACATTAAAGAAATTCTCAAATGTAGCAAGGATATTAATAAAATAAGACAAGATAGTTTTTCTTTTCTCACACAAAAAAAGCAGTTGAAATGAGGGGAGGGTGAATCTTAGTCTTATCTATAGGTCTGCCTAATTATTTTCTTATATTCTATTGAAAAAATGACTGTCCCCACTTCATCACCCCATTAAAATTTAAAAAAAAAACCCTGATCTGGTGATCTAGAAAATAATTCAATAACTAAGACCTATAGCTAATATAATAAGACCTATAGCTAATATAATATAATAACTAAGACCTATAGCTAAAAATATTCTGACCATAAAGACAATTTTGAAATAGTCTTATTAATACAACAAAACTCATTTTGCTTGTTTTCTTAAATACCATTAAAAAAAATGATATTTCCAGGAACAAAGCAAAGGGACTGAAATTGTCTGATGATAGATGCAAGAAAACATTTTTTCTTAGATTACCCATTGGTTTTATGGGGTTGAATTTGGACCAAATGAATTAAACTATGCAGGAACAATAGATTGATATTATATGACATACATTTAATATTGAAATAAACTACAATTGTCTGTAGGAACGTTTTATAAGATTTTTTTTAAATATTCTATGGTCTAAAACAAGTCAGTTAATAAAAAGTGAAAATAGATAAGATTAAAGGTACTTTGCCCTCAATACTCAAGTTATGCATTTTAATGTAATATATACTATCTACTCTGTTATGTATTTTTAACATCTTAAGTAGCATATTAATTAAAATATAAAAGATTATATTTGCTGAGGGATTGTGAAAAATCAGTAGAAGGTGAGTGTTTTAAAAGAAAAGAAATCCTCAAAAATCAATTATATACAAACTTGTGTACCATCCACATAATGCTATATGCAATGAACAATACCACTGATTCCTTTTCTAATGTCAATCATCTTAGTAATAAAATGAAAAAAACTTAATTCTTTTAGAATTGTTATAAATTTATTTTAAAAACTAATTCAAGCACAAAAGAAATGCATAGAGAAAGATCATAGAAGTTGATATTAAACGTTTCACTTTACAAAAACATAATTAGTTAAACTCATTTGATAAGAAACTAATAATCAGACTTTAAAGATGGAAAATGTTTACATATTTTTATTTAGACAAGAAAAAAAACTTTTCAAATCTTGAGTTTTCTAATAAAACAGAATGGAATGCGTTAAAAAAGAGGAGGAGAGAGAAAAAACATTTTTCTTACTCAAATTTTCCATTTTTTTTTTTGATGAATTGTTCTTGATAATTGTAAAATAAATAAATATGCAGATATATACACATATGTACAAATTTCAATAACAAAAATGACATACATATTTAAAAAATTCTGAACATATTTTCAAATTAAATATTAAGATAGTAATTAATATTAAAATTTATGCATCATCTTTCTCGGCAGTTGGTGATTTTTCTTGACTTACAAAGAAATCTTCAGTTTTAAAGATTTCTGGTGGTTCATACTTCATTTGCTTTTTAGATTCACTGGATCTTTTCTGAAATTAGAAAATGTAAACATACTTGAAAACAGTTTGTGATTTTGTGTTTAATGTAAATTACACTGATAAAAAAAACAATGTAATTTGCTTTAATAAAAACAAACTATTTATTTTAAAAATATCTTTAAAAACATAAACAAATTAAGTATTTTAAAATATTCACATATCATTACAGCTATTGCCTTTGTATACACAAAACACTTTATGCACTTTAATGGGTTGAGCCAAAGGCTCAACCCATTAAAGTGTAATTTTTATAATATTTCTCATATTACAATAGTAATAAATATATTAGAAAAAATTAAGTATATGTCAATCTATTAAGTTATAATATGTAAAATCGAGTACTTAATCTTTATACCAATAACTACATATGTACAAAAAATGCACCTTTAGAAAAAATTAAAAAGAATATTAATATATTACCTGAAAAAGAATTATAACAATCACTTTAGAAGAGTGTTATGTAGAAAATTTTTTTAATTTTTACTTCTTTATGTAAATTTGTTAAAGATGGTATTTCATATTGAAAGCTCTCTATTACTCCTATAAATGTGCATTGATTTATATAGAATGTGTTTATACAGTGATTAATACATCTAATCCATTTAATTGAAGAACATGCAAAACAGACACATAAATGGATTAATTTTAATTAGAAAATCCATGCCACTTGTAATTTAAGTCTTCATTATTGTTTTAAAAGCATATATTGACAATTCATTAATAAGTTCTCACATTCAATAACATTAAAATGCTATTTTTACTCATTTAAAAAGGTGGAAAAAAGAATTATGTAAATTTAAATAAGACATTTGCTGTAATACTAAAAGAGAATTGTTATCCATTTTTTAAAATACAATTTCAAATACTTATTTTTATTTACTTTAATTATTATATAAGAATATCTTACTGAAAACAAAGGCTTTTGAAGAGTGTTAAAGAGCTTTTTCACAGAGCTGCTATCTAGCCGTTCTTCAGCCTCTGCCACTTTTTCTTCCATCATATCCAAATTTTGTTTTATTTTTAGCACCATTTGCTACAGAAATAAATATTTTTTTTTTTTTTAGTAAATAGCATTTTTTTCTCATTTAAAGCAAAATAAAAATAAATTGTATAAAAAGCTTACAACAAGTATTTAAAAGCACTATATTTGACGAACGAAGATTGTTATGACTGTATGTATTCAACCAAACTAGGGCATTAAATTACCCTTTGCCTACATTTTTATGGGAGCATACTTATGATACACATTAACCTTTTCAGACGGCCTGGGACAACATGTGTCCCGCAAATGCATTAGTTCTTCAAAGAACCCTTTTCAAAAGGTTAAAACAAGGATGTTAAACTTGCCAATGGTACACATGATGAGTATTTCTATGGCTACCCAAAAAAACAGTATGCAGTAAAAGTATTAATATATATCTTATTATTAAATTTAAAATTTCATATGTTTTGTCATCTTGATATGTTGTTTGTCATGTTTTAGTGCTTGTTATGTTTCCTATGCTCACATGCAACAGTCTGTACACATGTTTTCATATACTATACAGGAAATATGCTAACAATGATATGAGCTATTACCATAGGAATGAAATAGACTGGTAGTAAAAAAAAATTGTGAAATACAATTAAAAGAAAGAAATGAGCCAAATAAAAACAGAAATTAAATAACTAAATCAACCAGTAAAAAAAGTAAATAAAAATTTATATAATTTGAAGAACATTTTAAAAATTGTCCCATAAATTAATTTACATAAATATTTTAATCCTTTAAGCATGTTATTAGAAGAAGAAAAATATATCTAATGGCATTTACAGGCTTGCAACTGCTGAGGTACTTACAAAAAAGTGATAAAAAGGGACAAATAATACAGAATAAGTGACTAAACATTGAAAAAAAAAGCGATTTTTTTCTCCTCTTCATTACAGATGCTATTAAGATTTTTCTATTTATTTTAACTCTAAATCAAATGATTTATGCAAGACATGATTTTAGCGTAAAATACAAAAAGGTTAAAAATTTAGTTTAACACAACTTAAAATTGCTTTTTATTTAAGAAAATCTATAAATTAGATTTGAATACATACAATACAATAATTTTATAATCATCATTTTCTGCATATATTAATGATGTTTTGAAATATGTACATAGCTAGATTGAGTATCTAAATAAAAATTGTGAAGAAAGAGAGAAATGTGTGCTTTGACGTAAGTTACTTTAATGTATTAAATGTACATTTCAGTACAAATGTAGATTTCAGGAACTTCTTAATGACTTTTTAAAATCCCTAAATTCTGGAAACCATATGACTAATTACATTTTAATAAGAAAAATAAGATTAGAGCATCACATTTTTGGTGCTGTCATTCTGCATTACAAACAGATTAAATTAAAGGAATCTGACTGAGTAAAACATTTTGCTACAGGCATATACCTCCAATTATTCTGGATGAAATGGATAACGGTTTTGCCAGATATTAGATAGTCAGAGCTCTCTTGTTTATTAGATATGGATATCATGACCAGATATTAGCTGGCTCTCCCAAGCTAAAACTATACTTGTTATATTTTATACTTTTATAGACATATTTACAAATGATATATTACAAATAGATATTTTTTAAAAACATTCAAATATATCAATTTACTTTAAAAGCTTAACTGTTGATTGGAATAGATTAGTTTTGATTGCTACAATCTACCTTTTTGTTGCAAAATAGCTAATAAGACTGGGACATACTGAAATCCGAAAAAGCACAAAAATTGAAAAACAAATTTAAAATGTCTTATCTGTGTTGTAATCATGCAAAAATAGCAATACTACATCTGTAGCAGAGTGGCTAGTCTTCTAAAAAAGCACACATAAAAAGCATGTTTACATAATCTGGAAACAATTGATAAAACACCAAAAATTACACTTTAATTTGTTTCTAGTTTATATTGCTTAAATTTATGAATTATGATTGCTTAAATTTAGTGCTACCTTCAGATAGAGTTACCAGTGTTGTGAAACCATTGTCATAGGTATTTAAATAAAAATATTATTGGCTGCAATGGTCTAGCGCTACAATTCTCAAACTGGGTGCTGCAGTAGTAATCTGGAAAAGCCAACATAAAACTGTGAAACTGATAAAAACAGTATAAAATTACTCAAAAGTTAAAATAAAAAATTTTCCCTACCACTGTCAAAATGTACTAAAAGATGCATTTTTGTTCTTTGTATTTTTCTTGAGGTACGACCAATCATCTACCTCCGTGGTACTTAAATTGCATGTCATGGCAAAAAAGATTTAAGAAGTGTTGATGTAGCATTTTACTTTACAGCAATTTGATATCTGCTTGGCAACATATTTGACAATTGCAGAAATTTTTATTTTCATTTTATAATCGAAAATATATGGCATATTTTTCAACATTGCTTCTGAAAGAAAAATTGAGATGGTTAAGTATGACTGGTGTCATAAGTCTTATATAATTTAGTAGAGAAACCATCAGATTAGTTTTGGAAATTTACAACTGCTGCTATTACTGTTACTAATCAAATAACCACTGCAGAAGCTGAGAAACTGCTTTGTAAATTACATTATATCTACAGATTTAATTTTCAAAATTTGTTCTGCAAACCTTCAAGAAAATAAACAAGCCACCACTGATATATATCTTTACATGTAAATATAAAGAACACACTATTTCAAAATAATTACATACCATAGAATTTTGATTCATTTGCATGTTTTCTAAATGGAAATTGATAAATATATATCAGTCACATATAAATTAATGCATATAAACATTAATATAAAGATATATGGTCCTGTATTTAGATTTACCTCTAATTTATCAACTTTGTCAAACATCTTTTCCATTTCTTCACACTTATTATAAATTTCAGGAAGAGTTGTATTGAGACATAGAGCATTGTCACCTCTTACCTGTAAAATAACTTAATTTTATTAAATTTTTGAAGTAATACTGACATTTTTTAAAAAGTTGTCAACAATTAAAAACATTCCTTTGTATGTTTTATTGTCAAATAAAGATTTCTTGTCCAAAATGTATGAATCAGATACCTTATTACATACTAGAATGAAAATATACTAGATATAATCTAAAATTTCCTTACATTAATTTGATTAGGTTAAAAATTCTCATGCTTAATTCTAATAATTACATAATTTTAAAAAATGAACAGACTATATTTATCAGAGTCATTTTAGTTAGATAAAAGATCATTTTTCATTGAATAAAAGTGTATTTTTTGTACTCATAATGGGACTATATATTAATAAGGCCTATATTATGTGTAAAAACTATTTGTCATACAAAACTTCAGCACTTGCATGTTCCTCATACCCTTAAAAGAATTGTTGAGTAGTAAAAATGTAGGATTCAAAATAAATGTATTTGGAAAATAGCAGAACACATTAGCACTTAAAAAAGACTGGAGAGGCAGGACACAACATCCTTGGATAGACATCAAAAGTGAACATTACTTAACACACAAAAAAAATGGTCTTAAATACAAAATGAGATCAACTAGAAAAAATGCAATTGTAACATTTATATCATCTTTCTTTTAAAACAATATTAACAATCAAACGATTGCTGAAGATAAAACTAAGTATTTGTGTTACTACAACTTTCTAAACCAAGAATAACAAAAAGGATGATTTTGTCACTTTGAAAACAAAAGTTAATTTAAGTAAAAAAAAAAAAAATTCAAATATCTATACCTCATGTATTTTGATAAACTCCTTTCAATATTTTAGTTTTTTTTTTTTTTTTTTTTTTTTTTAAAACGAGTATCACAAGTATCAGTCTTTAAGGGCCAAAATCCAAAAGAGGACAAGTGTGCCAAATAAATGATAAAAATGTACTGTGAATTTCCTGTGATTAAATAGAAAAAAAGTTAAAATATTCAAAAAGGTATAAATTTTTATACTTTCATATAACAATTTACCTTTATATAATAAGAACAAAATTTAATATATTCTTTTTAAGAGATACTGTTTAACAGATCAAGGATTTCTTTGTGATGGTTTGGGAATTATTTGGACATTTAAGTTGCTTCAGAGCACTCCTATCAATATACTCACAATACTTATGGTGGCTGGCAAATTGAACAAGATTAAGTGTACTAAGAATGGAGATAACTTCAGCAGTATAAACAGAGCAAACAAGAGTGAGGCTTAAACTAACAGTGGTCTGATTATACACAATATCACAGCCAATGTGACCAAAACTTAGATGATAATCTTTAAATTGGTTACAATGAACTAAATAAATTTGTTTAAACATAGCAGGGTCACTAATTTCTTTTTCAAACAAAGATTTCTACTAACATAAATCTGAGGAATGCTCCACGTAGGAATAATGAGGTTATTTAAAATAGCTATAGAAATGTTTTAAAGGTTAGCCTCATGTACAAGAGATTGTGCATATTTGCTAAAAGGAGATGTACACGTTGAAAAAGTGTTAAAGCAGAATACAAACTATGAATAGGAGAATCACAAAATACTCCACAGTACATACAGAGGACTGCATGATGTATTAGATTGAACCAATGAGCCAATCTAGAAGCACAGCCATAAATCACAGAACTGTAATCAATGTACGAAAGTTCCATTCATTGATAAATTCAAAGTAAAGAGGTGCAATCAGCTAAGTATTTGAGAGGACTTTAAATAGATTTAGTAGTTTCTCCCATTTTTATTTGCAGATGTCAAATGTACAGCAAAAAATTTAGTCAAATGTCCAAAATCACAGATATTAAACCTCTTCAACAATAGTAATGGAAACTAAGCATGCGAATAGTGGGATGAGGGTGCATTCCCTTCTTCCTTCAAAAGTGAACACAGTTGCCTCAGCTTTTTTCTCTGTGGGAGAAAAAGAATTTTCTTGCATCAATTGATGTTGTGGTTAACAGCAGTTTGAAGTTGGTATTCAATGACATGCATATCTGAGCCTTGACAAGAAATGTACAAATTATCAACACAAAGACTGTTTTTTACAGGTGGGGATAGAACAATTAAAATGTTAGAAAATTAAATAGTAAAAAGTGTTACACTGAGGACATTACCTCATGGGACACCTTTATACGCTTGCGTAAAAAATCTTCAGGTGGTAATTCCTACATGAACTTTAAAGTTTCTATTGTATAATTTTTTTTAATAAACATAGAATTTGGTTTGGAGCACTGCAGTCTACTTTTTTGCAATACAAGGGCTGACGAAATTGGGATCTACTGTTTAAAGCCAATTCTGAATGACTATGAACATCCATGCCACAGCAAGATTCAAACCCACAAACTCCGGCACCGAAGATCAACGCTCTAATCATTCAGCCATCATTTGGCTAATAAACAGGAAGATTGCCAAAGAAACCAAGAATATTAATGTCCAGAGAATGCCATAATGCCAAGTATGGTCATATGCTTATTTAATATCCCCCCCAAACAAAAATAGAAACTAGATGGTTCCTCCATACAAGAGCTATACAGATTTCAATTTTTAGACTAACAAAGTTATCTAAAGTGGACCTTCTCCTCTGAATCCATTCCGTTGAACTAAAATCTTTATATGCCAACTGGGCATTAACCATGCATTCAAAAGTTTAGCACAGGCAATTTTTTTAAAGCAATAGGCTGAAACTGAAAGCATCCTTTAGGATTAGGAAATGCAGTCTATAATAATGTTTTAAAATATACATATATATGAGCTACGAACTCAGGTAACTTCTCTCTTTAGGAATAAAAATTATTAAAAAATAACCATTACTTTTTTGTACTAATTATTTCTTATTAAAAAAAATTTATCTTCAGTTTGGTTCTTTATGCAAATAAACTTAAGATTAGGAAGTCAACTTCCTTCTTATACTATTATGGTTACTGGTATACTTAGTTCATAAACTGTAAATTGTTATTTAGCCAAACCTTGCTAACAAATTTCAAATATAAGTAAAAATACAAATTTTCACTTTAAAACATTCAAAATACAAATTATAAAACTCAACTCAGAATTAAAATACAATTTTTCACAATATATAAACATGGTACTAATCATTGCTGAAACATAAGTCTTTTAATATAATATACATCTGTGTATACATATGTAATGGGTTTTTTTATATATTTCATATTATTAAATTAATTTTTTATTACAAATTTCCCTATATTTAATATAAATCAGCACATAGCACTTAAAACAATTTACAAACATAACAGAACCAAAATCACTTAGAATAAATTCTTAACTAAAATTACTTAAAAATAACTTACCATATCGACCAAAGATGTGAATTCATCAAGACGAGTAAGAATGTCTTCTATTTCATCTTCTAATGCTGCTTTCTAAATAATGATAATCAGCAGATATAATCTCTGACCTACACTTCTAAATGCATTTTTATCCCATAGGTATTTTATTTTGATGTACCCGTTAAGATAATTTTCTACACAAAAATACTTAGTAATATGTATCTTATACTACTAGTGAATAAGTATGAATGTTTAGAAAAGAATTATAATTAGATAAGTATTTTTAGAAAAAAAAATCACAAACAGCAAATGATACAAAGTTCACATATTTTAATTTTGGCCTAATAGTAGAAAATTACTCAATTTAGAATACTTTGAGTGAAACGATAAATTTTAAAGGTTAATATCCTAACATTTGAAGCTCGAAAGATGCAACGTGAATAATTTAAATACTAGCTATTCTTTATTACCCTCGTAATCTTAAAGAAAAAGATCAACAAACTGAAAGTTAAAACGTATCTTTAGTTGCTCTAATTTAATTTTAAAATTTGTGTAAAAGAGTGAATATTTGTAAGAGCATTATATGGCATATTTACCTCAGCAACCACATTAACTTTTAAAAACTTCGAGTAATCTTGAGACAAATCAGACACTAATGTGTCCAATTTATTTTTTTCCATTAGCTTTTCATCGTCTGTTGCCTTTTCAGACAACGTAACAGTTGACTCCTCTTCTGCCATGACTTGGAATCTCTTATTGATATTTATTTATATTATTGAAAGATTTTTCCTCATGTAAGAGTCATTCATTTTGTGATTCACTTTAATAGAATAATTAAAAGTTTGGTTTTTTTCTAGCTGAAACTTATCAGGTAGCTTATTGGTAGCGTTCATAAAATCATATTAAGTGTCATGCATATGAACTTCTTAAATTATACATGAAAATACATATAAAGTGACATTTATTTTTAGGGCCGGATCTTGACTGGAACATTGTGGTCACAAAATCGATTTTATTCGAATTCTATTTGTATTCAACTTTTTAGTTGACTAGTTTAGTTGTTTAGATTTTAGCAACCAATTTTGAAGTTAGTAGTTCCACTTTGGAAAAACGGTAAATAATTTAGTTTTGAAATTGCTATAATAATGAAGTCAGCTTTGTAATTAGAAATTTTTAATGTTCAATACTTTATTTAAAGTTCTAAAATCTAAAAGTAACTTCATGAAACAGTTTCAGTTTATTATTCTTTTGTCATCCAGCATTTATTCATACAATGTCTAAAGCAGAGGTGGGGAAGCTTTTTACTATTACAGGCCACATTGAAGTTAGGCAGTAATATAGAAGGCCGCAATTAGGACAAAAGTTGATATACCTTTGAATGTGACATTTAGGAACAGATTTTGTATAGTTTTATCCATTTATTGCATTACATAGAAATAGTAAAAATTAAAATGCCATTTATTTATTATTTAACGTAAGTTACAATGTGAAATATTTTTGTATTCACATGAACGTAATATGTTGTCACGTAAACTTTTTGTTAATTTGAAATAAAAAAGTACATAGATACAATTTGAAATAAAAAATAAATTAGAAGTATGTACCTGATTTTCATTATACAGAAATACAATAAAAATAAACATTAAGTAGAAATAGTAATAAAATTAATAAAAGTATTTCTAAATAAATTTATTGCATTGTGAGGAAATACAATAAAATAAATATACAATTGGTTTTTTTACCACTAGTAGTAACTGAGACTTTAATGCATATTGTTTTTTATTTTATTATATAGAGGCTGTATGTCCCCCACCTATGGTCTGAAGTACAAATTTTAACTGTTGGCTTTAAGTTATGAAAAATACTTTGATCGGAAATTAAGAAATAATGTGTAGAACTGTATTTGAGTTGTATACTATTTTAAAATGATGCAGTTTCAAATAATATGCATACAAAATTCATGCTTGTAATGTTTTTTGGTTGTGTTAAAATATGAATAGGATTTATTTTTAAAAATTAAATTTTTCTGTATGGGCTTCACAAATTCTGATTAATGTTATCAATGAGATTTATCAATTTTTTCTGCTTAAATGATAAGTTTTCCAGTTCAAAGAGCATTTTAATAAGCTTTTTATATATCATATCTATCATGTTTAGCACTTTTGAGCTGACCTAACAAAGTTCATTCAAAACTAAAATTAGCTTTGCATTAGCTTGTTTATTATATTATTAATAATCTATTTCCTTGAAAATATCCAAAATAGATATTTAAAAATTTTCAGTCAAAAACGTGCATAGTTTAAATTTAGCTTACTACATTTTAAGCAATAAACTTGCCTGTACATCAAAATTTCTTTAAACTATCTCTACTTTAATTTTTTTCTTTTATTTAATTCATCCTATACATTAATATCTATAATATACATATTATGTTTATTATAGGCTCTCA
The DNA here is from genome assembly GCA_032207245.1 of Pardosa pseudoannulata. Lineage (NCBI taxonomy): Eukaryota > Metazoa > Arthropoda > Arachnida > Araneae > Lycosidae > Pardosa > Pardosa pseudoannulata. The sequence continues at coordinate 87,006,478 of CM063504.1, forward strand.
GCTTATATACAAGAGTATTTAAATTGTTCTTGTTCATTAACAGAATAACAGTTAATTATTTAACTTGCAGTAGATGTTGAGTCTAGAATCTAACTCATTCAAGAAATTAAACCAATGATTGTTTTAATAGTATTACTTATAAGTATGTGTATAAATACAATAGGTTTGCATTCATAAAAATGTGTTGTGTTATGCTTGAAATCTAAATATATATATTGATACATGAAATATTGATTTAATTGTTCATCTCTTTAGATTTATAAAAATGATAGAAAAAGTTAGAAAATTGGAAGTTGCACCAGGGTCTAATATTGATAAATTATGTTTGACTATGAATGATAATGATGAAGAAACAGGTTAGTGTTTTTTATACAGATAATAGTATTAATAATTTTGTGCCTTTAATAATAATATTTTTGAATACATGGGTGCTTGTGCTGTGGGGATTTTAGACTAAAAATCTTTGGGTGTCTGAAATAATAAAATTTTGAATTATTGCCCCATACTACTCTCTGTTTACTTATCTCTATGACTCTTTAAAAAAATTCTGCAGCTGCAATGATGCAGTCTGCTAGACTGCAAAGCTTTAAATAGGGAGTTGAAACCTGGTAAGCCATTGAGAAAGCCAGAAGGTACTGCAAAAACTAGAAATGCTTTGAGATAAAAGTCATGGAATCTATGAGACCATGTAAAAGTTAAAGGACTATAAAAAAGATGTTGTTTATAGTAAAAAAGAAAAAAAAAAGACAATACTCAAGAGAGGAAGCATACTAGTTAACACACAAAATCGAATACTTGTTTTTATTTTATGAAGAATAAACCTTGTAATTCAAGAAAATTTGTTTTTATTTTTTTAGAGCAAAATTTGACCATTTTAAATTTGTTTAGCTTATTTTCATACCTTAACAGATTTTTTTTTTATTTCATTATTTTTATAGAAGGGGGTTAATGCTCCCTATTCCAAAATGTTATTCACTAATTCTTTCTTTTCCATCTCTCTTGGCAAATAAGTTCGTAAAATTTTCTGGAAATTTTTAGTGGCCCTACAAATACCCATGTGAATATGAGTAAGTAATGTTTAAATCTAAAGCTACATGTTTTTATCTAAAAAAAAATAAATAAAAGAAAAAAAAAATCATCATCAAAATATTTAAAGTTTTATTGGATTAAATGACTTTTGCTGTGAGAAACATGTAGCTAAATTCAAACTTTGCATTTATGTGTTAACAAGCTTAAATATGTTTGAATATTGTATACTGACTTAACATTTTTAACAACTTAGTCTTATTTATTTGTACAGAAGAATATTTTTTAACATTCTTTAAAATTAAGAACACAGTCATTTTTTCAAACCCTTGATAGTTATGGTATTGTTTCAAAACTCTGTCTAAAAGTTTTGAAGCAGAATACATTTTTATTCTCTTAATATACAATAGTGAATAATTAAAGACTTGTGAAAATTTCTTATTTTTGTGTACTAAATAAATACTTTTTTAAAGCTTGCCAGTTGAAATATACTAATAATTGATATATATATATTTTTATTGTAGTTCCACTATTTCAAAATTCTGGTGATGAAATGACATCGAAATGGGGCTTTCGAAATAAAAGGCATGTCAAACGTAAAATTTCTTTATTATATTTACTCAAAGTTATATGCGCATCTCGTGAAAGTTGTTTAGAGTGGCTAAAGAATAGAGGACTTATTCCTAGGGTAATGTTCTGTCCTGCTTGTAGTAAAAAAATGAAATTTGAAGCACATAATGATGCTATAGATGGATATGTTTGGATATGCAAGGTAAGTTAAATTTAAAAATTCCACCATAATATGTACTCCTTTGGCCTGTCTTCTCTCCCCCCCCTCAAAAAAAAAAGGATCCTTAAAAATTTATCCAATCTCTTTAAATGTTATCTAAATGATTTCTTTTTCCTTATGATGACCAATACACGAGAGCTTTATTTATGCTGTATAGGGCAAAATTTATCCTTAAAAAAAATGAGTAATTAAAATATTTGTTTCTTTTTTTTACTACATGCACAGTTTATTATAAAAAATTATGAAACTTACTGCAATATTTGCATACAACTTCAAAAAATATGTTACTAAAATTTGAAGCAAATTTATAAAGCTTTTGATCACATATGAGCTATAAAAGTTAAATAATTTGGAACTGTACATACTTAACAGATTTATTTTTATATTACCATAATTCAATAACCTAATATAGTGAACAAGTTTTAAAATTTTCATTTGAATATCTTCACTAATAATAAAGATATTAATTTAGTAAGCAGTTTTTAGTAACTTAATATTCAGGTAGAGATTTTCCTTCAAAATGCATTTGTATTTTGTGGATGTTATTAATATGCTGCAAATTATTCCAGTATTAATCACATTCAAAGGCTGATATAATTTAATCAGAAAAATCGTCTTATTCCAAATAAATAAAGATTTATAATTCTGCCTTTTTTTTTTTAAGGAATGATGCAGTTTGTGGAAAATTCCTAACAATCTCATTTAGTTACTGAAAATGTCCCATTCAAATGTTAACATCTCTGGTATCAGTAAAGATTTTCAGATGAATTTTTTATTTACTTTTATAGTTCATATCTCAATAAATATTAATAAATTCACCTAAAATTTTAGTATAGTATTCCGGAACTAACTCAGTGATAGTTAGCAGGTTTTGTAAAATTTACAGGAAAATTAAACACATAATCAAAGAAAATAGAAACTTTCAATTAGCCAATTTTTCCATGCTAAACCAGTATTATAGAAACTGTCATCTAATTGAAGTTCCTGGTCTTCTTTTCATAATTTGCATACTTGAAAAAAAATAAATTAATAAGCATGTTTCTAGGAGATTGGATAATTTTTTTTTTTCTTTTTCCTAGTGTGAATATATTTAGGAGATTCAGGGCAGTTTTTTCCATCAGTGAGACTTTTCATTTGACTGAAAATTATTATTTAATATAAAGTTTTTATTCAAAAAATCCTTTGCATATGAATTCATGTCCATTATATGCTTTTTAATTATAAAAGATAACTGTCATTATATTACCATAAAAGATATTCAAATAATTAAGTAAGCACTCTTTAGTATTTATTGATTATAATACTAAATAAATAATAATAAAAAAATGGGAAAAATCCTGAATTTGTATTATGATATATATCAAACTAAAGTAACCCTTTTATTCCCATTGGAGTTTAAGCATTAACTTTGTAGTCTGTTTTCACCTAGCTAAAAATATATTTCAAAAGAATAATTTCAATGCACATTAGTTATTTATTATTTCATTGAGGTTTTATTTCTTGAATTATATATATATATATATATATATATATATATATATATATATATATATATATATATGTGTGTGTGTGTGTGTATTTTTAATTGCTATTCCCAAACAATTCTATAGTTTGATTTACATTTTGATGAAAAAAATAGTTAAGAGAATTAACCTTGTTTCTTATTAATTGCCCAGGGTTATAAGTGTAAACTGAGCAACAAAACACAGGATTCTAAATTCAATATTTCTGCTTAATAAACAACCCACAGTTTAGCTGGTAAAATATTCACATTTAATCTGCCAGACAGAATATCCTATTGTAGATTACAGTGAAAGGAAGTTATTTAGTTTATTTGGGTTAACTATTCATTGAATTTATTTATAATTAAAAGAGAGAGAGCTCTACTGATTATTTGTAAGAATGCAATTTTTATGATATGGCCTGCTCATAAAAATGCTTTATTATCATGTATTTAGGTGTACCAGTTGTTAAACCTCACATTTCTGAACAACTGAGTTCTTGATATTCTGACATTTTGAAGTTATTTGACATCTTTAATTTAAAATCACCAGAAGAATTCTAATAAGCTGTAATATTAAACACATCCATTTTCTTATATGAATTGATTAATTGTTTCATTGCATTTTTGTCTTGAATCTAAATGTACCTAAATTTTTAAAATTTTATTTTATCTTTTAGGAGTGTATTGTTGACCCACCTCAATTTTCCAGTAGACATGGTTCCTGGCTTGAAAGCAAAGATGCTCCTTTGGTAGATATTTTGCTCTTTACTTATTTATGGTCTCATGGATTTACTGAAGATCAGATTTCTAAAGAAACCAATATGCCCCTAAATGTTATTCAGGAATGGAATTTTGTATATTCCAGCATTTGTGATTCATTATATCATCGAAGCATACAAGAACAAGATCTAGTAAGTGGCATTATGATAAAATTTCTTGACATATTAGAATTTTCATTGCATTAATTGTGTAATTAAATATACATATACATTTTTTTTCTATTATTACTACTGGAAGTACATAATAATGGTCAAAAACTGCACTGTCCAACTTCACTTAGTCCATAAGCCTCTTTATCTCTTACATACATCTTGGATACCAAAGGAGGGTATTTATTAAAATGAATTAGTTTTGTTAATAATTAATTTATTTACATAATGAAAAAAATGGAATTTTTTTAAAAAATAATGTCCCTATCAGTATTTTTTGTTGTGAATCAAATTATATTTTTAGGGGTACATACAATCTTAATGGAGTTTCTATATTTGGATCTAATTCATATTTAAGAATGTATGCTCACAGATGTACATTTTTCCAAATATAGGAATAATTTGAACACCAAAATGTCATAAATTGTGCTTTTAGTGAATTTTTTTTAAATCTTTTATCAGACTTCTTTGATCCTCTCTTCTCAAATTCCGTCAACATGTATGAGGCTTGATTCAATATATATCAATTAATTAATCCACAAAACTTTCGTATATTTTTTTAAGATTGAATCACTTCATTACAAGCAGTACTAGTACGTGTATAGTTGTGGAAAACTATGGTATTTAAAACTAAAAATGAGAAAAACATTTTTAATTTCATCTTCTTGCTGTTCAACTTTCTGGACAATTGTTTTCTACTGTCACTCTGTATAAATAAATTGTATTTGTAATTTTGAATTGTATGTTCAAAAGTTATCTATGGCAAGTTAAAAAAAATTATCACACACAATCACTTGAATAAACTTGAATTCCTCCCCCCCCCCCATAGACACTCTGAATTTATTTCCTAGCTATAACTATCGATCAGTGTAAAAGATTAGGTGTATTGTATAATATATGATTATTGGACTGAATAATCACAGATACCAATATATAAACATTGAATTCCTGACTGATGATAACTGAACTGAAATACAATAAACTTATTTTAACCTGTTGATGATACTCATATTTAAAGGGTTGAGTATTTTATTTAGTCTTTTTTGTGCAAATATTTGGTCAGTTTTTGCTAATTAGTAAAATTATTTTATTTACTGATTATATACGTTTCTTTCAGAGTTTTGAAAAGAAGAGGGAATCATCAGCAACTCTCTGGAGAAGAAAAAATACATTCAGAGATCCCTTCTTGGAATTTTTAAAAGATGCTGACTCCTTATAAATTAGGGGTTTTTTCTTTGTTTTTTCTTAAACAGAACTGCTTCTAATATTATTTCTCAAACTCATTGTTAAAAGTATTATGATTTTGATCTTGTGTTTATTCACCAATGAAAAAATTAATAATTTACTAGTATTTAATACAAAATAAGTACATATTTTTTTATTTGCTAGTCTGCAAATATTAAATCTTATTTTTATTTATTGAAATTTTCAGTACTGTGTCATAACTGTTTCTTTTTATATCATGTTTGTATAGTTCAAATCTTGTATTTGTTTTTTATTTTTATTAATATTTTCAAAAACTAATGCTGTAATATATCAGTTTCTGCAATTTTTTTATTTTATTTTGTTACAGCATTAAAGCATACCAGTGAGAATGTACAAAATCTGCCAAATTATGTTCATTAAACATTTCTGTGTTGTAAAAATATTTAATTTTGAAATTAATATGTTAAAATAAATATTGTACCGTTATAACTTGTATATATTGTATGTGAGAAAAATTACATTGTCTTGAAATAAGAATTGTATTATTAAAATAAAAACTATTATAAGTAAAGTGTATTCTTAGCAGAAATATATTAAAATTATAAGGAGGTAATTGAGCTACACAATAGTTATACTTCATATTCAATTTGGTAAAAGCTTTAAAAAACAGGGTTCCCACGGTCATTAAAAGTCCTTAAGAACTCCTTAATTTTAGCTTTCATTTTTAAGGGCCCATAAAACTACTTAATTTTTGTCAAAGGTCCTTAAAAACTCCTTAATTTTTAAATTGGAACTTGAACAATTTATCTGTCGTCAAGTGATTTCCTATCAATTTTTGTGGTACTCTCCAGACTTTCTGGTTTTGTAAGTTTGGAGTTAAATTTGCCCGAAACAGGTTCTAATTAAGAATGCCAGTACAGGTGATAAGTACTGGTCAAAGAATATATAAAACATTTGTTAATGTTCATAACATTCTTTTTCATTTTCTAGCCAAAATTGCAGTATTAATAATAAAGAAAATCTTCAAATACACATGTTTTTAGCATATTTCTGTAGTAATTCAAAATTTCTTCCCTTGATATCCTTAAAATATCATGAAAATACTTTCAGTTTATTGGTACTTTTTATGGTCATAAGCTAGAAAACTTTTTTGACAAATAATCTTTCACATACTGAAAAAAAGATTTATAAAGTAAAGGGAACCATTCCTAAAGCTTTTAGCTAGGTTCCCTAAGTTCTTGTATGTACAGCTATTCTGACAGGTGGATTAACCATTAGGTAAAATAAACACGTGCATCATGGAAAAGAGTCATCACAGAAATATTCCTTAAACTCGTTTACTATAGGTTGTATTGTACAATACTGCAAACAGTATGACACAACGAGGATCTGCAAAGGGTTCCCTCATTAATTTAAATACCTGAAGTGAGTATTACATGGCATTCATATGCAAAACTTGTTTATAACGTGAATGAACTGCCATCAGAATGTTAGTACAGATAACATGTTTGATTGCATTTCACGATAAACGCACTAGAAGGGGGGAAACCATAGTTCTTTCACCACTTAAAAGAGGGTTAATTCTTGGGTCAGTTTAGAGGAGTCGCAGTTGTGAAGACAACGGAACTCACTAGGTTCTCAAATGCATACAATTAAAGGATTTTCAACAGTTGGAATCAGAATCCACAGTTCTTGTCCAAAAGACTTAATTATGGTTCGAACACAATCAACGAAGACAGTGATCGCCGTCGTCCGCAACGGATTAATTGTACGATAGAAAATAGATACTACTTCAATTGACAGCAAACTCCGAGGTTCATTCTAAACAAAATCTCGATGCAAACCACACTGAGAGAATTGCAAAAGATGGGATTACGTAGTCGAATGCCTGTAAGAAAGCATCTCATTTCTGCCCGAAACGTCAGAATTAATTTGCAGTGTCTAGAAAGATGGGACTAAACAAAAGAGGATTGTATATAATGGTTATTTGTTCAGATGAATTGCTGTATACTTTGTTTTGATTTGGCGGAAGACTTCGATTTTAGTTAAAAACCCATGAAGGCATGTACCAATTTTAAATTGTTTGCACTTGGCAAAGGTCTGGTGGGAGTGTTAGAATGATAAGCGTTTTCTGCTGATATGGAAGTGGACATCTGATGTTTTTTGAAGATAAACACAAGCATATAATACCTGGATATACTGGCAGATCAAATGTATCCAGCAATGTTACAATTTTACTCCGCAGCTCACGGATACTTCATGGATAAAAATACATCTATACATCTTACCAAAGTTGTTTAAGAATAGTTCACTGCAATCAGTCAGACTTTTTAACAACTTCCCTGGCACATCTTTCGTGAGTCTAAATTCATTTATAGTTGACTGGATTTTGTTAATTGGCTATGCACTTCTCAATACAAAGGTGCTTTAATTAATTAAAATAACTTCAGATCTGGCACTACAATATTTTGCTAACTTAAATACTTAAAGTCATATAAGAAGTGGATAGTTTCAAATTGCAACTTTATGAAATTATGTTCATTTGAAGTTTTCGATGGATTTCATCAGCTAAAATTGGGAGAATTAGAGATCACAGAAATTTAGTAACTGCACTAAAAACTTTCTATACCTACCTGTAACGGTAGTGTAAGGAATTTGCACCCACGACTTGTGTGTGCCCTTCATGATATCTACGGAATAGCCCCATTAACCCCTTCCACCCGGTGTCTATTATAAGAAATAAGAACCCGGCTGGCAAAGGGGAACTGATAAGGTTTTTCGGTGTCACTTGTTTGTTTTTGCAGGGCCTTGGAGAAGGAGGATGTGCTCTTTTCGGAAGGGCTTAAGTTTCCAGACATTCTCCCCCCCCCCCTGAGGAAGAGAGAGAAGATCTGAAAGAGGGCAGTTAGAGTTCAGCTCGGGGAGTTGTGACAAGGAGACATCTCTCTGTTTGGTAGCGAGAGAATTGTAGTCTGGATATGACACGCTCAGCCATAAAATCTGGATAGAAGAGGCTCTGAGACTCAGAAATATGTCACTTTGATTTTCTTTGTTTGTTTTTTTCAATTTTTGTTTTGTCAATAAAATGTGTGTTGTCCGTTTAAGCCTATTTGTACCTTATTTTGGGTCATGAATCCCAGCCACAGTCCACGAACATACCTGCCCCCGTAAAGTAGGCGGGAAGATCACAAGCAAGTATAGCGCCCTGTTCTGGGGCGCTACACTACAAAGGGCTGTCGCTTCGACCACGCATTGAGATGTCTGGGAGGAATCCGAAGGACAGACGAGACAACGAAATGTCAGAGAATAAGGCGCCCCAAAGAAGCCAATCGGAGGCTACCAAGACGCCGACGCGGAAAGAAAAAGATAATGGGAAGAGGCTAAAGGGACGTTAGGCGGCGCGAGTCTTTCGCCGGAGAGTCCCCAGAAAAAGGGAGAACGAACAGAGGTTCCATTTGTACATATTCCATTTTAATCAAGAATAAACGTTGTTGGTCTTTCTAAGCTGTAAGTCGTGTCATAACCACTTCGACACCCACAGGCTACCCGAAGATCCCGTGACGATACACACTACATTCATGGTGATCACAAATATATAAGATGCCGAACGTCGGCCGATTGGTTAGGGTGCTGGCCTTCGGTACCGGAGTTCGTGGGTTCATATCCCACTGTGGCATGGATGTTCATAGCCGTTCGGAATCGGCTTTAAGCTGTAGGTCCCGGTCTCATTAGCCCTCGTGTTGCAAAAAGTAGACCGTAGCACTCCAAACCAAACCAAAAATATAGGAACTGGGGTACAACAACATTGAAAATTCCTCAAAATTTTCATGCAAGTCAGGAATTAAAGGGCTGTAAATTCCAAAATAATTAATCTATAACTATAATTGTAGTCTATATCCTGGATTATTATAATATATTTATATATAATACACATTTAAAATATCTAAGCATTCGAGCTAAAATTTTTGTATTTATTTTTTGCGGTAAGCAAAACCACGAAAACAATCAATTTTGAGAAAAATGAAAAAACAATTTAATAAATTAGAAAAATTATATAAAAACACTTATAATAGATTATAACACTTATACATCTATTTTTTTAAAGCCCATCATTTTTTCTGTGTGAGACAGTGGTTACTTTCTGAATGCGTTTAATATATTCTTGTGTGCGTATAAAAATAAGAACAGCATAACTATGAAAAAACAAAGATCTCACTAAATTTAAGGCTGAACAATGGCCGAATGGTTAGGGTGCTGACCTTCGGAACCGGAGTTCGTGGTTTCGAATCCTATAGCATGGATGGTCGTAGCCGTTCGGAATCGGTTTTAAGCAGTAGGTCGCGGTCTCATTAGCCTTCGTGTTGCAGAAAGTAGACCGTAGCGCTCCAAAACCAACCTCACTAAATTTAAACAATAAATAGATACTGATAATTAAAATAATGTAGAAAATAAAAATTTTATTATATACTTTAAAAATTTACTGTCAACAATTTCCTAATAGTGTCTTTTTAAAATGTATAATTTTTTTTAGCTCCTCCAATAAACAATTCAGCTAATGAATATTTAAAATTATGTATATATTAGTTTTACCTTCAAAATTCGCTGATTTAATAGCAACCAACGTGAAATCGCCTATTATGCAGAATTTAAAAGGTACAAAATGTTTACTGTTTTGCACAGGGCTAATGAGACTGGGACCTACTGCCTACAGCCAATTCCGAACGGCTAAGAACATCCATTTAACTTTACACTTAAGAAATGGCTATGACTTAACGTGTATTTAAATTAGCAAAATTTGTTATGGAAGGTATTGGATGATTAGGGAATTAGAAAGTTTTTCTTTCACGACTGTTCTGTATTACCTTAGTTAATGAGGTAAAAAAGGGAATATGAAGACTACACTTAGATTATAAGCATTGGAAGTCTACATTTAAAAAAATTTTTATTTGATCGTAACGTAGAAACTTAATTTTCATATAGTCTCTTTTAAGCAAAAATACACTTTTTATTTATTGCTTACAAATTCTTTCTGGAATCAAATATTATTAATCATTATTCAAATATGACTTGACTGAAATATGTCACATTAATATTCTATATATACTTTAAAATATCATTTTTTGCACTGTATCCTTAACTTAATATTCTTATTTATAAAAACAAAATCTTTATCAAAACCAGTTATTTCTACAATTAACAAAGTATCTCTTATCAATTAATTGCAGTAGAATTAAAATTTTAATACCACTGTTTGGTACCAGATAAATTTTATGGTTCCCCTTATTAAAAAAAATCTTAATTTATTCTTAGCTTAAACCTAAGAATTTCATCTCAAAGTGTGTCTGGCAAATAATTAGCGATTACAACTAATCGAAGATTAAATGCTTTGCAATTGAAATAGAGAGTTAGGGCCGGTTTCACCATAGTCGTTTAACGGCTAACCATGATTAATCTCTGTTTAAAAGGAGAATTGTGTCCCGCCATTGATTGGTGCCATGGGTTAATTGAGATAACATTGACTTGACGGTTACCTCTAATTTGCTTTAATTAAATGCGTAGTTAATCTCTGATTAGTTATAACAATAAGACCAGGCCTTTGTTATATATATTTATAACGTGAAAATGATTTTTATAAAGTTCTTTACACTTCTTAATTTTGGTTATCTTTGAATTTTGTTAAAAATGAGAATACACTTGTGTGCAAGTTCAAAACAACTAATTTGTTGCCACACCTCTCGACTTTTGAAATCTGTTCTCAGCCTTGCAACAATGAACAGAAAAGTGAGGCATTAACAGTTTTAAGTAGATATTAACAGCTCTAAGATGATTTATTTGGATGGTTTATTATCTAAAAGAAAAGCGATCTCTTGGTTTTTTAAAGCGTCAGTTTTTTTTTTGTGTGTGTGTGTGTGTGTGTGCTCATCAGTTCGTCGAATGTCATTCAGAGCTACGGGGTTCTCTTTGATACACAAGGTTTCTGATTGACATCTTAGGTAAATATACACTAGTTCTTTTTTAAAAGTTGGTAAATTCTTGCATTGTTTCCCCCAGTTTCACATGACTGAGTCAATTTAAGAAGATGTTAAATTTAAAAATATCGAATTGTTTAAATTGGCTCATTAAACACGGATGTAAAATTTGTATCTTCAAAGTTTTTAAATTTATGAATATAATTACATTTATGGGGGAACTTTTTTAAACTAACGAGCACTATAAATGGCCTCCATGTTTGTTTTCCACCAAATTCCATGCATTCACAATTCTAAAGTTATTCTATTTATCTTGTGTTGAAGATACAAGTGTTGTGTATAGAGTTATTTTATAATATATAGAATAAGACTGTCAGTAAAAATTTGATTCTTTATGTTACACACTGATAAAGTAAAAAACTGTTAAAATGCTCGTTTTTATTGTATCGGTAATGTTTCTGTAAAAAATAAATCTAGAGCTATCTAAAATTTCGTTTACAGACTTATGTAAAAAGCTTTAATAGCAAAGAGGACTTGGGAGCAAAAATATTAATACCTGACATTCCAATTATTTAATGTATTACTTCGAATAACCTAGTTTTCTTTTAAAAGATTATCATGTCTCTTTTAAATTGAACGGAAGTTGGCTGCATAAAATTTTATGCTCCACAGCATGTCATTTATGTTTTTTCTAAACTAGTTTAACTGAACAATTTGTACAGTGCCTATAATTGAAATATTATTATTGTTTTTTCTTGCTTTACAGTCTGTCACGTTCATTTGAAAAGGCTTCATTTTAATGAGTTCAATTTACCGAATACATAAGCCATTATGTAAGTATGCAATGTTGTCAATGTGGCATCGGGAACACTCGTTTATTGCCTTTTTTCTTTTTAATGCAAGTAATTTCTTTTCTTAAAAAACTAAAGTGTGGATTTTTTCAACGTTTTTATTTTATGTAAGTGGTTTTTTTTAATCCTTTTAAGAGATTGGAAACACTGTATATTTTTCTATGTAATTCCCTTTTCCCTTAAGTTCTTTTAAAATGTTCTGTATGTGTTGGAAATCTCCCCCGGTGCATAAATAATGATTCTAGTTGCATGTTAATAGGCATTTCGTATTTATATGACGATGCATTTTAGATTTATTACAAGGTTAAATGCTTATATTCTGTAGATAATTATATATTAACAGGTTTTCAGTTTGAAATTTAAGTATAAATGCTTTTAGCAAGACTTGCTAGATTTATATTTGTGTTAACAAACGTAATCTGAGTGAATCATTGTGTATTTTAGTCATTTTGTTTTTAATGACCATTGATCTATAAAACAGTAGCCATTCAAAATTTAAAGAGTGCTCCAAATTTTATTTTCAGGATGGAGCCCAAAATGACACTTCAAACTTTTTAAAGTAAGAAATCACTTTAAATCGGCGATCTAACAGATCTAGCAAGAAATGTTGATCAATTTTTCCGTAATCGGATCGACACTGTCGTGTAGCTCTCGTTTAATTTTAGGTATTTACCTATGATCGAATTTATAGTTGTCATTTATTTTGTTAGTCACAAAGACTAAATATTATTTGGGTTGCGTTGTGTAGATTATTTAAGTTCAAAATTCAACCACAGGTTCTGAGAGACTACAGACTTAAAATAAAAAAATAAACTAATAAGCTAAATTAAGAATAACTGAAATCAGCTTAAAATAAAAAAAGCAAATTTATTATGATATATATATACATGACTAATATACAAAAATTTGATAAAGTTTCATAAGATTTACTTTTTTAACACGTTCAATTAAGTGCCACACTAATTAAGATTTGACAATAATAATTTTCCATCAATTAGTTAGCTATATATAAGAGAGAGGACCTACTCTCAATTTCAAATATTTAAAATCAGTACCTTTGTGGGTCTATATGGTGTGCCAAGGCGGTACTCCGGTTGGACGCTTTTGTGAAATGGCGTAGATACTTTGCGTCTTACCTCAATTGATGAGGACAACGTTGACTCCAGTCTCATTACTGGTCTGGGGCCTACTTAATAACGGGGTTATTTTGAAAAGTGGATAAGCTGGAAACTTCTGGTCGTTGCGAGATGTCGAGGTCTTTCTTGGGCCCAACTCCTTTGATCCCCGTACTCTGTCCTCAAGTCCTGAACACTTGCCGTCGAACGCTCGACCTCCGAACTCTGATAGTCGAATTTCTCTTTGCCGAAAGATGGCCGACTGGTTAGGGTGCTGGCCTTCGGTACCGGAGTTCGTGAGTTCGAATCCCACAGTGGCATGGATGTTCGTAGCTGTTCGGAATCGGCTTTAAGCTGTAGGTCCCGGTCTCATTAGCCCTCGTGTTGCAAAAAGTAGACCGTAGCACTCCAAATCAAACGAAACTGAATTTATCTCATCAACTTCTGACCTCTGACAGTCGGACTCCTCTACTCGACTCGACTGCCGAACACCCCCTTCCTCTTGACTTTTATTTTATATTATTTTCATCTATCTTCTTTTTGCCCAATCGGGAGAGTTGTATAAATATAATTGGTCTCCTTTACCCCGCCTTGAAACAGCAAACATGGGAAAATCTTGCCTCTTCAAATTGGGCACTGTCCCTTAGGGACTCATAAATAACTCCACAAAGGTAATTCTTATTTAGTATCATGTACGGAGACGGGATTCTAATCTGGGACTGGGATCAGAACCCCGCACGAAAATACTGCAAACGACGAAAAAACCGTTGAATATTTTTTACGGTTATCTGTCCTTTACAAAAGATGTAATGAGGTCATATTTAGATCCCAAGCATTTTAATTCTCTTATTAATTAATAGCAATTAAATTACTGATCTAAATCGCCTCATCAGACACCTGGTGTTTAAGAGAACAGATGACATCTCGACAATGTTCAGCATCATATTTATCCTCATAGAATTTGGTAATAAATAACGAATTGCACATTTTCAAAAAATATTCTTCATATACATTAAATTTTGTTTGGCAATTTATCTTTTTACTTTAACTACATTTCTTGAGCGTTTTTAAAAAGGTATGTGCACAAATATTAACAATTATTAAATTTCCTGAATTGACTGAATTTATTGTATCTTTATTTTGAAAAAATATATTTTATTTATTAGTAATGATATCCGTTGTGAGTGACCTATTTGCCTGTTGTACGATTTAAAGAACTGATTGACCATCAGAAAGCTTCCATATCCTTAATATGTGAGGTCCAAAATTGTTTTTAATCGAAAATTCAGATTTCATTAACTTTCGAGTGTATTTCACTCGTTGGAATAACCTTAGAAATTAGATGTTATTTCTGTCAATTTCACGTTTAAGAGAACTAACACTAAAAAAAAGTTACTCTTTTATAATTGTATGTAGCTATTGTAGGATTTATTTCGATGCTTTTGAAAACATTTTACATACCCAATGGAGATTTATTAGTATATGTGTCTACTCCAAATGCACATATCTAGCAAATCTCTTTTCGGTTGGATCACTTTCAGAACTGTTCTATATTTTGAAAGGTAAGTATTACATATTTTAATACTGATTTCTTCACTAACACTTGGTTGTTTTTAATGTTTTTGTTTTTTTACAAATATCCCAACCGATCGAGTAAGGGTCGACCATGTTTGGGAAAAGAGTACCGAACGCTCCTGTCTATCGATTTCATACTTTACGAAGTCGACTTAAACGTCTTGTCGACCGCAATAACCACTCTTGAACTAATATTTATCTATTATCCGTATCGTTTGAAAATTTCCATTTGTCCAAATTATAGCAGTGTATGATTGAAATCTATTTTATGAGATCCATAAAAATCAGTGTAAGAATGTTCTCCTTGCTAGGATATTTATTTCATTCTTTGAACTGCCTAGATTGTGTAGTGGTTAGCATATTGTGTTCTGGTTCGATATGTTTTTGCTGTCCACTCATAGGAAATAAAGTTGTGCACTCCTATAATAAAACGGTCAACAAAATCTGCAGCTTTGTAGAGGACAATGTTAAAAAAGGCTATAAATTGCAAATAAAGTTTTATACTTTCTTGATGCCCACTTTTTTATTCACTGCAGCTGGCAATGCAGACGGATATCTTAATAAGGCAATTTGTCGCAACGTCATGAACTACTATAATGCCCTTCCCATTCATTTTCATATTTACAACAGCCAATAGACAAACAATAAACTGCCCTTCCGTTTGAAACTAAAGCCAGAATTATCATAATTTGAGAATTTGCCCTACTGCGTGAAATCGCCTTATTCTAAACACGACTGGAAAGCTGTTATTTGTTTAGCACCACCTGGCAAATGAATGAACCCCAACTTCAGAGAAAATTGGGACCACGAACCTATTTTACTTGCCTTTAATGAACATTGTGGATCTTTGGCTCGAACTCAAACCCTCAAGTTCTTAGATCGACGCCTTTACCAACTGAGTTCCTCTATCAATTTAACTAATAGGAAAACTAACAGAGAGCGCATTACTGTTATTCACTGTCGACCGTTAGGGGAAAGAAATTATAAAAGTAAACTGGGATGGACGGTTGGGAGCTTACCACGTTGTTAGGTTCTCTTCAGGATCTTATTTGATAAAATACGATCTGCTGTAATAAGAAAAAACAGCACTACTTAGTTTCCCCACTCTTTGAGTGTAATCGTTCCTATGAATTGTTTAACATAAGGCCGATAGAGGACGTTTTCAGCCGCTAGATGGCTTTTAACACCGAAAAACTATAATTTACTGAAATTTCTTATTGCATCTAGAAGGGAGGGCGGGTTAGGAACTCTTCTTACTTTATCATCTAGAAGTTATGTTACAAGACATTTCAACCAAATGGATTTTTGTAAGACCGCTAGGTGGCGTTGTTATAGAATTTCTTGGTGACCGCTAGAGGGCTTTTGACATAGAAAATGTTTAAAAGTACTACACCTAGAAGGGAGGGCGGGTTGCGAACTTTTGTCCATGACCATTGCGTATATTTCTGTGTAGTTTGTCATGCAACAGGATAGGTGGCGCTGTTTCGGATTTTTTGGTGGCCGCTAGAGGGATTAGTGACATAGAAAATGTATAAAAGTAGCTGCACCTAGAAGGGAGGGCGGGTTGGGAATTCACATGGTACCCATTTGCTTAAGCTTTTCTAGTTATTACATTCTAGCTTACGACGTTGCACGGGCTCTTCTCAGGATCCTGCATATTTCATTCACACTTTCTCCCATTTAAGGAGGGTGCTGAACTCTAATTGACAATCGGATTACTGACCATTATGGGCTTTATAAGGAAGGGACCACTTCCTTCTTTTAAAAATGGTGAACGATTTTATGGTTGTCAATTAGTCTCATTGTAACTTAAGATGGCAAACTATGTAGAAGGTAGAATGTTCACCATATTTTCGCGGAACAAATCCAATATGGTGGTCTTTTCAGAAATGAGTGAAGAATAAATGTACAATAAAATATGTATTAAAATCTAAACGTTTCTTAGAAATTGAGAATTTCAAAAGTACTACGGAGTAATTTCCCAGTATAAAAGCTATAGATTTACCACAGTTCCGGAGATTGAACACATTCCTTGTTCTCAATTAAAATTCTAACAAAAAAGGTTAATAACTTGACACACAGCTTTCATTCTAAACACTATGATAGCCCGTCGCTGGCGTGGTACGTTTCAGAGTAGTAAGACCAAAGGTAGACTGTGGAGTTCGAAACCGTCTCAATCATTCGCTACCCATCTCTACTAATTGGAAAAAACCTCTGATTAAGATTCAGAAAAAGTTAAATTTAAAATAGCAGGAAGCAATACAGTCTGTTTTGTTACATGATACTATTACCCTTGGAGAAGGGGGTAACAAGAAGTGTGGCATCACATACTTTAAGAGGCTTTTAAATTACCAAAATTCGGAGGTATTTTCTTAGTTGGGGTTAATTTCTTAATCGCAGACATTTTTATTAGATTTTAGACAGTAACAATAAAGATTCTTTTTGGTATAGAAAATTTTCGACATCAGTTTTGGGTGTACCGAAGCTGACAGAATGTTTCCAAATAGAACGAAGTACATATATCTTAAAAGTTTATAAAATGACTTGTAATAATAAGTGACCATAAAAATAATCAATTTAGGGAAGAGATAAAGGTTTAAAATGTTTCATACTTACCTTTCGAAATATAGAAAAGTTATCCAACCGAAAAGAGATTTGTTAGATATGTGCATTTAGAGCAGACACATATACTAATAAGTCTCCATTGGGTACATTTGAACACGAAATAAATTAAACATTATCACTATTATAACAATCAATAATAATTATGACTACAGGAAATTTCACCCATTAATAAAATACAGTCGATAGAAATAGTGCAACACATTTTAAATAGCAATAAAGGGTTTCTAAAAAAATTCTGTATAAAAAAAGATATCTTTATACCAGATTCGTATAAAAAAAGAAAAAGAATTAATTTTTCAGTGTTAGTTCATGAAATTGACAGACAAATAGCCTCAAATTTCTAAATATATAAAAACTTTTAGAGTTGTCCCAACGAATGAAATACACTCGAAAGTTATTAAAAAATGGCTATTTGTTGAGAATGCGGAAGCTTTCAGATGGCCAATCAGCTCTAAAAATCATACAGCAAACAAACAGGTCCCTACCAACGGTTGTTATTAATGAATAAAAATATATTGTTTCAAAATAACGATACAATAGATTCAATCAGTTGATTAAGGGAATTGAATGATCATTATTATCGCTACAGATAACTTTTTACAAACTCGCAAGAAATTAGCCAAGTAAAAAGATAAATCGACAAATAAAACGTAATGTATATGCAGAAAATTTAAAAAGAAATATGGAATTATTTATAACCAAATTCTGTGAGGATAAATATAAGGCTTCATTTCCATTATGTGATTAGTAACAAATCGATCAAAGCGTTAACAACTAAATCTGTTCGATCGTAGTTTTAACGTGCTCTCTTAACCCAAAACATTTCGTAAAATTTTTGAAATGGTAATATGCTGACAAAATCTGTAATGTTCTTCATTTTAAAGGGCTATTGGTTTATAGATTTATAGTCCTTGAAAGAAATGGCTAAAATGTAACGAGACTCATTTGTATCACGTTTGTTAACACAAATATAGAACACTGTCTTGAATCTTAACAAGCATAAAATAAATGTATTGTTAAAAGAGTTTATACTCGTATAAATACTTATATCCAGACTGTAAATGTATTAATATATACTTATGTATAAAATACAAACATTTAACCTTGTAATGAAACTCGAATACACACATAAAGCAAATTTATATATAATTCTTCACTTAAACTTGTTTAAAAATAGTAAAATGTACCTAAACACCATTCAATGACATTCGTTTAAAAGAAAACCCTTATTAAAGTCATTACTGGAATTTTATTGTAATTTAAAATCCAATTTAAAACAGTTTAGGAGAATAGAATCAAAAAAATTTTTTAAAGAAATTAAAAAAACCTGTAAAATATTTTAATAATCTTCCCATCTCAAGTCTACTCCAAATGTATTATATAAATGCTTTCTACGTACATCTGTGCAGGAATTTTTAGATAAATCTGGAATTATATTTTTAAAAAAAGACAGTTAAATACAGTGCATTTTGACAGTTTTTTAAAATACTGTTTGTGTATAACAAAATAATGAATCAACTTTTTACTTATTCCATTCGCAGTTTTATCCTATACATGACAGAAAATTCATATACATAATTTAACGCTTGCATGCTCAACAAAAAATAAGACTTGGACACAGTTTGTAATGCATAAAATTTGAAGGAAAGAAAAACAGGGTAAAAAGACATTTACAATTTTCATTTGATAAAAAATGCTATACATTACATTATATGCACGAGTAACTTTCAAAATAGTGAAAACACAGATATAAGCTTTTTCACATATGTTTGCATATGTGAGAACATTATGGTCCAATTGTAACAATTCGACATTTTTAAGATTAAAGTTCCTTTCAATTGACTTCATTGTGTTAAATTCTAAAACAGTATACGAATTAACAAACTTTACAAAAAGAATTATTCACCTTAAGTGTCCGTTCGATAGTTACCATTGAAAACGTCGTGTTTAGATGCATGAGAACCCTGTAGCTATGATTCTGGTGGAGCTATCGAAGCTCAACGATTTAATGTGGCCTCCACACTATGGCCAATTGTTCCCCACTCCAGTACTGGTCCTGATGGTGACCTTGGACGATAGTTCAAGAATTTCATCCACACACTAGGCCACTAAATGAGCAGAGCGCGTGGATCCATCCATAGAGTCTATTGCGCACTCTAGTAGCGTATGCTGGCTTTCTTCGCTGCTTCCGATGCCATCCTTCGCCAAGGCCATTTTATCGGCTACCATTGTCAACCTCGTTATGCCATGCCCCCTCCATACAGTGGTAATGGCTTGCAGTGGACCATAGTGTGGAAAGGCCTTAATAAGTGAAGCAAAAAAAATTATGACACCATTGATTATCAAGAAACTCGTTCAAACATTAAAGAATTAAATGTCAAATTTAATCTTTTTTCAACTGTTAATACCACCAAATTTATACTTATCTGTAACATTTTCAGTTCACTGCTGAGTCGAGAACAAGTCGGGAGGTGAGGCAACAAATGAGGTTTTAGAGGTTGCACATAAGTATAGGGCCGGTGTCATCACTGTCAATTAACAGGTAACCGCGATTAACCCATGGTGCCAACCAATGGTTGGACTCAATTCTCCGTTTAAACAGAGATTAATCGAGGTTAGCATTAAACGACTTTGTTGAGACCGGCCCATAGCGTCCTTTTCAACAAAATTTAGAGATAACCAATATCAACAAAAGTGCAAAGCAATTTGTAAAAACCATTTTCATCTTATAAAAAATAGAATAAAAGCCTGATCTTACGATGATTAACAACTCATTTAATTATAATGAATTACAGGTAATCGTAAAATTATATTAAGATCTCAGGAAGTTCAATTGCATAGCGTTTAATCTACGGTTATTTCTAATCAGCTGTTATGTATAATTCACCCTTGATTTGACACACACACTTTTTTATTTTACGAAGAGATGGCATCCTTAGGATAAAATTGAATTTAGTCTTTTTTTGAGTGGAGCCATTCTCGAGTGTACAGTCCTCTAAAAAGAAGCACATTTCTTTTTTGTTTTTACAGTTCTTACATTTGCTAATAACAAGCAAAAATTGGGACAATTACATGAAAGACTTTCACCAAAAATTACAAACTATTTTTCCAGCTCTTATTAAAAATCCTGTCAAGCATGACTTGCAGAATTTTCCACTGTACAGAAAGTATTTAAAAAAACCTTTTACACATAATTTGTGTAAAAATTGTGTTTTATACAGCATTTAGAGTAAATGATAATTATTAATTTCCATCATTAATTTCAAAAACATTAAATCAAAGAACTAAAGAAACTATTTTTCCAGCTCTTATTAAAAATCCTGTCAAGCATGACTTGCAGAATTTTCCACTGTACAGAAAGTATTTAAAAAAACCTTTTACACATAATTTGTGTAAAAATTGTGTTTTATACAGCATTTAGAGTAAATGATAATTATTAATTTCCATCATTAATTTCAAAAACATTAAATCAAAGAACTAAAGAAAATCTGTAGAAAAATAATTTTATTTAGTCTTAAATATTGTGAGTTTTATTTAACTAAATTCCCAAAATATGTGTTCTTAATACAATAACTAAAAGTATTTCCTGATCAAAACATTATTCTTTACAAATTTACATAAAACTTTACAAATCACTTTATAATTAGTTTTTGAATTTGCGGTTTGAAATTCCTCGTCCTTCGCCGTTAATTATTCATCATTTTGTAATCTGCAAGTTCTGGTACATTTTGTAGAATATATTTTCAAGTTTCAACATATTGTCCATAAATAAAACATGTTTAAAATTTCCAACAAGTGCAACAAATTTCTCTTTTATTTCGAAATCATATTATATACTTTTCAATGAAAACCCTTCTACATGATGACATTTTAAATATACATTGTTAACGCCTGGTATTTTGTATTTAGTAATGTGCTGTACTGATAAAAAAATATATGTTTCCAATGAAATTCTCTTTGCTTTATGTCCTTTATTTCGAAATTACATACTTGTCAATGGAAATCCTTCTACATGATGACATTTTGAATATACATTGTTAACTTCTGGTATTTTGTATTTAGTAACTTGCTGTATTGTTTAGAAAATATACATTTCAATGAAATTATCTTTGCTTTATGTAGTTTATTTCTAAACTATATACTTGTTAATGAAAATCCTTCTACATGATGACACTTTGAATACGCATTGTTAATTTCTGGTATTTTGTATTTAGTAACTTGCAGTACTGTTCAGAAAATATATGTTTCCATTGAAATTCTCTTTGTTTTATGTCGTTTATTTCAAAATTACATACTTGTCAATGGATATCCTTCTACCTGATGTCATTTTGAATTTACATTGTTAATTTCTGGTATTTTGTATTAAGTAACTTGCTGTATTGTTCAAAAAATATACATTTCCAATGAAATTCTCTCTGCTTTAAATCGTTTATTTCGAAATTACATACTTGTCAATGGAAATCCTTCTACATGATGATAATTTGAATATGGATTGTTAACTTCTGGTATTTTGTATTTAGTAATTTGCTGTACTGTTCAAAAAATATATTTTTCCAATGAAATTCTCTTTTCTTTATGTAGTTTATTTCCAAACTACATACTTGTTAATGAAAATCCTTCCACACGATGACATTTTGAATATGCATTGTTAATTTCTGGTATTTTGTATTTAGTAACTTGCAGTACTCTTCAGAAAATATGCATTTCCAATGAAATTCTCTTAGCTTTATGTCGTTTATTTCGAAATTATATTATGTACTTGTCAATGAAAATTCTTCTACACAATAACCTTTTGAATATGCACAGTTAAATTCTGATATTTTGTATTAGTAACTTACTGTTCTGTTCAGAAAATATGTATTTCCAATGAAATTCTCTATGATTTCTCTCTGTCATATTTTTAAAATATTGATTATTGTTCCAATGAAAATATCATTCTCTTCAAAAAATGTTACGATTGATGATATTTTTTTAAAAATTACTATGACAAACTTGGAAACTTGCAGTATATATGTGCAGTATATATGTAAGTTTTTCCAAAATAGTTTAATAATTCAGTATCCGTAAAAAAATATTTGATATTTTTAATAGGTTTGTATGGTAAATTACTGACAGTAAAAAATTCCTTATAACACATCTAATATTTAGTATAATGCAATTTAGAAGCTCATTATGTTATTATAAAAAATTATTCGAATCATAAAATGTTCAAGTTTCTAAAATTCATTAACTGTTTCTCGATATCCTGTTAGAAGTATTTACAAAGTTCTAACAAACTCTTCTCGATGAGAAAAAAAATGGTTTTCTAAAGATGCGTATTCTACGTTGTTCTTATGTTAGCAAGCGTTGTGATTTTCTGAGTAAAATATTACATTTTAATTCCGGCTCCAATGACGGCATTTTTCTAAAAATGGATATCTGGATGGCTTCCGGACATGAGATGGTTCGATTCAGCAAACGTTCTGAAAAATAATAATTCCGTTTCACTAAAAGTATTACTTAGCTCTGATATGTGTTTTGAGAGGACATTGTAACAAGAAAATAAACAACTTCCAATATGAAAAAGAAATGATTGTAGCAGACTTTTTTCATAAAATAAAGTGTTATGTTTGTTTTATATTAAACATTTTACTGTCTCTTTTATAAGATTCTAATTAAACAAAAATTATTTTGTTTTATCAATTAAAGCAATATTTAAAATCAAAAGTCTAAAATATATGTAACGCATAAAAAAGATAACCTATAAAGGGACCTATAACTTTCGAAATATATACATTACGACTTGAATTTTTAAATTAAATTAAAGCTAAATATTTTTTACTATGCAAACCGCAGTTGCATTAATACGAGCAATAAGGCAATTTGTTGCAACGTCACGAACTACTATAATGCCCTTCCCACTCATTTTCATGTTTACAACAGCCAATACACAAACAATAAACTGCCCTTCCGTTTGAAACTAAAGCCAGAATTGTCATAATTTGAGAATTTGCCCTACTGCGTGAAATCGCCTTATATGTTTTACTTTATAGCGCGATAAGCCCTATTAAAAATTTCAATTTTTAAGCATTTTAAGTTTTAAAATCTTAGATCCCTTTAAAATTTTATATTTGTACAGTTAAAATGTGTTTGGTGGTTTTTTTTTTTTTCCAATTCTTTTTCAATGGGTATTTAATGCTATAAATCATACTAAAGTGTATTATAATTTTTCAATAGTATAATGACTCGATAATATCTGTGGCGTTTCATTCAGTTATGTTTCATTAGTGCGCATGCTCGCGTATTCCGCTTTTCCTCTCCCTACGTACTTCAAGTTCAGTTTTAGTGTTAAGTGAAAATGGCTCGATGGAGTCCTGTGTTTCGTTTTGTGTGCGTGTAATTAAATGTTAGTTTACGTTATGAATCGGCTTGTCATTTCTCGTCCTGGGCTCATTTTATTTACGGCGTAATACGAAACAATATCCCTCAGGGATATCAGCACCAGAGGCTTTTATAATGCAATGAAATTAATATATTTAGTTCAAATAGATATGGTATATCTAAAAGAATTACCTTATAAGGGGAAAATGAATACTCCAGCTTCTTATTAAATTTTCCTAGCAAAAAAAAAAGAGAAATTATTAATGTGTTATAGTATAATTAGAAGTGATTTCACTAGAAACAGTTAGAGTCATCTTGTGATTCTGTAATAGAGATGAATGATAATCTAACTATAATAAATCATGTTCGATTTTGAGATCTGAAAATACATTTATATGTAATCTTTTACAACACTTTTACATTCATTGATGTAACTATAGTTCTCAGAATTTTCTACGCTTTAAAACTTTTCACCAAATTTATGGGCTTCTCTGTTTTACTTACACAGCTATAAGCTTTTTACCCACCTTATCGATTATGGATACAAGACGTATCCGTAATGTTACAGGAAAATGATGCATCACTACATTAGTAGGCTTGAAAAGAGAAAAACGAACACAATATGAAATCAGCAATGTTCGCGGATCTACAAAACCACGTGACTATATTTCGGTAAATTGGCAATAGTGTTCCAGCCCCACTCATATTGCAATTATAGTTTTTGTAATAATTATAGTTTGGGATAATATCTTGCAGTTAATTTCGGCTTCAAACGATCTTGAGAAAAACTTTGAACACAATGCTCTAAACTAATTAAATAACTGTTATTCAGTAAAAGCAGGAAATCAGTCTAAAAACCTGGTTATTCATAGGACTGAATGCTTAGTATTCGAATCTCCCTGCTGGCAAAGACGTTTATTACCTATTGCAAGAAGTTGTTTTTGTTGTAATTGATTCTCTAGTAAAACCCATTAACCATTATGCTCTCAAAGATACTATCAACCAAACCCGGCATTGTGGGTGTCCTAAAGTAGACCATATGCCTGTTTATTTTACAAGACATAATAATGCAGTAGAAGATGTATTTGGCTATATTTGTAATTTCATTGTTGGTATAGACCAGGGGTGGCCAAGACGTCGACCCGGTCGACTGGTCGACCTCGAAGATATTTTCGGTAGTCTGCGCGACCATCCCGATAATGACCTCTGATAATAACAATTTAATTTATGACTTGTGGCATAGAATCAATCAATTATTTTAAAATAAAAAATTTTTGGAAATTATTCTGAGGAAACCAATTAAGTACATTAATTCACAAATGAATTCTTTTATTTTCATATACCTGATATAGATAATTAACCATAATTTAAATAACCTCAAATGTAATTATAAGGATTCTTTCTTTACAGGAAAGAGGAACGTTTCCAAATATTTACAAATTGATTTTGTATTTGAAATCATACTTTGGATAGACGTATCTTTGCGAATCTGTTTTTTCAACCATGAACGCAATAAAAATTAAACATCAGTCGCGTTTAAAAGATGAACATTTAATTTCGTGTTTACGTATTGCAATACGCTCTTGCCAGTCACAATTTGATAAACTTGTCGCAGATATACAGTACCAAATTTCAAATAAACAAAGTGAATAGGATGGTCAATTTTTGATATATGAATACTTTCGTATTTGATATATGATTTTGATATATGATTATTTTCGTCAGTAAACTTTTATTTTGTAAATATTAATTTTTTCTTTCTTTTTTTAAATTAAATAATTTACCATTTTTTCTTGTTACCGAAAATAAATATATAAACATGTTCGTTACATTAATTTAGCTCTGCCATTGGTAGACCGCCCTCGATTTTTTAAATGTGGGGCAGACCACGGATCTCAAAAGTTTGGCCACCCCTGGTATACACATCCATTCGGAATCAACCCATAGTTTTCTAACCCAATCTATAATCTGTGATGCAAAATTCTGACACTACCCAAGAAACCATCGCCTAGTTATATACATTATAAATATTTCTGTAAATGTTTCTCTAAATTCAAACCATTTAAAAAATAAAATAATGAAGTCGACAATATTCTAACACGTTTTATATCTTAAACAAGGTAGGTGGATTCTTACCTGAGGATCCATTAAGAGTACATCTTCCCAAGCATTGTAAGATTCTTTATTTTCACATTCGATTTCCAGACCCATTTCACTGACATCAAGTACGATAGTTCCTAATGCAGAATTTTCAGTAATTGTAGTGCGTAGGCGTGCATGGAATTCAGGAGAAACAGATTGTACCCGTGGTTCACACCAGTCTTGAACCACTGAACCAGAATAATTCTTTTCATTTTTATCAGCGCCTGCATCAATAAAATTGTCTTGCTGGCTTAAATAAGAATCTTCATCAGAGACAGGTCGACCAGCGTCGTTTTCAGTGTCAGCATCATACTTTTCATTTATATACTTTTCAAAATCAGCTTCAAATGGTTTTTCATATTCCGTGGCCAGAGTTAAAATCAGTTCTTCTTCAGATTCATTAACATTCACGAAATCATCAATTAGGGGAGTATTGCCATCAGTTGGTTTATCATGCTTAATTTTCTTTCCAAAAAACTTCTGACTGTAAAGAAAGAACCCTTATAATTACATTTGAGGTGATTTAAACTATGGTTAATCTTCTCTATCAGGTGTATTAAAATAAAATAAAGAATTCATTTGTGAATTGTTGTACTTAAACGGATTACTAGATTATTGAGATGAAAATAGTTTGTTTATCATGATCCCGACAAGAAAAAGTTAAGAAGCCTCCTAAGACGTTTGAATGGCTAGAGAGGAACTGCAAATGCATGTTCACTGGGGAAATTAAATTAAACATTGTATTTATATAATAATCATATTCATATTAATATTTGTTATAAATGGAACTCAGGAAAGAGTCCAAATCAAAGGCAATCTTACATTTATGTATTCGTTACTCAGGCAAGTCTGAGATATCAACTATTCAATATTGTGCTACCAACTGTTCGTTGGATGTTGTCCTGTATATCTATAAGTCATGTGATTTCTCAGAGAAAAAGAGACCAACTGTTGTCAAGAATTAAATCACATTTGAAACATCATATGTATCCTTAGATGTTGTAATGACTCCCAGCCCTATAACCGCAAAGCGATCTGGAATGTCTCAAAAGGAATGTATTATCAACTCATATTGTATGTCTACTGTGTCACGGACGCAGTTTCAGACCAAATTCGTCACGGTTCGAATTTCAGACTTTATGTTTAGAGGATTTCTATGACCGGGCTCTTAAAAGATCTTATTTTGGAAATCTTGTCATCCATGCCGAAGCCGGAGGAAGGACCAGTGGAGGGTCAGACATACTGTCTCTATTACTGAGCCAATAATGGAGAAGAGTTTTGGTCATCTACCGCCTTTTTGGACCACGATAGGCGAATCCCCTTTGATGGGGTGTTTCCCGGACAAGCCCTGGAATGAAGTTTAAAAGGAGGTGGAGATGAAGTAGAGGGACTAGTCTGCGATTTTTTTGAGAGAAGATTGGTCTCTCAAAGTTGTGTGGTGAGCTGCGTTTTTTATTTTTTCGAGAGAAGTTAGTCTCTAAATGTATAGCTCTTGCTAAATGTATGGACATTCATTACACTTTTATTATGGAAATACCTGAAACACTATAGAGATTCATTACTACAAAAAAAAAAAAAAATACTCATATCCATCTGCTTAGGAAAAGTAGTTCTCAGATGTGTTTTGATTAAAAACGGTTAGTCGGGTGATCCTTGGAGATTTTTACAGAAATGTAGAACGTTTGCTTTCCCGACAGATAAACACAATTTTTACTTTTAATGCTATAAGTATCAAACAATAATTTACTGACGAGTAAGTGTCAACTAAAAAACTGTTCACTCTTTTTAATTTAAAAATAAACGGGAATTGTTACTAGGTAATTTTCGTGAAAGTACTAACGCCGTTTGCAAAACATTCACAGGTAAAGTAATATGGCTTTGGGGTTTTGATTGACTGGTGGAGTAAACAAAATAACGAAAAACAAGAGTAAAATTTTAAAGAAATTAAATTTTTAAAAAGGCATTATTATTATTACCTTATTAAATATAGTAATAGTAATAAAATATCATCAGTTAGAGCAGACTGCACTAAATAAAAGATTGACATATAATGTATTTCTTATACCACTCACACACAAAAAAAAAATTAATCACATCTTTTTTTTTATTGTATTTAGCATATTATTGTAATTTGGTGAGAGTACCTTTTTCTCTATTGTAAAATACCCTAACTTGAAAAATCTTATCACAATGAATCATATTAAGATCACATTACGAATTTATGATCTGATTTAATACAATTACCTTATAGAAATAAATTAAATTTCAGATCAATCTAACAAGTCATATGTTTAAGAGCACAATTACTTTAAATGTATTGCTTAAAGTAAAAGCAGAAAAAATTTTTAAATCGAAATTATTAATTTAAGTTCTAATTTGTATTACATAGATTAAACTGATACCAAATAATTCAATTTCTACAAATGATGGAAAAATTATTTAGTGGCAACTTCTTTTCGTCGATTCCTAGTCTATTTAAAAAGGATTACTAATCAAGCTGGTAGCGTGATATTGATTATGAAAATATAACTGAGCAACTAAAATACACTAGGCATGGTTATTAATGGATATAAAACCAAAGAGACAGTTTAGCTAAATGATCTTACATTTTTTTCTTAAGTTTTCTCAGAAATTTAGGAGCCATGAATAGAAATCCAATATATTGAAGAAAAAATATTCCGTTTTAGATCAGTCGCAAAGTTTGTAAATATATTTTTATGCGGGGAGACTATATATTCTCGTAAAACGGTAAAATTACATATCTGAGGCAGAAAAATGTTATAAAAGAATCTAATAGAAAAGTGTTAGCCTTTTCAAACAGTTATATTAATTAATAAAGTATTTGGAAGCAAATCGTTTGTCAAACCACATAAATCAGCAGCAGAAAATGTATGAATTAAACGTTTTCAAGATGGCGCTTGACTCTTTTTAATAATTGCATTGTTACGTCCCATCTTGCTCTGTTTCATGAGAACTATTTTCATGACTATTTGTTATCCATTGTTGTAATAAAATTTAATTACAACAAATAACAACAACAAACCATTACTTTGCTTTATCATGTGTAAAAAATTGTCTATGTACCGTCTTTGAGATGCATTTTAACATCTGCCAAATCAGCATATCGCAACCACTGACGGCAAATCAAGTCATTTAAGTTATATACCTCTTTTCCGATGACGCGAATTCACGTCATCTCAAATTCTATTTTTGATTACCGTTAACACGAATTTACGTCATTTCAACATCTATTCCTGGTTACCCTTCCCGTGAATTTATAACTGGTAAATTTTGTTTTTGATTGTAGCAGCATTATCAACGCATGCGTTACCATAAAAGGAGTCTAAAATAACAACTCCCTGGTGCTGCAGCCCTCGTGGGACCATGGCCTACAGTACCAATCTCTGTTTTGAAGACTGTGAGCTTTGGGGTGTGAAGTATATGTCTCGGTTAGGAGATCAACCTTACGCTGAACCCCCAGTGTTTAGTTCCCAAATATGCTTTGTCCTCAGTTTATCTATCCACTGAAGGGATGAAAGGTCGAGTCAACCCTGCCCAGCTCCAGGAAACGAACTTTGGACCTATGTATGGAAAACGCGAAACGCTATGCCAACGCCATTAGGTTTCTTCCTAAGAGAAATTGGAGAGAGAAATGTGAATTGCACAATATTGTTAATTCATTATTGTTTTATTTAAGCTGTATTTTCATGTGTTAATATTTTCATACAGGTTGACATTAAATGTTTATCCTTACCTTAACGATATAAGTTGACGGCAGTCATCTTCAGAATTTCCTTATTTTCAACAATACTCAATATTAGAAAGTCAATAAGCTCTCCGGTTGCGAATGTGTTAACTATTAATTAGATTTACATTCTGTTTATTGAGAAGTAACTTACATTTTCTGTTTCCGAACCTGTGTAAGAGGAAACACTTCATCTAAAGACTTATTTGAAGATACTTCTCATTCTCTGTTGACTCCAGCCTTCCTTCCTCAGCAGACAGACATAATCACAGGGACTCATCCGTATGCCACTCATGTTATGTCCAAGCTACACTTATTAAAATACTTGAACTCATGCACTCACGTCTTTCTTTAACATTTTCACATCTTTTTTTCTTTGATGCTGTACGCAGACCTATGTAACTGCAATATAATAGACTTTTTTCCCGGGATAAAACATTAAAAAACAAACTCATCTTAAATAAAAAATGTCGTGAAAAAGATCTCCAATGGTAGTCTGGAACTAGCTTAGTTGCTACATCCTGCCAGTTTCTTACTAGACGCTGACGAAACTATTGCATGTTTTGGTGGAATAGTACGTTTTCCAGATGAATTCATCTCCTGTTAGTTCAGGTTAGTTCCTGTCAGTAATCAGAAGCCATTGTGGTAAGGTCCTGAAAATATTGAGAGAATCAATGTTTTCTAACACAATAATTTTTAAATCTTTTGGTTTACTAAAATTTTTAACGATAAATAATATTGTCGTTTATTGTCTTTGATTTATACCAGAGGTTTCCAGCCTTTTCTGGACCACCACTCCTTTTAAAAGGAAAAAAATATTCGAATGTCCCCTTTTCCATAATTATTCTAATTGTTAAAGTATTAGTGCATACTATCTACACCAGTTTTATCTATCTATCTATTAAGAATCACAAAAAAGAAAATAACTAAAACAGTCATCAAATTTAGTAAAAAACTGCTTATCAATACTTAAAAATAAGTATAAAATCAATAAGAAATAAAAAAATTAATTATATGGTTAATGCTGGTAAGGTTTTGTTAGGTTGAGGGGTTCCTATTTTGTTAACATCATTCGTAAATCTCTCAATTCAATGTTTGTTTTCTTAGACTGTCAGCTAACTACTGCACTGAGCCGACGTTCAGCCAAATACGATGAGGTAATGCTGTTAAAATTTCTGCACTTTTGCTCAGAAATGGTGTACAGCGTAAATGATAAACAGCGGCCCGTTGTAGAAATCGAGAAATTTATAACTGAAAACAAAAATATCCTATTTATTATGGCCTTCGGAACCAGAGTTCGTGGGTTCGAATCCCACTATGGCATGGATGTTCGTAGCCGTTCGAAATCGACTTTAAGCAGTAGGTCCCGGTCTCATTAGCCCTCGTGTTGCAAAAAGTAGACCGTAGCGCTCCAAAACCAAAACCAAACCTATTTATTATGGTAAATGCAGTATTGTTCGATTGACTTATTGATTATTTTTACAGATACCATGTCTACTGGCCGCCATCTTGAACGTCCCTTTCCATTTGCTTCTAAACTAGCTACTGCCCCCATGGAGAACTTCAGTGACCACTGCGGGGCTGTACCGCCTGCGTTGGGAGCCTATGCTATATACTGCGTGCCTCACCTCCTGCTTATTACTGTTTAGCACAGGGGTTTCCAACTTACAAAGATTCGAGGGCCACAATTGAAAACTTCTGCATGATTGCGGGCAGAAAAAGAAAGTAAAAACTAGTTAAAATGAAAAATAGGAATTGACTTTCAAATAGGGCAAATTTTAAAAATATAAAGCAGGGTTTTTTTTCCTTGTCACACTTTAGGTTAGATAAGAAATAAAAAATTTTCGTCAGTTTTCTTGTAAATAACAGGGTATATACATATGTGCGTACCAAAATAATTAATGATTCAAGGCTCTTGTGAGTCTTAATAACCTCGACTTTTCTGATTTTAAAACTGTTTTTATGACTGATGACGTCATAAAGACGTATTCTGCATGGCAAATGCGACCGATCTTCTAGAATCATTTTAATAGAAGGCTCCCTGCTGTAGCAGTATAATGAAGTAAAATCAAATTCTATCACTAAAATTTAAATAAGTGCGTTTTATTATAAAAGTTGTTTTACAGTAAAAGGAACTCAGGAGGCAGTTTGTTCGAATATACCTGAGCTCCCATAAGGGCGATATTACTCACTGTTACTAACTACATTAAAACTCTTTTCCTTCATTTTCATGTCTACGATAGCAAATAGGAAACTAATATTTTGCATTTTCATTGCAAATGAAAGCCAAATTCTAACAGAATACGTCATGCTGAGGAAAATCGACGTATAATTTTGGGAATGAAACAAATTTGGGTCTTAACAACTTTCTTCTAATTCACTATACTTTGATTAGAAGAACATACTTTAAATATGTTTGGTTACACAAGTTCGTCATTTGCTATAGTCTCTTAACTTGCCCTACTCTTACAAACTACCATGAATAAAGAATTTTTAATATAATAGCCCTACTTCATGATTGTCTTTTGAATATCATAATCGAAAGTCACTGTAACCAACTGTGACGTAACTTCCACACTATGGTCAATTGTTCGCCACTGCAGTACTGGTCCTGATGGCAACCTTCAACGATGGTTCACTGGTTGCATCCACATACTGGGCCACTAAATGAGTAGAGCGCGTATATGCATCCATAGAATCTACTGCACACTTTGGTGGCGCATGCTGGTTGCCTTTGATCTTTGGAAAAAAACAACTTCCGAAGACATCCTCCTCCAAGACCATTTTATATGTCTGCCGTCGTCGACCTCGATACGCCATACTCCCTCCAGACGGTGGTAATGGCTTGCAGTGGACCATAGTGGGGAGGAGCCTCAACAGAGCAGGAGCCAGTGACTGTATGGGATGTAGAATAAGGCAATTTGTCGCAACGTCACGAACTACTATAATGCCCTTCCCATTCATTTTCATGTTTACAACAGCCAATAGACAAACAATAAACTGCCCTTCCGTTTGAAACTAAAACCAGAATTGTCATAATTTAAAAATTTACCCTACTGCGTGAAATCGCCTTATGTGAAATGAAGAGAAGTGGCTCTCAAGGAGAGTTACTTCTGTTCGTTGAATCATAGCAGATACTTTTTATTGTGGAAAGACTTGCTTTTGCAAACAAAAGTTTGATAAAAAATTAATATTTTATCTACAGTTCTATGATATATATACTTCAATGCAGAAAGTTCATTCATTCCTCTTGGATTAAATTTTGTCGAATAAATTTATTTTTCTTCCCTACAGGTAAGTTTATATATTCATGATCAAGCTTTGATTTCAATTGATATTTAAACTATATTTATTACTTATTAATGAGTGTTTGAGATCAGCGGACTCAGCTTTCCCCCTGCACCCCTCAGTTCCTTGGATATAATTTTAAGTCTTCATTTATATAATTTTATATAATGTAATTTTAATTTTATGGATATAATTTTAAGACTTTATGCAATTGTTCAAATGTTTACTTTCACGTTCCGAAAAGTAATGCCATCAAACTTCCTTTAAAAATGCTTTGATCGATATTTATTTAAGATAGTGTTTGTGTAGCTACGTACTGCAGCGAACTTTTGTTCAGAAATTGGGTGTTTGTTATTCTAACCCAAGTGCTAAGAATATTTTAATCTAGTGGGGTTCTGGATAATCGCAGCCAATGTAAATAAAGTACACATAATTATGACTTCGTGGAAAGACCTAGGGATGAAATCAGGGAAATAGCAGTTGTTAATTAATTCTCTTCTAGGATTTGAATATTGCCCGTGAAAAAAAAAATTTTTTTTTTAAATACTAGATCGCCCTTCCCGAATAAGTCATCTATTGTTTAACCACTGATTGTGTATTCAACGAAATACACACACATGTATTTAGTTGATAATCAAATATCAATATTTGCAGTAAAGTTTTAAAAAAAGTAAATTTTTAGCTTAAAAATGTTATATTTTTTTTATATTACACTTAATTATTTTTATATTACTTATTTTCTTATATTTCACAAACACAAATAAGTAACTTTTTATATTTATTTATGTGTGTGTCTGAGCGGATCTAGTGTATTTCGGAAGCGTTAAAGGTAGATAAATTTGGAAACCCAATGTTGCGTTAGTAAGACTGAAAGTTTAATACTAACCGAGCATGCTTTTCGTTTCTTGATACTACAGGTTCGAATTCCAATGCAGGATCGGATGTTATGTAGACAATGTTTATCGGCAAAAATGGCTCTAGCATTAATTGGTTAAATATCTTTAAAAATAATACTTCTTAAAACTTACCAGAAAGTCAAGTCAGTTTTATTAAAAGGAAAATTCGCTTTGGGGATAACTAAACTTGAATGTTGTAAGTCAAAATGTCAAAGAAATATTTTACAAATAGTAGTACTCGACAGTAATTTCTAAGTAACCATACAGTGGGATTCTCAGCAAATAAGGGGTTTAAGTTATTTTCTAGATGTGCCTGGGAATGAGCATGCGGACGCGCTTGCTAAAGATGGCTGTTTTCTGCACCAACCCATAACTTGTGCCCCTCTAAGAAATGTTAAGCGGGCCATCCGTGAATATGTTCGTAAGGCTCGATTATGCCATTATAGGAATATTGCTTCCGGAAAAAAGTGGTCTTCTTTTTTGGATAGGCAAATATGTGGCACCTTGCCCAGAGCTATTGGTATGGCCTGTTTCCGCCTTGAGACTAGACATGATTTTCTTCAGGCCCATCTGTACAAAGTTGGTCTTGCTGATTCACCGAACTGTGTTCTTTGTGCTTCAGCCCCAATGCATGGAGATCACCTTTCTTCTTGTCCTGCCCTACAGGATGTTATTTCTTCGAGATCCTTTTCGACTATCCAGTTTAATGGGGCAATTTCTTATCTGTATTGGATTGCAAGGCGTCGTATGCTCGAAAGAGTTCAGACGGGCGTAATATTATAATAATAATAATAATAATAATAATAATAATAAAGTTATTTTCTAACAGAGCTCCTCAATTCTTGTTGGATAGGTGTAGTATGATCGACTCTTATTTTCTTCCACCTAGATAATGTATTTCGTTCGTAAACAGATACTTGCGTCTAATATTTCCTTTTATTTGTACTTACTGACGTTAGCATGTAGGGCTGTGTTCAGGTCCAAATATTTTATCTTCTCTTATGCACTAGGATTGACTTTGGGGCTTACAAGATCGGAACCTTCACTAAACTTAGTTTTGTAACATAATCATTCAGCCTGATTTTAGTTAAGTTTGCGTAAACAGTAAATTAATTCACAAGGCTCTGAAAACAAAATTCTGATGCAAATAACAAAATTATAACAGCAGACACTTAAAAATTTGTGGGATTGCCTTTTATTTCCACTAAAATGTAAAAATTATTCCAAAAGAAAAAGAAAACAAAATTATACACTCTATTTTATTGACTTCTCTAAAGTAAGAACTCTGGGTGTTAACGGGTTAACTGTTAAACATGAAGAGGTAAAAATTGGTGAACGTTTTTTAAATGTCCAGTTTTGCAGACGTTTAAAAAGCTTTTAAACGGATAAATATTTTACATTAACTATAATTACATATTGCAAATACTTAAACAATTTATCATATTTTCTAATACGTTTTGTGTAACTTTTTTTTACGTTAAATTTTGAGTCTCGGTTAATTAATAATTGTTATACTAAATACAAAATGAATACGTATATCAATTATACAAGTCTGATACCATCATATAATCTTTTAATTTGCTAAAGCAGGTAACAAATTTGAAGGAAGTGAATAGAGTCTGACTGTATGGAATAATAAATTTTCAGTTTCAAACAGCACATTTAAAAAATTGATTGTTATTCCAACGTAATCTGCCCTTTAATGACTTCCCATTCATTCTAATATGGAAAGGTCAAAGATTTTAAAATGAGCTCGTATTGAAATTATTCATGTTATAAAGAAATCCGGTTTATTGGGTAAAAGAAAAAGGATATCTATTATTTTCTTTTTTTTTTACTAAACTCGTTGTACATATAAGAGGAAGGGGGAGAGAACCCTTCTGACAAAGGAAAAAAAGAAAAAAATATTTAAAAAAAATAGAATTGTTGAATATCTTTTGGGTCAGCATTTGTACGTATCCACCATTCAAGGGTCATCTCCGAGTTTGTACCCTTTCGCTTATAAGTCCAACCTTACCCTTAACTATAATATTCCCTGGTCACGTTTTTCTTTGCGTGACTCTATTCTGTTTTACTTATTTTCTTGAACAGGTATATTATTATTTATGAAATCTCAGTAATGACTATAGGAATTTGTAACAATTGGACTATTGCTTGAATCTAATTGAAGAAACTATCGTTACGTAAGGTGAACTTTTTAAATGACTCCCTTTCCTTTACCAAAACAAATGAGTCAGAAAATAAATTAATTTTTAAGGCGAGTGTTTCATACCAGGGTATTGACTTCTCTACGTTAAATAAGTATACTTTTACAACTACGCTTTGTTAGAAAATCCTTCATCAATTTAAAATTGAGTTCCCAATCATTGCGTTTTCTCTGGGGATAGACCCCTTTTTTTTAATACAAATATCTCAAGAAGTTTCAAGAGCCCCAATTTTTAGGTCTTATTCGAGCTTGTATGTGCGACAATATTTGTAAAAACAACTTTGAACTGTGGAATGCGCGGAAGGTTCAGAATATCAATAAATATAGCGTGAAATGTTTGTTCCCATTTAACAAAGCAGAGTATAAAGTCTAGGTATATTAAATGACTCGTTTGTTTAGAACTACCAGGAACTAATGTAGCTGTTGAATGCGCGTTCTCATTAAAAAATGCGATTTGGACAGATGATTCGGTTCGGTACAGAGCGTTACGGTCTACAGTTTTGCTACACGAGAGCTAATGAGACCGGGACCTACTGCTTAAAGCCAATTCCAAACGGCTACAAACATCCATGCCTAAAAAGAGATTAGAGCGCGTGAATTTTAGTACCGAAGAGCAGCGCTTTATCCACTCAGTCACCGAACGATGGCCGATTGGTTAGGGTGCTGGCCTTCGGTACCGGAGTTCGTGGGTTCGAATCCCACAGAGGCATGGATGTTCGTAGCCATTCGGAATCGTTTTTAAGCTGTAGGTCCCGGTCTCATTAGCCCTCGTGTTTCAAAAAGTAGACCGTAGCACTCCAAACCAAACCAAACTTTACCATACCTTATCCACTCAGTCATCATTCTGCAGGGGAGAAGAGAACATTCAAAAAAGCTTTAGTGTTAAGACACATCCGAAGAATTTGTCCTGTGCCGAGTTCTATGGTTAGATATTAACTGTAAAAGAAATCCTTGAACAGGTTCGTATATCTGAAAAATTAAATATATTTGTTAAATAACATTCTTGTACATATAGTTAATGACTTCTTGTTGCTAAATTCAACATGAAAGTCATCTCAATTTTTATATTGTTCCAATTTTATGTTTAACATTCCAGATTTTTAAAAGCATTTAAGTTTCCGAATGTCGCAGTTTTTGATTAAAATATTTTAAGAATTCTAATTGAGAATCGCTTTTCCTTTAGATCTTACAAATTCTGGTTTCAATTGCAGGTAACTCAATATTCTTAAAATGAAATGCTGCGGGAGTCCTTGGCCAGAAGTAATTCTTTATATCTCTGGTATGTTCTTCGCTATCTTTGGCCTTGGTTCTCTTATAGTGTCTATCAATCCTCGACCATTAGAAAGCAGTACATCGGAATCCTTTTTATACGTAGGAATTTGTTTTATCGTCATTGGTGGCATTTTACTTGTTTTGACAGCATTGATCCCCGAAATTCCAAGACGAACTTATTGCCTCGGATATGACGAGCGTGAAACTTTTTCCAGCGTTGTAGATTTGCTCGATGATGTCCAGTCTGTCGGTTGTAGAGACTCACCCATCGTCAAACTGCGGGAAGCGACTCTGCGCTCAGAAGAATATGTAAAAGTTATAAAAGGTTGCATGATGTTGCAACCCCCTTTGTCGGGAAGTGAAGGAATACTTTTCTATAAAGAAACAGTCGTGTAAGTGTGAATACTGTGATGATATTTCGAATTTTAGTGAAGAATGATTTAAGTGAATAACGTTTTAAATAAAGGTATTATTTTTTTAAAACGTCGTATCTTTTCATTTAACAGACTTCAACTCTTTCGTTAAGTAAAGATTCAATCCATGTGATCCGAGTGGTAACGTAGAAGTTAACTGATTTTACACAACACCCAGACATTTATTATACACAGCACATTTACAGATACATTTCACAAACAAAAAAATCCCTCCGCTCATCGCTGTAACGTACTGGAAATAAAGTAGGCGAGGCCGTCAATGAAACAGGCTAGAAACCTAGGTATTCTGGATTAAATATTTTATTCAATAGAATAGATTATGTACAGCTCTGTACAAATTCAGTAGATGATGTTAACATTCGGGGATCTCGTACAGAGATAATATTCACACACAAGGATGCGGGGGATACCGGAACAGTACGGCTAGGGCTTCCAATCACAAGAGTTGGGAACTAATGAGTGCCGGGACTAATGCTGACACGATCACTCCGTCTGTCGATTAGCACAGTTGGCTGTCACAGCAAGGTTCGGAAGTTCCGAGTGCGTATCACGCTGGGATTCGTGAAGAAAATCTCAGGATGCAAGACGATCCAAATTCGAGAGCAAAGTCACTCTCGGCTGCCTACTTCTATGCAAGAAGTTAACTAAAAATTAGCAGATAACGGGAAAGGAATTCCCAAGTCGAAGGTCGACTTCCTAGCAACAGAGACGCTGGCGGTCTCTAAAAAAGAAAAAAAAAAAAACTCCAGACACGGAGATACGAGCGGTCCTTGAGCGGCCAGGCTCTATCAGGTAGAAGCCTCAAGAAGAATAAATGCCTCCGTTCTAGTCCTGTCCCTCCTTTTATAGCGGCACTCGCTCCCTTTCTCGGTCCTTCGAAAAACTTCCAGAACCAGGGGGACGTAATCTTGTGGTCACTCCCAAGCTCTTATCAGCTGTTCTGTTGTGGTCGAAAGGCATTTCCTCAGATCCATCGACTTAATCAACTTAATGGCCTTTTTTGTAACCGCTAATGGGCAGCAAGGTGCACTCTAATTATTTACACTCTTTCCACAGCGTTGTTCCATTCAGCAGGTTTACAATGCCCAGACGATGAGGAGCCGGCAACGAACAGTTTTCAATTAAGGTGCTTAGACCACCTGGTTCTATTCGAGGCTAATCGTGAGTCCACGGCGAAAGGTCACCTTCGGGCTCCTCGTTCTTTTGGGGTCATGTAACGGATCGTTACATCGCAGACCGTCTCTCCACTCCTTTGTTACCAACCACCTACCCTGAAATTTTATGAGAGTTCGGCACATAGTCATTCTCATTGCCAACGGATTAACGAAAACTTAACAGAGTTCTGTTGTATTATATATTTGACATGGACTAGTGGTAAAGGAGTGGAAGACACATTTCATTTCATACTCGTTGCCTCATTTCCGGCTTTGACCTCTATAGGTTACAAAATACGAGGGAGTCTCAATAACTAACACACGTGTATTTTTTCCATTGTGAAATTATTTGTTATAAGTGTTAATCGTCAAAATGGAGAATACAACTAACTGCATACAATGACAGAGATCTGATTCTACGTACTGGTATCATGGGTTAGTCTCCGTTAAAATGGCCTTTGCTGTCATGCCATTTTTGCCAACTTTGTACCGCTAAGCTGCAACGATACAATTGGGAAGTTTTGGAGCATCCACTATCTAATATAGCCCTAATATAGCACCCTCAGAATTTCATTTGTTTGAACCCATGGTTTGGTTGACAACCACAAGTTTGACAGCCTTAAACCGACTGTGCGAAGCGAGCTCTCTCGCAGCCGACAGAGTGTAGAGAGAGTTGGATATTTGAACTGATCCAGCGCTGAGATGACTGTCCCAATGTGTTGAAAAGTAATAAACTGATAATACAGTGGACTCCGCTTAACCCATTAACGCCCGGATATTTCTGATGACTATATATTAGTAAATACCTAACATAGAAGCTATTATAGACACCTGGAAGTAAAACAAAATATTAAATTTAAACACTTTTAAATATGACATCAAGTCATCATTAGTAAGGTGTCATTTTAAAACATAATAAAATGTCTTTAAAAAAAAGGAAAACTTCGTGATAAAAGATTTATTTGCTATCATATATGAGAAAAGTACTGAAAAGAGATGACTTATTACAGATATGGCTATTCGCCATGATTTTGACCGGTATACGTTCAGAATACCGGTCATAATACCTTCCTATTCTAAGCTTGAAAATCATAAAATGCCGATCGAAATGACAAAATTATAGATAAGATCATATTTGAAAACTTGGGAGATTATTTATAAGATTAATATCTATTTCCGTTAAAAAGGAAGAATCGTTTTAAGAAAACAAAAACTCTACAAACCATTTTTTAACTGTTCTCAAATAAGGACGCTGGGCATTAATGGGTTAATGTGATCAGTTTAGAACACCGTGATATTGAAAACAATAAACGACATTCAAAATTAGATAAATTTACTCTCCCCCCTTTAATTCACACGTACGAAATTTCAAAATAAAAGGAAAAAAACTCACCTTATATTTATGTACTGTATATTATCCTTTAAAACATAAGAATTGTATACATAATTAAAAATTTGATTAATTATGGACTGTCTACAATTTTTTCTAAGAAGCTCATTGAGAAATTGTTCATAATCCTAGTGTTTTTTAAAGTCATCAGAGCGGTGTTATACTCCGCGTTTCAATACTCTTAATGCAATTCTGACGCTGAGAAATGTTTAACTGAGCTGCAGCATTGAGCTGACTCATTTTTGGTAACTTGTCATAACGATTTAAAATTTCGATCTTTTGTTTTAATATTAAATCATTTAGCTTTCTGGCTTCCATATCGACAAGCTGCATGTATGCGAGCAAGGCATAAATTGTAAATAAGCTTCTTCTCATTTACTGTAAGAATGTGTTACCTTCTGCTTATCTGACAACCATTGACTATTAACAGGGTGTGCGTATTTCTGAAAAATTCCAGGAACATGTAATTTCACACTCCTTTGATCATTCCCCATTTCCCTAGGTGGAAGAGGGAAAATTCTCGGAAATTAAAACAGGAGGGAAGGGAATGAAAAGTTTGGGTTCCTCCTTGACTACATTGTGAATATTCCTTTGCCAAATAAAATAAGGTTCGAAAACTGATAACATTAACCTATGCAACGACCACATAAAGCGATCATTTTAACATACAAATGAATAGAGAAAATAGCAACAAAGTGATTTCGATAACAATAAGCGACTGATAATAATCGCGATCACATTAAGCAGAGTCCCCTGCATTTCCATTTTACGTATCATAATATCATTGCATTTTTTTACTATTGAGTTAAACATTATGTGCTTGTGTGTGTTTATTGAAATATCATATTAATGAGCTTGTGTTGAGATATCCATAATCCCTGTGGAATTTTTAGCCAATTCAATCTATTGAATGTCTTGTTTTATGCTGAAAGATGCATTTTAATTACGTTCCAGAAAATTTATTATTCAAATTAGTTGCATTATACAAGAAAAACAAGTACTGGCTTTACCTAAAAATGGAATAGGGTTTGAATCCTGTATCATAGTTACATTATAGTCTTTCTGTTGCAGAACTATGGTCCGCAGAACAGTAGTTGTCCTCCTAAATCACCTTGCTTTTCACGAGAAAAAAAAATTACAGTGCAAACATTTTTGGTATGAGGTTTGTAAACTCTCCGAGCGATTTGCGATGTTTCTACTTCCGACTGCAAGTCATACCCTAATCATCTGGATATGATTTCGCATGGGTCTCGTATAAGGAGCAGGTATGGAGACGAAATAATCAGCCGTAGAGGATTTCAAACTTAACAATGTTGATTTATTACAA
The DNA here is from genome assembly GCA_032207245.1 of Pardosa pseudoannulata. NCBI lineage: Eukaryota > Metazoa > Arthropoda > Arachnida > Araneae > Lycosidae > Pardosa > Pardosa pseudoannulata. The sequence goes on from CM063504.1 coordinate 87,048,282, forward strand.
CAAAAAAGAAAAAAACCATTTAAAGAAATATATATGTAAAGTCGTCCAGAGAGGAGATTACTCTAGACCACCTGCTCATTTCAAAGTTCAGCCGGGATTCCCTTCCCGTTTCTTCTTTTCCAAACAGGAAACCTCGGTTTTAGGGGAGATCGACCCCCCCCCCTTTGACCTTTTTCCTTGGAGTAGCCGAAACGCCCTTTGGCGCCCAGTCGACGCGCTCACACAAAGAACAATTCCTTTTCTCTGTCGGTGCGTTAACAAAACGGCACACTTGACACCTCTAATCGTCCGTGCGTCAAAAAGACCATTACTGGTACAACACTGCCGCTTTCAATTGTTCAAAAGAATAAAAGTTCGCCGGACCGCCGACAGTGACGGACATAACTCTTACAAGGCTGTTTTTTTTTTTTTTTTTTTTTTTTTTGTCCTAGATTTTAAAAAAGGTTGGCATACCCTGTTCTAAAACTTATGTTGTATTTTAAGTGTTCCTTAAAAAAAAAAAAATTAAAAATAGTCTATTTCAATTTATTTATAACACATTGTATGCGGGACATGTACTAGAACATTTTCTGACGATTGATACTTGAGCGCGGGTCACGTACTAGCGCGGGTTTTGCCGTATACCTCTTCATAAAGGAAAAGGCTTTTAACGTTACCACACTATAAAAAATTATTAGTTTTATGATTGCTCTTTTCATTTGTTTATAATGTAAAAACGTTTATATATAACTTAATCCGAAAAAATTAAAGCTATATACTACTATTTCTATTTGATTTTCCATATTTACGATATTATTATAAATTTATCCACTAAAAATATTTTTGTTTACAAAAATCTTATGGTTGTTATTTATATATTTCTATTTATATATCTTAATATAAAATACGAAAAGTTGGTTAAAAAATTAAATAGTTTTCGATCTATGGAGATTTAACTGAATAACTAAATTTACGCGTAAAACACCCGCTCCCAGTACAATTCCGCTGCGAAATGTACCCACACACAATGTGTTAATTTAACTGTAACCTTATAGGCCCCTAGATGGTTTAATGTTGGGTATCAAGAAGAGTAGAATTACGGATGGCCTTCTAATCGTTTAGTTCATGTGCTTACAACTTGTAACAACTCGACGACCAAATTGGGAATGAAAGACTTAATTGGCAATGTTTTTTTTCCTTGTAAAATTCTGCAAAAGTAGGACAGAGGAAACAGTTTTAAATAATATTCATAATTTAATTAAAAACAAAGGTTTAATAATTTTAATTGCTTCAAGTATTTGGAGACATCTCATATATGATACATTTTGGAGGTTTGTGATTACAGTAGAAGCTCGATTATCCGAGCTAATTGGGACCGCTAGTACCTCGGATATCGGAAATCTCGGTTAATAGAAACAATGTATAAAAACCTTCTGTGCTTGCGAATTTAACTAACTTTTAAAGTACAAACAATAGAACGTTCTTTAAATGATAAAAATAAATATATATGAACTTATGTTTCACAGCTAAAAAGATTTAAAAAGAAAATCAACTCTAGTAGTGGCCGAACGATGGCCGATTGGTTAGGGTGCTGGCCTTCGGTACTGGAGTTCGTGGGCTCGAATCCCACATTGGCATGGATGTTCGTAGCCGTTTGGAATCGGCTTTAAGCTGTAGGTCCCGGTCTCATTAGCCCTCATGATGCAAAAAGTAAACCGTAGCGCTCCAAACCAAACCAAACCAAACCAAAATCAACTCTAGAAGTGAATTTTAAAAAGTAAAATGGAATTTATTTAACTATACTTAGTTAAATACTGGAAGACACATTTTCAAAAATAACACAAATCTCAAGAAAATATTGTATTTTTATAATTTAATATACATTAATTTGTTAAATTTGCAACAGTTGTTGGAAGTTGAGTGTTTTTGTGGGGAAGAAGTTCCTATAACACTGACAACGAACTAAAATGTGTGTAATTTTTCCAAACTCATTTTGGAAATGAGAAAAAAAAATTAGACTTCGTTATTGACTCGGTTAACAGAAACCTCGGTTAATCGAGGTTATACTGTACTTGTATGTTTTAAATGTGAGGATGTACAAATAGAAACAGGAGAAAGTAGGAAATCAAAATAGAAAATCTTTTTTAAAGGTTCGGGAAAATAAAGCTCTTATAAAACAAATTTTGCAATTGTATAACAGATTGAAACTAATCAAAAAGCTATGACGCTCCCAAACAATTGAAAACGACCACTCAACAGTGTCAATTTATTTAAATTAGCATTGACAAGTGGAAAGAAGGAAAATATCTAAAGATGAATTAAAGCTACTAATGTAATCAAAATACTTTTTTTAAGATCATCAAACATTATTTTAAGTAATGTTATCGAAGCCTAATATTTCTAAATAGCATTAAAATTGTTGTATAATAAAAATTATAGTAAACTAAAGTGACTTTCCTGATGAATGCGAACGTATTTTGAACGATGGAATCTTACGTGGACGAGGAATCTAGTTTAAGCGACAAATAGACGAGATAATAGTAGACGATTTTCAGACAAGTATAGAATTGTTTTGAGAAAATACTGAAACATCTCCTATATAATAATAGCCTAAGTTATCTGTTCGTCTTCGAATTTATGAAGCGGTTGGATCTCGAATGGATAGGCATCCATACTGGATTCTTGATGAGTTAGGGTTAGCAAAATTCAAAGCGAGTAAAGTTTATCTTTTCCTAAACTATCAATTTGATTTTAAAATAAATTGGTATTAATATGCCTCATATTACGGCGAAAAATACTGTCGCCTTTAAAACGTTCGAAATCCATCCCTTCCCTCCTTTTCGAGCGTTTAATGCCATTATATCAAGTCCCATTTTAAGAGCAGACGATAAAATTTATCAATTTATCACATAATAAATAAGTTAAAATTTTTTTTAGCATTATGACGTCATTTCTTTTAACCATTTCAATAATTTATTTTAAATTATTTAAATATCGTCTGCATTATTTTCACACGTTTTATCACTGAATATATATATTACGCAAATAATTTTCTTTTATATTTGTCTTAAATAATAGATTAGGTACATATGTGATAATTTTAAATTTAATCATCGATTATTTTTTGTTGCAAGATAATTCTCAGCCAAAAAACAAACCATTTTTTACCTGCCTCATAGCGCACTTTACAATTGTGAAAAATTAAAAATTTTACTGATCCCGCAATATGACGGGCTATATGCTAGTGCTTTAAATAAAAGTCATTTCAATAAAACACGAACATCTCTAGGAATATTTTGTTAATTTTATTGAATAGAACGAGTATTTGGAACAGCAGACACAAAATTCTATTATTAGAACCCTGAATCGTTAATACGCAAATAGAACACGAAACTATTACTTGAACTATCGATTATAGCTTCACTATTAATCGCCTTAGAATTTTAACCTTTTAAAGTGTTATTTATGTTCTGCTGTTGTGCGAGGTAACATGCTCAACAATCATTCTCTTCGGCTTGTCAGCAGGAAATTATTCCTAGCCGTTGATTTACGCAGAAATCGTGCGAGAATGAGGAAAAAATGCTATCTTCTTATTGAATTCCAGATACTTTTTCTTTAGTTTGGCTCTGTTTCTGAACTTTGACCTAAAGACATATTTAAGTGCATTGCCACGAATATGCAGATCTCTTTATAAAATAATTATTCTTGCAAGTGATATTAAAAGGTGAGCTGTTTTGTTTTGTTGCTCCGATGTTCCCATAATTAGCAAAACTACTTGAATTATATTTAGCATTTAATCGCTTAACATTGTTAAGTGATATTATTGTCTATAAGGCAATTTGTCGCAACGTCATAAACTACTGTAATGCCCTTCCCTTTCATTTTCATGTTTACAGCAGCCAATAGACAAACAATAAACTGCCCTTCCGTTTGAAACTAAAGCCAGAATTGTCATAATTCGAGAATTTGCCCTACTGCGTGAAATCACCTTATAGTTAACAGGACCTTCTCATAATTTAGGGCTCAATATTATAATGTATCGGTGGTAATGCAATAACCCGAAAATTTCATGACTGAATAATTAAGGTAAAAAATATTATCATATGATTTAGTCAATATGAAACGTAACAGGAAGTTACAATTTATATACGATGAAACTAATTACAGCAAATATCAAATTGACCAGTAACGTACGCAGAATTTTTTCAAGGGGGGGGGGTCATAATTCTAAAAAATAATAGCCCGCATAATTTCTACTAAAATTTTTATTTTTGCCATTTTGTCTGACTCAAGGCGGGTTTAAACCCCTAACCCCCCCTTGCGTACGCCCCTAGTTTTGCTGCACGAGAGATAAGATTTCAAAATAGTCATTGGTAATTGAATCTATCAGCTCCAGTATCGAAAGCCAAGCATTTTAGTTACGATGGAACATTGATTATTGCTTCTCAATGCAGTAGCGTAAGTAGAATTTTTTCAAGGGGGGGGAGGGGGGTTCATATTTCTAAAAAATAATAGCCCGCATAATTTCTACTAAAATTTTTATTTTTGCCGTTTTGTCTGAGCTTAAGGGGGGTTAAATTCCTACCCCCCCTTGAGTACGACCCTGAAATTGACAAATAATTATCAGTAAGGTTGATTGTAACCAGAAATGTAAAAATTAAAAAATAATGAAAATGGGAGCTAAAGTAATTTTTACTCCAATACCAATAGCTGTGTTATACAAGAGACAGTATAGTTTTTTTTTTTTTTTTTATCTCGACAGTATAGGTAAGTAATTAATTTGTCGACATGTCCCATACGCTTGATACCACTAAGTTGCTATAGAAATATAACAACATTCAGTTGTATAAATCTAACGGAAATTAACAAAATGTAAAATTACTGCTAACTTTTAAAGTACTGTGTCTTTATTAACAGTTAGTTACTTTGTATACAGGGTAAGCAAGAAATAAATTCCCCACTTCAGAGGGCTCTATAATACGTTCTATTGGTGCAAAGCTATACAATTGGAACTACAGATAGTTCAAATAATGCGCTTGGCATTTATTGCATAAAAATTTTTAGTACAAAAATCGGCCTATTGGTGGCGTTGTAATACATATAAGTCATTTAATATGCTTTATAAATGTTAAATAAGATTAAAAAGTAGCATTAAAAGTGCTCAATATGTCCCCCTTCATATTTAACAATATGCTGTAATCGCTGAACCATATTTTCCACAGCTGACTGGAATTACTTTTTGAAATACGAGGGCTAATGAGACCGGGACCTACATGTTCGGAATCGGCTTTAAAGTTGATTCCGAACATGAGGATACGGAAAAAATTGTTGGCTGAAATATATGACGGCTACCATCCTGTTTATACGCCTGAGGTTTCAGGATAATTCCTCGTGTATTTTTTTTTTTTTAGATATTCAACAAAATGTCTAAAATCGCAAGTGACAGGTCATCATTGGCAATATAGTGTAGTATACCACATTTCATTCTTATAAAATTGCATAGATAATCTATCAAACAAATCAATATAGCTGAGAAAATATTTTGGGAAGTATATGATCTTTTGTAGTAGCTCAACTTAAATGAGTGACAATCCTTTGGGAGAGTGGGAATTCAGACTTTTTGTTTAGTAAAATTGCCAAGAATATCTTTACTCCACTACAGAGACAAATTTCTTCAGACATGCAAAGGAATATTAATAATTAAAAAAAAAACACTTAGCATTAATTGAAAACTTTTTCTCTGCTGATAAGAACTGAGACTTAATATTTAATAAACAAACTCGGTGCAGAATATAGAGTACCATATTTCCTAAATTAACTTGTCCCAAACACACTCAGATAAACACTCACCATGGTTATTCAAAATGAAGATGTATTATATTTTCTACTGAGAACTTCAAAGACCTCAAGCAAATTTTTTTTGTATATTTAACAATGATCTTAACTTTTAATAAAGAACCTGGACCTAAATTACTTATTGCTACAACTCCCATCCCCTAGACTTGAAATGTAATTAAATCAGTGACTTTTTATATCTATACCTCTTATTACTGTACAAATATTCTACTTACTTTCAAAGCTATTTAAAATATTATCTTCAAGAGCTCTAAAATATTTATTGACAAAATTTTCTACCCTCACACGATTATATATGGAATATTTCATATGGAATTAAAATTTGAGCACATAAATGTACTAAAAAAATATTTTAACTGACAATCTATTAATTTGGATTTGACAATACCCCTTGTTCATGCCTAGCATACCTCCGGCTCTATGGAGAGCCATAGCTTGTAAACTCCCAGCCTGGATTATACTTTTTTTATAGTTTATAATATCAGTTAGTCGTTCTTCTAATAAATTGGTTGACATAAAATAGAGTCTGCTCTTGTTTATTTGTTAATATTTTGACTTTCGCTTTTGTTGTCCTGGGCTACCAGTATAAATACTCCTTTTATTTCTATTTCAGAGTTTCACGATTTTCACATGCGATATTTTCTCTATGTGTAATTACAGATAATTACTTGTACACATAGAGATTGAAAAAGTACTTTGCATTTAAAAAGGATATTTAGACAACTACAGGTGTTATTTTACATTTATTTTGGCATGAGCCATGATGTTGAGGCAGGTTTTCAATAATGGCAGCCTGTTTTCCTCATTGTAGCAAGTTCTGCCTTTTGAATGTAATTTTACTCTGGTATAACACAACTATGAGTTTGCTATCCTTAAGGGAATGATATTTCTAATGGGTGTAATGTGGATTCATCTGCAAATGTGGCAAAATGGTCCAAGATCTTGGCTCTTCATTAGGACATTAATGGTTTAAGGGCGTGATTTAGAGGTGTGTCGACAACAAAGAACTTTGCTTTGAGAAATGAACTTCGCTTATGTGGATACAAAGGGATTGTTTTCTCCGACACCACGATGTCTAAACTTTTGTGTCCTATAGTAGCGAAACAACGGACCAGACTGACAGCCAGAAATATGACCATCGGAACTACAAAAAGGAATGCCGCGACATTGGATCTAGCTGATACGAATTCCAGACTCCTGGGTTTGCAGCCGGTGATTGTCTAGCCCAGACTAATCCAGTAGGTTGAAGGTGAGGTCATCGCTAGATGATCCAATTATGAAATTGTGGGTGAGGCCCGTCCCCTAGAAAAGAGACGAAAGAAGATTTTTTTTTTTTTAAAGTTAGTTAGTAACCAGATAATTCGGTTTGGTTTGGTTTGGAGCGCTACGGTCTACTGTTTTGCACACGAGGGCTAATGAGACCGGGACCTACAGTTTAAAGCCGATTCCGAACGGCTACAAACATCCATGCCATCAGCGGGATTCGAACCCACGAACTCCGGTTCCGAAGAGCAACGCTCTACCATTCGGCCATCGTTCGGCCCAGATAATTCGGAAGTCGCTTGGCCAGTCTCTATCGGTTTTTTTTTTTGCTATAATCACACCTTGGGATCTCTGGAAATCTGTTGAGAGTAGCCAGAGTCAGCTACCTCGGAGGTCATCTTGACCATCCTCTCCATCGGAGAGTTTTTTTTAGCGAAAATCCCGCCTTGGGATATATCTCTTGCTGAGATTGAGAACGATACCCTCTGCCTTGGGTTTTCTTTTGATATAATCCTCTTCAGGATTGATTGCATATTCCTCTTAGGAACTCTGTGTTTGATATTCTTCGAAAAAACCAGTTGTTATTTCATATTATCTCATCTACTTGAGAATACTTTCTACTTAATTACTTCAGAGAACTTCCACGCGAGCCACCGAATTATTTCTTCCGTCGGATCGCTAATATTTTGGCACGTCTCTATTCAGGCCTACATGTATCAAATCACATACCTGTGATCAGAATTTTTTTTGTGTGTATACAGAAATTATGTATATAGCAGAGGTGTAAATATATTCATTATTCCAGAAACATCCGATTTTCATTGTGTCACCTAAAACAGGGACCGGCTGCATTACAATGCTTTGGATCTCAGTACCATTTACTAATTGGGATAAAATATCCTCCTGTACAGCATTTAATTTAAAATGTTAAGAAAGGTTTATTTACATTTAAAAATTATAAATACTAGATAAGTTTAACTAGTTTACATAGAATTCCAGTCAGACAATCCCTCAAACAGAATCCATGTTTAGAACAAAATAATCATGAACAGCATGAAAATTTTACTTTTCGTTAAAACTATTTCTTCATACAGTCAGGAAGTGCTTTCTACCCTGATACTCATTATCAAGCACAAGATATATTTTTGTTCATAAAATATGCTTAATAAATTTTTTAAAAAATTATGGCAATTAGTTTTTAAATATAAAATAGTTGTTTAATATATGTTGCAATACTATAATTTTATTAATTTTCAGAAGCAGAGAATAACTGATCCATAACCCTGTATCATTCTGATACAGGGTTATGGATTGGTCCTACGAATATTTGTACAAAAAATGTGCACTAGAAACGGCATTGTAACTATAAAAGTAAACAGTCTTAACAACAAATTTGATGGCCAGGCAATGATGAATTTTGAAGCTTATTTAGTATTTTTAAATTTATCTGCTTGTAAATTTAACATTTTTTCAAATATGGTTAAAATAATAGGTAAACTATTATATACTTCAATTTAGTAAGTTATTAAAAATTTAGTATTAAAAATGCTTAATGTATATTTTATCTGTATGACTATTTTCCTTTATAACAGTAGTTTCTATAGACCCTCTGAGGACTGTATTACTAATAAGGTTTTGGTTTGGTTTTGGAGTGCTATGCTACAGTGTACTTTTTGCAACACGAGGGCTAATGAGACCGGGACCTACTGCTTAAAGCCAATTCCGAACGGCTACGAACACCCATGCCATAGTGGGATTCAAACCCACAAACTTTGGTTCTGAAGGACTGCACCGAAACCATTCGGCCATCATTCGGTGTTACTAATAAGGGAGTATGTGGTAAATAAAAATTAATTTGAGGGTGCTTGTGCAGCATTTTGGTGGATCATGAAATGTTTAATAAGAAATAGAATAATTGTCACATTTATTATTTTTATGAAAGTTAAAATAAATAGCAATGAATAAACTGGTGGCCATTATTAGGTTAAAGATGAAGATTAGCTTTTTTGTTGTCAACACTTCATTAGTATATGATCTTTCACAAAGATTAAGATATTTTCCACTTGGTTATTAAAACCTTTTGTAAGTAAATTTACAAACCCCCCATACTGATAGGATGTAATTTCTTGAATTCTTTACAAATGAAGAGGTGTTTGAACAAGGATGCTACAAATTCTGGTTACAGAAATATATACCAATTTATATTCTGCCTTGTGGGTCACAGTACAAAAGCTGATAATTACTTGTCTTCTTATTTAGTAGAATGTGGATTTAACATAGTTAACAGCCTCATAATGGAAAAAAGAAACTGGGAAAACAGTGCTCAGGACGATTTATGAATGTTACACATAGATTTCGATCATAAACTCATCAATCCGGCTTACCTGTCTCCTTAGTAGTAGTATTGAAAACTGTTTTTATAATTGAAAACACAAGGTAATAATTTCAATAAATATTACTTTAAAGATCTTTTTTTTTTATTTTACTATTAAAAATATCAGTTAAAATTTTAATATTGTTATAATTGTATAGTTATTTTCACTGGAGGATTCATGGCAAGGTATTTGGTATAAGCAAATGCGTATGGGCAAAAAAAATTTGGGAACTACTGTTTTATAAAATAATTTTAGACCTAGAACCAAACTTAGTTACCATTACAAACATTCAGAGAAAGTAAGATAACAAAAATAAATATCTATTTCTTTTTTTAGTAAAAACATTTCTAAAAAGGTATTAAGTACATAAATTGAAAATTTAGAAATATTAATTTTAATTTTATTTCATATGCTACAAACCAAATAGTTGTTCTTTTTCTAAAGGATACAAGTTAGAAATACACATGAAAAGTTTAAAATATTCATTAGTACAAACATTTTTGTTATAAAAAATTAAAACTTATGATTTTACTGTATGTTGCAGTAATATTTGTTATAAGATTATGAATATTAAAAACCCATTTTTGCTTCTCATCAGCTATATTTTGTAATATAATGCAACATACTGCATGTTGTGCAGTAAATGTGTATTCCCATATCCTTTTTTTTTTGGGGGGGGGGGGGTTAACAAGAGAAGCATTTGCAAGACTCAAGCCCATTCTATTTACATTTTATAGATCTTAAATATACGAGGGAACCTGCTTCAGAAGTTTTATAAGGGACTAAACAATTAAAACTTCCATGGGAAAAAACCAACAAGAAAAATGCCTTTTTTTATACACATGTACACATGCATTAGATATCTTTATAGATGTTATCTAATTTCACTTGTTTTAACTATAAAAATAAGTTTATTTTTAATGGCCTTACTATCATATATTCTCATTATTTTTGGTCTTTATATTCAAATGCTTCTTACAATTCTTAATATCTTTAATAAATAGCCGTTAAGCATTATCACAGACATGTCCAACTCCCCCCCCTCCTCCTGACCTAAATGCAAAATAATTTTCAGTTTCTGGTCAATAGATAAATCCTTACACTAATTCTCTTGTAGACATGTTTAACTATTATTTAATTTAAACATGTCTCTAAGTAGTCTTAATCAAAAACAGTGGCAATATATTAATGCCTCAAAAACTCCTTGAGTGTTTCCAGGCTAAAATGAGTCAGAGTTAAGACAGATCTAAACTGGATCTCCAACTAATTCTAGCCTGCAATAGCAGCACTGAATCTTAAACATTACAAATGAATGTGACTTTACAAAACACACACACACAACAAAAGCTTCTTTTAGTGTGAAAATTTGCACTTTATAAGTATTCATAAATGGGTAGTTTCTGATTACCACCATAGAAATCTTATAAGAAATTGTTTTAATAGAGAATGCATTTTTTGTCATGCAACTTTTATGGCTTGCACATGGGTCTCAAAGCTAGCTTGGAATCATCCCTTCTCAAATCGCCTAAAAATAAATACACTAAGCAACTCTAAAAGTAACAAAGTTTTTTTTTTTTAAATCAATGCCATTGATAATATTCACTCAAGTGTGTTTTTCACCTGTTTTAGTGACCCTGTTTCATGAGGATGGCAAATAGCACTTGTGTTGGCTAAAAATTAAACTTCACAATAAAGTCAAAAGGAAGCTTTGTTTGAAGCAGAATAAACTTCAGCGAGAAAGTATTTAGGAGCAAAACTTTTTAAATTCAAAATTACACTATTACTGATAAACAGTAAAAATCAGGAGCACAGAAATAGAAACCTTAAACAAGTTCAACTATACATGTGCATATATATATATTACTTTTGAATAGTTCACATTCATAAATGTATATATGTTAGAAACCTGTTCTTCAAAAAGAAATATTACTTCATTATGCTAATTTTTCGAAAACCCATAGCCTCAGCTATTTTTTTTTTTAAACAGGGCAATGTATAAAAATTTGAAGTAATTGTACTCCAACCAACTGCTCTAATTCTGATTGGTTATAATCATACATACCAGTAAGATTAAACACCCATGAACTCCAGTTGTAAAATAAAGAGTACAGCCAAAATGAATGAGAAAACAAATTTATTTAATTTCAAGATTTCAAATGAAAACCAAAACATTTAATAACCAAAAGCACACATCCCCAAATGCATAATGTGTTCTTAATCATATATTTACATAAATATCACCAAGAGTTACTTAAACATATCTATAATATAATCTATATATAAAATTTCCCTTTCCAAATAGAAATTAAAATGCATACAAATGCTGGTCATAAATATTATCCATATGGTCACACACGAATGTCACATGTATTAATCATGGCATGCAATTAGAATCTTAAAATAAAGAAGTTATTACACAATAACATGAAAGAAGTACATAACGGCTCTATCATGTATAATAAACAAAATAAAACTGCATAACAACCTCAAACCATTTGCATAGATATATATATATAGAGAGAGTGAAAAATAAAATATCTAACATGTGTAAAATTTTGATTAGCTTTCAATTAACTTTTTTAAAAGCGAACAATTTTGTTTAATACCTTAAAAAATAAAAGTATGGTACCTCTTAGGCTTTTTAAGATTTTTCAGCTTTTTTTAAATTTTAAATTTATTTTCCACTTGGAACTATCAATATTTTAGAGATGTTAAAAAAAATTAAATAGGTATAAAGATTTTTTTTTTTTTTTTTTTTTTTTTTTTTTAAGTACCCATGACATTTATTATGCAACACTTTTTCATGGTCTGCCAGTTAACAGCCTTTCTCTACATTAAGAAACACTGCCACTTGTTTTTGTGGAATATACTATTGCTGTAATAAGTTAAGAATAAAAATACCAATGCTTTTACATGATTTTCAGAAGTAAATCAAGATGATCTTTAGTAAAACATATTTTAGCCCAACATTTTGGACAGTATTTTAATGCATGCAATGGCAAAATAAAACCAGTGGTAGGATTTCACATATTTGCATAATTCTTGAACTACTTTTTTTTTCTTCATTTTTGCATATTTCAGCAAAACTATATTTTAAAAGTACTAGTGTAAAATTGTCAGACATTGTCAGCTACTCAAACTTAACAAATGGTTCATGCTTGTAAAAAAATAGTATAACAATAACTTTCATTTGTAAATCCTGCCACTGGATTAGATAACAATGTATATTAGGGGGTGACTGTCCGGCTTACATATATATACTCTAATATTGCACAACGGAACTTCCAGCGACTTGAACTAGTTATTTCAAAATATCTAGTTAATGTTCGAAATATAATTTGTGTGTTGAACATAGTAATTGCAGTCACTGAATAAGATTATCAAACTTATGCTTTGGTTTTGAAATGTTTACCCATATATCTGTATTTAATTAATATTCTGGTTAAGCAATCACCCCACAATTATAAATATATAAATATTGTTAAATATATTAATAAATATTTGTACATAATTGATTTTCTAAAAACAAACACAGTCATTTATAAGGATGCTTAAAAGCTATATGTATTAATCATGAATTTTTGTATAACAAACCTGATGCAGCAAAATTTTGCTATCATTTTGCTGGAGGAAAATTCAAATTTGTCGCTACAGAATTATTCACATAAATCTGAATATAAAATCAAAAAATATTGAGCAGAATACCAAAAATGTCAGTTTAAAAAAGTACAAAACAGAATGTTTATACACAAACAATATGTACAATCCAACAAATCGTTTGATTCTTTTTATGTAGGCATTTACCAATATATCACTAGTAGAGTATACAAAGAAATCTACAATAATCAGAGGAAAATATTAATCTACTTTATTACATAGTTAACATATGTATGAAAAAAGAGTGCAGAAAGTCTATTCGATGGAAATTCTTAGTTATACAGAGTTCAAATATCTTCACATAAATGTATTTCTCCCTTTATTAATTATCTTAATTTTAGTAATAAGGCAAGAAAAATTGGAATTTATTGCATAGAAATCATAGTAGTAAGAAAACTGATTAATAAATTCTCCTTTGAAAAATAACACTATCAAGCTGCTCCATCAAATGATAAACAATAACAGGAAAACAAGTTGGGATTATGTACAGCATAAATATAGACTCTTAAATACATAAATCAAAAGTAAGCTGAGAATAGGCTTTGTAAACTTGGCTTGTACTAATGCAAATCTCAAAATTGAAAAAAAAAAAAAAAGTCTGAAACTTAAAATATAAAACACCAGGCACATGCACAAAATTTATTATTTGACTAAAATTTAATTGTTACTTACAATCTGTTACATTTAACACCGATACAACTTTTAAACTATGAAAAAAAATAGCACATTATTCTTTTAAAAATTTGAAAATTATACATATGTCCAAGTTTTGGAAGCAAAATTAAAAGTTTACACACTTTTGTTTACACAAAAGTTTAGCCGAAAACTGCCGACTCCAAATAAAATTTTAACATTAAATGCAAGATAATTCTTCAATATGAAAAACCCAGAGCAATAGAAACCTACTGAACATTTAATGACTCATTCCAGAATACAGCTGAGAAAATGTTTTTGTACAACAATCATAAAATGAAAAGAACTCTTCTTTACCCCCTCCCTTTTACAGAAAACTTGCTTTGGTCAACCTGACTCTCTTCAGCTCTTAAAAACTATTCCATGTCAGATGCTATCCATTTTGCCAGTCCTCTAGATACCAATTCTCTGTTGATGAATATGCTCTAAAAAGAGAAATATTTTTTATTTTATTCAAACTAGAATGATTTCTAACTTAATTTATTCATTAAATTGAAGAGTATGAAATCCATTTGCACTAAGTAGAAACTACAGGTTTACTAAAAACACAAAATTCCATTGGATATTTAACACATACTAGGACAAAAATATCTGAATTCCTAAACTTATTTAAGACAAGGTTTTATTAATGAGACTTTATAAATTTACAGTTGTTTGTAAATATGTTTTCTGCTGTTACAACTTTAGAGTGAATTATTTCTGTGATACAAAGCATTAATCATAAATTAGAAAAAAAAAAAAATACTATGCCTCAATGATGAAAGATTATGGCATTTCACCAACTTAATAGGGTTTGAATGGGGAAGAATCATCAACCTTTAAGAAGGATAGTATGCAATAGTGTCTGCAGCATAACAGCACCAGTGACTGGAATGTGGAAGTAACAGCTGGATGAGAATAGGACCACTCAGAAATCTGAGAGTAGATATTAAAAATAATATTGTGCAATGATAAACACCTGGTCTGCAAGGTGCTGATGAATCATACAGCTTCATTGCATTGGTCTACTGCTACATGTATATCACTGTAGAACACCTAAAGTTATGGAGAGTAACTGTGTACCATGATTGATCCCAGCTGCTATAAATTGTGGGTAATCTTTACAGCAACAGGTACATCAATGAATTGCTCAAGCCCAAAATTGTTCTTTTCAAGGCTTTCTTGGTAGTCTTTTCATAAGGACGATGTATGCCCACATGTTGCAAAGTGTTGACTTCTTTCCAGCAGAATACTTACAGCTTCTTCATTGGCTTGCTTATTACCTGGATATCTTGCTGGGAGGATCATGTAGGATTTTACTGGCTGGTGTCCCGCTTGTGTTCCTTGTCATGCAGTTTCAACAGAGCCCAACAAGTTTGGGCATGAATACAAACAAAATGGAATGCTCTTCCCCATGCAAACATTCAATATCTGTTTAAGACATATCATATAGCAGCATTTTATTGCACATGTAGTGGCTACGTTAAATATTGATATCAGATTTTTTTTTCTCTTTGAAAATGTTATCAATTGTTTGTACCAATACAAGTCCTTAGTGCAAATTAAATTTATTTCTGAAAATTCTTCAATGGTGTTGCATTTTTTATCCAGGAAAAAAAAAAGTAAATAAACTATCTTTCTGCCTATATTAGTAGTCTAAATTTTTCATGTTCATTTGAGCATATGAAATTGAATTTTGAATATATCAGAATTTGGTAAAGATTTTAAACCCACTGAGACTAAACTCTTAAAAAATTGCACTGAAGTAAACCTAACATCTAATTTTTTAATGGTTAAATACAAGAATCTTGAAGAAAAAAAAATTTCAATTTCAGCCTTAATTTAATAATGTATTAAGGTGTTAACAGTACAGTTGGATGTCAGATAAATAATTCAAAAGTAAGATTGTTGCTCTGAAGATTAGCTGAAGTATTTAACAGATTATATTTGGCCAGTTAAATGACTGAATTATTGTTAAACAAACTCCTTCATTCCTAAATGGTGTGTGTGTGTGTGTGTGTGTATACACACATATATGAAACTATTACACTTTGAAGTTAAAAAAAATACTGTTAACAAATTAATAAAGGTTTAAAATAAGACTCAATACTTACACTAGCTCCAGTGACTTTATACAAATTTACAAAAGGAACTTTATCCTCGTGATAACCAACAACATAACCCTGTACTATCTGACCCTGCGCTAATTCTTCGAAAGCTGCAGTTGCTTCAGGAGACCATTCAGTTTCACCTAATAAAATAAATAAAATTATTATAAATTAGACTGAATAATTGAAATAATACAGAAATACATTTCAAAAGGATTTCTTAACAAAATAATAAGTACCATCTGGAACAGTGACACTGCCTAAATAACACTCTGTAGCTTGGAATGGCACACACATGAAATCAACCCTAAAAGTAAAAAAATATTATATAAATAAAATAAAAATTCTAGTTAAGGATAAGATGCCATTACAACTGACAATAACAAATCAAAGGATCAAATTAAAATGGAATCTAGTATATTAGCTTTAAAATGAAGTGAAAATTTTTCCCTTCTAATACATCAATTTTTTAATTTTTAAACTTGTACAATTGTTTAATATTTTAAGGTCAGTTATTACAAGTCGTTTTATAATTATATCACCAGGAGTATCTTTAGAAATTGAACTTTAACACTATAATTTATTCCTAAATGTGAATAAAATTGAGTTATTAAATACAAATGAACATTTAGAAAAATCAAGGCCAGAAAATATATTAAATGGAATGTGAACTTTTTGCTCAAAGTAAATATAAAAATTAAGTTTACTAAATGTGAACTAAAGTAGCCCTACATTGATACAAAAATGGCATTCAGAGAGAAATACTGATTTACACTAATGAAACTACTCCATCATTATTTTCAAAATTTATTATTAGAACTTAGAGATTAGTTTTTCAAATGAAAAAAATATATAAATTCTGAAATGTTAATATTCAAATACCTAAATATGGCAACGATTTTATGCACATATGTTAACATATATGATTCTATTATTAAGATCAGTTTAAATAGGATTTAAAAGAAAAATTCTCTTGATATAGACTAGTTTTTTTTTTTTTTATAAATTACATTATCATCTGTATGTGCAGTGTTAAATGCAATTACTTCATCTATACATACTATAGATATAAAAAAAGAATTATTAATCATTAAGATATACAATATTCAATTAGTTACCTTATTTGTTTAAGAGTAGCTCTAGGCACAACTGCATATCCACCATAGTCCAAAAATTTAAGTCGACATTCATCAGTTTCTTCAAAAACTTCATCAATTTCAGCTCTAAACCACCCACCTCCAATTTTTGCAGCACATATAAAACCTATTCACAAAAAAAGAATATTATGCATTACAATATATCAAAACTTTGACAATTACATTTTTATTACAATTATTTTTACTATTAACAAAAATTTTTTTACATATAAGCGTTCAAAATAAAGAAAAATTATTTTTTTATTTAAAGATCTACAACAGTACTTTTTTATTTAAAAATCTGAATATTGATAATGTTCCTTTTTTAAAGAAATTTTAACAATTCACAAAACAACGAAACAAAAGTTCTTGAACTTGATAAATATGAAGAAATATGAAAGAGCAAAAATTTATGTGTATCTTTCAGTTTTCATTTTCCTACTTATTTACAAAGTATTAATGCAAAAACAAAAGGAGGGGGGAGGTAGAGATATTAATATTGTTAATATGATTAAAAACACAAAAATGTAATTTGTAATTACAGAAAACAGCTTGTAACAAAACACCCCTGAATGAAAAATTAACGAGATACAGAATTTTTCACAATCACAGAATATCATAAATTTATTATTTTTATTAGTATTATTACTGTTACAAGCATACAATATTAGATTATAGAAAAAGGAAGCAAGCATTATGTGGCTATATATTAAAAATTACTGGGCTCTGTCAACATTATAATAAAAGATAAGCATACACATTTAATTGCAGTAAACTATATTTTCTGAATTTTCATTATAGTCTCGAATTTGAGGCACATAAAAATATTGATTGAATTGGTCTCCTACTAAAGGATTAATTAGTCCTAAATCCTCTTGTAGGAGGCAAATATTTTAATTATTTTTTTAATTGCAGATATAAGGACAAATTTTATATTCAAATATGTCAGAGGTTAAGAATATGATATTCTTAACCTCTTGCCTTATGAAACAAGCGACTATTGTGTGTGCCATTTTCGTTGAAAGCATTTCTCATGCGTCGTGACCAGAAGCAGTTTCATCACGGGCTAAATTATGAGCTAACCAGTGGACATTAATAGTATTGATTTCTATTTAATAAAACCACAGAATTTGATAATTATATTTCATTTCATTTTTATTAAAAAACTTATTAATGTTTTTATTTCACATATTATTTCTATGTTTTTGGTTATATAACAAAAATAAAAATTTTCATTTAAATATTTTCTCTGTAGAATTTATTGCTTGAATAACCTATAAGTGAGTAATGTATAATATTAGTCAACATTTTATAAGGGGTATTGTTTTATTACTGATACAAGCTTTTCACATTTGGCCAGACAGAATCATCACTTGTGTGATGAGATTCTCATTTTAGGCATAGCAGTACGATCGTGTCTCCCATACATTGTTTTAAGGCAAAGGGTTAACAAATAGAAATTAACAAAACAGGAAGTAGTTTAGTTTGACTAGAGCTAACAGTGATTTTCCCATTTTAATGATTAAACATTTAACATCACCATGCATGAAATCCAACCATTTAAATTAGGAAAATGAGAGTCAAAATCTCCAAATAATTTTATTTATAGGTAAAAGAATGAGCAAGCAACAAAGACATACCTTTATCAATGTGAGACAATGGTGGTGCATTTACATCCTGAGAATACACTGCTGACATTTTGGATGTTAAAGAGGGAAGTGAATGAAATGTAGGATGAGTAGGCTGTTGAAGAAAGAAGTGCCCAGCATTTACTGTAGCACACAGCATGGCCTCAAATGATACACCTTCTGGAATACTTAACTGCAAAACATTTTAATGAAAGTTTAAACTTCTATAAATTAAATATTAATAAATTATAATTCTAAAACTTCAATCATTCTGTCAATTTTTTAAAATTATAATAGCTAAATTAATTAAAATTCAAAAACAAAGATTTTCTGCCACAGATGATTTTCTTAAACATAGACAACATTTGATTATAATAAAAAATTAAGATGAATAAAACCCCATGACATTTTATTATGAATCCTTCATTAAAATTAAAAGCTTATTTAAACTTTGTATGTCAACTTTCTAAACTGGTAAAATTATTAAAGAATAAACTTATTATCTGAAAGAAGTTTTCTTCACATCAAATTATACATATGTCTTACACTGATTACATAATTAAATTTGTTTCACACATTAGTTAATAGTTTTAGCCCTATTACAATACTTATTTATGAATAATGTACAGTCCATGGCCATATTATAAGATGCACTACAGATTTTTAAAATAACTGCATGCTTCATACTGCAGCATCATGCTACTGGAAAACTATTTTTATTTGTATTTATTTGTGTATCAAGGCTCGCTCTGACGTCAGTTGAACGTGTTTTTGCTATCTGGGGGTGGGGGGTGGGTCCCCATGCCTCCATTCTCTCCTCCCTAACCTCTCCTAACATTTTGTGGGACTAGATATCAGTATATAAGTAAAAAAGCTTTGTGAAACAAGTTCAGTATAAAAAAGACTGATAAAACTAGTTACTGCTGCAGGTCAGCAAATGCTTCTCGAATGGCAAGCATTCTCTTACCTTCAATGTCATTCATTATTTATGTAAAATGAAAGAAACTTTTGCATAAAAACACCATACAGTCCAGTCAGTGAAAACTGATTTGTGAGGAAAAAAAATACCCCTCTGTTGAATTGGGTGGGTAAATATACTGAGTCATGGAATTTATCAAAAGTTTATCAGTGCATGTGAAGAGAGAAGTTGCTAAGACATAATCATAAACAAAACACAGCTATTAGAAAAATTCATCGCTGAGTAGAATCATCATCCACAAATGCTGCACAGTATAGTTTAACATCAACATCTTTTGTCTCTAAGACAAAAGGTAGCTTAATAGAAATGGAAACTTTAGGATACATTTTAAAAATTTTCAAACAAATATTTTTCAATATTTTTAATGTTTTATTTGTGACAGCATCTATACAAGAAGTAAATTGTACATAGAAATGACATTCATTGTAATTAAACATTTAAAGGCCAAATTTTAGTAGCTGTTAATTAAAATTTTGGCTAAAAATATAATGGATCCTATAATTTGGTCAAGCACTGTACATTCTATTTTTTTTTTCAAATCTTTTCTACACATACATTACAAATTAAACTTTAACAGCTATATAATAATATAATATTAAAATAGGTGACATACTTATAGTGCAGTATAAAATTATATATTACATATATCATTTGGTTTTAAATTCTTTGCAAAATAGCATACTTCTTTTTATGCATTCACAGAAATTGAAGAAAACTTTGAAAAAAAAAAACTAAAAACTAAAAAATTTTAGAATTATTAAAAATATATTTAGAATTATGAAATAAAAATAAGAAAAATTTTCTTACTGGAGAAATATCCAGATAGTGTTGAACATTAAAAGGCATTAAAGTTATTTGTGATAGTGTAACTGTTGGGTACGTTTCAGCTGGAAATCTTTTTCGAATCATTTTTAGTGCAGCGTGTATTTCATCATCAGTGCCTAAAATATAAAATTTACAAATACATTGCATTAAAACACACAAAAACAAAGATCTGAGGAAACATCTGAATAAAAAAACTGAAAAGATTTCAATTGCAAAACAAAAACTTTAAGTGAACAAAATTCAAATCTTAAAAATTTCATCACAAAATAAAATTAAAAAAAAATTGACTTATTAAAAAAAAAAAAAAAAAAAAAATTATATAAACTTACCTGTTACAGCACAAATTTTTTTGTGGCAGAAGTATGGATGACGTTTTATCAGGATATTAGCATTTGTCTGTTCTTTGATGTATCGTACATGTCTACCATTCCTTCCTATCAGAAGACCAACCAATTCTTGTAAAATGTCAAATTCATAAACTCTGACACCAGTCACAAGGTTCCCCTGATAAGTTTCAAACTGATTCTCACTTGGGCCTTTACCACTGTCACTAGAACCCTAAAAGAAAGAGGAAAGACAGTTATGAAATGCTTGTCGATATAAGATGAAAAAGAACAGCTTCAAAACAATTTTAAGGAACAGAGGAAACTAAATTTAGTAAAAATTAATGAAATTACTAGCATATAAAACCAAATAAATTAATTAATCTAACAAAAACTACACTTAACAGAGTAAAATGTAGAGTGAAATTAGGGAACGATTCTTTGGAAGTCTTTTATACTGAAAGAGGATTACGACAAGGCGATGCCCTATCATACCTTTTATTCAATCTAGCCTTAGAAAAGGCCATCAGATCATCTGGTATCACAACTAGAGGAACCATTTACCAGAAGACTTTACAAACCTTGGCATTTGCTGATGACATTGCCTTAGTTGCTAGATCCAGAAATTATATTATAGAAGCTTTTAATTTATTAGAAGCTGAGGCTAGTAAATTAGGCTTAAAAATAAACAAAGATAAAACAAAATTTATGGAAACTTCCCAGAGTACACCTAATCTAAAATCATTTACAGTGGGAAGCTACACCTTTGAAATAGTTTCACAGTTCAAATATCTTGGAACAACTAATCACCACTAATAATGACTTGGACGTAGACATAAACAACAGGATTGCCATGTCAAATAAATGCTATCATAGCCTTAAAAACCAATTAAAATCTCGATTTATAAGTTTAAAAACGAAAATTAACATCTATAAAACTCTACTTTGACCTATTCTGCTCTATGGAAGTGAATGTTGGGCAATAACCAAATTGCATGAAAATAAATTGCTGACTTTTGAACGAAAAATCTTAAGAAAAATATTTGGTGCAGTTCAAGAGAATAATTTTTACAGATCTTTATTCAATTTTGAAATTTATAAAAAATATACGCAACCTCATGTTGTTAAATTCACAAAAATCAATATATTGTGATAGCTTGGACACCTATTCCAACTCGATGACATAAACCCAGTAAAACAGCTCACTTTCACTAATCCCATGGGGCAGAGGAAATGAGGAAGACCACCAATTAAGTGACTCAGTAGAGAGGGACTTAACTACTGTCAAAAGGGGAAACTGGAGGAGTCTTGCAGCAGATAGGAACGGCTGGAAAACTGCTTGGGACAGCCTTGGCCTGTAACAGGCTGTAGTGCTTTAGAAGAAGAAGATTAGCATATAAAACTGACAAGCATAATTACAACTTCCAGCTTAAAATTGTTACATTTTGTTACAAAAGAATTAACTACAACATATGATAATTTGATATCTTTACTGAACATGTGTATGAGTGTACGCATAATTTTCATTACTGCTAATATATTTTTATAAGTTCAGAAATTTATATCAATTACAAACTACTGATAAAGGGGTTTATAATCTCATTTCTTTTGAAGAGAATGTATGTAGTAGTGGTGCACAATTAACAAAAATATGAATTAATAGGTGCTAATATGATATTCTGAAAAGAAAAAATAAGCACAATATAGAAAGTTCTCAATTTATGATAAATTTATTAAAGAAAGTCAAAAAACAATCTTTTTAAATATATTTGATAAATTTCCTACATTACTAAAATTATGAAGTCTTACTTGTCAAAGATTTGTTTCAGATCTGTTAAACAAAAAAGGGTTTGCTACTTTACTGTATATCTTGATATCGGATGCAAAATATTGAACTAAAAGTGCAATATACTAAAATAAAAATTTGAAAATTGATAAGATAAGTTTAAATAACTTAGAATTCATCGCATAGCATAGGAATCTATATAAACAGGGCCATCATCAAACTGTTTATATTAGGTCCCACCCCAATTTTATTTTATTTTATTTTATTTTAGTTATTTCAAGTCTATTAAATTTTGAGCTTTTCATCTAATTTGTATTTTTAATTAGTAAATGCAATATAATTCAGATTTTTTTAAATCGTCAAAGATAAATTTGATAATTTATTACATATAAAAAATTGGCTTTAAAAAGGAAAAGTTCTGATGCTTAAATTCCAAAAATGTGTTAAATATCGGACTTTCCAAATTCCGGAGAACGATAATTCTCAGAGAATTAATCCGTGTAGATTAGGATTTAACTCTAATCTTGGGAATACTAGTCTCTCGAAAGTATATCAAAATTTGAAAAAACAGTTATTTTCGATTTTCTATAGATATCAATTACACATAATACGGATATTCGCGAATTAAAAAATTTATACTCGTTTATATATTGAGCTACAACATACACAGAAAATATATTTATTAAAAGCGTAACTTATTAAGCAATATATGCTTTGATCATTCAACGTAGTTCTAAAACTAGGCTGCCACCAGATGCGGAGCGGATTCAATATGAAAAAATGTTGAGTGGTTAAAATTAACTCTATCCCTTTCAGGATACGAAGCAGAGTATTCTCTTGCGAAACAGTGCCACAAGGATCAACTTCATTCTGCTTCGATTCAGCTGCGGTTCGGTTTTGAAAGCCGACAACACCTGTCTTTTCTCCTTTTTCCTCATACACATTGGTAAGGACACTATTTTAACATCGCAGTACAAATCACTCCACTCCATTTGGTTGCCCCCCCCCTCTCAAATTCACTCAGCTACGCTGCATTTAACGACGCTCAAATTCAATATGCTCCTCATTTAGTGACTGCCCAGCTCTATCTGGATCAAGCCCGAACTCTTGATCGTAGAATTTTAATCTGAGTAAATCGTTTTTCCTAATTCTGCGTCCAAATTTTTTTAAGGGCGGGGTGGGGGTTAAAACATTTGTTCCCGGGAATACAAAAGTACAAAAATCTTACGATTTCCCGGGATACTGGAAATGAAACCCTTGTGAAGATACTACATACTTTCATTCTCCTAATACGCTAATTGCGTGAATAACATACTACAACGCTACCAATGGATTTCTGCAAACACTAAAATAAAAATATAAAAACAAATATTGAACTCTAACAAGAGCCCAGTGTATTTGCTTTGCTTGCATCGCCACTTGTATATGCCGACAATAAAGCTAGAATTTAACTAAAAGAAATACTTTTATAAAAATTTTAAAATCTTTCCAATTCTCTTAACAATAAAATTAGAAACAGTGGAATATTGCACGCATTATTGAAAATTTACTAAAATCAGTTTATCCCAAATGCAGTTTCGTTGGATCCTCAACATACAACACTATTATCTTATGAGTTTAAATCGCAGTTTTGATTTTTGTCTACAGCAAGGGGATAATCAAGTTAATGTGATACGTAGCATTTCCCATTAATACTTATGTTCCGCTCTAACAGTGGGCAACAATCTTCAATATTCGTTATCTTGATATCACTAAATATTCTGTTGAGTCGATGGTATGCAGCTTGTCAAATAAGGCCCGCTAGTAAAATTTTTTAGCCAACGGCGGAATTTACGAAAGTTATAATTAAAACATTGTAGTATATATATATATATATATATATAGAGAGAGAGAGAGAGAGAGAGAGAGAGTGAGTGAGATATCCAGCTTGCCAAATTTTTGGGATGGACAGGCCTAAATTTGGTGATAGAAGAGAAGAAGACAACAGGAGGCAATATCAAATAATTTATAGACAAAGTAGATGAGTAATACATCTGCGGATTGCCTGCATCTCCTTTAGAGACAAATTATTTTACTAGAAAAAAAAATATAAAAAATTTAAAATCTCTTTCTGATACATTTAAAAGAATAAAAAACAGTGCAATTTTGCAAGTTTTGACACTTACGAAATCAATTTATTCAAAATGCAATTTCATTGGCTTCTTAACACAATACACTATTATCTAGTGATGTAACATCATATACCATACATTAAATTGTGAATGTATGACAATGCATCGCTTTTGTTAAATTACGTATATTATTGAAAGATATTCACAATAAAGGACAGGTACTGTTGTCTGCTATAAAACCAATTCAAGTGATGCACCTGTAATCTGAATAAAAATACGATCATTTACATTTCGAGCTTAGGAGACATTTTGTAAAAAGGACCTTGGAATAAAAGCCTAATTAATAAATTTTTTAAAGCATTTATAGCACGTTATTATACAACATTTGCAACTTAATTTTACAGCGCATCATAAGGATATATTTTCATTCGTGTTTAATGCTGTATTTTTTAACTATCTTTTAAATGACTTTTCAGATCGCAATATTTTAGACAGTTTAAGACCTATCACGTGAAGAAAGTACTGAGGAAAAATATGAAGAAATAGGGCGAGAAAGGGAAAATATTCTACCGTTTAATAGACAGCTTTCCCTGATCACATGTTGTTTAACAAAACTGAATTTAATTAACAGTTTTTGGTACGTCTAAAAAATTAGAACTGATTTATCCCAGTTTCTTTTAAGACGGCAGATATTTAAGACTCAATCTCTAAAATAAAGTATCAAATGTGTGAAAATTACTCAGAAAATTAAAAAAAAAAAAAGTCATAATTAATAAAAGGGAATGCCCCAGAAAAACTACTCTCTCTTATACACAAATATAACAATTGCGTCCTAAAATCCTGCACTAAGAATGTGAAACTCGTCTATATACGAATTCCCAACCAGAATTCCAGTTGAATTCTGAAAATTATTCTTTAGTAGAAATCTAAAAATCACGGGTTTCCTATAAAATGATTTTAGATGAAGTTTAGGAATAAAAAGAGAAAATAAATGTGCTAAAAATACACATTTTGCTAGGTAGCGCAATGAAAATCTCGGAAGGGGAGAATGAATGACGGGAAGAAAAAAAGAAAATTAAGAGTCGAGGCTCAGAATGAACACTTCTGTCGTTTCCAAATATCACAACGATGAAGGGAGGTAATACACAGGTATTATCCTGCCAAAGAAGTAAAACAAGGTAACTTAAGTCATGGTGCTATTCTTACAATGGATGCAATCTATACAGATGAATAAAAGTTTAACACTCTCAATGTATACAAATAGGCTTATACTAGACCAAGTGCATGTTAAATTACTGAACAAGCATTACTGTTAAAATAATCGCCCATACAGCTGAAATTCGAGCATCAGTATTATAGTTACTACTTTCCGGACTTCCACAATCAGAAGCTTTGAATACTATGTCGCTGATACAATTTTAGAAATTAAGTTAAACCGCTATTTTGCTATGTTGAAATAGTCTATCTCAAATGCACTTCACAATTTCGTCTCAGATCGCCTGCCTGCCTCTGAAGATGTCTACTTATCAGGATTATCAAGGATGAAGCCGAACATTCTTGTTGCAACACAAAAACGATGTTACTAAACTCAGTGTAAGAGAGATTTATGTTGCACTATTTGATAAATGATTCACCTCTAACCTTGGGTTCTTTTTTTTCATTCGATATTTAAGCATCAAAATGATTAACCGTAAAGTTACTGATTTTCCTGCTTTCTGAGTATAGTCGGAAGTATTATCTCAAAACTTCACTAGAGTTCGTTTTACGGATACGTTTGGATTAACTGAATAACATTCAAGACATTTATCGTCTTGAAGTCTTAATGGAATATAAATACTTTCAATTAAAAAAATCATGAAATGCTACTTTAATCACATAAAAAACAGAATAGCCTGTCTCTCTCTCTCTTCTCATTCATAACAGTACTTAAAGGATCCAATAATATTAACATTATATCAAGGGACGATATAATTTCCATCCAAATATACTTCAATTATGACTGATTCGCTTATGACTTTAAAAAAAAATAGGAGAAAAGGTATAGAAAAATTGAAAAAAAAATTACAAACATGCAATAAAATTAACATACCTAAGATATTTATTGAAAGAAATCCGTTATTTTGTTTGCTTATTTATTTTTCACTCTTAAATCCATTAATAAAGTATAAATAAATATAATCTAAAGCAAACATAACTTGTGGATGAAAGGCTTGAAGATAAAAATATCAGGTTTGGTTTGGAGTGCTACGGTTTACTTTTTGCAACACGAGGGCTAATGAGACCGGGACCTACAGCTTAAAGCCGATTCCGAACGGCTACGAACATCCATACCACTGCGGGATTTGAACCCAAGAACTCCGGTACCGAAGGCCAGCACCCTAACCAATCGGCCATCGTTGATAAAAATATCAGAGACGTAATAAATTGAAGTACTTTAAGAGCTGTCAATAAAGAATGCAATGGAAGCATCTTCTTACCATCGTTTTTCTCAAGATTTCGGACAAAATATCAGTCACTCCTTCAAAAACAATAACTTCATCCGCTGTTAAAATTTACTTCACCCTTTTCCCAGTATTTGAAAGCTAAAATATCGTTGCAGAGGGATAGGAAAATTTGTTTTGGGGAAACATCCGTTTTATGAAGGTTATGGCTGTAAGGAATATCGTTAAATCAAGGCAAAATTAAAATACTGAATGCAAATTTCCAGTGACCGCAAAATATTACCTTTATAAGAGGGATTTACCGTTGCATCATATATTGTTGTAACGAGGTTTTATACACATATTTAAAGCGTAAGTATGTGGTACCCAAATCAACGATATTTCTACACTCCAAACGGCAACGATTGCAAAGATCAAATAACTAGCGACCGTCTACGATTTGCAATCTTGTATCATGCGGATAACATGGATTGTATAAAATTGTTTAGGTGCATGGAGATAACAAGTAATTATAAATATTTACCATTTCAACATGTTGATTTTGTTGACTAAGTAGCAATAAGTATTAAATGTGAAGCATTTACATTATTTTAATCACGATACTTAAGAGTCAATCTTACAGAGAATTCAGCAATAGTTGTAAGGTTTTTTTTTTTTTTTCCCCTCAGCTCCCTGTACCCTTTGACAATGTATTGTATGGTAGATGAAGGTGAATATATCCGTTCTTATATCCGTCATATTTAATGGAATTTGGTTGGAAAGGTAAATATAAACTGAAGACACCAATGCTGGGTAAGCAATAGCCAATTCGTAAAATTTTGAAATTTTAAAAGTCGCATGCGATCATACTGTTTTAAAACTTTTGTGAGGTACGCAAAAATTTCATGCTTCGGTTAGAATTACAAATTACCTTAGAATCAATTGCTAGCATAAATGAATATAATGAGGTTCTTCATTTATGCTAAGGGTTCAAGACTCTTAAAACCTCAAAAATTTTGATTTTTATTTTTTTTTTTATATATTTAATTACAATCTTTTCTGTGCATTTTGGTACTATTCTTTTTTTCGAAATTCCAAATCGAACTCGAAAAATGATTAAACGTATAATTACTCTTTCACAGTTAAAAGGAAAGAATTTTTATTTTTAGATGCATTTTTCTCATTTTTTAAATATTACTCTTGCGCGCATTGTATTTCAAAAACTATATGAAATATATTGATGAAATTTGTAGATATATTCAGTTTGTTTTGTAGAATAACTTATACCTCAAATTAATTGGCCCGTTAGATAATTGTATTTTATATTTACACATACTTTTAAAAATATTACTTTAAAATATCTGAATCATATTTAATAAAAAATATTAATCTTGTTAAAATGCTTCAGTTTGAGATAAGTTCAACATACACCATATTTTTCGTAACAAGTGAAATTTTGTTTCTGGCACCAATATCTTTATTAGAATCCTGCGCACAGAAAATATATGTAGAATTTTGATTTTAAACTATGAATCAACCTTATCAATATTTATTTAATACAGTTGAACCTCGATTAACCGAGGTTTCTGTTAACCGAGTCAATAAAAGTCTAATTTTTTTTCCTCCTTTCCAAAATGAGTTTGGAAAAAATTACACACATTTTAGTTCGTTGTCCGTGTTACAGGCACTTCTTCCAAGAAATATTACACCCTTTTTAAATCTTTATAGCTGTGGAACATAAGTTCATATATGCTTATTTTTATCAATTACAGAACGTTCTATTGTTTTTAATTTAAAAGTTAGTTAAATTCGCAAGCACTGAAGGTTTTTATACATGGTATTAACCGAGATTTCCGATATCTGAGGTACTAGCGGTTCCAATTAGGTCGGATAATCGAGGTTCTACTGTATTTAAATTTTCTATGATCTGAAAAAATTTTTTTTGAACAGTTCAAGCATCTGTTGGAAAAAATTTCATTATAATTTGATGAGCACGTTAGGAGGAAAAATAGTGAAACATGTAAAATTTAACATTCTGTGACATAGACTCCTTAAAGATTACCGGCATTTCTGGCACGGTCTTTAGAGTGGGTGGTTTGCAGCGGTTATCGTTGCATCGCTGAGTTAAACAGACCGCGACTTAGCTGAACAGATTTAGCGGATTCCAGAATGAGCCTTGTCTATCAAAGGATTAAAAGCAACCGACGATTAAGAAGACTGCGGACAGAGGTGGTCAGTGTGCAATTTAACTCAACCATCTTCCAGTTAATATTCAATTTTAAATCCGTGTTTTAATCTTTTCTAATGATGCAGCGTGAGCGTTTGAAAGATCAAAATATGGTTTTGTGTATGCATTGTAATAGTTGGAACAATACATGTTTGAGAATCTGAGTACAGAGTAATAAAAAAAAATATTTTCTACAGTAAAGTTGCGATTTTGAACATTAGTTTAGTATGTCTGTAATGCATTTTTTAAATTTTAAAATTATTAAAACAACTACTGCAATTTGCTTTTGTTCTTTGCAACTCAATTTATCTTCATTGGAAAGTATTATTAGCAGGTTCTTAAAATAATTAAACTCTTAACCTTTGAAGTAATATGACAGTACAAATGTATTGAATAATGACATTTAATTAA
Source organism: Pardosa pseudoannulata (assembly GCA_032207245.1). Taxonomy (NCBI): domain Eukaryota; kingdom Metazoa; phylum Arthropoda; class Arachnida; order Araneae; family Lycosidae; genus Pardosa; species Pardosa pseudoannulata. The sequence goes on from CM063504.1 coordinate 87,078,038, forward strand.
ACTTTGTTCAAGTAAACATGTGTTGTTATGCTAAACGTAATAAAATTTTGCTCAATTAAAACAAAATCTAAAGCTAGAGGTATACGAAAAATAACGATTTGGGCCAGAAAATAACTACTGTATTAACGCCGAACAGTATAAACGTTAAGTTACTTGCGAAAAACTAATAAGTTTGGTTCGAATGCGTCTTAAGAATATAATCTTATTTGTTTCTTGTTAAGCACTATTTGCGACAATTCACTACATAATGAAATTAAAGCCATCAAACGACCCTTAAAGCACAATTCTGTGAGGCCACAATGCTACAAATACACATTCTGTTATCTTGGTTTTGAAGTTTGCGCCTAACGCTTGAATTTGAATATTACTTAACACGCCATTCTAAGATCGTTTTATTCAGACCACGTTCCAATAAACTTCTTACAAAAATTCTTCAGGAGAAAGAAGGGGAGGGGGAACTCAAGGATATTGGAATATGTATAATTCCCCGTTTAAATCCCCTTTTAATTTAAATAACCAAAAATAAAATACACAACACTGCCAGGATTACAAGGTTAAATATCCTTTCAAAAATTAGATCACAAAAGGTCATTTGAAGTCTAATAAAAATTTTCAGACTTATTTCTAGACCTTAAAACCACAAAACATTAATAAACACAAAAGCGTCCTTCCTCGGCATTTTGTTGGTGCCTGCCATCAAGAGGCACGGCGACACCTTTTTCAAGTATTTAAACGGGTCAACCTGATTATTCCCACATACCCTAGGAAATCTAAAATATTTAAGGCGCAAAAGAACGACTACGGGCAGCAGTAACCAGGTCATGATTGCCGCTCTCCATATTTTTAATCAAATGATTGCGTTGTTAATTACACATTACATTCTAATCGGCAAGACTAATTGTAAGCACTTATTTAAAACACCAGGTTAATTTGTCATTCGTGTTTCTAGACTGCTTTGTCGAAATGCATAACATTAGCAAACCCGTGCAATTTTCTCTTTTTGATTTGGAAGTTTTCTGCCCTATACTGTAATCGTGCATACTTACACCAGTTTTTAGCTTCATGTTAATCATTTTACAGCAATTCCTTTATCAAATATGGAATTTCCGATAGAGAAGACAATATTACTTTGCTGTCATGGCAGTATTTTATGTACTTATTACTGATGTTCACTTCACTTTTCCAATACAACACTTAACAAAAAATGCATTTTTCACCTTTAAAGCTCTAGAACTATGCTCCAGAACGCCAACTTGTATTTTGTATCAATGAATTTCCTTCCTTGCATAGACATTAAGCCTATTTTGACTCGCGTAACTTTTCGTTGTCCAAACTCTTTTTGAATTATTTTGCTTTCCTTTTCAATGATGTACACAGAAAATAATTTTGGTATGGATCCAACTTATTCTAAATAGAAATTTAAAATTTTGATACAATGTAGCGATTGAGTTAGCGTATGAATATTTTCAGACGGTGTAGAATACCACTGTGTGTAATTGTTATATAGTACAACAAATTATACAAACATCTCATTAACAAAGGAAAATTTCTGTTTGAATATTATAAGGAGGGGGAGCTCCAGAACCATAGGACCTCCCCTCTAGCTAAACGGCCTTGTTCCTTTCCATAATTAAAAATTTTCAGGCCTCTTGAATTTTCATTTATCAGCACAAACATTTTGTGAGCATTTCTAATATTTTTCAGTTTCGCAAGCTGCAAATATACCAAATTCAGTGAGCTTGCGATGTAGTTAATGTTTATCGGTTGCGGTTCTTTCTAATGTCGAATCAAGCTCCTGAGTTGAAGGCTACTCGAATCATGGCTGAGGGTCGCATTTTTCGTTTTGAAGGGCACTGCTAGGGGTGAAAGAATAACTTTTAAGATCAAGGTGTGTCCACGTAATCTGAAAGTATGGATCAAATATTAGACCCCTATGTTTCGCATACCACTTTGAAAGGTATCGTTTGAACCTCAGCTGTTATTCGAGAACACGAGGGTATTTGGCCGGCTTTTAACTATCTGGCAAGGAGTAAAAGAATTTGCCAACTGGCAACCGTGACTGTAATGTTCATTTACATTCTGTTAATATACATTAACTACAGCGCAAATACAGGAGTTACTTTATAACGTGTCGCTAACACGCGTTACACAAATAACGCCGATATTGATGTCCCGAACGTCAAATATATATATATATATATATATATATATATATATATATATATATATATATATATATATATATATATATATATATATATATATATATATATATATATATATATAACAGTATTTAAGCAAAAAATAATGAAACCAACGAGTACTAGGCCAATCAATTGCACAAATTTACTGATTGAAGTAAAATAATTCCATATTTTCTACACGAGAGACACTTGATGTGAAGTATCTCTTCAAACTTAATTACAATGAGTCTTTAGGTACGACTTTAATTTGGCATTAGTTACAAATTGTATCAATTCTTATACTATGCTATTCACTGAAAATGTAGGCATTTGTCTACTTTGACGATACAGGGTCTTTTGAATAGATTTGAGGTCCACATATGAAGAAGTTATATAACAAAAGTATATCAAAAATAAGACTAGTTTTTGAGAAACAAAACTGAATATTTTTCGGCGCTGTGGGTCAAGAGATTAAAATTTCAACACAAAAGCGTGACTAAATATTTTAATAAGAACAAGCTATAACTCGTCAAAATATTCTGGCAAAGGCTATGATAAATGATTCTTGAACACAAAAGAGAAGTGTACTTAGCGCCGACTGTCATGAACTTTCTCGGGGTTCATCGGGGTCTGATAAGTTTCTCACGAATACTAAGACTACGATTACTATTAACGACTGAAAATAAACAAATTGACAGCTGAATTCAAAGAAAATAGGCATTAACGCCACACTTAACATGAAACAATTCAAATATGATATATTGAAAGTGTAGGCCACCAACTAGTGGAAAAAAGCGATTTAACAAGTGAATATGCGCGTTTCATTCACGCACGCACACACGTGCGTGCGTGCGTGTGTGTGTGTGTGTGTGTGTGTGTGTGTGTGTGTGTGTGTGTGCGTGCGTATATAAAAAGAGAATCAGACATTCACAGGATCAGGAGTATATCGAATAATTGAAACCGACGGCTACCAGAGGGGTTATATTTTCATTAATAATTTTTGAAAAATAAAAACATGAGTAAAATGTCTACTAGATGTAGTGAAATACTGAAAGCAAAATTATAGTTTTAGATTTAAAATAAAATAAATTCAAGAAAAAGTATGTATGGGTGTTGTCCCGTTCATACATTGGTTTCGTTATTTAGAAAAATAGAAAACGGTCATAAAGCACTGAAACTTATTTTTTCCTTTTCAATCTAAACAATACATACATAGGTGTACTAAAAATAAAAGGGACCGTATGTTTGCCACCAGATAGAACGGAGTATCCTACAGTCAACAAATTTTGCAAGTAGACAAATCTTTATTGTATTTAATAGCGCACGAAGCACAATTTTCGATTTTATTTACTTTTCCGCAAACAGACAAATCTACTTTTAATAATTAGCTAAGTTTATTTTATAAGCAGAGTAAGTTCGCCATTTTCTCTTTCTCAAACACACACATACAAACGGTGTTAACACATCTTAGTATAAAAAACATTCCTTTTGTCTGTTCCAAAAAGAAAACAATCGTAAATAGCAGCTCAAAACATATTTCCTGTAACCGGAAATTTTTACTTTTTGAAAAACCTTTACGTAAGTAGATCGGAACCTCAACAATAGAAACCTTAATGGTTGATTTGGTAGGTTTGTTGACGCATAGATCGGCTAATATATACCAAACATCCTCCTTCGGGAACTTATAATGGTACTTGGGTTCTAATCTCTATAAAATCTTTTGTATGTCTTGTTCGCTATGCATTCCAAAATGGCTGAATTAATTTTGATGAAAATTTGAATGGTAATTCAAGTAAATCTGCGTTTGTAACAGCCAAAGACTAATTCTCTTTACGGACGAGTATTAGTTTGTGGTGTTGACGTTGAAGAATCTTTCAACCGCTAGACTAACCTTTCAGCTAAAGAATCTAACGAGAGGGGAAAAAATGCGTGCAGAGAGCTAGCTCACCGTTTGGTGGGATGTCAGCCGTAAAGGCATCAGATTCATTTTGCGAGAAAGAAGCGAAAACCACGGCAAAAGTTTGTCAAGACAGTAGTATATTAGAACCAACAGTGAAGTATCTGAGCGTAAACCTTTCAAAGAAGACGACTGGACTTTTTAACAGGGCTCTGCTGCTGCTCAAAACTTGAAACCGAGAGAGTATGCACTGGACTTCATAAAAAACAAAGATTGGTCTTCCAGTAGTCCGGATTTAAATCCACTTGACTGAAAATTGTGATCATTATTGGAGACAACGTTGTGTCAAAAACAGCATCCAAATTTGGTCTTAAATAATTTTATAAGGGAAGTAGTAATGGAAATCCCATGGAAGTACTGTGTGTGTAGATAAATTATTACCCAAAGAGTTTTAAAACCTAAGTGAAATCAAAAAGGGAACATTTTGAATAAAAAATGCAATATGTTAAATTTAAAGATAAAATAAAACTAAGAAAAATTACTTTTAAATTTCATTACAATTTATTAACTTATTTCTAAAATTTTCCTAGAAATGTACTTTTACTAGAACTTACAACTAGGTACAACTAGGAATATATTAATTCTTAATTTTAAAATTCTTGTTGGCTGTATTGCTGATCTTTTTTCACTAATTCGCTTTTTAATAGCTTACCTTATTTATTGCACCTCATGTAAAATTTCTGGTTCACTGGGAATACTGTGTTTTGTCTACTATTAATGTCTATTCCGAATGACGTAAATCAGTTACCAGTGGTTTAGAACCCAAAGGACTCTTGTTTCTTCTTTGTTGATCCCATAAAGAACTTAATTCTATTCACTGAAGAAATTCAGCGATAGCAAGATGCAAACTGAGCAAAGTGACTAGAAAAAAATATGTCTTTACTCTCACATCCGAGGCGTAGCGATAAATTTTTCCAGGTTAGGGTTTTCCCCACAACAACTCATCTTCAATTAATAAAACAACCCTTACATATACAAAATATGTATACAGAAATCCTTATAGGGAGTTACAAATCCCCTTTGCTATGCCGCTGTTTCACGACTTATTAATTGTTAGTACAACTAATACAGTTAAAGCATACAGTCTGCCTAGCTCGTGAAGCTCTTTAATCATTTATGGCACAGCTAGCTATAGTAAAATCGAACTAATTTATGAAATTTGTAGATTGGTATTCCTCACTACTTTACTTGAGCGAAACTAAAATTAAATCTATGTGCAGGTAGCAATTTCGATAGGGTCGAGAATGATGCGGTATGACCACATATCTCATCCTGCATATTTAAGTATCATAAAGGTGAAACATTTACCACAGAGACCCAAAGAATGAAAGGTGAATTATTTTAGAAACAAATAGTTCACCCGCAACACAAAATACGTACAGAACTACGACAGCATTGCAAAACAAAGCGTGAACAGACGCGCAGAAACGGTTGTTTGGGTGCTACCAAGCATTTCACTACAGAAGAAATAGAGAAAATCCTCCCCTTGCCTTTTGTTGTTGTTTAATTTTCCCAATGGACGATGGCAATCGTTGCGTGAACGATAATTTGCGGATGTTCGACAAGTTTCACTCCAATTTTCAAAGACTTGCTTTAAGATTTTTTATTTTTATTTCTGTAAAATGCTGGCCTTTCAAAACAGCGATATAAGCACATCAGTTCTTTCCATTCAGAGCAAGACAAATTTTCTTGGTACGCTTATTTACTGACAAAAATTCTGAAACGTGACATTTAAGGAAAAGGAAAAATAAAAAAAGATAACAGGAATTTTAGAATATTCCAAAAAATGTTTTTATTTGGAGTAACTGCTGAGTGTAGCTCCGAAAAGGGAAAAGCAGCATGGAAATGGATATTTAAAAAATTTTACCTTTACAGTAAATATTTTACTGACATTTGAAAAAGATTCGTTGATTAAACTTCGTAATTACAAAAGCGTTACACTCTGTAAGGTCGGTGATACACTTGAACATTTTAAATATATTACAGAAAATGTTCTAGCTTAACTAATAATCCTACCCGCGTTCACTTGGTAAATATGATACGGGAAAATATTTTGTATAAGATAACACGAGTACGCATATCACAATGTCAAGTTATAGAAGTTTTAAGAACAATCCCGGAAAGGCTCACACAATTCGATTTAGAGTAAATTCTTAAGGTAAAAACAGGGAATTTTCCATATTCTTCGGATAAAATATATGCAATAAACATCTGTCCAATTACCTGAATTCTTTAAAAATATTTATGAATAAGATTTAATAACCTAATGAAATAGTTATAATTATTTGAACACTTCATCTTTACACCACGAAGTCTAGAATACCACAGTGTTAACACACAGTTAAAGTGTTGATAAACATCATGGGCTATCAATACATTAAAAGTTCAGATACATAAAATCATTCAATTCGTTCACATTTTTTAAATTAGCAAGTTCCAGAATTAAAAAAAATTAAGTGTTAACAAGGATCTATGCACATATGAGATAAAATGCGATCGCAGCGGTAAATGCGAAAAGGAAAGTAACATTATACGGCTGCTCTTTCAAGTGTTATTGACCCTCTAATATTCAAACTGTCTGCCAAAATCTTGAGCGCGCGATTACCTCCCGTCATTTTGATTCAAGCTATTATCTGCCAATGGAGCAGGTTGCAATTCAAAAGAGAAGTTGCGGGGTGAGACAGGTAGAAAGAAGTTCAGGAGGAAACAAAAATAAGAAGTCACGTTTTTTGAGATTGCCAAGAGATTAAAACCCTTTAAGAATGCTGGTTCATATAGCTCTTGCTCTCTCTCACTGTGTGCCGAAGACGTTCGATTTAATTACGGGTCTCTGAATGCGAGACACAACGCAAATAGATAACACTATCGTATTCCCCATTAATGCATGCGGTCAATAACTTGATATCTCGGCATTCAATTATTCTAGAAATAATAAGTTACTCGGATACTAATTAAAAAAAGGGGGTAACTATATATATTGAAATATTACATATTATGCTATTCAAGTTAATATCTTCGAAAGTATGTTCGAAAAATGCGGATATGTAGTTACTGAAATCAGTAGATCATACGAACCTCAATTTCCTCTCTCTCTCCCCCCCCCCCGTCTATTACTACATGATGGAATAATATCATGAAACAATATGCAATAGCATGGAATGGCCTTTAGTGATTCTTCACAAAGTTCTCGGTGAAGGGTACGTAGAATAAATATTCCATCTACTTATATGAAGTGCTTATACCAAACAAATAACATTGCTAGGTTAGTTGAAGCAAAATTTGGAACTACACGAAGAACTATAGAACGAAGGGTGCTGCTTATCGGTACTGGAATCCACAGGTTTAAATCCCACTGCTGGCATGGATGTTCATAGCCGGTCGGTATCGGCTTTTAAGCAATAAGTCTAGGATTCATTAGCTCTCGTATAGCATATATATATATATATATATATATATATATATATATATATATATATATATATATATATATATATATATATATATTCCCTCTCCCCCCCAGAAGAGAGCAAAGAGGAAAAACAGGAATTAAAAAAAAGATGCTTTTATTATTATTGTACACATATACATGTATACTACGCACATATACATGCATACATTTTGTACCACACTTCTGCATTAAATAGTAACTAATAGTAACTAAAGCGCACACTGAGAAGGACTGGCGACTGAGCTAGCTCTCTCTGAAACTATAAGCAAGTTGTTCCATGTTACGAAGGATGAAAAATCTGAGAAATACAATACAGCAAGAACGTCTTTTTTTAACTTTGTCAAATATTCTTAGAAATAGTGAAGGTAATACAAATGATGTAATCTATGAACTTATAAAGAAAAAGACTAAATTTTGATTTTTATATATATATATATATATATATATATATATATATATATATATATATATTTACCTTCAGGTACATTTTTTTTTTATTAATAATAGTTTAGTATGGCATCTTGAAATTCGTAAAACGGTTACGTTTTACAGTAGAACCTCGATTAACCGAGTTTTCAGTTAACCGAGTCAATAAAGAAGTCTAATTTTTTTTTTCTCCTTTCCAAAATGAGCTTGGAAAAAATTATACACATTTTAGTTCGTTGTCCGTGTTACAGGCACTTTTTCCCTACAAAAGCACTCAACTTCCAAGAAATATTACACTGTTTTTAAATCCTTTTAGCTGTGAAATATAAGTTCATATATGTTTATTTTTATCATTTAAAGAACGTTCTATTGTTTTTTACTTTAAAAGTTAATTTTGCAAGCACGGAAGGTTTTTATACATGGTTCCTATTTACCGAGATTTCCGATATCCGAGGTACTAGAAGTCCCAATTAGCTCGAATAATCGAGGTTCTACTGTAATTTGTTTTAAGCCCCTGCGCGCTTGGTAACATATCTCAGGTTTTAATAGTGCCATTTACTTATAGAAACACTACTGAGCAAGAGTTGGTTTCCTAAACCAGTAGTGCACGCAAGGTATTTTTATTTGCCACAAAGATTGCAAGGACGGGAGGAAGGGTGTAGAAAAGTAACCGAAGAGCACTTAAGTTTAATATCATGCATATTTTACTAGTTTCAGAATTTCAAATACCTCGTGCTCTTATTTTAGATCCATATTTTTTAATTTCCAAGATAGTCTAATTAAAATGGAAATCTAAATATATTTAAATGAAAACCCCAAAGTTAAAAAGCTTGAAAGTATCCTTGACCATTCACATTAACTCATTAACACGAAGTAACTCACACGAAAATTCTGCATTTTGGAGCATGAAGTTTATAGAATAAAAAAAATACAAGAAGAACTCGATAAGAGCCAGTCACAACAAAAGTACCAAGTTCATTAGATAAATGGCCGTTTGCAAAATGCGTATTATTCCGGTTTTATCGGTATATATAGGCTAAATGATATATGCTAAACAGTAGTTTATTCCAAGAGTCACAGGTAAAATCGGCTGACACGGAGGATTTTCAAAAGGGTTGCTGCTACTGAAGAAGAGAAAAAAAAAAAGTTAAGAGACGCAAGGGGAACGAACTCCTGGCACGGAAACAAAGTCAAAAGCAACTCAACAAAATCTAACATTTGAATCTGGGTTAAATACGCTGTCACAGGCCCATTTGAATAATAACAAAAAGCGAAAGAAATTCTCCAGACCGGTTGAGTAGTACCTTAAAGCACTCCACCCTGCCTTTGAGGTTTACACGCAGGCCACTGGCCTTTTGCACAGGGCAGGGCACAACAACTTTATGAATGAAGAAGAAAAATCATAAGAATCATTTATGCGGCCAATGAATGGCAACTCCATCTCGTTTTATTCGGAAAGATGGGATTTTAATAGACCGCCGCTACTTAACGGACAAATAAAAGCAATTCTATTACTTAGGGATAAAACCTACTGAGATAAATAGACACAAGGAAAAGTGGCGTAGTATATCAGTCAAATATTTCCGTTATCATTACGCTAAAATGTAAACAATCGTTCACGCTAAAACGATTAAGGTTATTAGTGTGAAGGAAAAAGTCATCACTTACAGAAACAGATAACAATGAAAAAATCGAACTATAGTTCCCACATTGATCGTTCGCTTTATTTGGCCAATTTATATCCTCACAGAAGCATTGTTATCATTGTGCCCGCATTCATCGTTCGTGGATTTTTAGTATTTCACATCTAAGGGCGAAAAATTTCGGTCGCGTCACTTTTTCTTCCCTGAAGTATCACTTTTGAAGATCTGGGAAAAAAGGATTTATTTTTGTTGTGGTGGTGGTTGGTGTTGTTATAGTTAAAAATGTGTCAAGGTTGTGTGATCGGATAAAAAAATTTTAGCTCTTCAGGAGATTTTTTAGACAGCCAGAAGCAAAATCAGATCGTGAAAGACGAAAATAAACTTGGGTCACCACCTAGTACTTCTGAAGCACATGAAACTTTGTCAAAATATAGATCTTTTACATACTCTCTCAATAATAACAGTGATAATGTATTTGAAGAGGTTGAGGAGATGAAATACTCATTCTTTAGAGTCAGGAAATCAATTTGTACTAAGCAAGTATCAAATCATATTTTTTAAATGTTAAGCACCATTCTATATGCAAGATATATTTTACAAAATGTTAAGTTCTAACAATTGATGTAGTAGATATTTACCCATACTCGCACATTTCATCGAATTTCCACATCCATTTCCCTTATCCATCGTTTTCCATTTATGTTCCTTTGAAAAACGATGAATTCAGGTTCCCACTGTATATCCAATTTTTATTTCATGATTTCCTTAAACTATAAAAATAATTTGGTAAAACTGCTTCAGAAAATAAAGTCACTGTAAATCCAGTTCTTTTTTATTTTTCTCGGCCCGCCTATTTCTCTTCAAAAGTCTGGTGTATCATGAAAAATTATTAATACTGAGTATGTAGTTTAATTGCCTGAGACTAATGAGGTAAGTTTTTTCGCAACACAAGAGGTAAATAAATAGTGACCTACTGGTTAAAAATAATTTGGTAAAACTGCTTCAGAAAATAACAAAGTCACTGTAAATCCAGTTCCTTTTTATTTTTCTCGGCCCGCCTATTTCTCTTCAAAAGTCTGGTGTATCATGAAAAATTATTAATACTGAGTATGTAGTTTAATTGCCTGAGACTAATGAGGTAAGTTTTTTTGCAACACAAGAGGTAAATAGTGACCTACTGGTTAAAGCTGATTTTGAACAGCTAAACAATATTTATGGCAGCAGAGAACAAAGTTATGAAGAATCTGTAACAGAATTTCAGTTTCCAGTACTACATTTTTACGAATACCTGTAATCTTAATGCGGGAATGTTCACAAAAAGAACTTCATAAAACTTGGCCTTTCATGTACTTTTGTATTAAGGTGTATTCTTTTAAACTAAGAAATCTGGGATGAGAAAGGTAACTTGGTAAGTGAAATTTGAACCAATGAACTCTAGGACTGAAAACAAATGAAACGTCTTACCAACGAATATACAACGAATCTACGAATCAAGTGCATATTTCGCAACTAGGACTACAACTAGTTTGACGTACGCACATTTGCACACACAAAAAAAAAAGGAATAAAAAAAGTTGCAAGATTCCAGTTTTGTTTGTGTCTGTATTTTTTGCAACGTTGGTAATTGCAATAATTAGGATACTTCAAATCAACAAGATCCAAAATTTACTAGTTGATCTCCAAACTACAAAACAAGGTTTGAAAATAAAGTATACAAAAGTATAAAAGTGGCCAATACTTAATACTTATTTCCCAAATTTTGTAAATGTCTCCAAAGCAGAGAAGAGTTAAATGTCCTTACAGTCACGAGATTAATATAGAAAACTCATTTAGAGATTTTGAGGAAAGAAAGTTGCAACAATATGCAATTTCTTAAAAAGACAAATTACAGAGAATCCTCTCTCCGACCCCTTAATGCATTTGCCCGTGTCTGAAACGGACGAAATTCAAAATAAGCATGTAATCAAAAAGTTTATACTTTGTATAACAATTTTTATAACTTTTATTTCCTTTTCCGATCCCTAGTCACCCACCACAACTGAAATTGCAAAAAATAACTTACACTATACCTATGTATTCATTTTCTGTCAAAAAAAAAAAAGTTTTCTTTTTTTCGGAAGGGAAAAAAATTTTGTGCTTTACGGGACTGAAAAGATCAAACATTGAATTAATTGAAAAAAAAGTCTTTCAATAATGAATAGAAGTAACGGGGAAAGCAAAGTTTCATTCAAAGCATATTACAGAAGTAATTATTAAATTTATGGTATTTCATTTTTAAACAGCTTTAAAGAAGAAAATGACATTTGCTTTGGGGAATTTTTTTTTTCCTTAGTAGGAAAGATTAAAGTACATGTTCTTGTTGGTGTATGTGTGTCGGTTTGCTAGACGGACAATACGCAGTAAAAATATTTCATTCTTACATTTAGTTTGCAATATTCATTTTTTAAAAATAGTATTGTACTTGTTTACGATTATATTAAAAATAATGTTTGATTTTAGAGTTAAATTTTATTTTTAAATCATATGATAAGCATTTTTTTAGGTGATAGCCAAAATGGCGCCATTCCAAAGATTTAAAAAAAAAATTTGTTTTTCTAGAATTTCAAATTTCAAGTTCCAAAATATATTGTTCCAATATATCCAAAATTTGAACTTTAGTCAAAATAGGTATACACAAAACTGCGTTTGAGAACGTCCCATAATATAAATACCGTACGTTTGGATAATTTATTTTTATCATCCTTTATTATTTCTATATTAGGTTATATTTAATGCAGGGTTGAAAAAAAATTCATGATTTAAAAAAAAAAATCAAAAAATATCAGATTTATTTGATTTAAATCAGATTTTTTTTTATTTAAATCGGATTTCTTTGATTTTTTTCTGAATACTAATTTTAATTGTTGTTTTTATGTTTTTAGCAATAAAAATAGAATAGTTTTTTATAAGAAGTAACATCTTATCTAAGTAAATTCTACACACTGATTACCTAAAATTAAATATATAAATTTTAATCTAAATACATTCCATTATTTTGTATTTGGATAGTGCAAACTAAATAAGATGTAAACTTAAAGAACAAATTAAATATTCATTTAATGCAAACTATTTATTTAAAAAAATCACAATTATTTCATTTTTTAGCACCGAATTAGGGATATAATTGTTTCAATAAAAACACTAGCTTTGATGCTTTATCCACTCCGAATTGGTTATGAAGGCTAGAATGAATAATACCAAAATAAGAAAACTGTCTTTCCATTCCAGCAGATGAAGCCACGGCTGTTGTTATTTGGTAGACAAACTGGATTTCAAGTTCTATAATACTCTCTTTACCTCACATTACGTAAAATGAATTCCACCAGTCATAATCAATCATTGCACTACCCCTACTACATACTTTCTGATAACAACACCTAAATTCTTGGAAAGCGCATGCAATCTTCTTACACTTATTTATTGGTATTACTGTGCTGACTGATTCCAAATTTTCCTGTCTTTGGAATATAGGTTTTAAAAGAAGTTAAAAAAAATGATTTAAATCAAATGAATTAAATCATGTCAACCCTGATTTAATGCTTTATTTTCATTCAGAAATTTGTGTGGCTACATTTAAAAAAAAAATTTTCTTTCGAAATGATAGGCGTTCACCGGTTAAGACGTTAGATATATTTAAATAGTTTTATTACAAATGATTTCTGTTTTGGTCTGTGTCAACACCGTAGTTAACACATTTCACAGACAATAATTACACATCACAGAAAAAGCAGACTAGGGCGCATTCCACCAGAAGGTCGCCGCAGAAAACATACGGGCTATACCCAGCAACAAAGTCAGTTCCCGGCAGATTTAAATAACCGGCAATATTGGAACAAACACCGAACCGGATAAGTGAAGGTGGTTCAAATATACCAAGTTTTCCGGTTAGGAAAGCAATCAGGGTGTGACAATAGCCAGAGGGAGAGTCTTACTTATCCGCACATCAGCATGTTCGTAAACAGTTGCAAGAAAAGATACAGAGGGAAGGGGAAAACAATCATACTTATCATCCCTTCCTAGAAACACCAAGACTGGTTGAAAGAAGTGATCAGTAAAAGCGGGAGAATCTTTTAACAGTGATCTGGAACACTAGATTACTCGCACTCTTTGGAGGTATTATAAATCAAGCAAAAAACATGGATCCAATAACACCCTTATTTGTTCAGTAATCTAGCTACATTGGCTTTTTTTTTTCCTAATTTAAAATAGAAAAGCATTTTACTAATCTCTGGGGAATTTAAATTGATCATTCACAAACTCTAAACTTTACAATGGAAATATTACTAAAATTTAAAAACTCCCCCTAAACACAACCTATTATTTTCACATACGAAAGAAATAAAATAACAATAAAAAAAAAAAACGATATTCCTCTCCCCTTAAGATGAAAGCTATCCACCATTGGCAAAGCAAAATCCCTAAAATCTGACATTACTTTTGCATAAATATAACCATCAACGAAATTAATTTTACAAATAAATTGAATAAAAACCACTACCGAAAACTACATACATTCTCATAGTTAGATAAAAACGGAAATTAGTAAAAATTAGTTGTTTTTCGTCAAACTCTCTTGCTAAATTTTCAGGGGAAAAAAAAAGAATTGAAACACTTTATTTTTTATTAAATTGGAAATCAAGAAAGAGCAATGAGACAAAGATGTTCAATATTAACGCAATTTTAGCATTAAATTTCGAGGATTAAGAACATTTGCCATTCAATAAACCTTATATTTTTAACAGATAAATCAAGTGTCTTTATAATGGATTTCAGTCATGAATCATTGTATTATTACATTTTAACATTAAATTACTCATGATTGACAACATTGAAATCCTGAACCTATTCTTATGTTACAGACTTCTCTGAGAATTCCACAAAGGCAGAATATTTAAAAGCGATTACGAACAACTACAAACATTCATGTCAATAGTGGGATTAGAACCCACAAATTTCAAAACGTCAACGCTTTAACTAATTCTCTATGAACTATCCTAATATTGCAAAGAAAAGTACAATCGTCTAAAACGTCTATGTCCCTATCAGAGATCATAGTTAAAGACAAAATAACATGCTTAAAGTGCATTCCAGCTAACAACTAAACAGTTCTCCAAGAGTTTATAAGATCAGGCAATGTAAAAAAGAGTACAAACGCTTCCAAGGCAAACGTCATACCCAATCCCGACTATCCAGTTGGAAACGTTTTCAGTGATACCCATCACATATTATTACCCTTTTCTATTGTCTAAATGTAACAACGAATTGCATAATACAACAGACTGTGGTATCAGAACAAATGACAGGAGACGGGTATAAGATATTAAGAAAATCTTCATTTGATAGATAATGACATATGTTCCAGTGGCAAAAGACATCTATTAATCTGAAGCTAATGCAATGGAAATATTTTCTCTTAGTTGATCGTTTAAGTTCTCAACGTCTTTCTAATCGCTACGGTCTTCAATTCCAGCGTTTCGCTCCAGTAACCTGCTGCAGTTCATTTTGGGATGCCCAAAAGACTAGTAATTGCAGTTAAAGACTTGCCTTGCTTGAGCAGCATCTTATGAAACCACACCTTTTTGAAAACAAATTTGGCGTTTTGCGTCAGAGCAGATTCCAAAGAAATCAAGTAGCGCTAAAGTGATCACTAAACAGAAATTACACATCTCTTCAAGTACAAGTCGATGTGTCTGAAAGATTACTGAGTTATTTTCTTGTACATTTGTGAGATTAAATTTTGACCCACAGCTTTGTCTTTCCGGAAGTATATATTTGTAACAAATTGTAAAATCTAGAAAAACGCTTTGAGGCCGGGTAAATGTGTTGGGAGATAAGAATACTCAAAGATCGTATGGAGGGTCAAAAGATTTCTGGCTCGTCAGGGGTTTTAAAACCCCTAACGGACAACCAGGATTTATAACCTAACAAGGAGTCAAAGGAACAAGACAATCCGTAATATGTAATGAATTTTTCTGAAGTACACAAAGATTTGTCAAAACTAAAATAATTTTCAATACATTCGCTCACTGACAGCCATAGTACACTTGCAGATGTACAGGCGACAGAACATCCATTCTTTGCATTCAGGCTACCTACTTGTACAAAAATATAAATTACAAAATTGTCTTAAAATGGCAAGTATACTAAATTTAAATTATATTTTAGATAATGTTCAATATTCCCAATTAGTGTTGAAAGTAACAGCCGGGCCTCTAACGAAGCCGCTTATTCTCTAAACAGTTCGTTGTACGGAAAATTAGTTGAATAGAGATTAGCCTTTAAAGTATATAAAACTGATTTTAAATTCATAAACACTAAACGTTACTGAAGATTAGTCACTTTTGTAGAAATTAATATCTGTTTTATTTATTCCACCCATCAAAAAGAAATCTGCAAGGAAAATGGCAATAAAACAAAATGTTGTCCGAGAACACGATGTATTTTAGGTGTAATAGAATAAAGTTAATGACATCATAATTGTCCTAAGAGGTAATTTTAAGCATATATCACCATATGCGCTCTCATATTTAATTGCTAATAACTTCTGTTAATTTCGTCTTAGTTTCTTTCAAAAAGTATTTTATCTCATAATACGTTTCTTCGTTGAAATGTAAAGGAATGACAGCGATTTTACTGCTCTCTGTGAGGTAAAGCGACATGTAAAACAAATTCAAGATCGTTGGTAAATATAAAATGTGTTAGATGATTAAGTTATTCCAGAAATATTTTGAGAAATAGAGAAAAAATTAGATCACAGGAAAAAGTTCGTTAAAATCAAATGAATCACTATATGGAAAAAAAAATTACTATAAAGACGTTTCACTGCAATTTATTCAGTCTCACGCTTTAATTTCTAAATCCATCGTTTTCTATTTCCGCGCCCTTGAAAAACGATGGATAAAAATTTCACCACATTTTTCCTTTGAAACCTCCTTATCTCGAAATTCGAACTCCACCATTCACAAATAATTTATGATAGGCTACGCCTGAAGGAAAGTGGTGAAAACAATCAAGAATGGTTTTCTTTACGCTGGATTTGAGCTAAAATGGTAGGATGTGCAAAATACTGAGATTGAACAGCAGGATGAAGATTTGATGGCTAAAAGGAAAATACTTGTACTAAACGTCACATTCGAGGGATTCGTAAACGAGGATGATTCTATAGCTACTTCTGGAGCTTTAAAGGGGAGCGTTTTTGGAAATTATCTTTAGTTTAATTCAGTTTTGAAACTTTGTATGCATATATATTCAAGCACAACTTTAAAAACTTTCTCGCATAAGTTCAACAAGGTTCTGTGGTCTTTTCCCGATTTTGAAATTTTAAGGAATAAAATTGATTGGAACAACAATTTTCTGCACTTGCTACATACAATGAAAATTGTGCCAAACCAACTGCTTAAATGGAAGTTTAGTGGGCACTAGGGGAGGCTCGAGACTTGAAATCACGAGGTGCTTTCAACCCTCGAAATCTACAAGCACATCATACATGTGTTAGATAAAAATAAAAAACACAAATATTAAATCTTATTATTCATAAGTTTACGTTTCGATTCTTAAGGAAAAAAAGGTATTTGTTTATATTCTAGCGAAAAATTCAATAACATTTTATTTAAAGTGTGCGACTGTTAAGGTTTTTTTTTTTTTAAGTTGAAATTATTGTAACTGTATTTAGCCTTTATTTTCTTTAAAAGTAGCGTTTAACTTCTGATTTATATGTAAAAAAAAACTATGAAGATTTTTATATATAATTGTCATATCTAAAGTTTAACTACGTTAAGTTTAATGAACAACAAAGGAACTAATGATGCACAGTGCCGCATTATGCATCTGACTATGATTTGAAAATGCTTGCGGGAGCATCAATATGCGTACGTTATGATAAACATAGTGCCACAAGTCTTAATTAGCCTCCAATGATTCGGGGCGTTTTATAAGCAGTCTAGCAACGCCATATAATGAGCAAAGTTTAAGATGTAGTTTTGATTATTAATGATTAAAACAAACTCGTTATTACCGTCAAATTTTGGCATCCTTTTCTGAAAACTCTTTTACAATTGTGTTTCACAAGGATAAATCGCCAAATATATCAACTTGATACATCAAAGTGATGTATCAAAATAGTTAAAATGCAATGCCTTTAATACATCAATTTAGTTGAAATGAATAAAGTCCACAAGTGTTTTCAAAAGGCCACATGACAGAAGCCATAATGCAAGTTTTAGGCGCGAAGCGGCTTGCACCGAATAAAGAAGCTCCTTCATTGAGTAATAAATAATGGGGACAGTGCAAGTATTTTACAAAACTACGAACATCTGCGATATGGCCTCAACACAAATACATTAGATATCATGCTGTAAATGTACTCAAATCAGACCTTTCGATAAAATAGATGAACAATAAGAAAGCAGATGAACTGCAATTCTATTATTACTCAATTTACAAACACTCTTATGTGACACTCAATAACGATATCGGAGCTTGAGAAAATAAAAACACAATGAACCGGATGAAAAGAATAACACAACATTCTGAAAAACTCAGTATCTCAGATAACTACACCAATGACGCTTCCAATCCATGAGCACGCATCTCACGGGAGAATACCATCTGCACTGTTTGATAAAGTCTCCGAGGAAAGAGGGCGGGAAAAATAGAGATACTGATCACTGGCTCCAACAGAACAGTTTCATAACATTGTACATTGTAAAGTCCGACTTTACTGCGGTTTTTTACTGGTTATATTAATACTTCATAAAACTTACAATACCAAGTTCCTCTAAAACAAAAGTTCGTTATCATTTTAATAGCTAATAAATATTTTCATATCACCCCTGATTTCTTCATATTGCCTACATAAGTACATAAATGTGCACAATTAAAAGAATAAAACGGGTCTTTATAAAAAATTAAATTCTTAAAAGCCTTCAGTACCACTTGTAGAAATGTCAACAGTGATTTAAAATTTATATTTTAATGTTAAAAAATTATTTTACGAGAAAAACTTTCCGTAAAATATAAACTTTTCGAATTTGTAACGCAATTTGATTGTAATCATGTGTTAAAAAATTTGCCAGTACAGAATTTTCCCTTTTGGTATTCTCTATTGCACTTAGAAGACTAAATTTAATAGACAAAAATTACACTTATTCAATTTGGTTTAAAGCGCTAATATTTTTGAGGATGGGGGGGAGCAATGAGATCAGAACTTTAAATTCAGACAGCTACGAATATCCATGCGTACAGTGAGATTCGAACCCACGCACTGAAGTGCTGTGCCGTACCCATCTACCCATTTACTCCTGTTCGCCTTTGCTGTTACAAAAAGTCATTAGGAATAAGTGAAATTGTGATCTAACGATTGCGTCATAACGATTTAAACTAATATTTAATTACATATAACAAACATACACTCCATAAATGATAAAAGAGCCTTAAATGCAAGAATATATACTAAGCAAACTTTGCGAACCTGTAACAAAAAACTGAAAACCAAAAGATTTTAAAAGTTTACGGCAGTGACAAAAAAATTAGTGAACTTTTTATTAAAACTAGTTAATAACCGAAGAAATTGGTAAAACATTTCATTTAAAAAATAATTTACCGCTGCACGCTTCGATTCGTTAAAAATTATGTTACCAATCAACAACAAAAACAGTTGCCAATCGCATAAGATTAGTTTTGAAAAAATTATCAAACCAGACGAAAATTAAGACCTATAAAAAATACAGTTAACTTTTCCCAAAATATTGTATTACAACAGAGTCATCGAATTTTGAAGAAACCACAGAGCAAGGTTATGGAAATCAGCTGATAAAGCTGATTTTTATCAAAGGACAAAATTTAATACTTAATGATTTGAGGATTTTAATTGAAGAGATAAGATTACCCACAACATTTACCCAAAAACATTTTTTACGTCTCAATCAGTTAACAAATTACCTTTACAATTGTTTGTAAAGTCCAAGACTTCTATTTGTACATTCAATTAACAATTCAAAAATAACTATCAATAGCTATCACAGCGATAAGAATTATTCTACGTACCCAAATTACTTATTTTAACCCGAAATAATTTTGCCATGATACATTTAATACCTAATTCGGTAGCACAGCTGAGCACGGCATAAGAAGTTTTTTTCGATTTTAAAGACGTTGTGCCGAACTCTTACAAGTTCTAGGAATCTGTTGGCAACATGAGAATGACTATATACGGAACTCTCGTAAAATTTCATGTTCCGGTTGGCAACAAAGAAGGTCTGCGATTATCGGAGGGATATTTTGTTTTTGAAATGTATCTGTAAATGTACTGCGTATAAATAAATGTCTGTGTGCTGTGTAAAATCAGTTGCCTCACTTCTAGGCTACCACTTCATATGTTACAACGTTCTATATCAATCCGTGGTTCCACTTTTATTCATATACCTATAATAGTAAATTTCTTTAACAAATTTTACTATTAAAGATTTTCTTCTTAAGCTTTATTTACAGTAAACTTTCCTTCCCATTTCATTGTGGGGCTTACATTTTTTTTTAACTTAATGGAGATACGAAAGATATTTGTGGAATATATAAATAGAGAATAGCAATAGACATCCTTTGAACATTTATTACAAAAATAACGATTGTTAGAAATTAGGATGTTAAGACACACTTTAATGTATGACAAATCAACTTTTTAGAAGATTTTATAAAAATCGATGAAACTCTTTACGCGGTCTCAGTCGGGGATGAAAGCTATGGATTATAACAGTCAGTCAGTTACTAAGAAATCAAATACAAATTCACCCAGTTAAATATTTTAAGGTAAATTAATATACTGATATTATTACAGGTTTCTTTAACTTGTACTTGTACTTAACGTTTCCCTTACTGTTAAAAACATTTGAAATACCTAAATTACAATTAATAATTTCAGGTGTGATAAAAAAATATTTTAATTTAATCTAGAATGCAAACTTGTGTTTAGTTATAAAATAACACCATATATTTCAGAACGCATTTTGAAGTAAAGAAAACAAATTTCTAAAATACTTTATTGGGCATTTTTTACAATTTTCCCGCTTAACAAGTTTCAACCCATGAGAGACATTTCTACCAAATATATGTTGATGAATTTCTTAAATCTAAGTTATCATGGAAGATATGGTAAAACAAATAGAAAATTTAAAAACCTTTCAATATTACAGCCTATCCTCCACAGTGATCGGCTGTCTATAAAAGATGAAAAACTTAGTGATAAGAGATTTGTTTGAAATCACATGTAAACACAGAGCTATTTAGTAAGGCTTTATATAATAGATAGCCATTTTGCCATAATTTTAGTTAATGTACCTGTCGAAAAAATAGTGAAAATCTTGAAAAATCATAATGTCCAAACGACAAAATTATAAATACTTGAATATTTGAAAACTTGTTTATAAGATATCCTATCGTATATCTTTCTTTTTTAGGGATGGTGAAAAATAAAACTAGTCCTAAGAAACAAAGTTTATACTCAATACTGGGACGCCAGGTATTAATGGCTGTTAATATCTTTGTCCCAAACATTTTTTTGGTTATTTCACTGTACACTGCATACTTAAATATGTTCACGTTATATAACTGTCCCCTATGTTTCACGGGATGAAAATAACTTTAGGTAATCCGAAAAATATGCAAATATAATCCTTGCATCTTTTTTTCTTAAAGCACGCCCCAATCTTTACTGATATCAATTGAAATAGAATCAACATGAGCAAAGAGCTTCAGATCTACTCTAAATACCCGTTTTGACAGCAATAAGACAGAAGAATTGAGAAATTAAATGCAAAATTCGGGAAGAGAAAAATCTCCATGGTAAAGAACGAAATTATACATACAGCTGGAGAGATTTATGAAATCATCGAGATCGCCCAAGCATGAGATAACTGCTTATGAATGACACAGAATTAAGGTAAGGGAAGAAGAAAAAAATGCAGTTACCTATAAAAGAAAGCTATTTTTTCGACGTCTTAACTCATGCACAACGATACCGTGCAGATAGTTGAAACAATATGAGGATTAAGATCAGAAATAGGGATTGACAAGAGTTAATGGTGGTCTTGAGGTACAACGCGAACATAGCTGAGTTAACACTGATTTTGAAGGCATGAGACGTTTAATCTTGTAAAGAATTTAAGCGCCAAAATAATTCGGCTATACAGGAAAGCTAACAAGATATAAATCATATGTTGGAAAATGATTTTTAAAAAATGCTTCACTGTTCACATGGTGTTTCAAAATGAAAATTGAGAGAAGAACAAACAATAAATGAAATATCAGAATGTAAGTATATAATTTTTTCATGCGCAAGTTCTTATAGA
>CM063504.1:87105074-87197742 GCA_032207245.1 Pardosa pseudoannulata
GTGTGTTTTTTATACATAACCAAACGGTTTGACTAAATGAATTCAACGTGATTCTAAACAGCATTCACAGTATCGGTATACTATCGAGTATGAAGTAAATTATTGAGCGTGTACCAAATAATTCTCTGCCAAAATACAAACCATTTTTTTTTTACCTGCCTCATACGGTACTTCACAATTCTAGAAAATTAAAAATTTTACTAATCCCGTCATATGACGGGCTAAATGGTAGTTTTAACAAAAATACTTGCACAATTTTGACATTTCAGGAAATAACACAACTGAGAAATTAAGCGAATAACAAAAAATTTGAAGCAAAATATGGATCATCTTAAAATGTAACGCCACGGAAAACAATACAAGAATAACACCACGATTATACATATTTTGCATATTTCAAGTTTTCGATCTGCACAGAAAACCCGATGAACAAGAAATCAATAGACCAGTTCAGCAACTTTCGGGTTTAAAAACTATACGGGGGAGAGAGCTGTAAGAAAAATAAATTACAATCTTATAGTAGAAACCTTAAAAGATCACATGAAGCAAGTCTGGCAACTCTTTTGCCCCACGAGCATTTCCTTGACGTTACTATGCAGAGCGTTTTTAATTAAAGGGTCAAAACACCAGAAAAAGAAACATCTAATGAATACATATCACGATAAAACGATCGCGGTGGAGATTTGAACTTAGCATGGTCAGTTGAATGATGGGCAATGAACCGAGATACTTTATGGGCGGAAGGGACGAAAAAACTAACTTTCTGACGGAAAAAACGCTCTACATACATTTCAGAATATGAAACGTCGGACTCCATTAAAGGTTTCATCATTGTCAGAAAAAGAATTAAAAAAAAAAAAAAAAGATCCGAATTTGAAAATATGAGAAATACAGATTCAATTTTCGAAATCGTGAATTTTTTTGCAGACCAATTCGCGATAAGATTTTCTAGAACGTTTAAATAAATGACGTAAGAAGAAAAAATCTTACGTTCATAAAAGTGATTTTAGATTCGAAACAGAATTCGGAGTTATAATTTTGTTTAGTTTGATTTGGAGTGCTACGGTCTACTTTTTGCAACACGAGGGCTAATGAGACCGGGACCTACAGCTTATAGCTGATTCCGAACGGCTACGAACATCCATGCCATGGTGGGATTCGAACCCAAGAACTCTGGTACCGAAGGCCAGAACCCTAACCATCGTTCGGCTAATTTTGATTAAATAAGATACTATAATTCGTTGACATCTTAATATATGCGGGATAAAATGATTCCTGTGACAGCCATTAATAGAGTCAATACTATATTAGTCACGACAGTCAGCGCTCACTGCTTTTACCTTTCAGATTTTACATTGCTTTTTCTCCTACCTTTTTTTTTCTTTTTTAAAGGCATTTATATTTGCACAATATTTTAAACAAGAAAAATTAATAAAAAGCCCTATAGAGTAGTTCTTAAAATAATAGAATTACCTACTGAAGAATAAGTTATGAACAATCAAAAATTGGTTTGGTTTTGGTTTTTGGAGTGCTACGGTCTACTTTTTGCAACACAAGGGCAAATGATACCGGGACCTACAGCTTAAAGCCGATTCCGAACGGCTACAAACATCCATGCCACAGCGGGATTCGAACCCACGAACTCCGGTACCGAAGGCCAGCACCCTAACCAATCGGCCGTCGTTCGGCCAATCAGAAATTGAATTTACTGTTAAATATGATACTATGTGTTCCAGTGCATCCGGAACAAAACAACTCAACTTTTCTGTGCTTCGTTTCGGCGCTATTCAGAACTCTAGTAGTGGTACTTCACATCGAGTACGCATCCGCAAGGCAGCTGGAATGCTGTCCGTTTTTCATTTTGTTTTGCACATGCCAATTTTTACGTCATACTTGTTTTTGTGTTGTATATAAGGACGTAAAATAAGTTTTTTTTTTTGTGTTTGAAAAAGAAGTTTTCATTCGCTTAATTAACTACATCGCAACAATATGAAAGAAAAGATAAAATTATACTTTAAAAAATAATGAATTTCGCTGTGCTAGAAGAACCATATGGATTCAAAATTCGTAATATATTCATTCTTGAAATATTATAGCAAACTGTTTTAAGCTAAATTGGATATTAAAAATTTTGTACTTGCAAATCTCCTTTTCTGAAACCTCAAACAAAAAGGTTAGACATAATAAATGTGTATGTTTAAATGTAAGAAAAAACAACATGCATACTTTAATTCCCCGTTTCGAATTTTTTTTTCTTCATAGCACTTTTCATCTGTAACGTCAAGAGCCCAGTGAGACTAGTTCTTCGGCTGCCCCACCCTACAAAGTGTAGTCCCCAGGCAAAATAACAAAAAACTTTAATATTCGAATTCGGCAATCATGAACACCATCTTATCGGATGACATGGTAATCAAGGCAGGACATATCAAGTTTACAATGTTAAATGTATGAGTATTCATACAACTGACTTCTGATAACTATCTTTTAATACAATACCTCACTTCAAGATCCATCTGGAATATATCAAATTGATTTGTCATTTGAATATATTGGCGACATAACAGTTACAGCACCAGTTTTACATTTTTTTAAAATGTAAAAAGCATAAAAACAGAAAAAAAAATGTTAGTACCCCCTCCTGCATTCTTTAACGACCAAGAGGGGATTAGTGTTTTTTACAGAAAGAAACTGACAAGTGAAAAGAATACAACCGTAAAAAAAAATAAATAAAAAATGAATAAAAAGACAACATCTTGTACTAGTTTGCGCAACGCACACGATTTACAAAACAATTTCATTTATTAACTTTGCTATTACGTTTCGCTAATATCTTTAAAAACGCTAATAAGTTTCGAAAAAATTCTTTAGTTTTTAATAATTTATTTATTTTTAAACCCCTAATAAATTGTCCTTATTGTTTCGAGATTTTATAATAATACAGGTCTTCATGCGTTGCTCCAATATCCTAACAGTTGCTTAAAAAGTTAAAAGCACGGTGGATCCCAAATGATCGTGGGCTGCGTTGGCATGATTTAAATCAGTTGATTTAAAAAAAAAAAATCAGATTTAAATCATTTTTTTTTTACTTCTTTTAAAACCTATATTCCGAAGACAGGAGAATTGGGAATCAGTCAGCATAGAAATACCAATAAGTAAATAAGTGTAAATAGATAGCATGTGCTTTCCAAGAATTTAGGGGTTGTTATCAGAAAGTATGTAGTAGGGATAGGCACAATCGCTGATTATGACTGGTGGAATTCATTTTATTAGAGTATTGCAGAATTTGAAATCCAGTTTTATCTATCAAATAACAACAGCCGTGGCTTCATCTGCTTGAATAGAAAGACGGTTTTCTTCTTTTGGTATCGTTCATTCTAGCCTTCGTAACAAATTCGTATCATCGAAACTAGTGTTTTTATTGAAACAGTTAAATACATAATTCGTTGCTCAAAAAACATTGAAATATTTGTGATTTTTTTTAAATAAATAGTTTGTATTAAATGAATATTTAATTTGTTCTTTAAATTTACAACTTATTTAGTTTGCACTATCCAATTACAAAATAATGGAATGTATTTAGATTAAAATTTATGTATTTAATTTTTAATTTTAGGTAATCAGTGTGTAGAATATACTAGATAGATGTTACTTCTTATAACAAACTATTCTATGTATATTGAAAAAAAAAAAAAAAAAAAAAAAAACAATTAAAATTAGAATTCAGAAAATCAAATAAATCTAATTTAAATTAAATAAATCTGATATTTTTGATTTAAAAAAAAATTTTTTTTCCAACCCTGGTTGTGGGGAAGCACTACGGTCTACTTTTTTTTGCTCACGAGGACTGAGACCGGGACTTATTGCTTAAAAGCTGATTCCGAACGGCTACGAATATCCGTGCCAATAGTGCGATCCGAACCCACCGACTCCGGTTAGAAGAGGATAGCCCTACCCATTTGGTCATCGTTCGGCCGATTGCAAATGGGATGTAATTGGCTAAGATTAACTAAATTTAAATAAGGTTTCCGCTTTATTTCATATCATACTCTCAATGAGTGAAATATTGAGTACTCACTATCGAGGACAGAGAGAAAAAGTAAGTGTTGCCTCTTCAGTCATACTAAACTCGCAGAGTTCTTTCCTGTGACAAACCGAGCCAGGGATGCTGAAGTCTTAACATACCAGTAAAAATATACGATTGTTGCAATTCAGAAAAACAGTTTCTGAGGCGAACATTCCCGTTTGCATCCACAGGAAGCAAAATTGAGGAGTTTTATACATATATGGCTTTGACAGTTAAAGGGTTAAAACAGCTGTTTGCCATTCGGTGTCTGTGTGACAAACATATCAAAGTTCAACTTGTAATAGAAGTTAAAAAAAAATAAAAAAAATTATGTTTCTCAAGAAAATTTACTGATGCAAATTGAATGGTACCAAAATGTGGGCTTTCTCCAGCCAGATAATGAGTTTAGCCTGAAGTCTGACAATGTAGTTGCGCTGAATGACACGATAAAAATAAGAAAAAAAACTCATTATGGAACTTAACGGACAGGTCGCTATCGAATGCAAAAGAATTAATTCAAATATCGAAATTTGCCGCCCGTATTCCCGGGAGGCAAAAAGAAGGGGAAAATACCGTTCCGCTTTCTGAATTTTAGCTCTTGAGATATTTCGATAAAGGTGAATAGATGGAAAATACCAAGCGACGCAAACTTCGTATTTAATGGACTTCGTTTAAAAAGACAGGAAACTATAAAACACTCCATGATCGCGCATTCATTGGCCCAAATTTAAATCTGCAGCCGATTTCTTGAACTGAGAAACCTAAGTGCAAATACTTAAAGCTTTAAAAAAAAAGGGTGATAAAAATATGCGTACCGACATTTTAAATTTTAGAAGTTCAGTTGAATCGCGAAGAAAAATATTGATGCATATAAAGGAGTATAAATTACACGTTTCTACTGTTAGCAAAGTATTTATAAAACAAATGCAGTTTTAAGCATGCCAGATAATGATTAATGTATTTGTCTTATTCGGAGCTGCCAAGTGGAACAGAAAATTTCATAAAGTTTATTCCACAATTAAGCAAAATAAAACTTTTTAAACTCTTTACCCTAGGAATCTGTTTTTGTAGGACGTCTTTAATGTTGTCCCAATAGCAAAAAAACTTTTAAAAAAATTATTTTAAAGCAAGAAAAGTATATGCTTTCTTTTAAAAAAAATAACTTATTGCACATTAGTTATTTTCAGCTTTAAACAATTTATATTTTAATTACCAAAATGATTACTATAAAAATTGCGTTCTAAAGTTAAAAAAAATATTAAATTTTGAACCTTAAAATTTCGTGGGATAATTAACAATATTTTATTAATTGGTTTCAAAAGACAATACATATCTACATCGGGATTCAAACCCACCAATACTGCCTAATAACAATTACTTAATTTGCTATTGTCTGTCCACATTGAGGAATGACGTAACGTACTCTTAAAAAATCATAAGATATTTTCATTCAAAAAGAAGATAATGTTTGCCGAGATCCTCAATTCATCCATGTAAGATATCATTAAGAAAAGTAATGATACTAGCTTACAAAACTGCTTTTTTTTTTCTTTACTCCTTTAATGTAACCTTCTCGAATCATTTTTCTTTTCTTGCCCAGTTGAAATAGAATTCGTGCCATACATACATGCTGCATTTTGACAGGTTGACAAGCAAAATTAAGTTAGCAGACTGATAAAGTTATATTAGAAATCCAAACCAAAGAATATATTAAAGCCACGGTCGTTACATGGTGGTCTCCTGTGAGCTCTATAAATTTACATTTTATTCTATTAATCACAAAATAAAAAAAAATTCTATTATGACAGTTATCGCCTCTCTATTCACATAATTCGTGAAACGTGCATTTTGCACAAGCAATTTCACAAGCAATTTTGTTGTAATTAAATATTTACATTTCCGACAAAGATGAATTCCGTGTTAGTCAAATGAAAGTTCTTCGATCATTTTACTCAAGCATTTATATATATATTTATATATATATATATATATATATATATATATATATATATATATATATATATATATATATATATATATATATGTGTGTGTGTGTGTGTATGTATATGTATATGTATAAATATATATATATATATATATATGTATATATATATATCTGTTATCCTTGGAAATTTACACTATGAACCGAGTGGTTTCTGAAATTCAGATGATTGGCAACCACTACATTAAAATATTTAAGTGTAGGCTTGTTTAGTTAAGGTCTCCCCCCCCCCGTATTTTGGTAAGGCGAGACCTATTGAAACTAGGACCAACACCTTCAAACCAATTCCGAATAGCTACGAATAAACATGCCAACTGTGAATCCGTACCAAGATCTACGGTACTGAAATGTAGCAATCGACCGAGCAAATGTGTTATAAATAAAATTTATAACAAAAATTTACGTTAAATATTTATTACTGCTTTACATATTCACCGTTTTAAAGTAAATCTAAAAATACATGTAAAGGTATTTTTGAAATATCTAATTAAAAACTAGTAGCTACAAAATTTATTACTTTATTATCTATTAATTACCCCAAAGTAGCAATTTTTAAAGTCGTCTTCACATTTGTAACACGTGTTTCGATAGAGAAAACGACTGCATAATTGTTAGAACACAAGGAAGAGATTTACACCTGTAAACGGCAGACGAATCATATACACGCCAATACGAATTCTCATTTCTGATTTCATTTACGAGGTACAAAATAACAATATGTATTCAAAGCCTACACTTCAGTAGCAGCTTTCAACACGAGATTATTTGCGTTTCTAAGCGATGACTACTCACAACAAACACCGATGCGAACAGCTATCCGCATCGCGCAAAGGGTATTGAAGCTTGAAAATAAAAACATAAAAACAACGAGAATTTCTTCCCGAAGGGGAAAAAAATATTAAACCGTCTTTCTGCGTCGATGCAGATCGGCACGGTCAATATTCTGATTTTCGCGAATTTTTATTTGCCACTTCGATAACTCACCTGGGCCTCTTTCGCCGACTGGTAAAAAATGATGAAAAAACCTTAACTTTCAAATTTAATAAAGGACAGATTGGTGACAATTTTTCTCTCTCATTACACGTTAAACAGCATCTATAGGTAATGTACACTAAATGAAGGTTTCGTAATGTGATTTTATTTTATATCTACTAAGGTTGATTTCTTTTGACCGCTACGAGCAACTTTTTGTTACAAAAGGACTGGTTATAAACCGGGCTGTACTGATAAAACAAACTTCAAAACGGATACGGATAGTGCTGTATCTAGAGATGTAAAAAACCCGGAATTTTGAAGAGGTGGAAATAAACCCGGGACTTTGGTAACTTTGGGAAGAAATCATTTCAACAATGTTTACATTTATTTTTTCAACAGTGGCTATTTGAGAACTAGCATATTACTTCTAAGATTTTTTTTCTTTTGGCAATATATATATATAAAAAATATATATATGTATATGTATATGTATGTATATAATGTATGATATATATATTATACATATATAACTTTATATATATACATATATTATTCAAGAAATAATAGCAATGATTTTAATGATTTTATAGTAGTACTTATGTAATTAATTACCCTGTTAGGTTTATCAAGCACTAACAGGTTGCTTCGATTTTAATTGCTATAATAATTAATACAATATTTTTTTGACCGCTACGAATTTTATGTAAATGCTTTATAAACCGGCTGTATAGTTAAAAATAAAACTTTAACTTATAAAATACGGGTGTCTGTCGGCAATTTTGAAGCGGTTGTACCTGGAATGGATTTGGTAAGGGCAGGCGATTAAGTTTATCATTTATTCACGTAATAAATAGGTATAATTTTTTTTTTTGCATTATGACGTCATTCCTTTAACTTCATATAATCATTTTTTTTTAAATTATTTAAATATTATTATTTATATATATTTTATATACTTACATATTAAGCAAATAATTTTCTTTTATATTATACTTAATAATAGATTATATATATGATATTTTAAATTCAATATATATTTTTTGTTGTAATGAATTTTATATATATATATTAACAATAAATCATAATAGCAGAGTATTTAAATATTTATAGTAGTAATATGTAATTAATTATTTGTTTGTCTTATAAAACCACATGGTTGACTAAATGTTATTTTTAAACTGCATAATAATAATTATATACATAAATAAATATGTAAATTGCTTTATGCTAAACTTTTCCCCTCCTTTTATAGTATAAAAATCAATATCTTTAAATTTAAAATAACAGTTTATTATTTTTCGTAATGCGTATATCATTTAAAGGTGTAATCAAATGACACTGTTGCATTTTGTGTCCAATTCCTACACGCACACATTATATATATTTATATAAGAATGCCAAGAAAAAATAATGATTTATGGGTTTTGTGACACTACAGATTATTGCCAAATATTTATGTAATAATAAAAATATTGGATACTTCTCAAAGGAAAAATATACTCATACTTTCATGTTAAATATGATACCTTGCCAAATATAGTTAATCCCAATTATTCAAATTTTTTTCATAGCATATAATAGTTAAATTGTGAAAATATCAACTTTTGAGGTCTACAACAAAGACAGAAAAAAATGGCGTTTTTCATTGTGTCATAGGAATTGGCGACTTCAAAATTCCCATGTTTTGGAAATTTTCAAAATTCTCTTCCCAAAAAACCCGGTTTTTCCCCAGGTTTAAACAGGGTTTTTTCCACTGCTCACAACTCTAGCTGTATCGAGTAGTGCTTCGCTGAGTAGCAGAGTACCCAATTCTCGACTATTTACTATTCGACCGAGCACTGAGTAATTGGTTTGGTTTGGAGTAATACGGTCTACTTTTTGCAACACGAGGGCTAATGAGACCCTGAGTAATTGGTCTTAAAAAAATTCCACAGATTTGCAAATAAAGAATTTTGATTCGTTTGGTTTGGATCACTACAATATACTGTTTTGCTGACGAGGGCTAATAAAGAACTTTGAATTTATTGAAATGAAAACATGGATTTTAAGCATAAGCATAAATTTTCTTTTAACTTATGCTACTAAATCACACTAAAGACAATTTTTGAAAAAAGAAAAATTAGATTAATATATATGAAAGAAAAAATAGAAATTAAGCCGTAAAAAGTACAATTAACAATTCTTAATAATATGAAATAAAAAGGAATCAATTTCTTTCTGATATCGCACGTCTAATAATTTTCTATCGTTTGTTTGCTTTAGTGATAATTCCTTGAGTAATAAAGATTTCACATTTCCTAGCTTTATTATTTTATGTTTTAAAATGTAGCTTATGTTATATTTTTATTTACTGAGTAATAATTTTTAACAGATAATTATAAATTTATTCAATAAGTGTACCGAGTACTTTCTCGTGCACAAGATGCTTGATAATTACAAGGATAATTGTTATATTACATTTGGTATTTTCTTAATTTGTATTTTGGTACAAATGTTTTATTGTATGCTTATTTCAAAGACTGTTCCCGTATCTTTCGGCCCTACCAACATTCGTAAAAATTTAGCTATGAGCGATCTAATTTACCTTAATTATTTATTAAAAAAAAAAAAAAAAAAAAAAAAAATAAAAAAAAAAAAAAAAATTGTTTAAAAGGTTTTTTTTTTTATGTTAACTCTGGTTATTAAAATTAATAATATAACCGGAATACTCACGGTGATGGTTCGATGCATAAAACAAACTTATTTTCCTTGACGAATTTAAGACCCCAATTATTTACGTCAAGTTTATATATATAATATACTTCACGGAATGACATTAACGGTCAAGCTCGCACAGAATGTAAGCGTGAATTATGAGCAGGAGTTAAAATGTAATGTCATAACAAAAAGCTACTTTAATGAGATGCACTCTCGAAGGGCATTTGATGTGGGAAAAATTTTAAAAATTGGACAAGAAAAAAAATTTTTACCTAGGTGAAGTTTTTAGTGAGAGCTGAGATAGTTAACGTGGGCAGTAAGAATAACAAATACTACAAGCTCGTTTTACTGAAGCCCGCTCAATCATCAACTCGTACCGTATGCGTAAAGTGCCCTGTGACTTGAATGAGGTACTGTATAAAGAATATTTACAGTCATTTGACTTAGGCCTCTATTAATGATATTAATTTATAAAGAGTTGTGGGATAATTAGTCTGTAAATAGAAAATATAAAATGATTGATTATGTTAACCAAGTATTTTTGTAAATAAATGTATAGAATAAATGTTTGAATCTATATAAGGTATTAATTCATTCTGTGTTTCCCCTTGTCAACACTGGTGTTTAGGTTGTATACATTACAACAAATTTTATAGCAATATGAGATAATTATAAATTTCTTTCACTTCAAATAATTCTTGTACTCGAGTACTCGATACGGCGCTAGAGATATGAAAATTCATATCAAGAGAGGCATTCTCACATATATACAGATTTTGGTACTATAATATTAGTACAAAAGGAAACTTGTTACAAAATATTTCCGTACGAATTCAAACCCACCAGCAGGAAAAAATATGTAAAAATTTAGCGTGAGCGGCACTTCCCCTAATTTTTTACATCAATTCATCAATTACCTTTACCACTACGAATTATCCCAACGAAATAACTGCATTTGAAGACTTCATAAGCAAATATAAATACATTGCGCATAAAAGTTGGAAAGAACGCAATAAATATAGTGAATGAGTTATTTTTACTTAAACGAAAATCGTTAAAAGGTTTTGTTTTATTATGTCTAACTCACTGAGAACATGCATTACGGAGCTAACAAGCTCAATAACTATCGCTCAAAATTAAAATATCCATGCAATTAACGGAAGTTGAACCTACAGACTGGTATCGGAAGCCCTACCAGTTCGACTATAAAACATTGCAAGTATTGCTTGTTTTTTAATAGAGACAATTTATACCTTGCAGCATTTTCAATTTTATGGGGGTTCTTATTAGCTAAAAATATCTTTTGAACATTTTGGGGTATTAATTTGTCTATAGAATGGATCGTTAATTTATAGGTATTTTTTATATGAATATACATTGATCTTTTACGAAAAAATCTGATTTTTTTAAATTTAATTTGAATAAAGTCAAAATTTAAAACTAATACCTAGATTTATTTTAATGTACATTATGAGTATTTGGTAAATGCCTTAAAAGAATTCTAAAATAAAAATCCGCAACGAACGTTTTAAAAATTAAAATATTTCAGATTATTAATTTTTCAAAAACATAGGCTGACCTTAAGAGAATATTTTAATGGAATCAATTTGCTTACACTTCAAAATACACCTACATCTCAGAATTAACAGATACTGTAATCAAGCCAATAATCTTAACAGACGTTCTGCTTAAAAATGCATACAAGTCGGGAGCCCGCGTGACATTGGCTCAAAAACAAATCTTCGTAGTAGCTATCAAATTTCGTCGGAAAAAATATACCTCAAATACGCTTCAATTACACAAAAACGTTCTTCGAGCGCTAGGGAATAATTAAGTTTTACGAACCACAAAATTCAGCCTTTAAGACAAAACAAAATCTATACATTTCTATATCGCTTTACAATTTCCCGGTTATCTATGCACCCAAGTTTAAACGCTAAAATATATAATAATCACGTACGTAAAACAAATTACGCAAACCTCGGTATCTAGTGCAGAATCTGCATCTCTAATGATTTTTATTATAATTTATTTTTTAAGCAAGCCCGATATTTTTAAACCACAAACATTCATAAGAATGTAATTCAAGACAAGGTGAACTACTAAATATATAAAAGCCTTAGATATCGCACAAAACACGTTTGTGAAACGCTTGTGATCCAAGTTTCTTTAATGCCATGCTCCAATTTTTCCACAGGCAAGGTTACAAAGTGCGTCGCAAAATATTTGCTTAGTGCATCTCGAATCAAAAATTTTGATATTCATATCAACTAAATGCAAAAAACATTCTTTTCCTTTGTCTCGAAAGGGAAAATTGTTCTTGCATGTTTTGTAACACTAAATTTAAAAAAACTATTAAAAATAACTGAAAGATGATGAAATGTTCAGTGAAAAAAGCTTATAAAAAATTAACGGTCCAGTCTGATTTTAAAATTATTCAAGTCATGTTTTTCGTGTTGCCAAAAAATACTCAAAGCATTAGTAAGGGTATAATTTTGTATATTTTTTTCGTCATGATTTTTATGCTAATATGGAATAAAAGAAATAAATTGCTCATGTTTTTTCACAAATTCAGAAATATCAAATAACGAAACCATTTAGTGTTTCAATAATTCGGGATATTTGTCGCAACAATGATTTTAAAACGGTTTAAAAGTATCACAACCGATAAAGTATCCCCTATATAATAATACGCTAAGTGATCTGTACGTCTGTTCTCGAATTTATGAAGCGGTTGGACCTGGAATGGATAGCGGCATCCATATTGGATTCTTGATGACTTAGGGTTAGCAACGTTCGAAATCCACCTCTTCCCCCCCCCTTTTCGAGCGTTTCATGACCTTATTTCAAACCCTATTTTCCCCGGTTAAGAGCAGGAGATTAAATTTATCACATAATAAATGAGTAAAAATAACATTTTTAATTAGCATTATGACGTCATTCCTTTAACCATTTCATTTAATTTTTTATTTTAAATTATTTAAATATCGTCTGCATTATTTTCATACGTTTTATCACTGAACTTAGATATTACGTAAATAATTTTATTTTATATTTGGCTTAAATAATAGATTAGGTACATATGTGATAACTTTAAATTTAATCATCGATTATTTTTTGTTGCAATAAAAATTTTCTCACAGGTATTGACAAATTCTTTTCTTAAAAGTCTAGGAGTCTATTTCACGGATTAATAAATAACTAGCGTTGAAGTTATATGTCTTTGAAAATTAAGAAATTCGTTCGTATATGTTTGATTTTTTACATAACCACATGGTTTGACTAAATGAATTCAACGTGATTCTAAACTGCATTCACAGTATCGGGAGACTTTAGAGGAGTATGAAGATAAATTATTAAGCGTGTACCAGATAATTCTCAGACAAAAAACAAATATTTTTTTTTACCTGCCTCCTAGGGTACTTTATAACACTGTAATATTAAAAATTTTAGTGATCCCGTCATATGACGGGCTATATACTAGTTATTATAATAATTATTTACTTGACCAAGCAATTGTTTACGGTACATTTTGGTAAACCCTGTTGTAAGATTTTGAATCTATTTTAGACAACCTCCGCTCCTTTAAATTCGTAATAAGGTTTAATACTTGAATAATAAAACTTCGTAATAAAGTTTAATACGTAATTTAATACTTGAAAAAAAATATTCCTTATGAATTAATCAACTATAATTTTTTTTTCCAAAAAAGAAAAAGAACTAACGATTGGATTAGAGCTGTAAATAAAGACGTCGAGATAATGAGAGGGGAAAAAACTTGCAAGGAAAAAAATCCTCGGGGTAAATTGAGAATAACATGAAATCCAAACTTGAAAAAAAAAATCGACTTTTTCCGAAGCATTTTAAACAATAGTGGGAGGTCAAGCTATAAGGTAGTAATTGGGGCATTTAGACAGAAGAGTGGTATTTGTAGTGTTTTGGTTCGACCTCATTCTTGTAACGGGAACAAAACAGATCAACTAAACAATGAAACTGATAAAGCTTAGTCTTACAGTGGCTCCTTGATCAAATAGAAGTTAGGTAAGAAATAAATGAGATTTATGAAACAACTTGGTTCGTGTAAATTCTGAAAGTATCGGTAAATTAATAATACTGGAAAAATAAAATTTAAGTCTCACACACCAAACATCACATTGTAAAAGAACCTTGCAGCAAGCATTTTTAATGTTGAAAGTTGTATAAACAAATCAACGTTTTTGATATGAAATTTGCTCTTGTTAATTACGTTAATTTTACAAAAGCTTGCTTTTCCTTTCAGATTTTTATAAATTGCTGAACCAATTTCATACTCAACAGCACCACCTAATTTTGAACCAAGAAGGATAAAAAACACAAGATTAACTTTAAATAATTTAATACTATTTAAAGTTAATCTTGTCATTATAAAGCAAAGTTGCAAAAAACCCGGTTTTTTTTTTAAAGAAAAACTCAACCCGGGTGGGTTTTATCGAGGGTCTTGTTTTAAGAGGAGAGGTCGGGGGATGTACCGTATTTCAGTAAAGATTAAATTGCTTAAATTGATTATACTTTTATTAACTTAATATTCAAGAAATTATAATTTAATACATATAAATCAGTATAAAGACTATAAAAAAGTTTACTCTGACATCACACACAAAATGTTATATATTGACATATACCACATATTTGAATGTTATTTTAACAAAGGATTACTTTTTATCTCTACTTTCTCCATTTAAAAAAAACATTTTTGAAACTTTTTTGCATAAAATTTTTGTCAAAGGTAATAGGCAATCAGTGTGTAGCCAAAAAAAGAGTCAAGTCCCAGGAACAAGGTAAGGTCATTTCTCAACAGTCAACACAACCTGTTTTTCACAATGAAAGAAGAGAAATTTCACACTATCCCTTTCTTGGTGACAAAAGAATTGAAAATTTTCTAAATTGTTATGTTGGATTTGCCATAGATTTGCAAATATTTTTCTGAATTTTTATAATTCCACAGAATAATTCTTTAAAATTGGAAGAATAAGAAACTAAGATAACAGTTTCTGAAAATAAATAAAAATATCATCAATTTTTAAAAAACCAATAAAACCGCTTTAGAAAAGATTTTTAGACTGGGTTTTTCTGGGTAGGTGGGTTTTTTGCAACCCTGTTACACAGTCCTGGGACTATTTAAACACTCAATAGTAAAATATTTTATAAAATGAAAAAAACTGAAAATATTGATTAAACTTCACTAGTTTATTTGGATATAAACAAGCTTTTCCATTCACAATGTCTCTTGACTTCCCAAACATTATCCCTTGTAAAAAAGAGCTGTTGATTCTTTTTTTCTCCTGCCAATCCAAAACAAAACTCATATATACATTACACAAGTTTTATTACCTACGTGTACCACGTGAATCACCTGCGTGTTTCTTTTCTGAACATACGCAATAAATTAGCATAACGCGCGGTCTTGATTTCTTAAATATAAGAAAAAAAGTTGTTAAGTTTTAAAAGTACTTCATGAAAATAAAAAATTCTGAGCATGTTTAATTCGAGCACGTTCTCACATACTAAACAGAAAAAACTTAATTTCAAACAGTGCTCAAAATTTAAATACTTTGTTTGAATCGAGAAACATCCTACAGAAAGTGGTTCTATTGCAGCGGTAACTAAACTTTGTTACGTTAGAGGCGACTTTATTGGTAAAAATATAACTGCCGCAGACTACTATTTCTTTTACCCAATTGATATTTTTTTAGGTATTTATAAATATTGGAAGTGTTTAAAAGTTACAAAATTTAATTACTTTTCCCTATTATTAAGGCAGTGATGACTAGCTATGACTAAATTTAGAATGCCTATATCTTCTAGAATTCGTTAATTCAACTTTTAACTAGCTTGCAACTTGATTAGTGACCTTAACAATACGCTGTCAGAAGATGCTGAAAAATTTACGGATCAATTATGATTTAGATGGATAAAAAGTCTTAGAATGAAACCTACAAAGATCACACAACAGCAGTCAAAATTTATAAGAAAACTATATGTATTAAATGGATGTTGGTATATCTGTGATTAATAGATTTTGGCATTGTTTGACCGATCAACATGAAAGTTGATACATGTGTTTTTTTAAAGGATAACGTTTTTATGCTATTTACTTTTTTATAACTATTTTTGTACTTCAAATTTTAATATTTCCGTAACATTGTCTATGAAGCGAGTTCTTTTAAGTTTATATATTTAATTTTTATTTGCTTCAAATTTTATTCTGCGATGAGAACCGATAAGAATTTTCTCAATCAAAAATAAATTATATCGAACACATTTTTGTAAGCTGAATTTTGAAAATCCCATGTTAATTCGGGACAATTAACTGCCGGGATAATGTTAGTACAATATACGATAGCCAGGCCCGACGGTGGGATAAAAAAAAGGGGCTTTCCATTTTCTTTATGACTTTTACTTTTGATTAATTTGAACTGCCTAAAACTTTCACAGCATTTTACTTTGATCACCGTGTAAAATTTCGGAACATTAATCAAGCTATTCAGGAACGCATAACGAACAGATATGCGGACACAGTATACAATAGATTTTGAATTAAGAGATGTAATCTGTCAAAATTTTTAAAAAAATGCATTTTCAAACAGTTTCATTGATTGAACAGGCTTCCTCTAAAGTTTTATTTCAAGGTGAAATAACATTATGGTAAATGATTTGATGAAAATCCAGTGATAGTTAAGATACATAGCTTCACTTTAAACACAAGTACCACAAATAATTTAGCGCCTATTATTTCATTATAATTTTATGAGAAAACAAAATTACTCACACTAATAGGCGATTTCCAAGTGAAGCCTATTTTAAACTTCCTCATGAAAACCATGGGTAA
The DNA here is from genome assembly GCA_032207245.1 of Pardosa pseudoannulata. Lineage (NCBI taxonomy): Eukaryota > Metazoa > Arthropoda > Arachnida > Araneae > Lycosidae > Pardosa > Pardosa pseudoannulata. The sequence continues at coordinate 87,121,680 of CM063504.1, forward strand.
ACTAAAAAATTTTCGACTTAAAATATAAATAAGTATATACTTCGCTTGTAGTTATTTTTAAGAAGCGATCCTTGACAAACTTTAAGGTAAAACTGTGTAACACATCGACCAGCAGTTGACTTTGTTCCCGCTTGCCAACAGCAGAAAAACGACGTGGAAACATGCATATGTGTAGTTTTATTAGCATCAGCTTATTTTGATTTTTGGCCAGATTCTTCTGTGTACACTCGCACACCTGAGTAATGACTGCCACCTGTTGCAGCGACGGCCCGCGTGGCAAATCTTATTATGTTTCCGATAAAAAAAGTTATTTGGGGTCATTTTAATTTTTGCTCAACAGATTTCCTCGTGCACACGATTGCCAATGCCAGTTCCCATTTATGGATAAAATTTTCCCTAATAAAGACTCTTCTTGCAGAATAAAGGAAATATTGGACAAGGCATGGTAATGAAACAACTGAAGTTTTAGGAGGGTAATATTAATATTAAAGATATAAAGCATAATGAATAGATTCTTCTGGCAATTTTTTTAATTCTAACCATTAAATTGCGATTACGCATATAAAGTTGCATTTGGTATATGTCTATTCTACAAATAGTTTGAAAATTCTAAAGAGTTGTCAAATTCAATTTTTAGCTATTCGATAACGTCTTGAGATTTAAAAAATTGCAACTTCCCAATTATTTAAAAATTTACATTAGTTCACATGTTACATAATATATCCTACAAAACCAGTGTAAAAGGAATGCGAACATACATTAAAAAAAAACAGTGCATGACAATATTTTTGAGGACATATACTAACCCAGTTATCTATACAGATTATTGTAACTTAATTTCCTCATTATTATTTACGAACATGTTAATAATTTCACTTATTTTCAAACAATACTTTATATATGATCTATAAAGTATAGATTTATTTACGAACATATTCTGATTACAAGTGTAATCATTGTAAGAACAAACAAGAACTGGCTAGATTGCTTGCTATTTAAAGAAAAAAACAGCCTCGAGTATAAATCTATCACCCCGTTTCCTGAAATCAAATGCAAATAAAATAATTCTTATTACATAACCACACGATGCTCGGTAAGCAACAATTCGTGCATCTGTCGCTCACAGAAAGCAGATACATTGTAATGTAATTGCCTTTCGCTGATCTTATCTTAGCCAAGGAAAAACAAAAGCAATACTCCGATGATAATGTAAGGTTCAACCAGTTCCTACGAAAAATGAACAACAAAACACTTGACCGTACAACATATTCAGGTTCTTGTGGTTAACCAAACCACACCTAGCAACTGATTCTTCAGCGACCAGGAACGAAAACTGTGATCTACCATAACTGCGACCTGCCGCGGAATCTTTAGAAAAGCGCTCATTGTTATCTCTACTTGGTAATGCAAAACATTTTTAAATAAACAATAGTCAGAAGACGAGGGGGAAAGTGTCCATCTTCACGTCTAAGGAAAGTTTGTGTGTAAAGGGTAATGGAAAGACATGAATTTTCAATATCAGTAAAATGCATGACTAAGTGCTTAAAGCCATAATTACAAAGAGGCATTAGATTTGTAAAAATGCTACTTTAGATTTACTTTACTAGATTTACATAGTAATACTTTAGATTTTAATGTTTCAGATTTTAAACTATTTTTCAAGCAGTTGCTAATGTAAACCTCAAAATTTAATCGAATACAGGTTATGCATATAACATATTGGATACGTAAAATATTACGCAATCTTTTACTAAATGCTATAAAAAAATTTTCAAACTTAACTGATTTATGTCTATAAGGAATAATCAGAATATAAAAATAATTACGTATACCAAGCCCTTAACCGCTTCGCGACCAACGTCTCATAAACGCGACGCTGCGATTTCACTCTTATCAGTCCAGCGTAGCCTCCATGTGATGGTCTCCGGTTGATATTGAGAAACCAGCGTCACATATGCCTGATAGATCTGAACATTTTATTTAAATTTTTAAATGCTAGATTTAATTACTAGATGGCGTTAAACGGCAACGGTTTCCACAACGCTCGACTCTTATAGCATTTACGTGTGGTCTTCAATGGGTTGGTTAAAGGCTGATTATATATGTCAATTTCGATCACACTTTAGAATACTCCACCTGAATAAACTGCATTTTTCCCGATAACCTGCTGATCAAATATTTAATATCTATAACGCCACGATTGACCATCTAAACAAACCCGCCAACTTGTTTAGTGTCATTTCCATATACATGAAATTATACTAATATTCGGTGCATTCGAACTCTTTCTCTTAGCTATGCATTCAGACATCAATTTAAGAAACCCCTGCTTATTAAAAATTATAAAAGTCACACCTTAACTATAAAACTATTCAAGACCACAATCTTTATATAACGAATTTTTAGCGAAGATTTACAGGCAGTCCTAAGCTTTCTTTATTTAGTTTAATATTTAATGTGCATAGGCAAAGTGGTAGATAACTTTACAAATATTTTTCGTTGTTCCCTTTCCCTAAACAAAACTAGTTTTATGGTTTAAATTGCAGTAATCTACATTCGTCTAAACAAACACTAGTAAGCACTATTACTAAAACTTTATAATAATGTGATTAAATATTAAAGCAATGCGTTCAAATAAAGGTTAACGATACTGTTTCAAATGATAAGCTATTTTTCTCAAAGTTTTAAATCTTTTTCTTTAACAATTTAACAGTAAAAACCCTTTGAAAGTACTCAGTAAACTCATAAAAACTGTCAATGAATTTAAATCTTGCTTTCTGGTGGTTTGTTTTTAACAAAAAAAATCTTGAGAAACTTACAAAAACATTCTAATATTTTTGTTATAGTAGAATTATTTAAAATTGAAGTCCTGTATTGTGTTCTAATAACGAAATTTTAAGTTGTAATAAGTTAAATGAAGTTAGCCGATCACTTAATTTCTGCTATAATCATCGGAGTGGTAAATCATTTACATATTTTACTAACTTTGAACGTTAACTAAAAATTATCTACGCTGTAGTTGAAATTCCGCCGCCTAAATCAGACGTTGTGGAAACTTAATTCTGACATAACGTGTTTCAAAATCACAAAGGATACGCTTATATAAGGCTATTAAAAATAAAACATAGAATAAGTGCAATTACGAAAACTAATTTGCTGCCTTTGAAGTTCTTTTAAAAACCAAAATTGATACACAAAGAATTTCACAACGACAACCTTGGAAGCAGATTGAAGCTATTAAACCATCAAATCTACTAAAACAATTCACGGTCTTTTTCTCAAACGCGGAAATAAAGTTAATACGCATATAGATGCAAGAATGGTTATTAATCGACACTTTCCTACTGTTATCATTTGCGTCAGTTTTTGTTTTCCCCCAAAATCCATTCAAATAAGACGAAATGTTTATAAGATGCAAATTCAATTTTAGATTTAATCGAAGAAAAGTTGTAAATTTAATTATATAATATATCGACGTTTGGGGATATGATAAAATGAATAGGATATTTTGCAGCGAGGTCTTTTTGCGACTCTTTTGTTATAGTTTACAAACAAAAATAAAATGTAGAATTTTATGTAAGAAAATAATTCGCCTTCAAGATAATACGCCAAATACCCTATTAAAAGTTAGATAAATGAGGTTATTTTTTAAAAAATCTCGTAATTACATAATCAGCTTAGCTTTTATTGTCAAACTTCTAAAATCTTGTTCTATTTAAACAAATTTTAAAAAATTTCAAACGGCCAACAACGTAATTTACCACTGCTACTTTTTCCTTTGTGTGTGAGCGCACATGACTTTATAGATATATTTTCAATGAACATATGCAATCTTCTGTTGATACAAAATGCCTGAGAACCTAAAATTACGGAAACTTTGCCTACTTGTGTGGAGGCGATATCATCTAGACCCACCAAATTCAAACCGACATCATGAAAATGCAACGTGTTGTAAGTTATTGAACAAGTTTCAAATAATTATTGCAATAAAATACGAAACTACAAAAGTTCCTGAAAGTCTCACTTTCCCCCAGAAAAGGCAGCAAATACCTATGAATATAATGATAGTTGGCTGGTATACATAGTTCGTAAAGGAATCGGGAGATATACGTGGGTGATGAATACAGCGAATGAAAACCTATACTCATTGCTTGTTCCAACAGCTGTGCATGAAGTGTTCGAATACACGCTGGAAATTCAAAATGTGATCAAGAGAAAATTTCAGAGAGAAACAGCAACTGTGTAAACAACATCATTCTTATCTTGAAGAGAGTAAGAAACAGGATAAGATACTGAGATGAGATATTCTATCGAACAATGTTAAAATAAATTTTTTGAGGCGAATTGAACCTATGGTGAATTTTCCAAATTTCTGGGTAAACGGTTCAATCTTATGGGTTATTTTTCAGCAGTTCCCGAATCTAAATTTTCCCAACCACTCTTTTAAAAGAGTTCCAACTCTTTTTGAGCCAGTCAAGTTCGATATCAGCATCCACTGAAGGAATATATAGTTTATTATAAATTCAGTAGCTGCTATTATAACCTAAATATTTTTTCTTCCCGGGATAGTCTATCTTACTAATTAATCTTGGTTAAATTTATTTCATTAAGGTTGATCAAACTCAATATGATAAATAATTATTAAAGGTTAATGTGAAAATGCATTAGATGAGAGGGGAAATCACCAGTGTTGATAATCCAACACTGTATGTCCAAATAATACAAACTGAAAACACGGGACATATTTCCTTGCACATAAAGGCTAATGCTGCTGTAATATAAGAAATATCTGCAATATTTATGACGGCAAATACACTGTTGGTATATTTTGAGAGGGATATTTCCTCAATTTTGGTAATCTTGGAAAAATTTTAAGTAAAAGACATCCATTCAAAACTTTTGGAAGCTGTTTAATGTTGGATTGGGGAGGGAGAGTACATTTAACAATGAGTGTTAGTCACGCTTAAAAAAAGCGCTTTAAAAATGTAATAAAAATACAGTGAGAAGAATTTACAAAATTGCTGCTTTTTCTTTTCTTTATATAAAATAAACACAAAGCATTAACGACTGACTATCAAAATGGAATTGAGGTTTTATGTGGGCCAAGTGTAACAAACTTTAAATTTCATAAATTTGTTATTAACGTACATAGACCAATGGTTTTAACCAAACATTTTGACATTTTTAAAACTAAAAAATGTAAAGCTCCAATTACAGGTTAACATTAAAAATATAAAGCATATGTTAAATAGCTACACTGATATTTTTTTCAATATGCGTATTTTTTCACGTAATTTTGAGTCCTATTGGTAGCTGAAGGACGAAGTTTTTGAAGGAATTATATGTGCATGTTCTACCCGTATGTTGTAACACGAAGTACAAACAGCGCAAACAGGCAATAGGGAATCGAAAGGTAAAAAATTAAGCCCGTTGAATCAGGATAGCTTTAAATTCTAAGCCAACGTAAATAAGGCACAAACAGAAAGTAAGCAGACATTTGCTTTGCAGATTCGAGAGAAGTGGTTTCTCATTGCAAGAGAACTCAGCAGCTTGTAAAAGCAAAAGGAGAAAACAGAAAACAAGCGATTGAAATCGTATCTTTAGACCGTATTCTAGCGTTATTTTTTTCCCCGCAAAACTCCCTCGGCGGCTCGGAGCGTATTTCTTTCATCTTTGCCGAATGGCTATTTTAGTTGATCGTATTTTGTATACCCTCCTTCGGTCTGCATTTACAAGTCACTGAGTACTCTAGCATTGAGAATGCAGCTTGTTCGAAGCTACGAAACAGCTGTCTGCATACTTTTACTTGTGCCTTACTTAAATTGGCTTTGTATGTGCGAACACTGAATCGGGTTAGCTTTAGTGAAATTCCTCATCCATACACACACACAGGGAAGAATTATGTTGTCCATATTAAGATTTTTTGAAAAAAAATGTAAAAACTTACCACGCTGTCACAGTAAGTAGCTCCAGGACTTTCCAACATCTCCCCAGGAATATCTGTACAATCAACGGGTAATGTCAGAGGTTCATGAGTATCAGTCAGTTCAACTTCTTTTTCGTCAGCGGAAGAGTTCCTCTCTGTGGATATCTGAGCATCCTTATCACATGGTTCTTTGGCGGATTCAACATTCTGATGATTAGTGGATCGTCCAGTGTCAGAAACTGAACTGTCTTTTCCCATTCCGTTGATTTTAACATTTGTTTGTGAAGAGTTCGTGTCGTGAGTAATCTCCATCTCACTATTAGTTTTATTATTGGCATGCACAAGTATTTCGTCTTTGGCTGAAACATTTTTATTCAAGTCAATAGCTTCAATCCCATAGGTTAACTCGATTCCATTATCTTCCAAAGAATCGTTCTTGTCAATCTTATTGGTTAAGGTATCTTTCGAGCAGGTGGATGCATTCTCACGAGATTTTGATTTGTTTTTCTTCTTCCCCTTCACTTTGCCGTTCTGCTGAGTTCCATTTGCGTTCTGCGACGGAGAGGTCTGAGTTTCTTTTAGCTGCATTTCAGAGCTTACGTTACCTTCACAGCTTACCTCTTCACTTTTGAGTTTCATGGGATTTAGGGCCAAAAACTCGTTTTCAAAAATTTCGGATGAGGTATCTTCTACTTGAATGGCTTTGCTAACACTTTTCGGGGGACTTTTTCTTTTCAGAAACCAAAGAACACTGAAAAAACCAAAAACTGAGGGTATAGTCAAAGTTAAGAAAAATCGAGAGGTGTAACCGGCCATGTACTCCGGCCACCCACTCGCAAGAAAAAGTGTCTCGCTCTGTGAAGACTTTCACCAGGGCGGCTTTGTGACAACACAGAACCTGGAAAAAGGAAATTTCACTAAGATACAGCAGGGAATTACACAGCTGTAAACAAGTTCAACACTTAAAAGTTTCATATGATTACATCTCAGTGCGAGTTGAAATTCTAAGCATATTTAAACTGATCACTAGTAGTCGCTATGTGCGCTAAAACTTCTATACAAAACTTAGTGGTAAAATTTCAGTAATTCTTAGTACCTGCGGGGTAAAAAGAGGATTAACAAACTCGCTTTGTTAATCAAATTCTTCCTACTAAGAGCACCTCATATAAATATAAAACTAAAAGAATTTTAAAAGTGGAAATTGGTGTTGGAACAGATAATTACTGATCGTCAGTCCAGACAATTTTAAATTCGAAGTATACATCTTATATCAAAGAGCTATAATATTAAAAAGCTTTAAACTGAAACGGACAAAAATAAAATATTTGTATGCATATGTCTTTCGCTTGAAGCCTACCTAACAACTGGAATGCAGTAAAATTTGCTTTGGTTTATGTAGAGCGCTACTATAAATTATTTTGCTACACGAAAGCTAGTTTGACCAAAACATATTGGTTAAAACCAATGGCGAACAATCCAGACTACGAATATCCGTTCCAGTATTAGGAATAGAACCTGAAGGAGGAGGGGGGAGATTCTGCTACTGAAAGGTTTGGTTTGGTGTGCTACGATCTACTTTTTGCAACACGAGGGTTAATGAGACCGGGACTACAGATTAAAGCCGATTCCGAACGGCTACGAACAACCATGCTATAGTGGGATTCGAACCCAGGAACTCCGGTACCGAAGGCCAACACCCTGACCAATCGGCCATCGTTCGGCCTGATACTGAAAGGAAGTGTCATGCAAATCGAACATCGCCCGATCTAGCATGGGTATTCGAAAGTGGTTTGAAGTGAGTTAAAATTTGTTTAACTCCTTAAAACAGATTCAAAACGGGTAAAAACATCCATGCCCCGCAGCGGATTCGAAACCACATACTCCGGTGCCAAAAGACATAAAATAACTTGTGACACTAGTGCGAATGGAACCGGGACCTACTACTTAAAGAAGAATCCTAAGAACTATGAAGATCTTTACTGACAGTTTGATCCGAAATCACGAACTCCATTACCGAAGAGCAGCGCCATAACCATTCGGCCAAACAATAATAAGAATATTTTACGAGTAGATATTTACCAAAAACATAAGGATTGCAAAAGATTTGCAGAAGTTTAATAAATTAGATTAAACTTCTATTTGCATATAGGTAATCATATATAAAAGATTCTCTACATAAACAATTCTCCGCAAAGTGATGCAAAAACAATATATGTGGATAGAAGCTACACATAATTACCTAACTTATTACATATAATTTTTGTGATATAAAAAACAGAATGGGTATGCTAACCAAGTCATATATATATACCTTCAACTAATATATGACATCTTGTCTGTAGCAAATATATTGAGATATATGCAAAAAGTTTATATTATTTTGCAAATATTTTCAACCCAAAATAATGAGAGTAGTAGTTTGTTTGGGGCTCCTTAGCACAAAGCTGTATCTCCCATCATGAGAGTTATTTAGATCATTCAGGGTGAGCATCAGGATTTATTAGTTCAATTAGGGATATACACAATAATTAAAATTACATGAAAGGAATAACAATTTGGCCCTAGACAGCAAATAAAAATAGTAAAGAGGTAAAGTGAAAAAGTTATTACTAGAGAGTAGGAAGTTTAAAAGGGATAGTTTTTAAACAGATGCAAGCATCAATTTTATAAAATTTTAATAATTTTTTTGGGGGGTTATACATTTTAATTTTTTTTTATACAAACAAATTTAATCTTATGTTTATAAAAAAATTTCTGGTAGCTTTGCTGTTAAATACTACATAGCAAATTATTTGTTTGAATTAAACATACAATGCCTATTATTAGTAACGTATATTTTATATTACTGCAATAAAGAACTTTGTACTTAATACAGTTCATGTGAGTAGTTTTTCAGTATGAATTGCTTTTCATTTTAAAGAAAATTATAAGCTATACAAGTAGGGTCTAAATAGATACTACATTATTACCAGAGTAACCAGAAAATTAACTGTTTTAAATAGCTTAATAGAAAAAAAATTTAGAAAGAAGATTAGAATATTAAATAACACATATACATAAACGTATAAATATGCACAAAGAAAAATATATAGACAATTTTTTAAATCAGGGATAGCCACCAAACAGCAGCCCATGAGCAGCATGTCGCTTACCATGAAAAGTTTTTCAACCAACTGAATAATTCATAAAATATAAAAAGGAAAGAAATATTTCACTAAATATATTCAATGTTATTAATTATTATTGTTATAATTATGCTGTTACAAATATGTGAATGTTTATGTATGAATTATAACAAGCTAAAATATGCTATTTTAATTTTCACCTATATATATATATATATATACAGACACTACAAGAACAAAATGCATTCTTGAAAGGTTCAGTCTTTTTAGTTGCCCAGGCCTGTTATATATATATATATATATATATATATATATATATATATATATATATTTATATATATATATATATATATATATATATATATGACCTAATAATTATTTAGATAAATTTTATCAGAATATTGATTTAAAGCTGTGGGACATGCAAAGCTTTGCAAAATTTCTTTAAAAAAAAAAAAAAATATCCATTATAAAAAAAGATATGGGAAAACATACTTTGCACAAAATATCAAACATAAAACTCTTTAAATTAATTTTTTTCATCTTTCAAATACAAAATTTAAAAACAGATTAAAAAGAATTTAATAAAGATATTAATATAAATTAAGAGAATCACATGAATCTCATAGATATTTTAAAAAGATTTTAATATCTAATGTGATCAGCTGCTAAAATCAACTTTTAAAAATACAATAAATCAAATTAACATGATATAACCAAGACCAAACACAGAAAAGCAAACAAATACAACCATATATATTTTGTTATCACCTTATTTTACACATAATACAGTACAAGTATTAAACAGAGATGGATATAAACTAAACAATATTCTAAAATTATACTATGAATTACTTTTATAGTTCGAAAAAAAAAATCTATACATAAAATAATCTAAATAAAAAAATACAGAAAATAAGTTTAAGATTATTTATGATATGCTTATTATAAATAACAATTAAAGAAAAATAAATAAGTTAACTTTCTGTAATATAATAAAATTCGTAACCTGACGTATCCAACAATATAAATAATGTGAAAAATGCCATTATGATAACTGAGTAGTCTGATTTAATGAAAACTGAAGAGCCGAGCACAAATATCGATTAAATTCATTTAACCTATCACCTTAAATTGCCTAATTACTTAAATATTATAACTTTCATTTACTTCATACAGTTAAAACTATTCTTTAATTATATAAGAAATAAAATTGATGATTAAGCATTAGAAATTCATTACATATAACATGTCAGAAAAGTAGTAAAAAATAAAATTTAAACAAGATTGTGATGACATAAGCTATTTAACAGCCAAAAAATGCATAAAATTTCAATCAAATGTACATAAAAAATTCCCCCTGAATATTCAAAAATCAATTATATAGTAAAAATCTAGTGTTAAATACATGAATAAAATAAATAAGCTTAATTGCAATTTTTATAAAAAGTGAAGTCGAAATTATGAAAACACTAATAAAACACAGACTAAAATTACTCAAAAGAAACAAGAATCCAATTAGGATTTACACATTTTTATAAATAATTGTAAGAAATGCTGCACTAATGGAAAAAGCTTCCAAATTCAATGATAATTAAGCTACGACTTATATAAAAAATATCATACAGAATCTATAATCTCTGCAAAAAATCAGATGAATTCTAGAAAGTTATGATACGCTAGATAAAATTTTGGCATGATAGTCCTCGTTCAGGCTTTTGTAGCATAAAAAAACTTAATGGGAAAGAGAAATAGAAGTTTTATAAAGAATAAATATCTCAAAATTTTATAATTATTGTCTGGCTTTTTCAACGTTACTTAAAAACCTAGAGATGCACAAAATAATGTTGATTGATTACCCAAACATATGTATTCAACTCCAGTTAGAAAACATTAATTTTACTGAATTCAATCGTAACAGACTGGAAGTGCGAGTGTTGTACGAATCAACAGTTGTTGATTCTTCAAAGAAAAATTATAAAATTCAACTATAAAGCTGTAAAAATCTCGAATTTAAGGAAGAATGAAAATCTGACATCTATTTAAGATCCGATGCATTATCACATCATTTGAATAAATGCATCTCATAAAATTAAAATATATTTAAAATTAACAAATTTTACATAAATAAATTTTCCAGAAAAATACTGCGTGTATGCACTGATTTCTACAAGAATATCAACAACTAATATTTGTACAATAGATATAATCTTACAAATAAATTCAATAATCAAGTGAATAATTAAAATAAAATGAATAATACATGAGGCTAAAACTTCCTAAAACTAAAATGTACATACTATAAATAACGAAATCGAACCAGTATAAAACGTCTTAATGACACATATGTTTACATACATTATGTCACCCAAACAGTGTCGTCGAATCAATAGAAAGTTCTAGATTATAAGATTTATTCATAACTTAAATGCTATTATAGATGAATAAAAAGTACCTTTTAACTATTTCTTAGCATGTTTAAGTTATTTACACAAGAAAACTAATGTTAATTGTTAGCCGGCATCTGAAGCGGCACTCGAGTAAATACAGTGCGTAGTATAACGCACATTGCAATATGGTGAGAGTTAAAGATCCACTATAATGTTTACAACAAGTAAAAAAACAAACTACATACCAACCTCAGAAAAGATAACCTTCAGAGTTAAGTTCACCACTTTAGTAGCTTTTTCAAATACTAAGAAACAGAAAACTTGTCAATAAAACAATGTTTATTTTTGAAACAACAGTACATTATATCCCACGTGGCTGACACATACGCCATGAGTAACTTTGAATGCAATAATGCGAATTGCCGACAAACTTGATCTCTACTAACTACGAGTTGAGTGGTTCTTTTGATTGAATAAAACTAAAACAAAACAAAAAAATCTAGCTGTGTAAAATAAATTGTAATATTAAAAAGAAACAATCTAACAATTAAATGTGCATGAAATATTTTTTTATAATATCTAAAACACTTTAAAAATAGAGAATTACTGGAAGAATGTAATGATAACAATAAGGCGATTTCACACAGTAGGCCATATTCTCAAATTATGACAAGTCTGGCTTTAGTTTCAAACGGAAGGGCAGTTTATTGTTTGTCTATTGGCTGTTGTAAACATGAAATGATTGGAATAGCATTATAGTAGTTCAGGACGTTGCGACAAATTGCCTTATACAAAAAAGAGAATAAGACGAAATCATAGACCGGGAAACAAAAGCCTCTCAATATTCAATTAAAATCAGAAATTTCAAGTAAGTTAAGAGAAATCACATATAATTATCTAATTGTTGACGAATGGCGTTGATTTATTTCTTATTTTTTATGTTTCAGAAAAAAAAAGTTTCTTGCGTTTCATGATTTAGAGTATATCTATTAATCTTTTAAAATGACAGAGGATATAGTCATTAGAGCTATAGTAACATCGATTCCCACTTTACCTCTTTTATTTTTCTCTCGTTGTCAATTTCATATTTTAATGTTAGAATTCTCTGGTATAGAGGTCTTGGGCCAGGCAATCTTGTTGTCCATCATCTTGGAGATTCTAAACATAAAGTAATTCTGCCAGATATTTTATACAGACAGTTCTATCAGTAGCCAGACTGGAACACTTAAGCAAATGTGTTCATCTCATTATTTAGAAGATCCAGGAGAGGTAAACAAAAGGTAAACAAATTATAATTGCAATTAAGTCAAGAAACTTTCAAATTGTCTTGAGTCGGAATTATGCATTATAATGGAAATAAACTAGAGGACCAGTTGGCCAAATATAATTTGAGGTAACCAACTGTTATTGGCATTATCCTAGTGGAACTTAAAAATTGAGCAAATTTTATTTCGTAAATAACATTTGTTAAGTTTTAGTCTCACTAGAGTCAATTAACGCTAAAGAGAGGCATTGATTATCCCCATATGTATGTAGTAAACAATAACTGTTTAACTTTACCGAGCTCTGGTAAGAATGAGCCTCGTGATTTTTTTAAATTTATTTTTTCCAACATTTTTATTTTTAGAAAAAAATAACATTGTAAATATCCTGAATTCTTTACGGTGTTGAAGGTTTATCACTCTTTTTGTTTAGCACTTTGGTATTAATTTTTCCATTCGACTGTGGGTAAATTATCCGAAATAATAACATGTGAATGTTTAACCCTAAAAGTTTTACATGCTTAATGTTAAAATTGTAAAACCATAAGTCAACCATGTAATGTAATCAAACGTTTGAAGCAGTTTCATAGATCAAAGTTTGATGCTGTAGAAACTCTAGAATGGAGTTTACTGGATAAAGAACGCTGTTTATAGCTATTTTAAGTTGTACACATACACTCAGATAACGCCACACCTCTTACGGTTGGTAAATTAAAATTTTATTTCTCCAAAAATTCTGCCATCGTAACTTCCGGTACCAAATATCGGGCGAAAATAATGTGGCCAACAAGGAAAGAAGAGTCATTTGTTGAAGTTATTCAAAAATGAAAATGCACTTTGGCATAACTGAGTTTTTTAAGTATTCTCACCGCTGCAGTACTGGTCCTGATGACGACCTTTGACCATGATTAGCTGGTTGCATCCATACATTGGGCGACTAAATGAGCTGAGAGCTAGGATGCTCTATAGAGTTTACTGCGCACTTTAGTAGCGCATGCAACTGCCTTTAATATTAGGAGAAAAACCGCTTCAAAAGCCATCCTCTGCCATCGTTGCCATCGTCGACCACGATAAGTCATACCCCCTCTACACCGAGGTAATGGTTTGCAGTGCACCATATCGTGGAGGGGCCTTAAGGGTAGAATAAATATAGAGAGATGAAGAAACATGTAAATAAGTTTCATTTGATTATAGATATAAAAATTTTGAATTGCTTTCCTCATCGATTTTAAATAAGAAAGAAAAATATGTTCTTTTTTAAAAACATTAATTTTTTTCTTTTTCCAGATGTAGCATTTTAGAAGTAAGTATGCTTATGTGAGTACACTATATAATACTGTTGTAAAAACTATAAAAAGTAAATCATTTATAAAAACTGTCTATTTTGTAAAATAATTAAAATTAAGTTTAAGTTGCATAAATATTTTATTTAAATTTATTCTACTAAAGAAATTTTTAAGCTAAAAAAGCATGGTTTTATTTATTTATTTTTATTTTTATTTCTGTTTTAAGTTAAGAAAAAATATAACCTGATTCAATAGGGCCCAGCCGCATCAACCCTGCCAAAAATTGACCCCACCTTTCATCGGAAAATATATTAAACCTCGATCCTTCAAAAGTGTTGACAAACTAACAGCAGCATACCATGCTAACAAGAATGTGTGAATGCACTTTGAGAAAAATTGATTAAGAGACCGTGGTTTTCTATTGGAGTGACGTAAAGTTCGAGCAGCGATAGCCCAGTCAGCAAAGGCAACGATCTCGTAACTGAGAGGCTGCGGGTTCGGAACCCGAGAATAAGATCCACCGTGTTCGCTAAAGGTGACTGGGACAAGTAAAATATCTTCGTGGTCACAATGTCCTCCATGTTCTCGATCAATACCTCTGGGGGCTGTCCATGAGTGTTTTGCTTGGTCACTGCTTCAAAATTACGAGGACTCACTTGAGTATAAGTTGTACTTTCACCCTTGAGGTGCCCGTTGAAACAAAAGGCGCACCCCTTCCCCTTAAATCGAGTAATGTCCGGCTCATATCGAGCTTAGTTTGACCAAGTGGCATAAGACAACAACAACGTAAAGTTCTGTTAATTGTTGATAGCTGTTCAGCTTATATTGAAGTCGAAGATTTTAAAGCAAAGTGTCTAGAGTTTCTTTCGCCGAATGTATCATCAGTTTTGCCGTCAATGGATCAGGGCGTTATTCACAGTTTTAAGTTCATATATCGTAAAGCGCTGTTGGAAAGAGGAACGATGGTCTTGGAACAGTTTAAAGAAATTGAGATTCTAGATGCGATCCATTTTTCAATACGTGCTTGCAAGCACATAAAGCCTTTTAAAACGAAAGTTTTATTACGGTAATTAAACTTAGATTTCCCCAGCTCCACACCTACACGATCCACTAAATTCACAGGTGCTATTCGTTACTACTTCGTTAGTACCTGTAAGTACAGCAAAAATTTTCGTTAGTACCGAATTTTAATTAAAATTATTGCATTTTTTTATTGCGGGACTGGCAAAATGCGAGCCCCACACCTATGGAATTTCCCCGCTTCAAAGATATTATTTGACAATTCTTCATTAGTACTTGTTAGTACTGGAAAAATTTTCGTTAGTACCGAATTTGAAAAAAAGTAATAGCCATTTTTCATTTCGAGGTTCTAAAAAGGTAATCCCCGCAACAGTGGAATTCTGCTTATATTTTCCAATTCAAAGATATCCTTAATTAGTACTTTATTAATACCAGTAAATACAGTAAAAATTTTTGTAAGTACAGAATTTAAAATAAAATTATTGCAGTTTTTTATTGCGGTGGAAAGCATTTCCCCAGCCCCGCATCTACACGATCCAATAAATTCAAAGGTGCCGTTCGTTAGTACCGCAAAAATTTTCGTTAGTACTGAATTTAAAATAAAATTATTGCAATTTTTTTTATTTCGAAGCCGGGGAAATGCGAGCCTTGCACCTATGGAATTTCCCCGTTTCAAAGATGTCCTTCATTAGTACTTAGTTAGTACTGGTTATTACTGCATTTAAAATAAAATTATTGCAATTTTTTAATGCAGGGAATAAAAAATTACAGCAATTTTATTTTAAATTCGGTACTGGAACAATGAGTTACACTAACAGACAACGCCAGCGCTGGAGACTGACCGAAGGACGAAGGCGATGTCAGTGACCCCCCCCCCCCTTTGACACCATTGGACAAGAGGGGTTGCTAAAGCAGGTCAATCGTCTTTGGCCCTGGAAACAGTAGTCATCGGACTTGCTCGGTATATTTGAAGGCCCCTTCAGAGAAAAAGCAAGCCAAGACGGAGTGAACAGATAGCATCACCAGAGGCAGGCAGTTGCTCCACCATTTCCATCAGTATATGAAGACTCCATATTGACACTTAAATTGTTATATTTGCCTCAGCAGATTGTTCTTCATCAAACATAGTACTGTAAATAAGGATTCTGCAAAAGGGTAAGTCTTCGCTCGTTTGTATCTGGTGTCTTATTCTTTGTGTTATCTCAACAGGCCTGGTATAAGTTATTGGTAAATAATAGGTACTTGTGGTATAGCCACATTCTATTTAAAAGGGAATGCCAGGAATTGCCGGCTTCCTGACCCCTTATTTTATGGAATGGGGCTTGTCCATGTCCAAGTCACCTTGAATCTCCCCGCCCTGACCATCCGTGGGTTGCCGTTTTGCTCTCCCCATCTTTCACCATTGTCCAGCTTGAACCTTGCTTGGTGCCATAAGATTCCTAGACTGTTCTTCCTACTCACGCTACGTTTTGGTGATCGTCTTGGGTTCTCGCTGGCGTGATTTTTCCACTGACCTCGCCATGAGCGGTGTTGAGTGGCCATCATTTTGGCCGAAATTGGGGGAGAGATCACCCGCATCATTTTTTTTAAAGTATCTTTTTTTTTAGCCATTTTGCTCCTTTTTGATTTTTGTGTCATGTCGAGAGGCGTGTATTTTTCTGATAAAGTCAGCAAGGAATAGAAAATAAATAAATTTCCTTTAAGCTAATCAATTAATAGGACTCTTTTCTATTCGTCAATTTGCATTCACCTCTGTTCTAAAATTCTGGAGTACACGATATGAATACACTGAATTGTGTCTGCCGCCATATAAGTACACCAAAGAAGCAGTGAAAGGTTATTGCGGCTCAAAGGAGGAATGTAATATTTCAACAACATCAATAATTCTGCAATAATAATAATTCTACAGCACTAACAAAAACATTTTTGTTACTAACCTGTACTTATGAAGTACTAAAGAATAACACCTGGGAATTTACTGGATCGTGTAAGTGCAGGGCAGGGGACATGTACTCATTAAAGACGCCGCGAAAATATATCTGACGACATGGACTCAAAAACTGCTGCTTGAAATTTAATTTGAGGATTTTTAAAAGTCGATTCAGATGTGATTTGTAATTAAGAAATACCAGGTGAACAAAGATTGTTGATTTAATGATTGAAACAAAAAAGGAATAATTTTCTGATGTTGAACAAGCAGCTGTGAATTTAATAGATCGTGTAGGTGCGGGGCTGTGAAAATGTACGCATAAAAGGCCACGAAAATGTACCCGTCTCAAAAACTGCTGCTTGAAACTTTATTTGAGGATTTTTAAAAGTCGATTCAGATGTGATTTGTAAGGAAGAAATATCAGGTGAACAAAGATTGTTGATTTAATGATTGAAAAAAAAAAAGAAGAATTTTCTGATGTTGAACAAGCAGCTGTGAATTTAATAGATCGTGTAGGTGCGGGGCTGTGAAAATGTACCCGTCTCAAAAACTGCTGCATAAAATTTTATTTGAGGATTTTTAAAAGTCGATTCAGATGTGATTTGTAAGGAAGAAACATCAGATAAGCAAACGATTGTTGATTTAATGATTGAAAAAAAAATCGATGTTGAACAAGAAAGAGAAAAAAACCCACGAACGATTGCCAAACAAACAGCTGTATGGTCGTCAAGATTAAGTCACGTTTTTAAGTAAACTATAACTGTGAAATGATTAAAGTACAGAAACATGTAATTTCCAAAATGTAATAAAAAATTGGATTACTTCCATTCTTAATTTTTTATTTATATTTTCATCCATGTACTTTATTTACTTAGCAATACAGTTTATGTTTCTATATGCAGTATTTCAAAACACAACAACATATTTTTTGTATGATAAAATATTTTTTTCACATATTTGCATTTATTTCCGTACCTAAAGAATACATGTGTAAACCTTTATTTCATAATAGTATTACATAAGCTTGAAATACTGCTTCATCTAGGAAGAGGAGGAAGTTTGTTAAAAATAGAAGCAAACAATGCATGCATTCATATCGTTTTTGATGTTTTTCTATTTTGCAATCTTTCTATTTTGAATGATCTCTCCAAGTTCGTAAAAATGAGCATAGACTGAATACACATTATTGTTGATTTTGCGAAATATAATGCTAATGTTACGAAGTAACGCAAAAAGAATTGCTAAATCCTTGTGAAATTTTAAAATATCACGTTGTATAAGTTGTGGATACATAACATGGCATCATGTGGAATGCTTTAATGATATCTATATATTTTTAACATTGGATTATTATTGTTACTTTAAAGAAAATATAAATTAATGGGCTTCTGGTTTTGTTAATTCTGCTCTTGAATTACAAAATTAGAATAATAAAATAATGAGTTATTAATTTAATTAATGGTAGTGACATTTCCTCTATTTGTGCACATACACACATGGCCTCACCCTCAAAAAAATTTTAAAAAATCAAAATACATACATTTAAGAATTAAATAAAATAATATCAAGTTCAGTAATATTAAATACAATTTCCAGAATGAATTTTTTCCGATACATTTTTAAATAAGCTAACATGTGGCTTACGTACTGAGAAAGATACTATAACACAAAGTATACTGTGACGTCTTCAATATTATCGAGTGAGAGGTAACGTGAAGAATGGATCACAGTCAAACATACTATTGGAAATTTACTTTTATTCTTGATTAACTACGGCTATTTACAAAGGAATGTTAATTCCCAAATCATGTAGAACTGCAAAGGATGGTTGCCGGTAAAACTTCCTCACGACGATCACAGTCGAAAGAAAAACAAGAGATTTATTAATCTCTTACAGCTGGGGAGGCTTTTCAGGGTGCAATCAAACCCAATTTATCCCCCGTTCGGTTTCCGAGACTCTGCCGCTCCCTATAGGAGCGGACTTTACGAATCTCCCGAACTAGCAAGCTGGCTCTGGTAAAAAAGGCGAAAGCTTCCACCAGGTCAACACACCTACGAAAAAAAAATGACGAAAAGCCCTGAGTCAAGGTCAAGGTCAAGGTAATTGGTTTTTACGGAGTACCTAGCAGTGATTAAAAGCACTACTTCAACCTCCGAACGAAAAAAGATCAAAAACATAATTTGGTGCAGAAATAAAAACAGTAAAGCCAAACAAAAATTTAATACGCTTACAGCGGCTTCCGCAAAGACGAAAAAAAAATGCTGTAAGGTCTAAAAATCGTTCACATACAATGCATATGTGAAAAACAACACGTTGAATGATTAAAAATAATCATTCTGTACCTTGAACAATGACAAAACAACGAAAAACACAGTAAGTTTGATAAATTTCACTCGGCCAGAGCACAGAAAGGTAAAAATGGGAATATAACTCAGTAGCGCCCTGAGTCGCAAAACGGTAGGCTTTTTGAGGTGTCAGTTACGGTCCCGCCAACTGTTTTTGAGGTCAGTTAAGATCCCAGTTACTTGAGAACTCCAGCTAAAGTTACAGTTATTATTTTTTAGCTAAATTCTCATTCGCTGGTTGTCCCTTTACGAAATTTCCGAGCATTCATTAACGAGATCCATCAGGGGGCGTAATCGTCTATTCAGTCCGATTGTCAAGATCCCAGACTCTGCAACGCCACGCTATTGTCCAGGTAAACAGGTGTACTCTGATAAGCTGTTTTGGAGCGTTCTCGGACAGAGGGGAGTCTTCACAATACTTAGTGCTTTACTCAATAGCATGCACGACCAAAGAAATATCCTTGAAAATCATTTTCTGCTGATAGAAGCGAACAGGAAGAAAAGGAAGGAAAAAAAGGGATGGGAGAGAAAATGAATCCTTCATACCATTCCATTTTCATATCTTCAGTGTACTAGAGCTCGCTTTGCATGCCAATTATACCGTTCAAATTTTCCTCGGTTTGCAATATTCAGATAGATCATTTATTTTTTCCATTTCCGCAATATATTTTTTTATTCTTATCCTTTTTCAATATATATACTTTTTATGAAATAGCTTAAAATTTTAAGACTTAATTAGTGTTTCAAATGTACATCAACTGCATTTTTCAACATTTTGTTCGATATGTTGAAAAGTGGAATTGAGCTGAAGTAGAGGCTATATGCATTGCTCTTAAACAACTAACTTGTCACCTATGCAAATTTAAAAATGTAGTACTAATATCAGATTCGCAGACTGCTATTTAGTCAATTAATTCTATTTGGGCTCTACTGTCCAAAGAAATCTCTCAATGTCAACAGTTGCTAACTTTGTAAAGATCTTCTCAAAAACGTGTTTTTTTTTCCCAGTAGATCTTTGGCCATTGCAATTTATATGGAAATGATGATGATTTTCTCGCCAAAAAGGGTGCTACGTTGATTTATAGTACTAAACGAGACACCTTTTTCCTTACCGGTAAACTTTATATCAAGCATATTATGAATTCAAACACACTAGGATGAACTCTTTTCTAAAATAGAAACTAAATACGGTAGAAGCATTTTAGAAATGAGGAATTTTCACGTTTTCTAATTTTAATTTTAAATAATAGAAGACTAAAATGTAAGCAGGATAGTACCTATTTTTCTTTCATTTGGGGGCCTAATTAGTGATTTCTAATGGGTTTTATAGCGGACTCTTTAACGTATCTCAAAAACGATACTTTTCGAGTTTGTGACGTCATCGTTCACGAAAACACCGACCACCTATGTTTACATGTTGCCTATGTTACATTTTGATGTCACGTGATTTTAGCTTAACTTTAAAATTAATTTTTAAAATGATGGACCTAGTTTTTTACATTTTTGAGAACATTTTTGGAATCTACAAGTCTGGAATTATCAGAAAAATACTAAGTTGTTCGAATCCCCCACATGTGCAAATTTCTCATTATACCTGACGAACCTAGACAGGAGGCAGTGGTTGCGTTTCGTCTATTTACCGGCAGGATTCTCTTGCTGCCCCTCTATAGCGACCATTAATAAAAATTTTTAAATTTTATAAAAACTAAAAATATATCTTTTTGTTAGTGATGTCACTCTTTTTGTTTATTTTTATTTGCCGTGCCAAGTTGCAACTTTTAATATCACTGTAAAAGTCGCGTCCGCCTCTGTCGGTGGTCGGGCGAACTTTTGTTCTTTTGGTTCATTGTAAGGCGCCGACCATTTCAAAACGCCGAACAATTGGGAAACGGCAGTAATGGTCCTTTTGACACACGGACTGTTGGAGGTGTCAAATCTGCCGTTTGTCATCGCGCCGACAGAGGGAAGAAATTGTTTTTGTGTGACTCGACTTCTTCAAGGGCGAAGGTTAAAGGGGGGGGTGTCGATCTCCCCTGGAACCGAGGTTTCCTGTTGGAACAAAAAAAGACGGGAGACACTCCCGAGTGGATTTGCAAAATGAGAAGGTGGCTGAGAATGAGCTCCTCTCTCAACGATTGTACCGATAGTTTCTTTTAAACGTTTTTCTTTGTTGTTGAATAAATCAACGTTGTTAAGTTTTGCACTTCTCCCTTCGGCTGATTCATTTCGTCTCCCATTTCTGCTCCATTTGCGAGACCCATGCAGGTCATACCCAACTGACCGACGATATAGGAGATAGGACGTTCGCGGACCGCTCGGCGCGCATTAACAATCCCTATTTTTTATTATTGTACTACCTATTTTATATATTTTCTGAGCTTCATGTTGTTGAATCTATGTATTGCTGTTAACCATACCGAATGGTCATTGTCAAGGTTACAGTCTAATTATCCCCTAATTAGACAACGCGTTGTTTACTCATAATTTTTTATGAGAACGTCCTCACCTCCTCGCTTCCTTGTGAGCTGGAGTGTATTAAATTTTTTGTTTGGATTACTTATTGCCTAGAGGCCTAAATTTATATTTTGAACTGCTTACGTTCGGAGGTTAAAGTGAAGACATTACACTTCGCTAGGTACTCCGTTAAACCCAATTATCTTGACCTTGACCTTCTATGCCGACTTGACATTCTCACCAAGGCTACCTTCCTCCTGCGTGATAATAAAAACAAACCGATGGACAATATCATTTGTTTACCTGTGGCTACCGGATCCTACTCCAAGAATAAAGAGAGGCATGAAGGTATTGGGAATCAAGAGGACTTATAAGTCCTCTTGATTCCCAACTTTCTGTTTCCACTTTTCGAAAACCTTAAAGTGGAAGTGTTTTTTTCGGTTTGATTCCCAACTTTTCGGTCAACTCTCGTTTATTTCAACTCTTTCGAAGTGTTTGGAATTTTTAACCTTTTTTTTCCTGTTTTACAACTGTCTTTGAGTTGTTTATGATTATACTGTTCTTTTTTCTTTTCTTGTTCAAGGAGAAAAAAAAATGTTTGGAAAGAAAAGTTGAAATGATTTCATAAATATGATTGGTTTTATTACTTTTATAGAATTTATTAGAGGAAACATCTCAGAGATTATATTTACGGAGCCCAGGGACGTAACTAGGGCTTGGCAAAGGTGGCATTTGCCATGGATGCATCAGTCCTAGGGGCGCTGCACCGTGAGGATAATGGGGTCTGAAAGAGGACGATTCGCCTCGAGTAGAAATAACGAAAAGTTAAAAAATAATTTTCTTTATTATAAAATCCAATGTGTTTAAAAATTATTTTTTTATGAATTTTCTTATTTTTAAAAATGTTTCTAGAGGCTAAACTTGTAATAGATTTTTACAAAACGTTTACCAAACAATATGCCTTTATATAAATCCGGATTTCCGCTTTAAATTTTAAATTTATTAATGCTATTAAAACTAATTTAAATTAAAAAATTCGCCAATTTTTTTTTATGAAAATTCAACGTCTAAATAAAACATATTACCATCAAATAAACTATTCAGTTTATCAGGAAAATAATATCCCCGAAATGTTCAAAAATATTTAGGCATTAAAACGGTAAAAATAGAACAAGAAATTAAAAATTAATATACAAGGAACATTTTAAGAATTAAGAATACATTTTGTGAGTTCATTCTGTATATATGATTATGTAATACTAGACTCAAGACTCGAGTTGGTGTTACATGGGCCCCTGGTTTTTTTGTTTCGGCGGCCGAAGACGGACACCCCTAGAGGGGGTGGGCAAGTTCCACAGGAGGGGGGCGAGAGATGCGATGCCACCCCCGCCAGCTGCAGAAAAGGACATTTTTTTTCCCGTGGAGGCGAAAACTTGACCGAGGGGGGGGATTCCCCCCGGCCCTCACGAAGAGGAGTGAAAAAGAGATGCCCGGTCGGAACGACGGGGAAAGGACATTATTCTTCGGAAAGGAGTAGAGACCGAGGGAGGTGTTTGTCCGCTCGGCACAGTTTATTTTTGTCCTCGGTCTTATTTGAGCCCTGTTCGAGTATGAATTGAAGTGTACTTATGTTTTTTTTTTTTTGAAAATCTTCTTAATAATAAATGTTTAATCAAGAGTTTTGTCGCTGCTGTGCTTCATTGTCGGCCACATAGGCTTTAAGCGAACCCAAGATACCTGCTCCAGTAAAAATAGGCGGGCAGGTATAGAACGTGGCGTGCAGACTTCAGAAAGTGCAGCCGGGGACGCGCGAGGCGTTTTACAATATAGAAAAACAAATGTTTATATATTTTCTCACTGTATTTGGTGGTAGGGGCGCAGACCAGTTTTTTACCACGGGTGCTAAAGGACCTAGTTACGGCCCTGACGGAGCCCTACAAACTGTTGCTGTTTATTGTTCGTTTTATAATGATTACTGTTACAGCTGATAGAAGCTTCTAGTCTTGAAGTGTCTTAACTCGTTTTAAAGTCATTTTTAAGAAGACTATTTGCAAGGACAGAATAAGCGATCTCAATTGAGAAAAAAATGTAAATGAGGCACGTAAAATTAATACAAACGTTGATAATATGTTAACTAAAAGTTAAAAAATAAAAAATAAGTAAAGACAGTTAGGTCCAATTTAAAAATGTTGTATTTGGCAATTTTTGTAATAGACGGTGAAAGATATATTGTAAGCAGTATTGTAGGTTTATTACTTTCCATAATAATAAATAAAATGTTACTTTAAAAAAAAAAAAACTTATGAGCACTTGTTTTCTTTTAGCTGCATTGCTTTCCTGTAATGTGTGAAAACACAAATGTATGTTGATTTGTAAGTTATGCCATAACTGTATATTTAATTTTCGAAATTTGTGCTATGGACCTCCATGCAAATGAACTAAAAACCACTGAAGAATGAAATTATTTTAATTAATTTATTCTTAATTAGTTTTTATTCTCATATTCTAAGTCTGTAACTATATAAAATAGTACACTATCACTAGCCAATGTCAATAGCGCCATCTAAGAAAGAAATAACTAACTAAAGTGTGTTTTGGGGTAAATTTCACATTACTAAAAATAAATAAATAAATAAATAATAATAATAATAGCACTGAAATAAATCTAGAATTTTTTCCGGTTTCTCTTCTTTTGAATGGATCCCATATAAGAATTGTACCGCACTCTGTTTTGCTTCGGGACTCTTATTGTAACTAGAGATGTAAAAAACTCGGAATTTTGAAGAGGTGGGAATCAACCCGGGAATTTTGGGGAATAAACCCCTAATATTGGGAACTTTGGGAAGAAATCATTTTAACAATGTTTACAGTTACTTTTTTCAACAGTGGCTACTCAAGAACTAGCATATTATCTCCAAGAGATTTTTTTTACCTTTGGCAATATATATATATATATATATATATATATATATATATATATATATATATATATATATATATATATATATATATATATATATATATATATTCAAGAAATAATAGCAATGAGTATTTAAATGATTTTATAGTAGTACTTATGTAATTAATTACCCTGTTAGTCTTATCAAGCACATAACAGGTTGCTTCGATTTTAATTGCTAATATAATAATTATATACAATATTTTTTATCATTATTTAATATGTAAATTGCTTTATGCTAAACTTTTCCCCTCCTTTTATAGTATAAAAATAAATATCTTTAAATTTAAAATAACAGTTTATTATTTTTTGTAATGCATATATCATTTAAAGGTGTAATCAAATGACACTGTTGCATTTTGTGTCCAATTCCTACACACACACACATTATATATATATATATATATATATATATATATATATATATATATATATATAGAGAGAGAGAGAGAGAGAGAGAGAGAGAGAGAGATGTTATCCAAGAAAAATAATGATTTATGTGTTTTGTGACACTACAGATTATTGCCTAATATTTATGTAATAATAAAAATATTGGATATTTCTCAAAGGAAAAATATACTCATACTTTCATGCTAAACATGATACCTTGCCAAATATAGTTAGTTAATCCCAATCATTCAGTTTTTTTTTTTTTTTTTTTTTTTCATAGCATATAATAGTTGAATTTTGTGAAAATATCAACTTTTGAGGTCTATAACGAAGACAGAAAAAAAAAATGGTGGTTCTCATTGTGTCATAGGAATTGGCGACTTCAAAATACTTCAAAATTTTTATGTTTGGGAAATTTTCAAAATTCCCTTCCCCAAAAACCCGGTTTTTTCCCGGGTTTAAACCGGGTTTTTTTCACTGCTCACAGCTCTAATTGTAACAGTTGAATTCCGACCAATAACCGCGAATGCATTGCAAACGCATGTTTTGACTACTGAGGTAACAAAAATGTAAAGGATACGAGTAATCTATTTCTACTTGGTCAAAACTGCTTTCTGTGTAACAGAAACGAATTAGAATATAAATAGAGGTGATGCATTACAAATAAAGATACCGTATATGTGGCAAAGAGAAAATATGTGCATCTGCAACTAATACAAACATTGCGTTCTAGATTTTGCAATACTTCCTCTTTTCAACGGCACGGAAATTCATGTATACGAAAAGGCATGCACGCAACAATATTTTTTTTTTTTTTAACCAAATTTTACTTTACGTTCTGTTGGCGCAATAGCATTTCCAAACTCTTGTGAAATTTGATAATAGCATAAATTTAATAAATAACTAGAAATAAATATTTTTTTCTTCTGATGTCTATTGTTTGTAAAATCATCGATTTTTTCATTTACCGGGGATTCGTCAACGAAAATTTGAATGCCGGTAATTAACCAGTAAACCAGTATTAAATTCTTAATAATTAATCTTAATAATAATTATAATAAATATTTATAATAATAATAATAATAATTATAATTATAATAATAATATAATAATAATAATAATTATAATAGTTATAATTATAATAATATAATAATAATTATAATAAATTTTAATAATACTTGTTTACTCATAATTTACCGGTGCGTTTTTATTTTAAAGAAAAAAATAATAATTGTAACTAATATAAAATGTAAACATTTAAATGCCGTCAAAATAATCAGAATAATTTGAATTAAATTTTAATGACCAATTTATAAAAATATTAATTAGAAACATAAAATCGTTAAAATTAAAAAGTAAAGAATAATATACATATAACTGATATCTGTACAAATAAAGAGATAAAAGTTGTTTGAATGTAGGGCGTAATCTCTGGAATGACTGCACTGATTCTAAAAATTCTTTTACTAATAGAAGGCTACACTACCTTTGAGTAATATAAGTTGTATTTAGTTTAGAAAAAAATAAGACTTTAGTTTGAAATTTGAATATTTTCGTTGCATAGTTGCTTTATCGTCTGCCCTAATGGAGAGATTACGTGACTATAATGTACTGCGAAAATATTATTCATGAATAGATATAAAAAAAGTTATATCTAAATTTCATATTTAAGTTATAATAACATTTTCTGTGTTAAAAATAAATTGGAAATTTTAACGTGTGATGGTACCTAATATGTGCTATAATTGTAAATATTAGATACCATCTGGGAAATTTAATGCAGATAAAATATGTTCTTTTGCAGCATGCTATTTGGCCGCATAGTAAGATAGGAGATAAAGAAAAATGAAAATAATTCAAGGAGAAAAGAATTAACTGGAGTAAAGTCCGTTATCTATACATATAAAATACTTTAAATGTATGTATGTGTGTGTGTTCGTTATGCATTCCAAAATGGCAAAAACGACTTTCATAGAATTTTGTATGTGGATTTTGAAGTGAATTCTGCGAAGGTTTTAAACTGGTCAAATCGAATCAAAAATATAATAAAGACAAAACTCTATTTTTTAAAAATTAAGTGCTAAAATAATTAAAACCTTTTAAGTAACTTAATTCATGTGGTTTAAGTTGTGCTCATGTGTTTTCTTGTGTTCATGTGTGCTCTTGTGGCTCAAGTGTTTAAGTTGTGCTTTAAGATAAAAGTTTTTAAGGCTTTTGTTTAGAATTTCTTTATTTAAACTATTCTTATTTGGCACATTTCTCTCATTTTAATACAATTTTGGTTTGTTTTCAAATGCCAAATCTATTCCGTTTCGAAGAATAACATAATTATCGATTGCAAAATTAAAAGTATTTAACATTTATTTATGACACGTGCTTAGGCTCGGTTTTACCTTAATCGATTACAGCTAATCAGTGATTCTGTATGTTAAAAAAAAAAAAAAAAAAAAAAAAAAACATACTGCAGCTTATTTCTGATTATTTCTATAAGACGATTTCACGCAGCAGGGCACATCTCAACTTATGACAGTTCTGGCTTTAGTTTCAAACGGAAGGGCAGTTTATTGTTTGTCTACTGGCTGTTGTAAACATGAAAATTAATGAGAAAGGCATTAGAGTAGTTCATGACGTTGCAATAAACTGCTCTATTTAGTTTTGGTGAGATCAGCCCTTAGTATTTTTAGTTGCATAAGTACCTTAGTTTTTCGAAACTATTTCGAAAAACAAAAAAAAAAAAATTTCCTGTGGAATAATAAGTTTCTAAATATTATTCCTTTTTTTTTAGTCTGTTTATTAAAAAAATTAAAATGAAATAAAATTTATTAACCGTTATAGGAATTAAGTTGTTTTATTTTCGAAATTGCTTTTTAATACTGTTTTAATATAAGATCGTAAGCAGGATGAAACTTGCTGGACATGTATGTAAGATGGACCCATCATCTGTAACACCAAAGGTCTTCCATTTTAGACAACTGGCACCCGAATCAGAGGCAGGCCCAGATGGTTGAGATGAGTCGAATGCATAAAAGAGGATTTTAAAGTACTGAAGGTTACTAATTGGATTTCCATAGCGAAGAAGAGAGGGGAAATGGAGTAGGATTTTGGGGTAGGCTTTGGCCCACAAAGGGATGTCGAACCATTGAAAAAGAAGAAAAAGAAGAAGAATATAAAATCTAATATCAACTTTGAAATAAATATAAATTTCCTCTGAGATTCTCAATTACCCAAACCAAAGGTTGGTTGCAAAAAAGGTATTATTTTTTAATCTGCCATTTGTTTTTAAAAGTAAAATTAAAATGCAAACATGTAAAGAATGCGGTGACGCGTAGCCACCCCAAGACTCCTTGGTCGAGCGACGTACGAAGGTAACTGTAACTGTACCGGTACAACACTTACCGGCGCGGGATATGAACAGCGGTGCATCAGTTTCTCACCTCGCTAATGTCCTGCTAGCTGCTTTACTTTTTCCCTCGTGGAAATATTTGGATGATGTTCAAATAAAGGTTAAGTTTTGGTTAACGGCCCAATCTCTTTCCTTTTGTTTAACATTCATTTGCGATACGAGTTGGAATGCAACTTTGGATACACTCGTATCTGCAAGAAAAACAGTGAAATACGTTTAACTTGAAAACGCTTAAAAGACGAAATATCTGAACTTGAAAAGACGAAAAGGCTGAGCTTGTTATTTTGTTTAGATTTTTTGATTTCCAGTATCTTGAAACAGAGAGTTCACGATGAAAACTGTTAAAATCCTAATATTTAAAGTGTTGTTTGTAATCCTCTACTAGTATCATCCATATATTTGTTTACCACCTGCTGGCAACAGTAGTAGAGACCATATATTTATTTATCACCTGTTGACAATAGTAGCATTATAGTTGTTTTGTTGTGTTTTGATAGAAGTGTTCGACGCTTTACGATGACTAAAGCTTTCATTTAAACCCTAATTATTCTGTACTCGATGTTTACAATTTAGAAGGTTTCTTCAAAATTAGCTATGGATTTTCAATGAATGATGATTGAAGGTAAGTGAATCAATATTTTTTATGCACTTTCGTACATTTGTATTTACGGTTAGTTTCGAATGCAATACGCTTCTTCAGTGACTTGTTTCGATGAAGGAATGTCGTTTAATATAATCCTGGGAATATGTTGTTCATTGACAAAAGCTGTTTTCAAAACATTTGATTTTTCAAAAAATGCAATTAAATCTTTTTTCCCTTAAAAGATAACGAGGTAAATTTCGTTTCACAGACTTATTGAAAACGCAATCGAACCAAGGTATCGGAAGAGAATAATAGCTCTTTCTCGTCATCAATTAAATCAACACTCGGGAGCGGTTTTACACTCGACAGAGTAGCAGGCAGAAGTGTGCTTAGAATGATTAGCAGCTAGATTCCAAGACCCTGGATCCCCCCAAATGGGTAAGAAATGAATGTTTAACACCAATAGGGTTTACAAGCGTGTTGCATGAATTAACAAGCAAAATCGAAAATTTTTTGTAAATACTTGTCTTTGTACCGGGAGCGGGCGTTTTGCACCTAAATTTAGTTATTCACTTAAATGTCAATAGATCGAAAATTATTTAATTTTTTAACCAACTTTTCGTATTTTATATTAAAATATATAAACAAATATATAAATAGAAATATATAAATAACAACTATAAGATTTTTGTATTAGTTATTGATTTAGTTATTCACTTAAATCTCAATAGATCGAAAATTATTTAATTTTTTAACCAACTTATCGTATTTTATATTGAAATATATAAACAACTATATAAATAGAAATATATAAATAACAACCATAAGATTTTTCTAAACAAAAAACATATTTTTTGTGGATAAATTTATAATAGTATCGTAAATATGAAAAATCAAATAGAAATAGTAGTATATAGTTTTAATTTTTTCCCGTTCTGTGGTTCCGCATCGACTGATGTAAAAACTAGTTCTTATTTGTCTAAATTTTTCCAGAATCTATGTAGTAGACAAGAACATTCGGCTTCGTTTTCCTGTATATACCGTTATTTTTGTACCCACAAACAAACCCTGTTGTTACACTAACCCGTACTAGTACGTGACCCGAGCTCAAGTATCAATCGTCAGTACTATTACGCATAGAATGTGTTAATAGTGAAGGAGAGCGGAGTTGAAAAGACAACACGATGACCTTCAAATTGATGAAAAAAGACGATTCGGGTCATTTTTTTGAGAGTGACGAGTTATCTGGAGCAGAATTAAATTTGATGATGGATAAAGGAGGGTTATTTTATTTTATTGTGTATGAGACTTTGTCGGGACTAAAGCAAAACGACGACTCAAACGGAATGATGACTTATCCGGGTGTCGACTTAACGAGGTTTTACTGTATTTCTAACCAGGGCTTCGAACCGTAATTTTTTTTGTTCCTGTTTTCGTTCCGGTTCAACTAAAAAATTAATATCGGTTCAGTTCCGGTTTTCGCTCCGCCAAAAATAACTGTTTTCGTTTCAGTTCCAAATGAATAATTTCATTTTATGTATATTCTTATTTGTACTAAAAATATAATTCTATCATAAACAAAAAATGTAATTATATCAAAATTTAGAATATTTTATTCTTTTTTTAATTGGTACACTATGTGAATTGATACAAACAGCAGGTACGATAAGAGCGGCGAGCATTGGCATTGTTATCCATTATCAAAATCGCATTTGACAACTAGGTTCATGATTACCCACATTCGTCGTTTGACTCTCACATCGTGCACTTGGCCTTGCAATAATTATGTAAAAAATATATTATTTATTTAACATATGAAAATTGCCTCTAATTATTAATATATCTTCTAACGTGGTTTCACTGAGATTACTTCTGTTGTCTCGGAGAATAAATTTCAACACTAACTTGTGTAGCTGGAGCTGCCAAAACCACCATTGCAATCTTATACAAGTGCGGATATGTAATTATAAAGTTGACGTTAAATTAGAAAATATTGATAAGTTGGTAACAGTAACAAAATGACTGAAAGATATATCGAACCGAAATAAACCGATATTTTTTTCGGTTCAGTTCCGGTTTTCGTTCCGGCCAAAATAACGGTTTTTTCCGGTTTTCGGTTCAGTTCCGGTTCGAAGTCCTGTTTCTAACAGTGGTACAGGAATTTGAAAGAGAGCGAAAAACGACGAATAAAATTAACGTAAAATTGGAAGTGAGTCCATGACTTCGGCAATAAAACTGATGATGTCTGCTACTCCCATTAGGGAAAAATATTTCTTCAAAAGAGCTCATCCATTTCAGTGGTCAAAAATTAGGCAGAATAAGAAATAAGGCAGAGGGCGTTTAGACCTTTTAGAGTAATTTTTAGGCCATTTAATTACAGTTTAAAATGCAAAGACTACTTTTATAATTGCTGGACTTGATAAAGTTTTGTTTTATTTTATTTATTTAGACTAAGTCTACACGGTGATTATGATGATAGAAAGACGGTTCTGGGAAATGTAGGTATAGTGAAAGAGTAGAAATTTTCAATCAAAGCCAATTTCTGTCCTTGAAATAATACAAGGTCACGGTAAAGTTTATATAGAGTTCCTAGTGATGTAAAAAACACCACCTTAACCTCTGAATGAAAATATAGATTAGAACTTCAATGCACTTGTGAACCTTTCAAAAGTAGAAATTAAAAATTATTATTGCTTCCATATGTAGTAATAGAATGGTACATATATTTCGAACTTGCTCTTAGTTGATATATAAGTTAGTCAATATTTTCTATTACATTCTTCTCTTTCTTAATTTTCTTTACGCCATGTCACTTTACGCTAGTATAACTCCTCTGGTCCGGTCCAGTACAGCAGTTTTGGCTTTCCCGCACCTTGGCCACCAAAGAGAATTCCGTTCTTTCATCTGCCACCAGGTGTATTTAGGTCAATCCCTTCTATTATATAAATAGAGATAAGTATTTCTTAGCAAATCAATAAACTTCAAAATTTTAAAGAATACCTTTAGTGTTCCCATTTGTCGATATGTCAGAAATTTGCAAAAATCAACCTGTCCTAACTTACACCCCTTTTCAACCTCTATAGGATTGAAATTTAAGAAATCATTTGTTTTTACACCTAATTATTATTTATTCCTACCATCTATCTGTAAATCATAAGCTTACTATTGTGGATCGTGACACAGGCTGTCTCACAAAAAACTAATACCTTCAAAAACACATGTAAAGTACGTTGCCAAAATATCATAGAAAAGACTGATTCCAATTACCATTCCAGTTGCTTTTTTAATAAGTCATTTAAAAAAATTGTTGTTTTAACGTATTTTTAGGAATGAGGAAGAAAATAAAATTGAACAAATTTAAAACTTCAGTAAAATACTATTTATCAAATTTACTTTTTCACCTTTTTTACCTCCAAGTATCAATAAGACTTTTATTTATGCCTTTGTGTAATTTTTATGCTTTATATACACAATTTTCTTATAGATATTTTATGGAATTTAAAATTTTTTCACCTAAAGAGTACTTTTTAAAAACTAAATTTTTCTGTAAATTAAAGTCTTTAAGTAATCTTTATTCATTTTTCAAAACTGTACATTAATTTTTGCAATTTTTATGTGTTTTTTTACATTTATTTAGTTTTGGAGAACTTTTGGTCGCTAACGGCAAAAACGTGATTAGAGTTCGAATATATGACATCTGTTAAAAAAACTATTAGTTTCAAATATCACCATTAGATGGCAGCACTAAAATAATTTTGTAACACGTGTGAATTCCAAGGCTTAGATTATTAACATTACAGATTCATTAAGAGTATGAACAATGCACCAAAAGAAATATTTTTCATCATTATGTTAATATACTCTCCCTATCGAGAAAAGGTTAAACTATTTTATCTGTTTATTAGTTTATTTCAGAAAAATGTGACTAGTCAAGGCGAAAACTCAAAAGCAATTGAATGCTAAATATAACAGAAACAAAAGGTTATTCTAAAGTACCGTAAGCAGTTTTGAATTAATTCTATAACATCATCTAGATTGTTAAAAATAGAATTTTAACCTCGCTAGATTTTGATCATAGTCAACTAATAAGAATGATCTCCTATTGCCTTTGTATCTGTCAAGAACGCTTCTGAGTGATCTTACCTCCAAAATTTTATTATTTTGGAATTGTATTCGTTACTATAACCCAAATCAGAACAAATATTACGCATTGCAAATACCTGAAAATATCTTGGAGGTTCTTGGTAAAATAGAAACCTGTAGCGTTCATGGGTTGGATGTGAATGTGTTGGATTTAAAATAATACTTTATCAAATATGTTGGATGAATTTAAAAAAAAAATCGTTCCTGAGATGGGTACAAAAATACAGTAGACGCCGCACATAATATTATCACATCAGGTCGATTCCATTTTGATAACTGTATTCAGTTGATTACAATAAACGAAAAATGCAATAAATTTTCGTTAAGACAGCTGTAGGGACTATTAGGGGAGGTTGGTTTCATCAAAAAACATTTACTTAACAGAGTAAAATTACATGCATGAACTAAAAAAGTGAAATTCATAGACAAAAAATAATGGTATATATGTGTCAAGAAGCAAAGAAATAATTGATTGCCTGGTCTGTTTACGGAGTATGTCATTAACAAAACGTTTAAATTCATAATGTCATAACCGTCTTCATCAGTCTATCTTTGTCCTCTTCTTCTTCTTCAATGTCGCGCCAGCCCAGGGTGGGCCTTCCACAGAATCGAATTCTAGGCGTCTCTTTTCTTGGATAGACTCTTCCAGTTTTTGATTTTTAGAATTTTTAAGTCTTTTCCAAGGCAGTCAATCCAGCGAATTCTTGGTCTTCCCCTTTTACGAGCTCCCAACAGTTTGGCCTCGAAGATCCTCTTGGTGGTTCGGTCATCATTCATTCTAATCACGTGTCCTACCCATTTCAAACCTTGAACAGAAATGAATTTTATTGTGTCTGGCTCCTTAAAAATTCCGTTTCCAGGTCGATTTCCTTTAGGCAGCCAGGTACTTCTATCTTTGGATTTCGTAACCAGTTTTTTTTATGGGGTAGGAGAGTTAACCCTATTTTAGTCGCCTCTTACGACATGCATTGGCATACATTGGTGCTATTCTTTCAAAACCCGAACACCACACGGGTTATCTTTGTCCTCCCAAGATCAAAATTTGAGGAGTATTCTTCATTCCAGTACTCGTTCGAGTTTTCTCCATAGCATTTTCGGGTTCATCTTTCTCAGAAACAGACATTTATACCTTCATGTTCGATACAGATTCACAAATGTCGTAATGCAGTCGAAAAATTAGTTAATACAGCAGAAGTTTTTAAGGTTCTCGGTGGTGTTTATCCAAGTTTCGACATCTAGAGCAGTCATGTTGGATGTTGCACTATTTTTTCCGTTCTTCTACAATTGCATCGGCGTTTTCTTTTAAGAATCCTACATGACTAAAACAATTGCGAATCGTATTTTAAGGCACTTCATTCCATGACATCACCTCCCAAACATTATTTTTTTCCCTCTCATATAATGAGACGCTCCACCTACTTCGATAGAAATGGCTCATCGAAAATGATCTAAATTGGCCAAAAAATGTGATAACATTCAGCGATCGTTTTTGTGTTAATTCGAATACGTTTGTTCCGGACTGAAGGTTATTGATAATATTAAACAGATCACCTTAACAGTGATCGTGTAATATAGCAATGAAATCAAATTCCATTTCTGTTAAAATTTTATGTTGTGCGATATTATTTTATACAACTTTCATGCATTATATTAGCTGCGGTCGGTATACATTTTTTAAATTGTGAAGCTAAAATCCTAAGTGATGTTTTAAATCAATATTTAGAATGAATTAGTGATATTTTAAAACATTTTATTTAACTATTACACACCATGTATTATATATTAAATAGATAAATTTTTGTGATAGTGTTTTAGTTATTAGTGATGATATATAAATGTTACATGTATATATAGGTATAAAAACAGTGGCGTAGCGTGGAAGAGGGTCTATCATGCCCCTGGTAGCACCTGCAGTGGAGCATAAATGGTATATATTTTATATAATGTTGTTCGAGCCCCTGCTTTGCAAGCTCTTGTTTGTATTTATGAGAGCCATCTGGCGAAAATGTTGGTTTTTGCAATAAGTATGATTAATGATACAGTCCGCTCTCGTTCATTTGCTAGTTATGTGTTTTGACTTTAATTTTTGGAACTGAGCTTCGGCGCCAACAAATGTATTACCATGTTTTTCAGGAATGGGGGTTGCCAAATAATATTAAGCCACAGATGCCAGTTACGCTCGATATACCTCTGCATAGAAAATAATGAATTTTTCCACATGGATAAAAGACGATTTTTTAAAAGCCATAATAAACACAGAATCATCGTTGCGAAGCACGAGGATACAGCTAGTCATTGCAAACTAATTCCATCCTTGGGAATAAAAATTAATCAATAGGAGTATTTGTAATTATGTATAACTTTTAGTGGATGAAAATGAGATGGTGCAACTTTTAGTGTGTTGATAGCCAAAATTCATGGCCATTATAGCCAACAAACCACTTTGCTTCTAACTCACGGTCTATTTTTTTTCTTCCTTGAATACCTAGTTTATGTATACCATGTGATTACCTGAATCAGTAAACATTATTATGTGTATAACACGCAGCTAGTGATTTTGTCATAAATTTTTAAATATATATATATATATATATATATATATATATATATATATATATATGTGTGTGTGTGTGTGTGTGTGTGTCGTATCCAGTGGTAAGGCGAATGGAAGAATCAGTCTTTCTTGGAATTCATCTCTTTATTTTAAAGTATAGTTCCTTTTTCAAAGCATCAATTGCGCCATTTTCATTTATTCGGGGCGGAGCTAAGCGTGGAGTATGTTGATAGATCGATGTTTACGCGCCAACTGTCAACTATCGATTTGCATAACCATCAAAACCTTCCAATATGCTTCCGCTTGATCTGATTATCCTAAAAGCTTACGCAAGCGTATTTTTTTTTTCATTTATTTTGTTATTACGAAAGAGTTCTCTTGTGGAATACCGGTTTCAAAACTCAACTCAATTATAGATTGGTATTCCTAACGCTCAAGACTAACGACGTGCAGACTATTATCACAAACACATTATTTATTACTACTTAACATTTAATAATTACATTTCTACATTAATAACGTTTTATTACCTATGATACGAACATGGAAAAAAAATGCTACTCTCTAAACAAAAACTATGTATAGAACAACTCACTTGTTGCCAAATTTAAAATTACAAAATACAAACTTTGAATATTAAAATTCACAGTGACGTCATAGGCGTGTAAAATGTTACATCCCTTTTAAATTATTCCCAACTCGCTTAATTTTCCAAAACCCCCTTCTTAGACCTCCCTACCTTCGAAATAAAATTTAAAAAAGATTTCACTGGATTGTGTTTAATGTATAATTTAGATATATATTTCAACAGATCATGTTTAACTGAAATAAATAAATTTTTTATTCTTCTTTTCTTTTTAAGCACTACAGCCTGTTACAGGCCAAGGCTGTTCCAAGCAGTTTTTTCCAGCCGTTCCTATCTGCTGCAAGACTCCTCCAGTTTCCCTTTTTGACAGTAGTTAAGTCCCTCTCTACTGAGTCAAGCCACCTAATTGGTGGTCTTCCTCGTTTCCTCTGCCCCATGGGATTAGTGAAAGCGGTACCGTCGAGAGACAAGTACTTCTGGCTGAACTACAGAAATGCTGTGACGTCACGCCAAAGGGGCGACTATATGTGCGTTAACTGAACGTACATAGTACTGTCCACTGGAGTCACCATTGAATAAGCGTAGCCACGTGCGTGTAATTCTGCTTCAAATTATGGATACTTTACCGTAAAAAAAGGTATGAATCCCCTATATAATAATAGACTAAGTTATATGTACGTCTGTCCTCCAATTTATGAAGCGGTTGGACCTGGAATGGATAGAGGCATCCATTCAAAGCGAATAAAGTTTATCTTCTCCTAAACTATCGATCCGATTCTAAAATAAATTTGTATAAATATGCTTCATATCACAGCAAAAAATACTGTCGTCTTTAAAACGTTCGAAATCCAACCCTTCCCTCCTTTACGAGAGTTTAATGCCATTATTTCAAGCCCTATTTTCCCCGGTTAAGAGCAGGCGATTAAATGTATCCATTTGTTACTTAATAAAGAGGTAAAAATAACATTTTTTCTAGCATTGTGACGTCATTCCTTTAAACGTCTCATTTAATCATTTCATATTTTAAACTATTTAAATATCGTGTGCATTATTTTAATATCTTTTATCACTGAACTTAGAAATTACGTAAATGATTTTCTATTATATTTGGCTTCAATAATAGATTAGGTAAATACGTGATAATTTTAAATTGAATCATCGATTATTTTTTGTTGCAATGAAACTTTTACCATCGGTATTAACAATAAATTCTTTTCATGTAAGTCTAGGAGTCTATTTCACGGACTAATAAATATCTAACTTTTAATTTATATATATTTGGAAATTAAGAAGTTTGTTCTTTTGTGTGTGTTTGTTTATTATACATAACCACACGGTTTGACTAAATGAATTCAATGGGATTCTAAACTGCATTACAGGATCGGGAGACTCTAGAGGAGTATGACGATAAATAAATTATTGAGAGTGAACCAGATAATTCTCAGCCAAAAAACAAACCATTTTTTACCTTCCTCATTGGGCACTTAACAGTTCTGGAATATTAAAAATTTTACTAATCCCGTCATATGATGGGCTATATGCTAATTATGTAATAAAAGGGGACAACGCCACAGGGAGAGTTTAATATCCACAATGAAACCCTAATATATACCCTATTTTAATTTAATTTCTCCAACTTGTAACTGTTCAAAGTTTGATGTAATTTTACCTAAATATTAAAAAATTACAAAAATTTCCACTAACTAGAATTGGTTAAATGCAACATCAATGAAAAAATGATTAAGATCATTTAATGATTGGAAAACTGTCTGGAACAAAAAAAAAAAATGCCTCCTGCAATTCTTTTTCTGGAAACTTTTGTTGGGAGGAATAGAGAATATATTCTATAGGGATACAACCCCCTTTCTTCGTCTACAAGCTCTACTCTAAAGACACTTTTCCAGACATAACAAAAAGTTTTCTTTCCTCGGGAATTATTTTAGAGGGAAAAATTAGTTACTCCCGTATCCGGCCGTGTAGAATAATTTCTATAGAGAAAGTGCATGTTTGCAAACAAATACGAGTGCTGACTACAACTCAACTTGTCGTTGGCAAAACATTGCTTGTTTTCATTGTGTCTTCTTAAGGCGCCTCCACACTATGGTCCACCGCAAGCCATTACCACGTCTGGAGGGGGTTTGGCATATCGTGGCCGATGGCGGCAGACGATAAAATAGCGTTGGCGGACGATGGCTTCGGAGGCGGTTTTTCTCCAAAGATCAAAGGCAGCCAGATGCGCAACTAAAGTGCGCAGTAGACCCTATGGACGAATCAATGCGCTCAGCTCATTTAGTGGCCCAGCGTGTGGATGCGACCCGTGAACCATCGTTCGAGGTCACCATCAGGAAGTGGTGAACAACTGGCCATAGTGTGGAGGCTACATTATGAACTTCGATATGGATCACGTATACAACAAAACTAAATTTTATTTAAGGGAAGGGGAAGGAAACATTAGAAACTGGCCAAGTAATTCAAAATAGATATTTTTAGCACTTACAAAAGTATATATTTTTCAAAAAAAATTAAACAATTTGCTCAGTACTTTTAAGTAGCATAATGAAAGCAGTTATACTTTAATTATGTTAACATGCCTATTACATAAATAAGAATGTAATAAAAATGTGCAAAACCTGATCACTTTAAGGACAAAAAATTACATTTATAAGTACAGTACTTCTCACAAAAGCATAAAAAATACATTAGAAATATGAAAAAAAACTTAGTAATAATAAAAAAATTCTTAGAGTATAATATAATTTTATATAATCTATTACAAATTAATTTTATATAATCTATTACATTACAATAAGGTTAATGTTTTATTACCATTCTGAAATTGCCGCAAATTCTTGAAGAACTTGGAGTCCAGTCTTGCCTTTTCAAAGCTTTAATCCAAAGAATTCGCAATGTAGGATATTTAGGAAAGCAATAAAATCCAATATATTCGCCTTTTTGGAAATGCTTAGTACAGCTATACGCACAACAGTTTGTTACCAATTTCAGATAAAAATCCCAATAATAAAACCCCAAAATTAAAACTCCAATAATAAGCACAGTCCGTAGGAAATTCAAATGTTTTGTCAACGAGGAAGTTGAGCTGCAATTTTTGCTTCACCTGACGTCATGCGCACATTCTCTAATCGGCACATTCTCTAATCTTATCGGCTTTTCAGCCGATCCGTGCGAGTAACAAAAATATTTCCCTGAGCGCAAACCTCGCTGTTCACTTGAGACCTGTGGTGTTGTAGTACATAGGGGAAAATATAATGTTTACTGTAATAGTATTTTTAACACAATCAGATTTTTATACTTATTTATCATAGCACTGGACGTAATTTGTATTTGGAATATTAAACTGTTATTCCCAATCACCGACGAACTCGTAAATCCTCCTTTAATTATGATTTACACTTATTCTGCGGTATTATTTTTGTAATCTAATACTGATAATTTCTATCTCTTCCGTACCGTGTTTTAATATCAATTCAGTCACCATGGCATAAAACAGAAGTTTTGACCTAGAGGGGTAGGCTCAAATAGATGAGACTAAACCATCCCGTGTGATTGTCTTGTGCAATTTAGAGGGGATCAATTTTCTTTTCATGATAAATGT
The DNA here is from genome assembly GCA_032207245.1 of Pardosa pseudoannulata. Taxonomy (NCBI): domain Eukaryota; kingdom Metazoa; phylum Arthropoda; class Arachnida; order Araneae; family Lycosidae; genus Pardosa; species Pardosa pseudoannulata. Next base: position 87,161,650 of record CM063504.1, read on the forward strand.
AAAGCACAGAGAAAAAATTATCATTTAGTTTATAAAGTCTAGAACATTTATAATAGCATAGTAAAAGGATTATTCTGAAATATTTCAATTTCGTGGGGGGGAATCTTGGCGGGGGTACATTTATTCCTTTGCAGCCCCCCCCCTGGAACGTTCAGAGACGTAGCTCGGGGTGGGGGCAAGAGGGTGATCTGTCCGTGACCTTCGAGAGAGCATGAAGGTCACGATCTGTCCCCGGGCGCAGGATCCAGAGGTCGTCAAATTGATCTTATGAAATTTTAAAACGAGATGTTTTTCTTTCTAAAAATAAGATAAAAAAACATTCACATACTCGGCTTTAAGCAGTAGGTCTCGGTTTCATTAGTGTTACAAAAAAAGTGGACCGTAGTGCTCCAAACCAAACCGAATGCTCAATGAATGCCCTTCTTTTGTACACACACAGTAGTGTACGCAGAATTTTTTCAAGGGGGGGAGGTTATAATTTTAAAAAATAATAGCTCGCATAATTTCTACTAAAATTTTTATTTTAGCCATTTAGTCTGAGCTCAAGGAGGGTGTTTAAACCCCTAACCCCCCCCCTTGCGTACGCCCCTGTATATATGGCCGTGGACTAAAGAACTAATGTAATAACGACCGTTTAATTGGTGTATCAATATCAAGATATCTTTTTCCTGAGTTTTTTTCTTTTGTTCCTTTCCGATTTCGAATCGCGAAGCTATAACACAACGTGCACCGTAGCATAAGTACAGAATAGAGTTATACATCTATACAATAGTCTATAGACTGTGTTTTTGTTGGTATAAGACAAATGGAAATATTCTGACTGCGGAAAACCCTATTAGCATTGAAGGGGATAAATGCGGTCAAAGAAATTGTTTTAATTATAGAACATTTTAACGTTCTGTCGTGTTGTAGGTTGGACTGTTCATGTGTTTTATTCCAAGTCTTGTAATCTGTCCATCCACATGAACGGTCATTATTACATTAGTCTATAACCGTGTGTGTACTAAAGAAGACCATTACTTCAGCATTTTCGCCGTGAATTAGTGAGAGATGGTTTCGCTATGGCGGCCTATCAAGCCCTGGACGCCCTTCACAGAGGGGCGACAAGTGGAATGTTTATATTACCATGGGTTTTCGAGGGGAGGTGGTACCAAAAATGTATCATGATGGGGCGCCAGTTATGCTTTCTACGTCACTGCAAAGGGTTAAACCGAACAAGTAAACATTTGGCGTAGATTTGACCACGCTCTCTTGCGGTTATCCCTTGGCGCTGTTCCAGCGAATCTAATTATTACATTCTTCTTTAACCAGGCAGGAACAGTAACCCCGAAAAAGTATTCATTACGCTCGCGCCACTTGCAGCCACCGAGGCACCTCTTCCAATTACGCGACCTCTCTCGTTTTGTGTCCCAGCGACCGAAGACTTGACTTGTCTCCCGACCTTTTTGTTTATGTTCGACACAACTCGGCTTCTGTTTGTGGACGGCCCACAATGATCGACTGTACCCTTTCCACTTCGTTTATTGTCGCAAGACATAGGTCTCGGCGCTAATAAAGTCGGACGAAAGATCATGAACAGATGGCCGAGCTGGGCGTGGAAAAACATCCTCTCAGATGGAGATCACGCCGTATTTTTATTTCTCGCAGCAGCATGGAAAATAAGATTTTGGCATTAAGCGCCCCCTAACGAATGAAAAACAGTAGTAACACTCCGAAAAAAATATTTTACGTGTATTATACCTTACAGTAATAATGCATTTTGTATCTCTGTTGAGAACGCTTCCGAGTGATCCCAACACCAAAAATTTATTAATTTGTGAAATATATTCATTACAGCCCGAATGAAAACACGGCTTTGTTGAGATCGACCCTTAAAGTGACTCAGAGGTAAGTGGTCTAGGACAACGCTGTCCAACTTCTGTTAGTCCGCTGGCCACTTTACTTTCTGAAAATACTTCGGAGGACAAAGAGGGATGGCAATTAGATTTGTTATTAATTACCTTACTTACACGATGAAAAAAAAACGAAAATATTTTTAATGTATGGAAATATATATGCAATATATCTTTGAAAACCATTTAAAGAAGAAATTAACAATTGAGCAGTTTTCTTTCAAAACAGCGTAAGTCCATTTTGACAAAAATTAGTGAATGATAAAAATGAATACAATTTACTATGAATTTTATATAAAAATAAATTTTATATAAAATTACTAGTTATTTAATAAAAAGCTTTACAGATATCAGTTTAATGTTTTATATTTTAATATTTTAGGTATTATTCATTTCTAAAACTATACAGTGTTTTGAATAAAAGGAATAAAACAGTTTTTTCTAATTATGATGTATATTATTATTATTATTATTTTACCTACTTTGGGATTATTACAAAATTTAAACATGAGAAATGTGCTAAGAGATAAATATTTGACAGTAAAACTAAATTAATTTTGATTAACCAAACTTAAAAAGAGGTTTTAAACCTATTCAGTTTATAAAATATTTATGTAGAACAGATATACTAATTATAATAGTGATCATCAACTCTTAAAGTACACCAAAATATTTTTGTACATTCAAATATTACATATTGAATTGTTTAAGCGTGTTAAAATGTTTCTAGATGATATTAGATGAATATGTAATAAACACTCTTAAGGAATTAATGCATAAACTGTAATGTGTTGACAAAAATTTTAATTTATCCTTAAAGAGATAAAATGTTAGATAAAAAACTCTGCTAATTCAACAGAAGCAGGGAAGCTACGTATTCGAGTATCAAGCATCTCGCCCCTTCGTCGTGACGTCACAGAGCAGCACTCTGGCCTTCTCTCTCGACGGTATAGGTGAAAGTGAGCTGTTTTACTCGGTTTATGTCATCGAGTCGGAATAGGTGTCCAAGCCATCGCAGTCTATTGATTTTTATGAGTTTAACAACATGGAGTTGCTTATAAATTTATTCTTCTATAATCTATAATAATAAGTATAAGACTCGTTAATCTCCTGGAAGATGAGACAGAATAGAAAGAGTAGTACCACCACCACTTTCTACAATCTTAAACAATGAAGCTGAAGACGTGGAAGGCTATAGCTTATGATCGAGCCCGCTGGAAAAAGCCGATTGAGATGGCCTTGTCTGAAACAAGGCTGTATGGCACACAGGAAGAACGTATCTTATCTATGAAGCACTGACGAAATGTGATAAATAAATAAACTACTGGTTTGCTACTCAAATAAAATAGAATAAAGTCGAAATTTTCATGCAATTTCCTACCTTTTCCTGGATAGATAATATAAAATTATAAACAAGTGGTTGAAATTAAGATAATAAAAAAAACCAAGGAAAAATTGCAAAAAAATTTAAAACTCCGTTATTATGTCTTTTAAATATAAAATAAACTTAAAAAAAATACTTTGTACATTAACGCTATTTGCACACTCCTCTCAGTTAAAAAAAAATAAGGGTTCCAGAATATATGTCGGGTTAGTTTGGCGCGTTACAGTCTGCGGTTTTGCTATATGAGGGCTGGTGAAACGCGAGACCTACTGCTTAAAATTAATTCCGAACAGTTCCGAACATATATGCCAGAAGTGGGATTCGAACCCACGAGCTCTTGTAAGCAGCGTCCTAACTATTCGGCCATCGGTTGGCAGAATATGGGTAAGGAGGGTGTTGACTGAATGACAATTCAATAATAGAGACGACATGAGTTGACCGTTGACGCGAACCTCCAGCAAGAAACTTTGACGAAATCACCTGAGCCAACATCGATGTCAGGTCTAACTAAACCATATCACATACAGATGAAGTAAGAGCACTGAAAATGGCTTGTGAAAATGCTAAGTAAAATAACAAGCATCAGCTTTCCTTTTGAAGCTTTTAAAAAAATGGCAAAATTATGCAGCGAGTCGCTGAATTTTCGCTGTTTAAAGTAAGTTTAAAAAATCCAGATTAGATTTTTTAAACTTAGTTTAAACAGCGAAAATCGAAGGAAACCTTATATTTTACAACAAATTTAATTAACATTTCGTTGCCTTTCCTATCCGAAACACGGCTGTTACTTCGACAAAGTTCTATCGTAACACGTTTTCTTAATTTCCTTTAACAGCTCAGATAGCATTCATACTTGCAGAAAGTTTGATTTTTTCTGGATAATATCTTATCATATCAAATTTGACACGACAAACTTGCAGCAAAACTACTTCTAGTTAGACAGAACATAAAGCGACCATTCCACACACTGCCACAGTTTTGCTTCAACCTTGTCATGACAAGGTTGGCAGTGTCATGACAGTGTTTGTGGCAACCTTGTCATGACAATCCTGGAGCAAGCGAAAATTCTTAGACTTGCTGCAGTCTTGTTTCAAATTTGCAGACTTGTCATGCTCAACTTGCTGCAAATTTGCAAGTTTGCAAAGCAAGATTTCTGCAAATTTTCTGCAAACTAAATTTGCTATCTGGGAGAAAAAGAATATTGAGCATACAATAAATTCTTTTTCATAATGAGTGCTTTTTATTTTTTAAATTATTATATCCTGCAATTGAAATCACTTATAACCAATTCTTTCATAAAGAAATTGGTATTATTTCCTCGAATTTTCTTTCATATTTAATCAAATATCTAGAAAATGGCAAGGTTTTTTTTTCTTTTTTCTTAATCTATGGAGAGTAGGAAACTGTAGTCAGTTTATAAAAACAATTTTAACAAAATCTGAAAAATGATAAATTTTAAGACGCAATACGAGAATTAATGATAATAAAATTTGAAAGAAGCAATGGGTTTTAAGACAATGTTCTTAATACGCTGGACAAGAATAACAGCTTTCATAGTATTGGAAGAGACAAGTATGAAAATGATATTTATAAGAATCGAATTTATCTAGAAAGTCATTCTTAACATTTTATTGCACAATAAATGTTATATTGCCAATCTTTTTGTTTGAAATATCAGAAAAGCACCAACATCTATAAATAAAAATAATATTCATTCACATAAGTAATAAGCATGAATGTATTTTTAAATATGACATGCATCAAGCAGTCTCCTAATACAGTATTAATAATTTAAAATTTATTCCACCTTTTTCTATTTTTAATTGTCTTGAAGCAAAATTTGTGAACGATATCAATATGTTGGTATTAATAACATATATGGATTCAAATGCAAGAAAAAACAACGAAATGCAAACTTTCCTTTTTATAATCTTATTTAAATTATTAAAATGACATAAGGTACAAAAATATTTTTTAATCTCCTATATAATAATAGCCTAAGTTGTCTGTCCACGAATCTATGAAGCGGTTGTACCTGGAATGGATACCGCATCCATATTGGATTTTTTATGAGTTAGGGTTAGCAAAATTCAAAGCGAGTTCGAAATCCACCCTATCTCCCCTTTTTGAGCGTTTAATGCTATTATTTCAAGTCTTATTCTCCCTCTTATTCTATACTAAATTCATTCTCGATATGAATTTAGTATAGAATAAGAGGGAGCAACGAGGACAGAGCATAATATTTAAACTGAACTGTGTTTACTCGACCGTCATATACTTTAATTAGTTCCTTCATCACGTGTAGGCCTAGCACGTTCGGTAGAGAGTCTGCCAGTTGGATTGTCGCATTTCTCGGGTTGACGGTTCTATCCCCGACTCAGCTAAATTTTTCTAAATGTCTAATTAATTTGATATTTTCTACTTTTTCTTTTAAATTCTTATTCCTAAAGTTGTTTTATTATTTTCAAAATTGTTTTATTATTTTTAAAATAAATATTATTTTTTCAACTTTTTATGACTTAAACTTTTTTCTTGTAATGTAATAATAGCTTAAGTTATCTGTCTGTCTGTCCTCGAATTTATGAAGAGGTTGGACCTGGTATGGATAAAGCATCCATATTGGATATTTGATGAGTTAGGGTTAGCAAAAATCACAGCGAGTCAAGTTTATCTTTTCCTAAACTATCGATCTGATTCTAAAATAAATTGGTATGAATAAGCGTCGTATCACAGCGAAAAATACTGTCATATTTAAAACGTTCGAAATCCACCTCGTCCCCCTTTTCGAGCGTTTAATGTCATTATATCAAGCCCTATTTTAGGAGCAGGATATTAAATTTATAAATTTATCACGTAATAAATAGGTAAAAATAACAATTTTTTCTAGCATTATGATGTCATTTCTTTAACTATCTCCTTTAATCATTTATTTTAGATTATTTAAATATCTTCTGTATGATTTCCATACGTTTTATCCCTAAACTTAGATATTACCTAAATAATTTTCTTTTATATTTGGCTTAAATAATAGATTAGGTACATATGTGATAATTTTAATAGATTATTTTTGTAGAACGATAATTCTCAGCCAAAAAACAAACCATTTTTTTACCTGCCTCATAGGGTACCTCTACAATTCTGGAAAATTAAAAATTTTACTGATCCCGTCATATGACGGGCTATATGCTAGTAACAAATATTTACTCAGTGCTTCAATCAAGTGAGACAATGAAGAGAAGACATAAAATTAATAAATAGTTAAATATTTTACAAATTTCATCAAAATGAATTAATAATTATTTCTTAAGACTTTATACCAGGGCTTCGAACCGTAATTTTTTTTGTTCCGGTTTTCGTTCCGATTCAACTAAAAAATTAATATCGGTTCAGTTCCGGTTTTTGCTCCGCTAAAAATAACGGTTTTCGGTTCAGTTCCGGTTTTCGCTCCGCCAAAAATAACTGTTTTCGTTTCAGTTCCAAATGAATAATTTCATTTTATGTATATTCTTATTTGTACTAAAAATATAATTCTATCATAAACAAAAAATGTAATTCTATCAAAATTTAGAAGATTTTATTCTTTTTTTAATTGGTACACTATGTGAATTGATACAAACAGCAGGCCTAACGAAATACTACTATTACGAAACATTTGAATCGCCGCCATTACCAAACACCCATTTGATGCGCAGATTTGATAGATGCTTCATGCTACGTCACTTAGGGCCTCTCCTGTCTATTTACTCCTCCCTGATCTAAACAATCTATACAAATATCCGTGGATGATCGCATGCTGAGATGTGAAAAATAAAATATAACTCGATATTTTTCTTAAAAAATCATCTACACTTCTAGTTTAATCAACTGAATTAAATATGTCTTCTACAAGTAGTTTCATGCGAAACTGAAACAGAAAAATACTAGTAAATATCAAAATAGGAAATCGAGAAGCAGTATACATGTAATGATAATTATAAAGTTGACGTTAAATTAAAAAATATTGATAAGTTGGTAACAGTAACAAAATGACTGAAAGATATATCGAACCGAAATAAACCGATATTTTTTTCGGTTCAGTTCCGGTTTTCGTTCCGACCAAAATAACGGTTTTTTCCGGTTTTCGGTTCAGTTCCGGTTCGAAGCCCTGCTTTATATGGTATATAACCCAGGTGTTCGAGAGGGTGCTTCGCAGGAATGGGGGTGAAACAAGAACCTATGTAAGGATTATGTAGCTATTTCTAAAACTCAATAGCCTCGAAGGCATATAAGAAACTTTCGAATTCTGGTTTCTATATATTGTGTGCGAACGTAGAAAATTATTAAAATAAGAGTTAGCTGTAAAAATGGATTTATCTTTTTTGTGAACCCACCAGGAAAACAAACAGTTCATACAGTTCGTGGTCCAGGTAGGTTATGATCACAAAACAAAATACATAGTCCGTGATCTGCCTTACGGATAATTCGAGTTCTACTGTGTAAGAGATATATTATCGTTGCCGATCTATGTGAGATAGCAGAACATAAGTGTTATTTTTATATTAAGTGAAGTGAAAAATATGCATGTTAGATATTTCTTGATCTTCAAAGCAATTTAATCAGAAAATGTTTTCACATCTTACTAAAGTTTCACACCGGTCTCTATTAAATTAGAGTATTATGAGAATATGACTATATTATACATATAATAGAAATAACTATATTTATTCGTCAATGACTTAATTTTAAATGTATTGTGTAAAATTTACAGATTAATATTCGGCAGATTGTAATGGCTCGAAGGCTCATAACAAGTATTTCCGAAACTGAACGACTCGTGGGTTGTTCGCTATCTACAGTTGTTAGTACTTATGCAAAGTGGATGAATGACGGTGAAACCAGCAACAGACGACATAGTCTTGGACGTCCACACGCAATCAAAGAAAAAGGTCGTAGGAGACTGTCTCGCATGGTGAAGTAAATCCGGAGACAGACAGTGGCTCAGCTGACAACCCAATACAATGCAGGGCCAAGTAGAATAACATCGGAGCACACTGTTCAGCGGACACTGTTGGATATGGGGCTACGCAGCAAACGTCCCACTCGTGTGGCTTTGCTAACCAAGCGTCATCGCCAACTGCGCTTACGCTGGGCCCGGTAACATCGCGACTGGTCCATAGATCAGTGGGAAAGAGTTGCCTGGTCAGTTTGGTTTGGTTTGGAGCGCTACGATCTACTGTTTTGCACACGGGGGCTAATGAGACCGGGACCTACTGCTTAAAGCCGATTCCGAACGGCTACGAACATCCATGCCATAGTGGGATTCGAACCCACGAACTCCGGTACCGACGATCAGCGCCCTAACCAATCGGCCAGCGTTCGGCTAGTTGCCTGGTCAGATGAATCACGGTTTGTCATTCATCAAGCCAATGACCGTGTCAGGATACGCCGTCTTCCGGGCGAACAGTTGCTCCCTCAATGTACAGTAAGTCATACACAGGCCGGTGGTGGCGGTATTATGCTTTGGGGGACGTTCTCTTGGGAGTCTCTGGGACCCGTGGTTGTGGTAGAGCAAACCATGAATGCTACAGGGTATCTGAACATCATTGCGGACCAGTTGCACCCTTACATGGCCTGTTTTTCCAGCTGGAAATGGAATGTTTCAACAGGACAACGCCCCGTGCCACAAGGCTAAAATTGTGTTGATGTGGTTCCAGGAACATGATGCTGAATTCCAGTTATTGTCCTGGCCGCCTAACTCACCGGATCTCAATCCGATAGAACACATTTGGGATGTCATGGGACGGCAGCTGAGAGTTCAAAGACCACCAATTCGCAATATCTCGGATTTGCGTAACCGTTGCTTAAACATCTGGTACAATCTGTCTCCGGCCATTTACCAAGGACTTGTGGCATCCATGCCAAGGCGGGTTGAAGCTGTGTTGCGAGCCAAAGGTGGACCAACTCGTTAATGACAGGTGGTCACAATGTTTTGGCTCTTGAGTGTATGATGTTTGTGTGTGTCTTTATATAATTTAAACTTCATAAATACATATTTATACAAAATTTTTCAATAATGTTAAGCAAAATAAACGAGGAGTTTTTGCAATAATAACGTATAGAAAGTATTAGAATGGAGTAGAATATAATAATATTTGAAATTAATAAAAATTTTTACTATAAAAGTGATAATAATAAACAATCAAATTCAGGGCTGGTAGGTGTGCAGTCTTCTAGGTCAGATGGTAGTATAAAAAATATTAAAATAAGCTATATTTTTTTAAAAAAAAAAGGAGGCTAGAAGTTTTTACTGAAATATTTAGTGAGAAAATCTATTTCTTCGTCTATCTGTCTTTTCACATATGAAAAAAATTGTTGTCACAAACTTTTATTTCTGTCTAATTAATTCTCCTTCACATAATTTGTGATTTGAAAAAGAGATTGATTTTCAATAAATTAAATCATTTTAAAAGGATTTTTTTACTTAAATGCCTTTTAGACATGTCAACTGAAAAACATACTGAAAAAGATTTGTATTGAGAGAAAAAAAATGTAAATTATAATACCGAATTGTATTTTCTTTCTATCACTTTAGAAAAAATTATTATTGATTAAAAAAATATGTAAAATTTTTTTAATTATCAGATATTATTGATGAACAGGCAAATAAGAAAGAAAGGTTTGGTTTGGAGCACTATGGTCAACTGTTTTGCTACACGAGGGCTAATGAGACTGGGACCTGCTAAATAAGAAAGAAAGGTGTAGTTTATTGGTGTATTTTATTACTTTTGTTTGAATGGATACACATTTTAACAAACAAATATATTATCATGTATGCATAACATTTTGATGTTTAATTAATTTATGAAGCCCTCATATAAACTTAATAGTAAGCTTCTATGCATTGGGCTATGTTATCAATCTACCAGGAATTCAAATTTATTGGGAATGGCCAATCTTTGCCATCTTGCACAGAGGGAACTAATAGACTAGGGGTCAAATTCAAATCAAACGTGTATTTCTTTATGTCACCTTCTGTCTGCAAATTTGCAGAGATAAGCAAGTTTCGTGTTTGGTTTGGAGTGCTACCATCGACTTTTGTAACACGAGGGCTAATGAGACTGGGACTTATTACTTAAAGCCAATTCTGAATGTCTATAAACCCTGAATGAGGACTAACAAGCTACTTAAGCTCAGTAGGAATGAGTGTAGGGTGGCCATTGATCTGTTGACTGGCCATTGTTGCCTTATGAGGCACCTTAACATTATTGGCATCACGGACAGCCCGGTATGTAGGGTGTGCCATATGGTGGAGGAGAGTTCCTCACACATTTTGTGTGAATGCGACTACTACTGTGCCAAGAGATTTGAATTTCTTCGATATCACTTCATCGAGCCGTGGGAGCTGACCAACTTACCAGTTAAATTGCTTAGATTTATCTCGGCTATTGGTCTCTCTGAAAACTAATTGTTAATATTTCTTAACTTATTGCTGAGACTCTTTTGTTCCAGTAAATGGGGGGTTTTCAGTACAATAGGCCTTGGGTTACAGTGCTGGTGCTCTTATGGGCTGCCCCACCCTAAATCAAATCAAATCTAATCTAATCTAATGTCTATGAACATCCATGACAGAGTGGGATTCAAAGTTACGAACTCCAGAAGGTTCAAATCCCACTGTTCAAATATGACATAGATGTTCGTAGACATTTGGAATCACCTTTAAGCAGTAGGTCCCAGTCTCATTAGCTCTCATGTTTCAAAAGTAGACTGTAGCACTCCATACCAAAACCCAAACACACCCCAAACTTGCTTATCTCCGCTAATATGCAGACAAAAGATGAGTTACGACACATATGTGTTTGACTTGAATTTGGCCCCAGATCTATCCCTGTAAGTAAAAATATATTCATCTATTAAGTCTGCTATTTTAGCCCCCTCCCCCCCAAAACAAAATATATTCATCGGATAAAGTATTTGTACTCACTGGTAATTTCCACTTTACAGGCTACTGACTGTATTTGGTGCCCCTAAATTTTACTGCCTGTATGCAGGGCATTCACTGCCAGGGGCATACAGAGGGGGGAAGGGGTTTAACCCCCCCTTAAGGTAAGGCAAAATGCAAAAACAAAAATTTTAGTATAAATTATGTGGGCTATTATTTTTTAGAATTATGAACCTTCCCTCCCCTTGAAAAAATTCTGCGTATGCTACTGTTCACTGCATACCTGCTAGGAATGGATGTATGGGAACAATGATTTCTATAAAATAATTCTTAGTCAATCACAGAGGGTAAGACTCAAAACCTGGTCATTCATGCTAAATTTATTTGTGAGTGATGTTTTTCAGTAATCAGGTCGATTCTTTTTAAAATTGTGGGAAAATCATGAAAGAAAAGGGAAAATATCAATGTGTGTACAGTAAAAGGGCAAACCAGCTAGGGTCAACTATGGCAGCCTGTACACTTACTGATAACCAACCAGTTAAGAAGTTAAAAAAAAACATAAATAAATAAACAAATTGAAATTTCAGTGCTTCAGTTAAAAAAGAAAAATTGTAATCGAATTTTTAAAAAGCAGCAGATGTGAAAATATCAGTTATTGACTACTAAAGTGTATACTAGGGAATAAATAATAAAAAGTCTATGTACCATACAAAAAACAAAATTACTTTTTGCTGTAGCATTTATTAAAATGTGTATATGCTAAGTAAAAAGGTGACGTTAACAAGCCCTAATTTATTTAACCTTAAAAAGGTATAGTTAATAAAAGAGCCAAATATTCAGTTCTAAGGGTCAGAAAACTTAAAAGACTCTACTAAATATTACATTAATTTTTACCTGTAACACTACTCTGATGGATGATCACTATATGAACTGAGCTTTATTATAGAATTATCAAATATCAAATTTAAGATTCAAACTAATAAATCAAACAATAGTCAGTATCAAGAAAGTTCACTTTTAAACGCTGTATGATAATCATGAATAATTTATTTTTTCTAATTTGCTTCAATTCTCATAAAATAAAACATTAATAAACATAATTAACACTAAATAACTGACTATGCTATAATAACAACTTAAAATAACATTAAATAACTAAAGGTTAAATTAAATTCACAGTTCAAAATTAAAAATTAATAGAATAATAAAGCAAAAATTTTTAATAAGCAGTTAATGGTTTTAGAGAAAAGCATTTTAAAATTCTATCTGACAAAGATTATTACTGCATAAATGTAGCAAGAAGTTTTATTCTAAATATTTTGAAAAAATGTCAGTCCTGAAAAATTAATAAAAATTATAAGGAATGCAGAGATAGAAGTATAAACAGAGGATAAAATAACTGACTTAGATTACTTAAAAGAGCAAATCAGTCACATTCTTTTGTTATATACAAAACAATAGATTTCATAATTACACATCATCATATTTGTATGTTATATTTAAAACTGATATTGAGAATATCAATATAAATAAGATTTTTTTTTCGTAAAAAGTATGGAATTATAATCTACTTTATAACTCTGCTATACATATTTATATCTATGCACATGTACTACTGTTCAGATGGTTCAACAGAAAATTAGATACTTTATCTAAAAAACAAGTATGGACGTTTTAAATAGCTTTAAATACAATAAGAGAAGGTAAGAGGAAAAGGCACTGAACCCTTTAATCTTTAACATATTTCCACTAAATATTAGTAATAACATGAACTATGTAAAATGTTTTACAGATCTGTTAAACAGAATGCAATTTGATATCTATGCTTACATTTGAAGCTCATTAAGAAAGTCAAACAAAAAAATTGTCGAAGATATGGATAATTTAAATAACCTGCTACAACAATAATTAATTACATAGCAGTAGACTTTCTGTGTAATACAATATCATTAGCTATATTTAAATTATCATTATTTTTTTCAATAAAATTTCTTTAATGAGAGAAGAAACTGGTTGCTCATACATAAAAATAAATACAAATCCAACAATTAAAATCAAAGGAAATTTATAACATATTTCAATGTACTTAGTATACAATGTTGTAGAGCACTTGGCTCCCATATTAGAATTTAAAAAATTGCTTCATTGTAATGAATTCTATAAAGTCATCAGGAAAGACCTGCAAATTACCAGATTCATCTGAATTCTTGAACAAAACTTTATTTAAAATATTTAAGAGATTAATACCTAAAATGTAAATGCATGTTAAAACAAAAAGCATGATTACAGCCACATTAATAAAGATGAAAATCGTAGAGCAGAAAATTCAATAACAATATGCAACTATCATAAATAAAAATATTTTATAAAAACTCTTCTTGTGTTTAAAAAAAAAGTTAAACCTATTATTACTTTTATTTTGTAATTCCAATCAAGTACCTATTTAAACTATGCTACTCAATTTACAGCCCTCTCTCTCTCCCATAAACAAATGCATAAATAATGGGAATAATTTTTCATATTTTTATGTATTTGGGGAACACTTGGTTACTTTCTAGATATAATGGTTGCATTTAAATGTTTTCTTTTTAACACAGGGTTACTTTTTAGAGTGATTGTCATATTTTTTAATCAACTGGGCAGTTCTCATAAACCAAATGCAATCTGCAGTCTGGTTGGTTAGGAGTGATAACAGTCAATTTTTTTGGAAACAATGGAACTAATTAAGGGCAGAACCTACATTTTAATATAATCCACAGTGGCTACAAACTTCCATACCAGTTGTGGAATTTGAAACTTGCAAACTCCAGTAAAAAGAGTCAACACATACCTGGCTATCTGAATATTGAGTTGATTCTAATTAGAGAAGCAATCTATTCCTATATATTGCAGCAGTTTAACCTAATCAAAATATTTGTAACATTTCCAAGTTTATTACGAAATACTAATAATACATTTACAAAAATATATGTGCAGTGTACCATGTTTGTTAAATTATGTTATAAAACAAAATACAAACAGAATTGCTTTTACAACGATAATACTATTTTGATCCCAATTTATGACAATTATCATCTTGTTTATGAATCCAAATTTGCTGCAAATACAAAACTAATACTTAAAAGTCAAATCCCACTTAATTTCCTAAATGTAAATTATTCTAAACCTTAAAAACATATTATTAAAACTTCTCAATTAATGTTGATAAATTAATGGTATAATTTGTTAAAAACTGATGTAATCAATAAAGTCTACGCTAAAAGTCTCCAATTAACATACTGAAAACTTAGTAATTGATGGTGATGACTGATAAAATTTCAAAAGATAAAAAAAATCTTGATGGAAGCCAATTTTGATACTGATGTGTTTACATGTCTCCCTACTACTTTTACTTAGTTATTTCGCTTAATAGGGGAAATTTTGATGAAGTGTCAGGTGAAACTGCTTAAATTTTAATTGTATCTTTTGCAAAGTGTAAAAAAAATAAACTAAAAGAAAAGTTGGTTTGTTACACTGCTGGTAACACTCACAGTAATTTTGGTAGTGTGAAGAGAAAGGGGAATGAAAATGAGTTCAGAAAAAATAAAATTGATATTTATTTTAGGAATTGGTAGTTCAGCTCACATAGTACACAATTCAGTATAAACGATATGTGATTCTCTAATCCTAGACATAGAAGATAATGCTATGAAACTTTATAAATATTTTCAATCATACACCATAAGAGTAACAAAACTTAAAGTGCTATATAAATTTGAAGAAACAGATGACAAAAAGTATTGCCTAGCCAGGGTAGTGATTCTAAATGTGTAAATATGTCTTTAGTTAGACTTAAATATGGGAAGGCTATTACAATTTTCATTTTCTAAAAGTTTTTCTGAAGTACTAAACTTATGTCAATGCAATTAACTGGAAATATTTTCTTGGTATATCATAGTTCACTTTGCTCACCTCAATGCTTAAGGGTGCCAGTGGTGTTGCTTGATAGAATGGATGAATACTTGAAAAGAGATCTAAGTATATAAATGCCATTTGTATTTTGGAAGATATACAAAGGATTTTTAATGTTTGGTGAAAAGGACATTTACTTCAGAATTATTTCTAATTGTTTTGCAAATTTCAGCTTTTTCACATCTGATGACAAACTCTATGAATTTTTAACAATGATGTAATAAAACAATTTATGGAAGAATAAGTATAATTTTCTGACTTTGTAAATATAAACTCAAAACTTATTAGATACAAAGAATATTATGATGAAGACATTATTGCTGTTGTAACAGTTCAAGTTGACAGAGATGACAAAGAAGATTATTTAGCTTTTAGAGATAATAATAAGGGACTAAATGTTATTCAACACTGGTATACATATTTTTGAACTGAAAGCTACATAAATAAATTAAATGGTATTATTACTGCTTTTTATAAAAATAAATGATTTTAATAAACTAAGATAAATTCTAAAGAATAGTGTAAAAATTATTTAGACTTCTGTCCTAATTGGAATATGGATAAAAAAAATAATTCGTTTTAACATTAATAATTTGTATTGAACAACATCTATTATTATTATTATTATTATTCCTACTGATTAATTTATAAGTTTATCAGAATTAATGTAAAAATATGTTTTCTTAAGTTTTTGTAATATATATTTCCATAACAATTAATAAACATAATAAAATAATAAATGCAATTTTTTTATAGTTCAAACATTGGCTATCTTGAATATTTTCATTAGCTCTTACAACTTTGAGATATCAATAGTTGACTGCATATGTCTATAATATGAATGTGGATGTACCCAATAAAAAAAAGCTACATCATATTACATATTGGAGAGATTAGTGGGAATTTTTTATTGTCTGGAAGAACAAGGTTTATTAATTTCTGTACTTAGTGTTGTTCTAGGTACACCAGAAAAGGAGGTGGGGATTTTCGAAAAATAACAAGTTTGTGTTATATGTTACGTAATTTAAAATTCCTTTGGAGCTCTCCCAATCGATTTAGATAAAATGAATAACAGATCTACTCAGTTAGTGGCTTCTAATTTTTCATCTATTTGTTGCTGAACAAGCTTTGGATTCATTGATAAACACAATGATGATTGAATAATAACTAAATAATAATTATAAATTCAGCAATTCCATTAAGTATTTACTACAATAAATATAGTTGAGGAGGTGAATATTGACAATATTACTATACATAATTAAATAATCCACTATAAAAATACAAAATTATGTTCCTTTTCAATTCTCTTTATTCTAAATGATTCAACAAAACACAACTTCTTTCATTACTTTTAAATAAAAGGAAGAAGTTTTAAGAATAAAAAGTAATTTAGTAACATTAATGATTGTCAGATAAAAACTTTTTTTTATAGAGATTTAAAAACTCAAACATATAAAAATTTACTGGAATGCATTCTTTTAATATTGAATGGAATGTTTTGACTAGACCAGTGGTTCTACAAGTGTGCACCTTGGTGCCCTGAGAAGCCTTGATCTCTGCACAAGGGATTAAGGCATGAGATGTATAATTTGCCTGATTTTATTGAATATTTTAATTTGCATATTTTAGGTCAGTTTCATAGGTTCATAAGTACATTAAGCTCAATTAGTATGAAATAATAGGCAAGTGATTTGCTCAAGCTTTTCTACGTGAAATTACTTTTTCGTTCATATATACATAAATGCTTTGTTAATAAATATATGAATGGTAATTATTGGTATATAAATTTTAATATGAGACTGCACATCCCTTGCTCGACTCCATAGAACTAGAAATAACACCAATAACAGGGTTATACCAGTTGCATATTGTTGTAGTCACATGAAGTTTTTGAGGTATTTTTATCGCATGATTAAAAATCAATACAAAAACATAGATCAAAATTTACAAAATAACAATATGTAATGTAAGAATAAGATATTCACTTATAATTCTACTTTTTTAGAATTTGTTCAATACATTCCTATGGGACTTAAAGTGTGATTATTTATTTTCCCTTTTTCTGTGCACAAATTATTTATGTTAACTATATATTAAAAAACATTTATAATTGAAATACATCACAATGGACTATTTTACAAAAAAAAAAGTGCTTATTTTACATGGGCACCTTGTAAGGGCACTGAAAATCAAAAAAGGTTTGAGAACTACCAGACTAGACAATTTTTACACTTTAAACTACAAGCTCATGCTTGCATTTATTTTGTTTAACTATAAAAAGCAAAATCATAAAATTATAAATTCTCAGTCATACAGAAAAATATAATCATAATAATTTTGAAAAAAGATAAATGCATATTAAAATGTATTTACTTTTTTTTTTAGAAACATATCATTTGTTAAAATGGAAATTATATAACAGCAATGAAAGTAAAGAATCTTTCCTTTGAAAAATTATACAAATAAATAAATCATCCAAATTTATCAGTCTAACTTAGACAAGAAATATATTTTGTATCTCTGAACAGAGACAACCATATACATATGCATGTATATCTGTTATACATGTACTAACACTTAACATCTGACTGAGATATGTGATTGTAAGCTGCATGTAAACATTTAAAAATAGAAAATTCTTGGCTATAGCACCTATTTATTTTCAGCAACTATACTGAAACTTCAGAACAGCTAGAATTCATCTGCTGGTTTAGTGTGTATGCTGTAATTCTGATGATATAAAATGAAACTCTTTTTAGATCTTGCAAAAGTAAATCTTGAATAGAATAAATGTCTAATATTACTTGCTGATAAACTGATTAGTATGTTCTTCCTACCTGATACATTGTATTTTCTCTCACATAATTAAATAAATTATACAAATCCAGATATTAAAACTTTTAAGACCATTTAAAATATTAGATACCATTTTTTACTGAAATAATTAAATTTAAATGAACTAGTGTGAATGTATGCATAGAAAACAAACTATAAACTATGCTTAACTGTTACTTTTTAATATGCCAATGTTTCAAAATGCAATAATAAATATTAATTAATAATAATAATAATAAAACCTGAACAAAATTTTAGGGATGAAGATTAAATGCAGTAAGTTTAATTTTTTTTTTTTTTTTTACTTTCTTAACCAATTTAGACTGACATTGTGTAAAACTATATATTAATTTTTACATTTTTAAAAATATTATTCTGGGTATTTTATGTCTGAACTAATGTTTTTATTTGTTTTTTATACTTTAATTTCTAATTATAAATTAATTATGTTTTCCCTTAGCAATATTTTCAAAACTAGCCCAAACAATTTTTTTTACATGTTTTGAACAACTTGGAGCAGCTTATAGGTTAAAAGAAAATAAATCCTACAATTTAATATCTTTTACTATAGATCTTGGTCTGTATTTAAGAAAAAAAAAAAATCTAAATTTTGTGAGAAAAGAAATTTTGATCGAACATTTTGAAGTTGAAATCTAAAACTCTAAATGCTACTTCCTATATTCTGTGGCATAAAATAAATAATAGTAACAGTTAAAGTGTCAGCAAAAAATCACTTTCTTTCTAAGGTCCTAAGAATAATGAGGCTAAAAATGACATTGATTCAAAATTTCAGATAAGTTGGATTTTATTGCTCAGAATTTTCAAAAATTAATAATGTTTAACAAAGATAATAAATTAATTAATAACAGAATCATTGTAAAATTTACAAAACCCCTTATGAATAGAGTAATAATTGAAAGAACACAAAAGAATTTCAGAAGCAGTATGAAAAAAATTTACAAAGTATCATACTGCTTAAAAATATTCGTTCTATAAACTATGTTGATTTAATTAAATAATGTCTTCAATAAAGACCTTATTTGATTACTATAGCAATTATATTAAAACAAAACATAAGAGAAAATAAAATAAAGTGGCTCAGATACATAAAAAATATTTACAGTTTTATAAACAACTAAGAAGTAAGATTTAAAAGACTTTTACGGTACTAATGTAGATTCTTTAAATTAATAAGTGTTAGTGAAACTTATTTAAACATCAAATCACACTCTTAATTTCCTTCTGTAATATAAGAAGAAAAAGCTCTTGAATTATATTGTAGAAGGTAAAGTATGAAAAGTTCAAGCAGAATGGTTTTATGAGGATTACAATCATAACAAATGAAGATTAAATATTTATTAAAGATTCTTTTCCTATCTTTCTCTACTTAATACGTCTATTTAATAACAACGTGTGTTTTAATTATTAAATTATATATTGAACATGAAAGTCTCAACACAATTTATCCAAAACTAGTAATTCAGCCATTCTTGCAACAACTGCAATATAATTATTGTCTTTTAGTTCAACAATGTTAACATACATTTGAAAGATAAAATATCACATTCGCATTAACACAGCATTAGCTACATAAATAAAATACTCATAGAGTTCACAAATGAGTGATAATAAATAAATAAATAAATAATTATCATGGTCCCAATAACAGCAGCAAAATTGCACACAATTCAAGACGATTAGATAAAAAGTCAAACTGAAGCAATATAACCTAATAAAACAAGCATGCATAACTGCCAACAATTTTTTCTGTAGGTTTTAGGGTCTTTATGCTTTATATGTATAATGAGAAGAAAGATAAATTTGGAATCAACATTATCAAAAACTAACAGGCAGATACCTTGAGGTCAAGCACCAAAATAATAATAATAATAATAATAATAATAATACCATGTAATGATGACTACATTTTAAGATAACTTCTGAAGATATAAAAGAATAAAACTATAAATACACTTCAAATTCAAAAATAACAATTTCAAGATATAAACACCAAAATTACATAAATATTTTGTTAGAAAGCACAAAACTATTCTTACAAACAGTATCTGCCAGTTTTACAGCAGGGAAAAAATATATTAGAAATAAATGCTCATTAAAGGGTAAATACAGAATCTGTTAAAAATTTAACACATTATTTACTACTAGATTTTTAAAAAATTATTCTAAAAAAACTTTTTTTAAATTTATTATGATTACTAGACAAAGCTCATAGTAAAACAGTAATGGAATTGATATGAGGAATGAGTTATGGAGAAAGAGGCATGTTTTTGGTTTTGAAATTACTGCAGAATAATAATTCAAATATCAAAAAATAATTTTTGTGTTGATACTGCTTCCATCTATATTGTATTAAGAGATTAACCTTTTGTGTTTTTATGCACTGGGACTGGATTTGATTCCTAAATAAGGCTCAGATGTATTTGTGTTGTTCCATCAAAGAGACTAATGTTGACTGCCTATGTCAGTACTGTCAAGCTTCTCTTGGTCCAAGAGGGATTTTGGACTTTGCATTTCAGGAACCAAAGAAGGATAGTTAATTAAAAAGGTCAATTGATATTATTTAGCTTGTTAACTCTCAATGAGAGGTTTGGAAGCAAAATTATCAGGCATCAATTTTTTTCATATCAATATTTGATGTGTCTATTCAAATTATATTTCAATATGTAGAATCATTAAAGGAGTTTTTATATCCTGATTTCATATATTTCATGTATGAGAATGCAGGCTTGCAGATGTATCTACTTCCAAACATATAACTAATTAAAAATCCAAAATCTAGCAAATAGGAAATATTTTTCTTTGACCTAATGCTTAAAGAGGTATAATCACACAAAATAAATGTGTCAGCTTCAATGTGGTATCATTTCATTTCATACTAAAATTACATTAATTTAATATCAATATTTGGAGATTTTATATAAATAGATTGAAAAAAATCTTATTTTGAAATTTTTTATTAGACTATCTAATTTAGGTACAAATTTATCAAAAATAAAAATATAAATTAATATATTTTAGTTAAAGCTTTATCTGAGACAATTTATTGCCTTATTGGGCCACAAAAATTAATCAGATGGTCACATGTGGCCCAAAGATTGCCAGTTGAACTGTACCTATGGTGCTTCTGTATTATAAAAGTTCACAAGTCCATACTATTTATTGTATGGGCAAATGCCCCAGATTGGAAAAACTTTAAATGCATTTTAACTAAGCATAAAACCATCTGGATACAGTTCAGATAAAAAAAAACTTCAAACACCATAGTAGAAATAAATGTTCTTTACATTTTAGAAAACTATATAAAGACCAGACAAAGTCATCTAATCACAGTGAAAAAAATAACTAAACATGCTAAAAACGTACTTATAAAAATCATAATTATTTTATTGAAAGCTACTGAATAGAACACATAAATACTTTTTATATTCCAGAATAGTTGACAGTTATGCACTCTAAAATGTCATAATAAAACAATTATCAAATACAATATTCCATAACAATAAATGCACCAAATAATGATACTGGAAAACAAATTAAAATAAAACACTAAACTTCAATATAAATAGATAAATATAATAACAGTGAATATTCTGAACAAATCTTATCATAAATAAAGTTTCTGCTTCAAAAAAGAACAAATTTATTAAATATAAATAATATGTTCCTTTTATGAGAAAGTTCTTTAGTAAACTAAAATGTTTCAAGAAAAAATATACCATGAAGAAATAAGTTCATCACTTATTTATGTAAATTACAATCAGTAGTTGGAAAAAACAGTTCAATCTAATTATGTTAGTTAAATATCAGATATTAGTATTCTGATGTTTTATAATGTGTCTTTCATACAACACTACATCCTATAACCTCAAGCAAAGCTTCCTGTCACAAAAAGAAAAATGCTAAAATATTAGTATTGAGTAGGAGTTTCCTGAATTAATTCCTTTTTTTAAAATGAGACTTCTAAAATTTTAGAAAAACAGTGTATAAGAATAAACAAAGAGGTTAGAAAATATACTACACAGAATATAAATATTAGCACCTAAAATATTACATATTCTTATTGCATGGCCTATGAGCAACAAAATTGTCAAGTATCTAACAATGGAATAAAATACATGCTTGTATATAATATTAAAAAATAAATTGTCAGAAGTAAAGTCTTATTCACAGGTAAAACATAATTACAGCTAAAGATATCTTTGAAAGATAATAAACAGAATATTTCAAAAAGATAAAAAGTTCATATTATTAAACATTTGACTAGATAGAACAAACTTTTATAAGCACAAATTAGAAATCAACCACAAAAATAGAAAGAAATGGAATGAAATAATAAATATCAGCTGTACAAAAACAAAGATAACTTTTGGGCTTTCTCCCAAATAAAAGCAAAATGCACACACACAAAAAAAAGAAGAAAAATTGGCACTAAAAGCATCACAAATAATTATATATAAAAATTATATCTCAGATATTTAAATAATGTTTGTTCATATGAGTATATTCTAAGGAGCCCACTCTAGCATTTTCATGTCTGAGCTTTGTGCCTTTAAAAATGTGCATTTCTGATGACAAAAATTGGTCAGCTGATGACAGTTTTTATCTTATTTTAAGACTCTAATTGTAACTTAAGGACATAGGTATTGGTCTATCATTTAATGGCTTGTTAGTTTGCTAGACTATGGTCAACATTTTGCTACACAAATGGTAAACACAGGGGTGATTGTTCTCCAGGGAACCCCAGAATTTTGCGTTTTTTCAACAATCCTTCTGGGTTTGGAAACAATATCTTCAGGGTATCTGCCAAAATAAAAATTTTCAAATCCATGACTTTTCATTACTTTCCCTGATTTAGCAGATCTTTTTCCATGACTTTAAAAAGCTTTCGTTAAAGTTTATATGAATAAAACTTCTGATGTACATACAAATAAAATATATGCTTTTAGAGAAATTACAGGAATTTTATAAAAAAACTATAAACTTACTTTATAAGTGTTAATAAACTCAGATACATAAAAATAAATTGTTGTATCTACATACCTAAGTTTAATCATATAGCAATTTTTCAATCAAAATGTTTCCAATTTGAATTCAGGGTACTTTGGTATTATCCAAGTGACCATGAATAATAGCCAAATATAACCCTATAATGTTTATATACAATATCCCTAGAGGTAAACTTATATTTTGTGCAAAAATCTTAACTAATTTTTATTAAAAAATAATTATTATTATATTAATAAAATTTTAATCTACAATTTAAGAAAAAACCAGAATAATATACATTTACCCACCCATTAATCTTTCTTGCTTTGAGTTTCCTTGGTGAACAAATTTTACTTGGCAATAGGGTCAATAAGATAATACATAAATACCAAACTAAGTAACTTCAGCCAAATGACAAGTAAAAATAGAATTAAACAATTCAAAGCATTTTTTTTTAATTGGTAGTTTAGCGGATCCATGACTTTCCATGACTTTTACTCATTTTACTTGAAAAATCAAGACTTTCCATGACAAAATTAATCCATTGTCTAAATCCATGATTTTCCATGACTTTCCAGGTGCGCGGAAACCATGTATCTTCCAAGATGAAAATTTCCACTATGCTAGTTTGAATTCAAAGATGAAATAAAAATTAAAATATCTTCTTGTCAAACTTTCATTATTGCTTGTTTTGTGTTTCAGCTGCAGAATATTTTATTACAGTCAGCATTTCTGCCCATTGCGGGGGTAGAAGAGAAGAAGTGATTTGCTCAACTATAAGCTTCAACCTTTGAATGGGTGTTGATTGATTTGTGTAAGTGTAGTATTGCACGAACACATTCTCAAAACTAATGGGTAATATTTTATTTCTGTCTCTGGTTATAGTTTAACCTAACGATTACTGTGACAGAAAACCAATTTATCATAAATAAAATGTATTTGATATTCAGGATTTAAAAATCCAATTTTAAGAAGGCTCATTTGTTTAACATCTAAAAGTGAGATTCTCCACAAGGAGTTTAGTAATTTTTTTTATTTCAATTGTTCAAATTAAAGTAGTCACTGCATTAATTTACTAACAATTAAAATTACTGCTTGAAATTTACTAACAGTACTTTAAATCTAATATTAGTACAATGCAATTATTTGTTACATGTAATTAACTTTTTTTAGTTCCATGCCTTTGATTACAAAGGATACAAATTTCAGGGGGTTTTATTTAGAGACGCAATCACCCCTGTAAACAATATTGAAAATTCAGCACTTTTTTAATGCAATCATTTTATTTATTTTTTTCTCCAGAATTTTAAAACAATTTTCAAAAAGAGAGTAATATGCAAATAAAATATAATCTTAAATTTAGTCTCACATGTTTGTGAAAATTTTTATTTCTCCCCATGAATACCATACAATCAAAACTTAGATCTGAAATTATTAATGCCAACCTTAATGATTATTTACGAATGGGATTATCACCTTACATTCTTAACTGTGAGAAACTCACAAATGAAATAGAATCAAAGATCACACTAATTCAACTATTATAATTTCCCACTTTTGAATGTGGATATATAATATGTAAAAATAAATATATATTATATATAGAATATAATACTTTACTTTTTTTCCAAATCCAATTACAGCTGTCCTATTTTTTACAATCTTAAATATGTTCAGACCACAAAAAAAATTGAGAATGCCTATAAACTAAATAGAAACCTTGTATGCAGAGAATAAACTCTTAATCAATAGCTTTTCTAACCCATTTACACAGAAAAGAGCATAAAAATTTTAGAAATAATATTTTATATTATACAATGATTCCCTTTAAAATTAATCCAATGCCAGTAAAAGTGGAGTATTAGACTACTCCCCAAAAAGCAAATGATCATATACAGTACATGATTGGTTTCAAAGAGTACACTAAATTTTAAAGATCCTACAAAATTCCAACTGACGTAACATAATTTTTAATAACAAAATTTAGAGGCTATTCTACATTTAATAAACACTATTAATTTATTTTTCATTAAAAAATTATTTGCATTTAATAAGAACCGATAGCAAAAAGTGAAAAGGTCTATTTTCTTCAACCAAAAAATCCCATTTGAAGCATATTTCAATCAAGAATATAATTTAATTTTTTATTGCTTCCTCATTCACCATAGCTCATACATAATATATATATATATATATATATATATGCCCCTACTTGCCAAATACCTAATGGAAAATAACCATGGAGGTATACTATATCAATTTTTCAACAACAAGATAATTTCTAATGTTTTACAGCTACCAAGATCACCAGACCTCTGAAGTTGGATATTTATCTATGGGGTATCAGGAAATTTATGTATTCAAGATAAATCTGGTAAATAATGGTGATTTAGAACAACTTATCCATAGAGAAATGCCCTCAATAAAACACAAAAGTTTTAAGTGGCGTCATGAAATCCGAACCAATATATGATTATGCGAGGAGTTCACTTTGTTTGCTATTAACACAGGTATTAAAAATAAACTTTATTTAAATTCTTTTCATTGTCCTTTGCTTTATAATTAAGATACATAACACATCTCCTATACAATTTCTTTTCACAAATAAAGTCAAAAGCATTTCACAATTATTGATGAAAATAGTCTCCTACTATAAAATTTTTTTCAAGTTATTATAGTTACATTCAAATTTAAAAAAAAAAAGTTCTAAAAGTCATGGGTACTTTTTGAAAATGATCACTATAATCACAATATAATTAATACAAATATTTGCCTGATTCCTATGCATGTATAAAAAGTGTAAAAGTTTTTATTAGAACAGAATGTTATCACATTCCATAATATATATGTAAAGAAATAGAAAATTTCAACATTAAAAATCTGAACAAAACTGTTTAGAACTTATTTTAAATTAAAACTTTATTTCCTTAATACCATTAAATGGAATTGTGTTTTAAGTAAAATATCAGTTAAAATGTATGATACAAAAACTATCAACTGTTGACCAATTTATAAAATATCTGAGAAATGTGGAAGAATAGCAGAATAATATGAAAAAAATTTGATCACTTTGATTTGCTTTGCATATCATGGTTATCTAAAAACTTTCGGAGCTTTGATGGATAATCAGTCATAACACCAGTAGCTCCAAGTTGAAATGCTCTTTTATAGTCTTCTTCATCATTTAACACCCAAAAATATGTCTAAAAATAGAAAAAATACATATCCATATATCTTAATGTAACTGAGAATATACAAACAAAATTCTTAGTATACAATTTCTAATAATAACATTTTGTAATGATTTTATCAGGTTATAAAATGAAGTGTCTAGTAATGAAAAAAGTAGAAAAACAGAATGAACAAAATCTATTTGAATGTTTATTACTGGCTAACAATGTTGGATAAGCAGCTTTGCAGTGGTAATACAACACAAATAATATATTTATATTAGAAATATTCATAAGTCTAATCTAAATTATAAAATTTAAAATATTGCAGGCAATAAAGAATATACAAAGGAATTTCTTTCTATTTTATACAAATAGTTTATTTTACTTCAATGCAAGGAATTAAATATCCTTAAATATTTATACTGTTTGTACTGTGTTAGAAATTTCATAAAAATAAAAGAACAATAAGAGTATTATTTATTAAATATTATATTTTACAAAATTTAAAAACTCATTTCATTTGGTTTGGAGTACTGTGGTAACTTTCCTTTTTAACAGAAGGGCTACTTAGATCAGGACTTACTATTTAAAGCTCATTCTGAATGCTTACAAGTATAAAGGCTAATAGTAGATTCAAATCTACAGACTCTAATACAGAAAAACAAAGACCTAAATATTTGGTCATCAACTAGCCAAAATTCCATTCAAAATCAATTTAGAAAATCTCATATAATGAAATAGATATGAATATACAGAGAAACCTCTCTGAGCGGCCACCAATCCGTACCAAGAATATTTGGCAGCTTAGAGTGGTTGGCTGTTCTGAAGGGTTTTATTTACTATTATAAGATAATTACTATAATGCATAATATAAACAAGTCTGACATATATTCCTTATGTAAATGAAATTTAAAACTTATCTAATGTAAAGAAGCATGAAATAAAGTACTATTTTCTCAATAGTACTTTATTTCATGCTTCTTTATATATTTTTTTAAAAAGGCTACAATTTGTTTCTATTTGTTCTGTAGTCTTCGTACTTCTTCAAAATCAAATTCTTTTCTTTAATGAATTTGTTGATTTCTGTTTTTCTGCAGTTAAATAATTCAGCTAACTTTCTTGCCGATTTGAGAATGGTAAATCGGCAAGAAAGTTAGCTGAATTATTCATATTCACGCAGAACTTCAATGCTCTGCTCGAGATTTAGAAAACGCATTTCGTCATTGTTGCAACTCAGATCACTGTCCAACTAATGAAATGAAACTGGCGTGAATGACATTTTTGGTGACAGAGGTGTAATTCTTCCTTAACTTTATTGACTGGAATTCCAAAGGAAGGCCCTAGGATCTTACCTTCAAGATGTGATTGTCTAGTTCCTCCCTCAGTTTCTATGGATAGTACAATAGGGATTCCCTATCTGAAGGGTGTTGGGAGAATACAAAAGAGATAACAGATTTAATCTTTCTTAGAAAGGGGGGGGGACCGCGGGAATGGACTTCTCAAGTTATTCCTTTATCTTATATCCACCCATAAACCTGACCTTGAGTTTTTCCCCTCAAAATTAAAGCATGGAGTGAGTAGAATTTCCTGAAAAATGAAAGGGGCAATCCCACTTGATGGCTGTTTAGAGGGGGTCAGGTGCCTGCTGATATAGGTTAGTTTACCATTAGGTCTATGAGTTGAAAAATCTGTGCCATGAAAAATTGGCCGTTTAGAAGGGTGGCTGCTCAGAGAAGTTTCAGTGTACTGCCCTTCTAGTACTATTTATGTACTAAAGGGAGTAATAAAAAAATAGTAATAAAAAATTAATCCTAGCAAGTCATTTAAACTCCACTTTTTTGAACATATTCAGAAGATAAAAAGCATCAAAATAAAACTCTTCTCATACAACCACTTTAAATAGATATAAGATGCATGAACACATAGTGAATCATTAAGACACAAGACGAAAATCTCCTGATATGTGGCTTAACTAACTCTCTCATGACTTGTCTACTTTTTTCCTATTACATTTCAAAAAGATATGAACAACAAATGCAATAGTTTATCCTTTCTTTAATACCAGAATGCCTACAATACCATTTCTCACTTTAATATCCTTTCAATACTTTTCTGTTATAAAATACCTTGTATTACAAAAAAGGTGTTCTAAAGTAAAAGATGATAAAAGTTATCAGAAACAAAAATTAACATATTGTAGACAATGAATGAAGAATATAGATAAGGACAAAAATAAGGTCTATACCAGCAGAAGTATTTCAACAAATATTGTTATGTGCAGTCTCAGTTACATTGCCTTTAACATAATGAATCAATGAGATGATAGTAACTTAAAGTTATTTTTTCTTAAATTACCTTTTTAATAGTTTTGATCTTCAATTATTTCTTCATGTTTAATCCCTTGCTGCAACCAAGTACTTTGAAGTTATAGTTAATAATTTTCTTCTATTCATGAAAATGAGCTCTATAACATGAAAAATATCTGTGCAAAAAGTTTTAACCCTGTTGAGTATAATGGGCAGTGGCATACACAGATTTCTTTTATGTAAAGTTTTAGACAAAAGTGCCCCAGACTGGTAAATTATTGTATATGATATTCTCAACATTTTGTCAAATTGTAATGTAACACAAGAGTTTAAACTAAGAGTTTTAGGTTAAAAAATTATAAATCAATTGACTTTCTATATAAAAAAAACTCTGCAAAAATTTTAACCCTGTTGGGTGTAATGGGCAGTGGTACACACAGATTTCTTTTCTGGGGAACATTTTAGATAAAAGTGCTGCACAGTGAAAAAATCTTGCATGTGATATCCTTACCATTTTGACAAATTGTAATATAATACAAGTGTATAAGCCAAAGTGTAATCTTTATGCTAAAAACTAAAAATTATGGTCTTTTTTCAATTAATTAGTTTATGAGAAGAGGGAGGTTGTACCACTGTAATATTCCTTTTGTGAATTCAGGTTGAGTTCAAATCGACATAATTCAACCTATATAAACACTGTAAGCAGCTTCACAAATGTTTATGTAGGAATGTTCATGTTGAAATTCAACACTCAGAATTTAAGAAACATAATTTTAATAATGAATCAATATGTCATACCACCACCTGATGAAAAATAATTTTTAGAAAAAAAGTTATTTTTACACAATGCTGTTTTATGGAGATTATTATTTTAAATAACACCCCTAAATCAATGGGCCTGACAGACCAAGGTAGAATATTTACATTCATCCTTTCACTCCAAGGGATGCTAAGAGACTACACCTTTTATATTTTGAGCCCCTATGCTAAGCTAATCTTTTCGCTTCTTGATTTGCAGTTATAACCATATTCATCTCAATGGCACATTACACCTGAATTTGTTACACATTTAAAGATTAGTAAAATCTTTTTTTTATATATTAACAAGGACATCTATTTTATCATGACTGTGTCACACAAAATTTCTTTCTTTATTATTTATTTTTTTTTGGGGGGGGGGGAAATAAGGATTTCTCATAACTTGGCTCCTCAGATTTCATGGTGCCAAATCATGTATTTATGCTGGGACTTTCACATGCTCCAGATTTTCCACTAAAATGTCCAAAATTTCAACAATCTATCCAATGAGTCATCCTGGTAAAATAAGGGGTTTGTTAGAAGTCAGCAAAAAAAGCCCCTTCAGTGAATTTAGGTATTGGAAGAGAGCAACACTAATTCTCAATTTAGAAGTGGAAGAACATGAAGGAAATTCAGAAATTAAGCAATATCATGAACAGACTAAAAAAGAAAAAAAAATGCTTTTTTTTTTTTTTTTTTTTTTTTTTTTTAATGAATTTTATTTTTTCCACTTTAAACATTTTCTCAAAAGTCACTGCTTATTTTTAGAATGCTAAAATTAAAACTGATCATAACATTAAATAATAATATAATTATAATTATTTAACTTAGGCCTGGCAGTCCCACTCCACCTAATTCATCACTCTGAATATTGTACCCTATGAAAGGTTAAAAATTCAGCAGACATGGAATGAAGAGAATTTGAGAAACCAATAAGAAGCAAGAATACTAAATTTGTTGTTTGAAAAAATAATATAGAGAGCTAAACACAATTAGAAATTAATGCTACAAAAAATGGCAAACATATTTATTAATTATATTAAGTATGATAATTCCAGTTAATCATGCATTTAAAACAAAGTAGTTTACTCAGAAAATTCATAGTAAATAGTCTATAAATCTTAACTTTAAAATTATAATTTGTAACCTTTTACTTAGCATTAACATGCAATGTCTGTGATTAATATACAAGAGTTATACATAAGCAACTCATTTATTTAAAAATGTGTATATATATATATATATGTAATATGGGCGAGACTCATTCAAAATCACAACACAGTTTATTTCTGGTAATAAACATGAAATCTGTACAACAGGCAAACACCCTTACAACTTCGTGCACACAGACAATGTGATTACGCACATTCACTTTTCAAGTAGGGATTCCTAAGGTAAAAAGACTATGAATAATCCCTAAGCACAATTGATCATGTGATACAAAATACCCATGTTTAAAGAGAACGCGCTAACTATTGGCTAAAGTAGTACAGACAGAGGCCGAATTAGGTCTATAGAGTGTCTGGAGGGAAAAATCAGAATTACTGTGCAAACCCCAAACTCACTTTATGAACTAAAATTATTAAATTACGTAAATAAGGGATTTTAATATTACATATATATATATATATATTTGCAAACTTAATACTCACTTGAATTCCACGTTTAGAGAGATGCTCAAATAAAGCTTTCCTCATAAGCAACCTGAAAGAAAATGTCAATTTTTTATTCAATTTCTATTTTTAATAATTACATTTTATTTTAAGAATTATTACTATTAGCATATTTTATTCACTGAGTAACAACGAAATATAAATTTTATATTCTTATTTTGGTATTTCATCAAAATAAAACAAAAACAAGTAAAATATTTTCTTAAACATAAAAGAATATATACATTTTGAACATTATTTCATGTACCGGCTGCAATGCATAGTAAATTTTATTTAAAGTTAAATATTAAAAGTATAATTTCAAAACTATTTTTACAAACATATAAAATATGCATTTTTTATTGTTATTCAAATACATAACATAAGTAACATAAATAAATTTGCAATTCATATAGCTAATAGCCATGACTTGTATATCTGTTATGAATACATCTGACCAGACAATGACAAAAATGTCGAAAAATCCTTTCTTTTTTGCTTGGATATGAAGGAAAGTGAACAGAGTTTTAAGCATTGTGTATGTTATTTTAAGTTGAAATAAGTTATAATTCCAGGTAATTATGCAACGTTTTATATTCACTACTATAACATTTGAAAAATATGAACCTGAATCATAATACAAATTTTGTATTGTTGATCAAGGAAAAAGTAAGATCACTGATAAAATCAAGGAAGTTCCCAATGAAATAATTTCTTAAATTACAAATTTTAAAACTTACTTAAAATGATCTATTAAAACAATACATTTAATGATCTAATTTTTTTGTGAAAATTAGTTTAAAACTATTTGCTACTGGGATAATAGCTTGAAAACACGATTTGATCCTCACATTATCAGAGAATACATATATACCATTATATGAAAAATAGCAGTTCTTTAACTTGTTTGTTAAATGCATAATTTCTATGAAGATATATAGGTAGATTTTGGTAGTTCAGCCCATGCTTGTCACGGGCTAAACTTTTACTGCACTGATTATTTCCACAGTTGTCTTATCAGTAAGTATACTTACACAGTCTTTGAATGTTTGGATATCTGTTTTTAATGTTTAAATCTCTTTTTTAAAAAATTCTTATCAAATTATCCATAGTTCTAAAATTACAACATAAAGAGTAGATTCTATTATTAAGTCATTAAATAAGACTTACTTTTCAATAAGCCATACAATCCAAGGACTCCAAAATTTATCACGTGAAATCATCATGCTAGGATTCCTGAAAGAATATAAAATAATTCATAAATAGTTTTTCTTTAAATAAAAAACAACAAAGAAAATGTAGATTTTTACTATTAAATCCTTATTTAAGGAACATCAAATTATTGGATATTTCTTCCTTTTCTTTAATTTGGATGATTATCTCATATCAAAGAAAAAATTTTGTTAAGTTATCAACAAAAACAAAGGCACAGAGTTTGTTTCAGTTGAGTTTAATGAGATAAATACAAGAATGCAACATTAAATGAAAACAAAGCTTTTTCTCATTCAAAAGAAATATAAAAAGATGCTCTTCTGACTAAATCATAAATAACGTTTCCAAAATTTAAGTAATGCATTTTAACCCATTAGCGCCCAGTGATCTATTTTTAGATCGCTAAACATAGCGTGGTAAACTCACTTTTAGATGACCTTAAACCCACCCCACTCATTCTACACTGCACAGGGGGCAAGACAAGGCATGTACCTGTTTACCAACAAGTGGTTTTTCTTGTTTTGTTTGGTCATTGATCTAAAGCGATAAGAGAAAGTTTGTATCGCCCTTTCGTTCTGCCGTTTTTCTACGTTTCTTAGCATAAACACTGAAAACAGCTAAGTAATACCCGAAAGTTAAATTCTTTTTGGCGATTTAATATCTTCATAGATGTAGGTATCAGAATATAAACCGATGTTATCTTAAAACAAATATAAATAGTAAAAATTAGTGTCAAAATACCGCTGATCTAGAAATAGATCACTGGGCGTTCGGGCGTTTTTTTCCTGACCCTGGTAATATTACGTTTTTTCACCTTTTGATGAAACTATGAGTCGAAAAGTATTAAATAGCTTTCAGGATGCATTTGATTATCTGTTTTCTGAACAAATTAAAGAGGATATTATTGCCATATCCACTGATGTAGATGAACTGACAGATGAAAAGAAAATAGATGAAGTTACATGCTCCATTTGCAAATGATATTGTTGGTAAAATAGAAGTAATATCAAAAGATGAGTGTGATCAAATATTTACCTTCAACGTTTGAGAGGAAACCTAAAATATTAAAAACAGAAAAGCCAAAAATTGTTTGGAAAAAAAACTGAATTATACCAAATGGTCGGAATTAGGGGAAACTTATAAGAATAATATTTTGGCAATGGAAAATGATCTTGCAAATGCATCTTGCATCATTGCTTTGAAAAACTTTTTTCTGATG
This sequence comes from Pardosa pseudoannulata, assembly GCA_032207245.1. Classification (NCBI taxonomy): domain Eukaryota; kingdom Metazoa; phylum Arthropoda; class Arachnida; order Araneae; family Lycosidae; genus Pardosa; species Pardosa pseudoannulata. The sequence goes on from CM063504.1 coordinate 87,194,997, forward strand.
AAGTATATAACGTAATTGTGGATGAGACTAGTCTCTATGCTAAAAATGTTAAAAACGACCATGATTTAATTATCACTAAAGAAGATATAAAGATATTTATAGGGTTTTTGATATATTTTGGCTATCTTACTCTTTCAAGTGAAAGATATTATTGGAGTGATGTAGAAGATTTAGTGATAGGTCTTGTACAGGACTCTTTTAATAGAAATGCTTACCTAAAAATAAAGTCATATATTCATTTCCAAGACATTTCAAAACCAGCTGAACGTAAGAATGACAAATCAAGATAAAACTCCTTTTGGAGAGAATAAGAGGTAAAACATGGTACTGGTGTCTATTCACTCGAATAATTGATATGGCTGTAGTGAATGCAAGTATTCTGCACAGAAATGTTCCTAAAGGTGGTTCTATGCCCATGTAAGATTTTCGAAGAGCTGTTGCTGTAAAATATCTAAAATTGGGAATCGGAAAAAAAGTTTTTCAAGGTCGACCTTACAGTTTTCCTTCATCCTCAAAAGCTAATCTCAGTCATGATGTTCGCTTTTATAAAAGGGATCACAATATGGGACAAAGGAAGGGCCAAACAAGCTGTCGACTTGTAAAGTGCCAAGGAAAGCCCCTAACATATTGTGTGTAGTGCGATGAAACTTTATGCAAGAAGTGTTTCTTCAAATTCCACACTAAACTGTAGAAACATTGAAATTTTATTATTTTAAAATAATTAAACTTTACTAAGTACATTCTGTAATATTGTGAAATTCTGGATAAATAAACGCTTTTTAAAAGAAAATGCATTAGTTTTTATCTATTTGGTTCGATTTTACCACGTTATTGAAGTACTAATGATTGTTGTGTAATTGCTAAAATATATCCTCCGAACGCCCAGTGATCTATTTTTAGATCAGCATTTTTTACAAAAACTAAGGTACGTATTGATAAAATTCGATAATAATATTCATGTTGATGGTAAAAGACACCCAATTTATGAATTATATGTCATTGCGTCAAAATAAAATAATTTGGGCGTTAATGGGTTAATAGCATTTTATCATTCAGTTTTCATAAAAAATTATTAGATATGTAAAATATTTTAAAGTAATTCATAAAATCAAATGAAACCTCATAAATAATACTATGAATTACTTTAAAAAATTATCTAAAAAAAATCTTGTATGCGTGCTTTTATAAATACAGACTTAACAAAAAATAAGTTAACCACTTCAGAGGGCTCTAGAATGTATTCTATTGGTTCAAATAAGAAAATAAAATTGAACTACAGATAATTAAATAATGCACTTGACAATCATTAAATTAAAAAAAAAATTAGAACTTTTCTTTTTTAAAAACACACCTATGTGGGTAATGTCTATAGAAATGGACAGTACAACACAATTCTTAAATTACTTCAATAGTCATTGGGTGAATTCCCAGCCACTAATATTTAAGAAGAGATGGTTCTGAATCAGTGGTCTGATACCCATCTGCAGACATTGAGAGGGCACTTACAGGAAAAATACATATGGAGTTAAATAACCAGAAACTTCTCATTCATGATTAGATTACATACACAAAAGCGTACATTTTCCCAGTAAAAGTTCTTTTTTGATGTGTTATGTCTAGTCACATTCATTTTAATTGTCCAAAATTAAGTACCACTATTACAAGCTAAAATTAGTTACAGATCCAATTTAGACTTGTTTTTTAACTCTATGGCACTTTAATCAAGAAACACACAAAAAAAATTTTTGAGGGGGTGGGGGCATTATTAAACCACCAAAAAATATCTAAAGTACATGTACTGAAACAAAGTTTTATTTTTTTTTATTAGTTTCTACTTTGGACATTCTAGAGACTTTTTAAATAAAATAAGGTGGGTCCCCCTGTATAGTAAATTTTAAAGTAATATTTTTAGATAAAAGATAAGTTAATGTCTTTTATGAATTATTGGAGAATTCTGATAGAATTTAAATATTTTAAGCTACAAAAACAGGCATGATTGTGACTCCACTTCAAAAGTCTGAAAACTGAAGAGCAAATACCTACAATATTAAATAATTCATAATAAAATCTGAATACACATGTATATGTATACACATACTTTTAATTTCCTTTTTCTATCATTGGAAAAAAAAAAAAAAAAAAAAAACATGCACGATTTTCAAATTTATTGAAAATTAGTTTATACTTCACTACATCATTCTGTTAACTTAACCAGAACATTACAATGTAGAAGACAGGAGAAGAGCAAAGAAACATGACTATAATTTTAAGCATTTATTCAGACACAAAATTTAATCCTTTGTTTGAATTTTATACAGTCTAAACAATTCAAATTTATGCTCTTTCTGATACATTTCTTCTAAAATAAAATTAAAAACAAAATAATGAGTTAAATTTCCGAAAGCAAACAAAATTCTGGAATTCCAGACAAATCTGCAGTCTTAATCACCTCTGTTTGAATCACAGCAAAACCATTCCTTTCAAAATGTGCATATAACTTGATGTTTCATTGAATGCATGTTTAATTTAAACAAGCTTAGATATTTTGTCTACCTTTTTTTTTATATTTTACTTTAGGCACAGATATGGTTAACAACATTTAACCCTTTGAATCCCATAACAGCTGACTGATGATTAAACAAGAGGTAAGTGATTTTCTGACCCTGCTTACTGCCAGGTACAGAGTCTTATAAGTGGGAGGTACAATGGATTATCTATTGTCAGAACTAGAGAGTGAAAATGCAGA
>CM063504.1:87197842-87254493 GCA_032207245.1 Pardosa pseudoannulata
CCCGCTGGAAATACTGTTGTCATGAATGGGTGAACCTGTTCTGCAACGATGTTCACATAACTCATATACGTCAGGGATTGTTCTATGAGGATTATGGGTCCTAATGTGCTTCATGACAACATTGCCCACACCATAATACCCCCATTTAATTAAGCATTCGGGATAAAGGGTTTCTTTGAAAATCGGAGTATTCACATATGCCCATCGATGTGATGAACCAGAAAACGTAATTCTTTTCAAGTGGTAAAATATAAAATGCACTGCCTGCATTGTCATCTGTCGTTGGCAGCCTTAATATTCGTTATAATGTCATGTAAGTGACAGAATAGGCTCAAACAGTTTTAATACCGACTGCGACCTTTATGGTAATATCAAACAATACCTGTTCAAAAATCGGCGAGTCTATGACAAACCTTATGAATTATCATAAAACACAAACATGCAGACTGATACATTCTTTTGTATATAGAGATAACATAGAAAAAGTTATTATGGCTTGAATATAAAAATTAAGTATATCGTGTCGGTGATTTTTTTTCAATCTTCTGAGGTATACTATTTTTGTAGCATATTATTTTCACATAGAATGGATGTAAAAAGTATTTGTACAATCACTACTTTGATATAAAAAGTCATTTATAAACTATCAGTTAAAAGTTAATAGTTAACGAACACACATTCGCGATGGAACATATTTTACTGTCTTTGTGAGAAATTTAAATAAAAAGTACTATATACCAAGTAAAATATACCAAAAACACAAACAGTCCATAATTTCGAGATGTAAAAAGTATTTGCACATTGCTTAATATTTCGTATTTTTATAATACACTTTCAATTTTCAACTTTATACGTTATTGTGCATCTTTAATAATAAATTCAAATCTATTTGGCTTTCATTTAACCAATTTTTCTTTTGCAGAACTTTGTACAGAGTTCCATTCAGGCATCAACATCATTTTATTGTCTTAGGTTTTTAGGTGTTTTTTGCCATTTCAACAACCACAATTCAAATTCTGAAGTTAGTATATTTGAATTATTTTGTTTTAAAACATTCGTATTAAATTTGAATACTTCTTCCCGTTCCTCAAAACAGTTTTTTTCATGAGAATATTTTGGAATTAAATTATTCAGTCCTCTCGATAAGTATAAAATAATCTGCCTTTTATAACAAAATATGCACCCTAGATTTAAGTTTTAAATTACTTTCAGAAGGGTAACTAAAGAGACTATCGATAGAACATAGATAATATATTCAAATGTAAACTTGGAAATAAATAAGACTTCGGTTTTGAAACTCAACTACCTTAATATGAACAATATTTTCTTTTGTCAAATTTGCTACTTTAGTTTTATGTCATTATTAAATAAGCGATAAATTTAAGATCATTGACCCAAACAATTTTATTGTCAAACTGATAAAAATAAAATTTGCAAAAAATTACTAATTACAGAAATGCACCTCCAGTATTTTGCATAAGGCGATTTCACTCAACAGGGCAAATTCTCCAATTATGGCAATTCTGACTTTAGTTTCAAGCGGAAGGGCAGTTTAATGTTTGTCTATTGGCTGTTGTAAACATGAAAATCAATGGGAAGGGCATTATAGAAGTTCGTGACGTTGCGACAAATTGCCTTATTCACACAGACACATGAGCAATCACACAGTGTATCGAAAGTCAGTTTGGAAAATATAGAAATCACAGTAAAATTTCTTCATTTTTATTTCAGTACTTCTTTTACTACAAATTATGTGTTTTTTTTCCCTGTGTGTGCTTGATATGCTAGAACTTGCAAAATAATAAAAGGATTGACATAAAGAGATAAATTTTAAATCCTCACGTACCGGAAGCTGGAAAATAATTTTAAAGGTACCTTCTGGACTTCTCCAGAACAATAAAATATCACACTGAGATATAGCATATTTTATGTAATCGAAAACAAAAGCAAACATTTCTATAACTTTCTTTAAAGCTAAAAGATTTTAAATCTGTATCCGTATAAAGTCAGCATAAAGTTCAAACATGCCAACAAATTGTAAGTTTTATTTTCCCGTATAAAAACAAAGTTTAATTTTTAAAATAATATGCAGTGATAAATTTTAATACTGAAAAAACTGAATATTTAGTCATTTAGAACATTTACATAGAGACACAACATACCGTGTGTTTTTAATTATTTTTATTATCGGAGAACTTTTTTCGTAAATACCGGAAGCATCTAAAAAGTAAACGAATTTGTCAATCCCTAGTTGTCCGCTTCTGGGGAGTTTTACTGTAGATTGAGAAAACTCTATATTCTAAAAACGCTTAACTTGTACGTCATTCTATTCCTAAATGTGCCTGTAGAAGGAAAAACCACAGTTAAAAAGCTGACTCGAACTAAAAACTTTCAGAATGGACAATGACACTGACTAAAGAAAAATACGCAGTTAAAATTATGTGTTAAACTAAAAATATCTATAAAAGTAGCCTATTAAATTAACACGATTCCATCTACATAACTATTACGAGAAGTAAGAACAACAATTCTGAAAAACTGTGGTTTTGAGGTTAAGTTACATTGGAGAGAGCGCTCTCTTGTGATCAGGCAAATGCAGAGGGTTAGACTGATCGAGACATTTTCTACACCTGTGTGTTTGATTGACATATTATCTTGCATTAAGGTAAGTTTCAACCTTTAAACCTTTTAATTGAAAAAAAATTAATTTTCAACAACTTGAACTTTTCTGAACATAATGCTTTAAACATGAAAATATTCCTCTTAGAATGAGCATAGCTAATTTGAGAACATTATTCTTAAAAAACTTATGCATATATTCTACTTATTCTTGGTCATTAAGTGTATTGTATTAATCTATATCACATACACTTGTCTTTTTCCTTATTAAAAATATTATTTTAAAGAAACATTTAAGTGTAATATAAAATAACACATTTTTATTTCCTTTTTTATTGATCTCCGGGGCAAAAATTTTGTAACTTTAAAAAATACTTAAGTGTAAGTTATCATATATTGTATTGTAATTTTCAAAAAAAGTAAATATTTAAATTTTACATTGATATTTTGTTCTAGTAAACTTGCGCACAGAATGAAATGCTCATTATTGAAGGAAAATATAATATTAACGCAATGAATAAATTTCCTATTTTCTGTTAGTTATGGTAATGTATATTTAAAATAATAAAAATACATAAAAATCTATACATATTGAGCTACTAATAAAGGGATAGGGAATACGTTTAACATAGCTTTGAAAATAATACCTTTTTAAATTTACTTGAAGGTTTCAACTCTCTTTAATATATTTAAAATGTATTTACAAAATTAAGAATCCTTATATCCCTTATTAAAAATTTTCAGAGATATCGGAGAAACAAAACTGTACAAAAATTCGTCATTTGTGTCTAAAAAGTAAAGACAGGATTTCTATGTAAAGAAATTAAAAAGTAATTTATGTAAAATTTATCGTTTGTTTGTTAACTAAGAATTGATCTATAAGGCGATTTCAATCAGTAGGGCACATCTCAACTTATGATAATTCTGGCTTTAGTTTCACACAGAAGGACAGTTTGTTGTTTGCCTATTGGCTGTTGTAAACATGAAAATGAATGGGAAGGGCAATACAGTAGTTCTTGACGTTGTGCGAAATTGCTCTATTCTGCATCTTATTCATTTTGAAACATTTAAAGGTAGTATAAAACAGAACAGAAAAAATCGTAGATTTGTCTCTAAATTGAGCAGGAATAAACAAATTCTTATAAGTTTTTGCATTTTTAATCGTATTTGGATAAAATAAATTTGTAATAAAATATTTACACAAATTCAACGACCACAAAGAGTTGGTCGCATAGCACAAAATAGTTCCCTTCCTTTCTTCGTTCTGTGTAAGCCTAACAATATTATCAGCATGTAGTCGAAATTTCGTTCCATTTAAAAAACAGAAATATTTTGAAATAAGAAATGTAATTAAAAAAAGTCTGTGGATACTAAAAGCCGCTGTCTTTCAGAAACCAAATTTCCGAGGGTTCTTTCACAGCGGGGAGACACAAACACTTGTTTGTACCTCCAAAAATATTTTAGGGTTAGGTATGCAATCCTTTTGATCATCTAGAACTCAATCGTCTCTGCATTAAAAGAATATGGGCACTTAAAAAAGAAACGCATTTTGTATCTATTCTGGAATATTTTTCTTCTATTTTCGAATACTTTGCCTTCACCTCTAAGAATTAATAAAAGACACAAATATAAATTTTCATTTTTAATTTTATTAATAATTTTAATTTATAGTCTTTTAATCCTACCTTATAATTGTTATCCAGAAAATTTATTTTTCAACTTTTCCTCACTTTTATTCGGGGTTGAATCGTCCTAGATTGTATCGCTTTTGAAAATCTTTAGCAAGAATTTTGAACATGGCTTGGCACCCCTGCGATTGATGAGTCCATGGCAAAAGCCACACTTCACCACTTCCTATTTAGGGCCTTAATAAGTACTGGTCTCACCAAAGTTTTATAACGATAAACCACAATTAACTCATGGAGCTAAATAAAGGTGAAATGCAATTCTCCGTTTAAACAGAGATTAATCTCGGTTAGCCATTAAACTACTTTGGTAAGACTGGCCCTAATTATTTTATCTTAATTACTCTTTAATATCTTAATCATTGTGGCTTTTCTTTAAAAACACAATCAAGACTGCACTCGTTACCAGAGATTTGACTTTCACCTTTGGTGTCCGTTTATCTGATTGGATTTGGCTTTGTGATAATAGCAGTCGTTGATTTAAAATTGTGGTTAGTGATCTAATGTACTTGTATAACTGTTTTATCAGTTTCTTTTCACAAGATATCTTATATCTTGCAGTACTACAACTTTTATCTGCAGTACTTCATATTTGATAAATTGATTGGAGGGATATTTGAATTAGATGTTAATGTTTGTAAAACTTATGATGAAACTTTTTAATTGAGAAATTATTGCCATAATCTGAAAGTAAATTTTATTTTTGCTTACTGCTTTGTTTAATTTATTTAGATGAAGAATAACGTTTGTTTTTAATCGTTTATATTTTTCTCTGGATTGTCAGTCAGTAAAATGAGAATGATACGAAGTAATTTCAATTAATTTTTTTAGCTTTATTTGGTCGCAAATGCACGCTTTCTCAATAATTTAGTGCAAGGTATGTCTATAAATGTATTCCTGAAATTCTTGATTTTGAGGATCAACTTTATGGATGCACAGCTGAGCACCATTAAACATTTCTGTTAATTTTACTTTTGTTTACATTTTTTTTCTCACTGTCTATGAATGAGTTTGTATTTTTTTTTTTTTTTAAGTAGTGTCTTTAGAAAATACCTGGTATTTAAATAGCTATGAAATATTAGATAAATATAAAAAATGTTTAGAGATAACATAAATTTTGTCATGTAATATTTTTACATTTTTATTTACTTATTTATTTATTTGTTTTAGAATAAAAATGGATAAGCCTGCCACAAAAAGGTATGTAGGATTTAATTTGATCATAAGGGCATCAAGCTTTTAAAATCATTTGCTACAAGTTAGGAATAAAGTTTTACTTAAGAAATTCAGTTTAGTAACAAGTTTGCATCCTAAATATGATGATCAATGTAGAATGAATTACCGACATTTTTATTGTTACAGGCTTGCAATTCTGTCACTTTTCTCACCTTAAGTCACTTTTTTTACAATTAATCATTTTTAGTCATAAACAGTCACTTTTAGTTACCTTTTTTATGGTGTATCACAGCAAAAGTCTGTTGTTGAAAAAAAGAAAATCTGAATTAATAACAAAATATTTTAATAAAAGATCAAAAATGTGATGCTCTAATCTTATTTTTCCTATTAAAATGTAATTAGTCATATGGTTTCCAGAATTTAGTGATTTTGAAAAGTTGTAAAGAAATTCCTGAAATCTACATTTGTACTAAAATGTGCATTTAATACATTAAAGTAACTTACGTCAAAGCACACATTTCTCTTTTTCTTTTACTTCACAATTTTTGTTTAGATACTCTAATCTAACTATGTACATATTTTAAAACATCATTAATATATGCAGAAAATTGATTATAAAATTAATGTATTGTATGTATTCAAATCTAATTTATAGATTTTCTTGAATAAAAAGCAATGTTGAGTTGTGTTAAACAAAATTTTTAACCTTTTTTGTATTTGACGCTAAAATCATGTCTTGCATGAATCATTTGATTTAGGGTTAAAATAAATAGAAAAATCTTAATAATAGCATCTGTAATCAAGAGGAGAAAAAAAAATCGCTTTTTTTTTTCAGTGTTTAGTCACTTTTTAGTCTTTTATTCTGTATTATTTGTCACTTTTCTCACCTTTTTGAAAGTACCTCAGCAGTTGCAAGCCTGTTGTTAATTATTAGATTACGTATTTTCATTAGTATAATATACTTAATTAGTAATTTCATTTGATAGGACAGTGACTTTTAAATCCCAGATACCAGTGCCAGTCAGAAAGCAAAAACCATCAAATCTGTAAGTACAGTGTTTTATATATGTCAGTTACTGTATAACTTTTTTTTTCACTTTACTTGTTGCAGTACTAAAACATGTGTTTCATATTCTCTCCTTTTTATTAACTAGTTTTCAATACAATTTAAGCACACTTTTAAACACACCTTATCTTCATATTTTTTTCGTTATATGAAGTAAAGGAAGCATTTAATTACAAAACATTTCAGTGATAACACTCATTCAAATCATGCCTGAATCAGTTTCAATAAGTTTAAGAGTTACACCTTCCTGTATGTAATACAGAGTTGATAAAAATCATGATTTTTTTTTTTTTAATCGAAAAAGTTTTAATTTTTTTTATTTAAATAGGATTTTTGAAATTTAAATATATTTAAGAATATTTGATACAAGCAAATTAAATTTTTCAAGCTAGATGTCTAAATCAATTAATTCTTTTTTTATATATAATAAAAATACATATAATTAAGATAAATAAATATATATATATATAATATATAAGAATAATTCTTAAATCGGTAGAAAATAATTACTTGCAATATAGGGTTTTTTGCTTGTTTTAATTATCTATATCATAATTTAAATAAAGGATGCTTCATGTTTATTTATACATTTTACTCCTTCAACCATAGAATTATTAGAAAGATGAGGGTAGACTAAGGGCTAAGTAATCACAATAATTTTTATTTTTTATGAAAATTTTCCAATTAACTTTTTATTTTGTGACAGTGGTTAAATGTTAAATTATTTATAAATAAAAACAAGTTTAGCTGCTTTATTGTTTCAGAATTCCAGAATTTTTCCCAGGTTCATTAAAATAAATAAATAAATAAAAGCAGGGGGATAATACTTATTACATTTTTGGGTGCATTTGTTTTTATTTTTTAGAGGCACTTAATAGGGACTTTCTTTTCAAGGTATAATGAAATTTTTACAGTGCCAGTAATTTTTAATACAAAAGATGAAAACAACATTTGACTGAGAAATAAGAAAGAGATAGGGGAGAAGAAATTAATAGCAGGTGGGGTGCAATTTTAATAAGACAAAAATAGTTTTTTTTTTTTTTTTTTTTTTTTTTTAAGGGGGTGGGGAGAGCTCAAAAACCCAGTTTTTATTGAGATTATTTTGAAAGGGAATCATCAAAGATCTGGGTGGTTTTAAACGTGACCCTCATGCTAAACATTTTGGGCTACCATATTTAAAGATATTCGTGTACACACAAACATTCAGGGTTTTTTATTATTATTATTATTGTTTTTCTCCAGGAAACTTTCAAATCTAGATTTCTATGTACATATTGTATATGAGTCGATCATTTTCAATAAAATCATGGAATTAAATATATAATAGCTGTCTATCATTAATATTATAACAAGTACCAGATATTGCAACTGCAGATTAAAGTATTTCAGGTTTCTGAAAAAACTGTTGTATTTATTTATTATATATATTGTTAGTTGTAATTAATCTGTACATCTTTCTTGGTTAAAAGATTTAAAATTTCTTAAGTATGATTACATGTATTTTATTATATAAAATGTTTCATAAAAATATACAGATATCGCTGTTTGAAGACAGATATCCTTGTTTTAGCCCCTTAAATTAAATAGTAACACAAAAACAATATTAGAGACCATGAAAACTGTAGTCAATCTAAACTTCTGGGAGATTTGTAAATGGTATAAACTTTTATTTAGCTTTTCCTTTTATTTTCCTCTATCAACATATGTGTAGCCAAAAGGCCAATTTTTGTAATAAACAAAAATTCAGTAGGCTGAACATCAAGTTTTATTAATTTAGATTAACTTATACCAAAATATATATATATATATATATATCACTTTTAATTTAAAAAAAAAAAGCCTAAATGTATTAAATGTTATGAGCATATCTTTAAAAAATGATACCATAGGCCACATGGGGCCCAGTTTGTAAAATTATATAGCCTACAGCAGAATTTATGAAATTCATAATTGAAATAAGGTACAACTGAAGAACCGGGTCCCCCTCCTCTATTTGGTGATTTTTAACTTGCGCCAAGCACGAAACCTTTTGCGTGGCAACCTCAAACCTGACCTGATGAGCGGGAGTGGATTTTCGCCGGGAATGACATAGCTATACTAACTGAAAACTTGGGAAATGAAAATATAACTGAAAACTCGGGAAATAAAAAATATAATTGAAAACTTCAGAAATAAAAATATAACAATAGCTCAATTAATCTTAACAAATGGCTTAAATTCTGTTTTAAAATTTGCAAAATATATTAAAATAGTAATTTTGAAAAATTTCTTGGATCAAATTTTGGTAGATAAATTTTTTTAATGTCAATCTTATATTTATATTAATGTAAAAAAATGTTTTTAAATTAAGTGGGTGGGGCTTCATCTCCGTAGACCTCCCGTAATTGTAGTTACTATTCATCTAAAAGGTTTGAGTATAAATTTAATGCGATATTTACTCTTCTTTAATAAAAAACAATTTAACAAACATACTAACAACATATAGAAAACTGATTCTTAAATCTTTCCCCCTTCATTAAAAAGCAACACAAATGATCCAAACCTTACGTCGATGCACACGAAAGAATTTGTGCAGAAACCAAAGTAAAATATCCCTTTAAAATAAAATAACTAAAACACTTACTTCATTCCTTGGATGCACTCTCTTCAACGGCAGTATGTCTCACATATAGGGTCTTTACGCAGGATAAGAAGGCTCGAAAAAGACCTTCAGTGCGGTCTTTATACCTGCGGCACCACATAAATTCAGCAAAATACAAATCAAATAAGATGTTAGTTTGCCGATGGCTCTGCTTCCGGAACTCTTTCTTAATAAGTCCCCACATTCCCTCTATGGTGTTTGTGTGGGCACCTGTATCCGGATCCTTAAATGTCACTGAATGATTGACACTCAGTTGCACAAAACTGTGGTCTGAGAGGCAATCATACGATTTCCAGCAATCGGACATGATCGTTGATCCGGGCAAGATATTTCTCTGAATAGCATCCAACAGTGTCTCCTTCATGCGATCCTCCACCACCTCAAAAAAACATCTATTCAAATTCCTACCCCGCAAAAAAACCCATCTTCCCTTTACCCTCTTTCCCTTATTATATTTTCTTTTACCAAATTTGCTTTCATCTATTTCTACAACCACTCCCGGTCCACCAATCTTTTGGTTTGCATTGACACATGCATCAATGCATACCTCTCGACAAAAGTTACGCCAATCAACTATTGAATGCTCACTAATGTCGAGCTCTTGAAGAATAAGACTGGTGGACACCTCATACACCCAGAGGTAAGTAAATTTAAGTATGTCTATAATACTTAATTTACTGTCTTCAAACCATGTACCTTTCCTTACACTCCTTTTGAAATGATGGGGGTTCGCTCCTTTCACCCTACACACCCACTGATATCCATCGGGTCGATCTTTACGTTTGACCAAATGCATATCCTTCTTACACTTGGGGCATTCGTATTTATTAGCAATAAGCCCCTCATTCATACATCATTCTATCACAGCTTTTATTCCGGAGAGCTTCAAAGTATGGAAAAACTCAGAGTTAATCTTACCACCAGTAGCCATCACTCAGAGGGAATGGAACAAAAGCAAAATGTGAAACAATCCAACAAGTGCATTCAAGGACATTCAACGGTAAAATGGTTGAAAACGAGTTTAACTTGTTAAATTTTTAAAAAATTGCCGTTGGTCAAAGAACCAATGAATTTAAAGTATTTGTAGGCCAATGAGAAAGAGATGCATTTCAAAGTAACCAATTTATCAGCCAATGAGAAAGAGGCGCAATTCATACGTAACAGAAGAGTAGCGTGATGAGAGCACGTGATTAAAACACACCGAGGAGAGGAGAAAGTAGAGGGGTTACCAAACTAGGTGCATTATCGCCCATTTGGCAGGGGGACCCACTTGCTCAATCAAGCCTTTGAAATAAATATGATAACTGTAGTAAATATATTTTTTATTATTTTATCTATTGTTATAATTTATCTAGTTGCAAATGTTTAATTTTTCTATCATTAATTTGTGAATAGTTATATTTGTAATAACATTTTAAATTTTCACCTCAAAATATATATATATATATATATATATATATATGCGTGTGTGTTAGAATAAAATGCACCCTTTGATATCTTTGATGTTGAATAAGCCTTTTTATTCTAAATAGAATGATGACAAGCTTTTTATCATATATGATAATGCTATTTGAAATGATAAATTACTTTGAAACAAATGTTTATAACTTTCAAGCTGTGAATACTCAGTAATAATCAGTCATGTTATAAGAAAGAATTAAATAATGTTTTCTAGATATGTACATCTTGAGTAAATCTATTTTGCTTTATCCAAATTCTAGTAATATTCTTGCCCCCATTTATATGAATTTAGAAATGTTACCAACTCTAGTCAGGACTATCCAGGTAATGGCCCAAACAAGTAAGTTGTTGCCTCTTTGCAGTACTAGCATCTGCTGGTAATAGGCTTAAATCATATTACTGCCATGTTTATTTATAGCTCTTAAAAACTGGCTTTAATCAGTAGATCACAGTTTTATTAGCTATTATGTAACAGGTCCTAGTGATACTATGGCAACATAAAAAATGTATCATCATTTCTGTTTTATTCCCCATTTTTGGAATGTAGGATTAGAGACAGTACATTACCACTGGGACGGGGGGTGTATTGTCTCACTGTAATGCTCTCAAATCAAATGTATTATCTTTGTAAATTTTGAATTTATACATTTTTAAATGCCTATAAATTTATTATTTTTTCATTGCTTTAAATATAATAATGTTAATTGATATATTTAATTTTTTTACTCATATTTTATTTCTGTCAATATTTTGTGTACTGTAACTTTTTGTTATATTTTTAAAACAGTTAATGGATTTTTTTTAGCATCTATAAATTATTCTTATCCATAGTTTCTATATTATTTGTTTCAGAACTTCCAGCAAAAGTGAATTTTCTGGAAAACAATCTTTACCTCTAACTTCCAACCATAATAAACTTGGAAAAAATTCTCAATGCTTATCAAAACAGCTTTCGTTTAAATCAAAACTTCAAGAAAATAAAAGTTTGAGTAATAATACTTGCAAAGAAAATAAAATATCTTCTTCATTATCAAAGACTTCAAATAATGATAAAACTGCCTCTAAAATTCCTAATAGTAAAGTGAAAGAGGTAGAAAATAAAACTAGATTTCAAGTTAAAGTGGACCCTTTGTCAAAGAGTTATAAGGCTTGCAAGGAAAATAAAAAATGCTATTCAGTAGCTCAGACTTTAAATAGTGATAAAGTGAAAGAAGTGGGAAATAAAACTAGATTACAGAGTGCACTTATTGTATCACAGACTACAAATAATGATAAAACAGCTGCTGCAAATTATCGTATAAAAAAAGAGTATATAAAAGAATCTTGTCATCAACTTGAAAGATTTGTTAATGCCAAAAATGTTACAAAATTGGAAAATAAATTTGTTTCATGTAAAAAAAATACACTGACTGTTGAGGAAGTCAATTTGAATACCAAACCAGTTAAAAATGAAACTTCTGAAGCAATCATAGAAAAAAATCAAGAAACTGAGAGTTGTTTTCCTGATCGTAAGTAAAATAACTTTTTATTTTGAAAATTAGCCATGTTACATTGCTTTGTGACTGTTCATACTATTATATCCTTCAGAACTTTTTTAAATAATAAGAATCTTGTATTTTCACATTAATTTCTTTTAAAAAATATGAAAGATAGTAAATATTCGATTTCTTTTAAAAATTTACCTAAATCTGACTAAATTATTTTTCTCAATTTTATTTCTATATCATAATGAAGATAGCAGCCTCAATCCAAGGGTGATAGTGCCTTTTTCTCTCGAATAAAATCCTTAACTTGCACCTGAACATACGAGTCAAATCAGTTTTTTCACACTTCATTAATAACTGTCACCATACTGAAAGCTGAGAGGGGCAACCCTTTGTCACTCTGTAAATAGATACACTGAGTTAAAGGAGGACAACTGGCATCATTTGTTCCATATGCAGGCTTGCAATTCCATCACTTTTCTCACCTTTAGTCCCTTTTTTTACAATTGATCACTTTTAATCACTTTTTTAAGTAAACAGTCACTTTTTTCATGATGTATCACAGCAAATATCTGTGGTTGAAAAAAGAAAATCTGAATTAATAACAAAATATTTTAATAAAAGACCAAAAATGTGATGCTCTAATCTTATTATTCTTATTAAAATGTAATTAGTCATAGGGTTTCCAGAATTTAGTGATTTTAAAAAGTTGTTAAGAAGTTCCTGAAATCTACATTTGTACTGAAATGTACATTTAATACATTAAAGTATTTTACGTCAAAGCACACATTTCTCTTTTTCTTTTTCTTCACAATTTTTGTTTAGATACTCTAATCTAGCTAGGTACATATTTCAAAACATCATTAATATATGCAGAAAATTATGATTATAATATTAATATATTGTATGTATTCAAATCTAATTTATAGATTTTCTTGAATAAAAAGCAATGTTGAGTTGTGTTAACTCTCTCGTGGGCTGTGGCAAGATTACTTCCCGCCTACACAATCTTACTAAATACACCCGTGGGAAGCGCAAAACCCATTACAGTATATCGGTCTTGTTATTGAAACAACGAGAAGACTGATTCCCGCTTCAGTTTTGCACTGTCATCAATTGTTTGATCAATTGAATAAAATTGGCAGCTCTGTTTTGAAAGTTTGGAAACGTGGAGTGAGAAATAAATGGCCCACGAAAGGGTTAAACAAAATTTTTAACCTTTTTGTATTTGATGCTAAAATTATGTCTTGCATGAATTATTTGATTTAGAGTTAAAATAAATAGAAAAATCTTAATAATAGCATCTATAACCAAGATGAAAAAGTCACTTATTCTGTATTATTTGTCACTTTTCTCACCTTTTTGAAAGTACCTCAGCAGTTGCAAGCCTGCATATGGCTCTCACTAAATCTGCATGAAGCACCCAAACCTTGAACGCTGACAAAGGTTATTCCGTAACTATTTGACCACATAAATGCATAAAAATGATGAGGTAGATGATCTTTTGAAAAACCCATCTCTCGATGGAGGACAAAATTGTAGTTTCTCTCAAATCACTGGAAACTGTCTTGGGAGATGGGCATAATGGATGGAGTTTTAGAAAAGAGTGTGTCTGCTCACTTTTTCTAGTAATTTAAAATGAAGTAGTACTGGATTACTACTACCATAAACTTTGCTAAACCTAACCATGACAAAAACATATAAGGGTTATATTTTCCCAAGTTTTCATGTCAACTTAGTTGGCTGCAATGGGTAATTCCATATCAAATCAACGCAAAGTTTCTACCTGACCACCTCCAATTTTAATAAAATTTGATATAGTAAGTGATTTCATGGTTATAAAGAAAATTCCCAAATCTTATGTTCAAATAATAACTGGTTTGGGAGTTATAAGGCTTTAAAGTTGCCAGATTTCTCTAAAAAATACACTTTCAGAATACCTTTAAATTACACTTGCTACTCACCTAATTAAGCTAGAGATATGTGCAAGGTGTTATTTTAAACCTTTTTTAATGGGCTTTCATATGATATACAACACATGATGATTTTTGTAATTAAATTTAAATTTTTCAAAAAGCCATGTTTTTAAAATTTTCAAAAAATTCTCAAAAGTAACTCATATTATTGTTAATTAATCCTCAAAGTTCCATGTTGGGATCATGAGGGGATCACAAGCTACAAAAGTTTTTTGTTTGATATATTTATTATTACAATAATGAAAATGTAAAATATTTGTTTCTTACTTTCAGTCTAAATACTTTTTAAATTGTATATGGTGGAAGTAATACTGACAATACTTCATTATAATATCCCCAGTAAATATTGCAGTTAAACACTATATTTATATGTAATTTGTAAGAATTTTATAATCAGGAAAAATCATTACTGTTTAGAAAAGTTACTTTGGATGAATCATGAATTGTTGACTTGGAATTTGTGGAAAGCCTAAATGTTAAAAGGTTTTTATGATCAAATTTACATTTAAAATTTAAATTTCACAAAAAGCCAAGTTTAAAAATAAAAAAGAAATCTTTAAGTTACTCGTACTGTTCAGCACTAAGTTTCACTTTGGATTAATAATATGGCCACTTGTTATAGAGAGCTTTGAATTTCGAATGATGCAATAACATCAGCAAAAAACATCTTCTAACATGTTGGAACTTGCAATGACATGTTGAGTCATACCCAAACATGTGTCAAGCACATTGCTACCCTCCTATGTTGCTTGTCTTGTTTTATTGCACATGTAGCATTTGAGTGTATTTTACATTGTGTTGATATTTGAATTTAGGATTTAGAACCTTATGTTTTGAGCTTTAATTAACCATTTTATGTTTTTCTATCTTTTGAAGAAACTTTTAATTAAATATCTTTGCATTTGAAACACTGAAAAATAACTTGAAGGATGCCATTAATGATAATTTTATAACAGAAAATTCAACTGTACTGTGTTCCATGTAAAATTTTGAGTTTTAATTATTTTAAAACATATAGAATTCTAGAGATGGAGAAAAGTGACAGATATTTAACATTATATTGTTGGAACCCATTTAATAAAGCAAATCACACCTATAATAAAAAGAGATTAAGAACTGTTTCAGATGTGTGAACTATTTTCTGAAATGCCAAAAGTTGCTAAAGTATGTGACAGCTGCAGGAAACAACTTGATAATGAAAAAGAGTGTCAATGTTCAGCTTTTGAAGATGCTGACACTATGGCAGATTGTGATCCTGATTTTACTCCACAGTCCGAGATTGTTCAAACACTCAACAAATCCCTGGAAGAATTAGGAGAATCCCCTAGAGACATAAAAAAGGCAAAATACAAGAAGTATTCTACAAAAAAGAATGAAAAAATTTGTTTATCTATAAAACGTAAAATCTTTGCTAATGTAGAATCTTCTGAGAATGATAACAAAATACTTGATGAATCAGTTTTAAATAACCTCAAAGCAAAATTTAGTAGTTTAACCAGCAGGAAAACAAAACTTATGATTTTGACTTGCATACCTGAATCATGGAGTATTAGAAAGATAATGAATGAGTTCAATGCTTCTGAATATATGGTTCGTCATGCAAAAAAGCTGTTTAAAGATAAAGGAATTTTAGCAAGTCCTGATCCTAAACCTGGCCGAATGGTTAGGGTGCTGGCCTTCGGAACCAAAGTTCGTGGGTTCGAGTCCCACTATGGCATGGATGTTCATAGCCGTTTGGAGTCGGCTTTAAGCAGTAGGTCCCGGTCTCATTAGCCCTCGTGTTGCAAAAAGTAGACCGTAGCACTCCAAACCTGATCCTAAACCAGAAAAAAATATTCCAGAAGAAATTGTAAAAACTGTTCGGTTATTTTATGAGAATGATGATATTAGCAGAGCTATGTCAGGTAAGGACTATATATCAATAAGAGACAGCAATGGTAAAAAAATTCAAATTTCAAAAAGACTTATTCTGTGTAACTTAAAGGAGACATATAAATTCTCTGAAAAACTGAAGAAGTGAAAGTGACATTCCTACACCCACCTAGACCATCACCATATTTTTCATACCCAGAGAAGCCAGATGTACTATGGATTCCAATTTCAGATGTTTTGTTTAAGGTGAATTCTTTAACTCCATAGGGCTAATGTATATTCTTTCTCAAGAAGAAATTCTTAAAACACATGAAGCTTTCTACCAGTTTCAACTAAATAAGTAGTATCATCCATCTAAAGTAATGCACTTTAATAATTTTTCTTTATTCTAAAAATCTCCACAAATGTTAAATGTACTCTTTACTAGAGTATATGTCCATAAGGTATTGTGTAAACATTAATGCCATCATATACAGCTGAGTTAGATTAAAAGTAATGAATGCATGTTCTCATTTTCGTTATTGTAATAGTAAACATATCAAACAAAAAACTTTTGTAGCTTGTGATCCCATTATGATCCCAACATGGAACTTTGAGGATTAATTAACAATAATATGAGTTACTTTTGAGAATTTTTTCAAAATTTTAAAAACTTGGCTTTTTGAGAAATTTAAATTTAAATTTTTTTTTAAATTTAAATCATCATGTGTTGTATATCATATGAAAGCCCATTAAAAAAGGTTTAAAATAACACCTTGCACACATCTCTAGCTTAATTAGGTGAGTAGCAAGTGTAATTTAAAGGTATGCTGAAAGTGTATTTTTTAGAGAAATCTGGCAACTTTAAAGCCTTATAACTCCCAAACCAGTTATTATTTGAACATAAGATTTGGGAATTTTCTTTATAACCATGAAGTCACTTACTATACCAAATTTTATTAAAATTGGAGGTGGTCAGGTAGAATTTGTTCTAAAATTGCGTTGATTTCACATGGAATAACCCCAATGCCAGTTTGAGAAGTCATGATTGCATATAATGTATACATATATAATAATCATGATATGTGTTATTCTCGTAAAACTGTAATCTCATTTTTAAAGTATTCTTTTTTAAGAAACTTCTTACATTTTTGTCTATAGTTTAGCTCTTTTCTTCCTTCTAAAAGACTGAAATATGTATATTTAAATATTTACTTTTTCTATTTTGATACAGCTGTTTAAAAAACCATCTTTCAGCCAAGACATAAATTAAGATTTTATTTTTTAATTTAAAATTGCATGCCAGGTTTTATAACACCATTGGAAAATAAATCTGTATTAATATTGCAATTAATTTTTTTCTCAGGATAAACTGAATAGTAGTTTATATAGTAGGAATACTGTCAAGCAGCGACACAGAAAAATAATATCCAGAACAGACAGCTGCTGTTTGTTTTTTACTTCAGTCAACCAAATTGACATTTCATCTCCAGTCGTTCCAAAGGAACTTGGGCCAAATGGTTAGGGTGCTGGCCTTCGGAACCGGAGTTTGTGGGTTTGAATACCACTATGGCATGGATGTTCGTAGCCGTTCGGAATCAGCTCTAAGCAGTAGGCCCCTGTCTCATTAGCCCTCGTGTTGCAAAAAATAGACCGTATCGCTCCAAAACCAAAGGAACTTGACCCCTCCCCTTTGTCTCCATTCATTTTTTAACTCAATTAGAAGGATGGTTATTAAGGCCCCCTTCAGATTGGATTTCTTGGAAAATGTGAGGTTTTGACTAATTCTCATTCTCATTAAGTGGTCCAGTGATGATGCCAGACTATCTGGAACTAGTTGGGTCCCATCTCTGGAAAATTTTGACAGGCAGCATATTAAAGGGACGTTAAAAACATGAAGTCTAAAAACACACCATGTTGAATCAGCCTTTTTATGCTGTTTTTCATTAATTACCACTGTCCTGGAAGCTAAAAAAGGGGGCAACCTTTTGTCACTCTGTAAATAGATACACTGAGTGAATGGAGGGCACTAGCATTGTTCAGCAGTAAATCCCCTTTGCCTAGTTTTTTGGGGGCTATGGTCTGTGGTACCAATCTTCATTTGCAAGACCAAATACAAATCATATGTTTTGGTCATATGGTCAGCCTCTTGCAGAACCCCCAGTTTTAAGTTCTGAAGCATGATTGGTCCTCAGTTTATCTACCCACTAGCCAAAAGAACAAAAGCCTGAGTTGACCTTGCCCAACCCAAAGTTCTCATGATAATAAAAATGTTAATTAAAGTATTCACAGATAATAAACTGATTCTACCATAACGTCAGTGCTTTAGAAGTTCATAAAAAAAATTTTATATCTTAGTGATGTGTTTAATAATCAATTTTTAGTAAGTTATATTTTTATTTCTATATGTTGGTGTTAGTAGAAAAGTTTACATTTTCAACACTAAGTAACATTTTTATATTATTAATTTATTTTGAAATAATTTTATTATGTTTTATTTCTGAGCTATCCAATATTATAATTTTAGAAAAAGATATAAAATTTGAAGTTAATGAATTCAACAGGAATATGATTTTATGTGGAAAAGGGCTTTCTCCTAGTATATGTAAAATTGATCCTGGAATTAGATTATCATCTGTCCGAGTAAGTAAATGCTGAATAATCAGTACTTAAATTGTGTTATTTAATTCACCTCTGCGTATTTACATATATGTTTATATGTATTGCGATCTCTTTTTTCAGTTGAATTGTTTGATTATTATTATTTAAAATTTATAGAAATTTGTGTATTCCTAAGTTAAAGTTGCAGATTATAATTTTATATTGCTTTAGCTCAGGGATGCACAAACTATGGCCCGCGGGCCAATTTTGGCCCATGGAGCCTTTTGAATTGGCCCGGCGCTAGTTATAAAAAAAATTAAAATAAAATAAAAATTTTCGATTTTTTTTTTTTACCGAAATTTGTAGTAAAAAATTCTTTGTATCCGAGAAAAATAAATTGTAGACATTACAAGCCATTTGAATGATTTAAATGCAAGACTATAGGGAAAAGATCAATTTATTTTTCAGCTTGTCAGTAATATAAATGCATTTACACGAAAGTTGAGCTTATTTCATGATCACCCGAAAAGCAAAAATTTTTC
The DNA here is from genome assembly GCA_032207245.1 of Pardosa pseudoannulata. Taxonomy (NCBI): domain Eukaryota; kingdom Metazoa; phylum Arthropoda; class Arachnida; order Araneae; family Lycosidae; genus Pardosa; species Pardosa pseudoannulata. The sequence goes on from CM063504.1 coordinate 87,216,945, forward strand.
ACACTTTCCCAACTGAAAAGAAATGCATGAAACATTTTCACAAATGAAAATGCAATATGAAGACCAGATACAAATTTTACTCAGTGCATTTGATAAACGATTTTGTGATTTTAAAAAATGTCAAACAAAAATTGATTTGCTTTGCCATTTTCTGACGATGTAAGTACAGTACCTGAAAGTATGCAGTTGACTCTAATTGGTTTACAAAGCTCAGGCTTCTATGAGAATCAATTCCAAGAAAAAACAATACTGGAGTTTTATAAATACTTACCTCAGGAATTTTCCAGATTAAAAACAATGCAGCTGAATGTTCTACATTTTTTTGCAAGCACTTATATTTGTGAGCAAACTTTTTCACTGATGAATCTTAACAAGTCAAAAACTAGAAACAGGATTACTGATGAAAATCTTTCATCCATTCTACGGATTGCTACAACTAGTGTTGATCCTAATATAAAATCAATAATTTCGAAAATTCAATTCCACCCATCTCATTAATGTGAGTAGTCATTTTCATGCCAAATTTTCTCGACACTGAACTTACATTTTGTACTTTTACATTTCTAGTAAGAAAAAAATTTTTAGCCTTGTGTTTAGCTATTTGTATGTATCATTAATGTGATTCTTTTGCTTTTTTTATTAGTTTTATTTATAGCAATTTTTTATTTCATAATTTGTGCATGAGTACAGTAATGATTAATACATGTAATTCATACCTATCTAATACCTTTAAATAAAAATTGAAATACACCCTATATTTTTAAGACTACAACGTTGTGCTGCTTTGGCCCCCTAACATAATACTTTCTAATTTTTTGGCCCTTCGTCACAAAAAGTTTGTGCATCACTGCTTTAGCTGTAATAGTAGCTTATTGCCTTAAACTGTTGCAAAACAAAGTAACTATTTTCTTTTTATCTCTTATTTGTTACATAAAAAGTTTTAAAAGAGTAATCAGTCCTTTATTACATTTGTGCGTTGAGCTTTTTTTCCTGTAACTGCTGTAATATACATTAAAATTAGTTTTTTATACATATACAAATGATCAGCTGATCCTGAAAGAGTTGTAAAATTGCAATATAAATTCTTTAATAAGCAGTAAAACTATCCTTTGGTCTGAAAATAAATCTGGAACACAATTGTCTTCTACATGGCATTTAAATATAACTACCTTATTTTATGCTTGCATTGTATGTATTTAATTTAAAAGAACTGGAGATTATTCACAAAAGATTTTATTATGAATCACAAAAAAATAAGCTAACTAAAGATAATTAAAGAAATGTATTTAATATTATAAAATTTAACATTAAATTAGTATTATAACTTCTACTCTGGGTGTCATTTACTGTTACATTAGTCAAATGAATCTTCAGATTAATTTTCAAATACAACCAAATGTATCTTTGTATTTTAGTTAATAAATACTACTCAACAAGTGTGAAGGCTTTATTTTTTACTTGCGGAATACAGAATGAAGAACACTGCATTAAATTCCTTTTCCTGGTAGATTTTAAAGAACATGTCATAAACGTTTAGTTGATGCATGAACTTCACAGCACTATCTGTGTCTGTATTGTACATATGTTCTGCTTAGAACTACCTCTAGCTGTTGTCAACTCCCCAACTTTTAAATTCTTTTGCCTGCAAGTGCTGAATCCTTATACATTTATGTGCTTCATAAATTCCTTTTCCTGGTAGATTTTAAAGAATGTGTCATAAACGTTCAGTTGATGCATGAACTTCACAGCACTATCTATGTCTGTATTGTACATATGTTCTGCTTAGAACTACTTCTAGCTGTTGTCAACTCCCCAACTTTTAAATTCTTTTGTCTGCAAGTGCTGAATTCTTATACATTTATGTGCTGTACTTATAAACCAAGAGGTGTATTTTTGAAAACTATTTTATTACTGCACACAATATCAATGCTGCAAAATACATTAAAAACTTTGAATATTTATTTTACTAAAATTTTTGGCTTCTGAGTGTCAATTTCTACAGCTATAAATGACTTCTCGAAATAAGTCTTGATATTACATTTTTTGTTTGTTTGTATAGAGAAAATTGAATTATTGAAGTGGAATTTGCATGCTGTGATCAAATAAATGTCTATTTATTGAATAAATAGTTCAAGTTTAGATTCCTTATTTTTATTTATTTATTTATATATAGGCTCAGAGACCATCAGTATATCAAAAATTTGAAGTACATCCTAATCCTTTTCAAGATGCACTTCAAGCAATTGCTGATCTTTCTGCTAAAAGTAAACCTATTTACTTAATTATTTTTAATCAAAATTTGACCAGATTTTCTTGTATTTCTATATTATTTACTCATAAATGTTTGAATTTTATATACCATGGAACCTACTTAAGATGATCTGTTTCAGTTATCCAAATTTTAGTCATATATCTACAATAATAAATTTCCCTGCTTAACACACCATTGTTCCCAAAATTGAACATGTAGTTTAAAATTAAAGTTTCATGAAAATGTGCTTGTAAAATTTTATAATTACAAATAAATGAATACTTGGTTTTTTGACATAAGAATTTTGTTCAAAAAAATTTTTTTTTAATTTAATGAATTTAAAAAAAAATATTTTTAAAAAAATGTAGCACTTTTGACACAAAACTACTTAAAAATTCTGGAAGTATAGAAAAACGATTTAGATTTTTTTTAAATATACATTGTCTAGTAAAGTTTAATTTTAATGATAAAAAATTACATAATAAGAATTAGAGAATAAATTACCCTAGTATAGTAAAATTAGCATGTTCCTGAAAGGAAACATTGGTGTGTTTCATAGTAAAAATTTATAGGTGTATTAAATTAGATAGACATTCTAGAAAAATGTTTAGAACATCTAATAGCTCATTATGGGGTTTACTGCAATATGGTTAAAGTATACAAGTGTCATGAGCCCAAGGTGCCTTAGTGATCTGGGTCTTCAATTCTTGGTAGTCTCAAGCTTACCTCTGTAGAGTTTGCTCCTTACCAAGTTGGACAAAATTAAAATCAAACCAGGACGGATCTCTTATAGGTCAGCAGCAGCTATGTAGCTACTTTGGATTGTTGTTGGGATAACTGATCTTTAGTAGCAAGTTGCTGCTGTATGTCTTCAGATGGTTCAGCATAAAACCAACTCACTTATGCCTCCTTTTTTACTCAACTCCCCCTCCTTGAAGGGGGAGTGGGAAATGTTTACTGCAAACATCTTGTTTCTTTTGATGTATACTTTTTTAAAAATTTTATTCTTGCTATCATGGGGTGTAATATTTAGTTACAGCTTGTCTGGGAAAAACCATACACATTTATGCACACACAAACATTTATATATTATAGTTTTATAAAACCACCTGTGAACTTCATCAGCTCATTATGAAAAAGGTTTCTTCTTCAATACTTTCAAATCTAATTTCCTAATTATGCTGTAGCTCCATGTTTTGAAAGAATTTAATTACTTTGCAATTTTTATGTAACTTATTAAAACACAGAATATTCATAAATATCCATTTCTGTGTATTCAAAGTTGAAGAGTTAATTTCAATCAATCGACTTTTTACTTATATATACTAAAATAGGTTTTGTACACTCCTTATTTTGGATGCTTCTTTAAAAAGTATCCTTATTTTTTAACAAAAAAATTTTTAACAGCAATCTAATTTGAAATGAATTGCTAAAATTGAAAGCTGAGTAAGTAGCTTTGTAAGAAATTATATTGTATGACCCATCACTAAATGAATGTCAACAAGACATTTTGATTGTTTTAATTTGTTATATTTATTTATTTATTTTAAGGACATTCTACCACAAAAGATCAAGTCATTAACTCTTTCTAACCCTCAAGTTTCAATGTGTAGTGTATCTCTCAATTATAACCTCTATTTAACTTTGCAAAGCGTTTTAGAAAAGGAGTTTGCATTGTGCAGGTGTTGATATTTCAGAAATTCAATGCACATTTATTGGTAGTTGTGGTTTCCATATTTCAAGTAGTATCTTTAGAAAATAGGCATTATGTATTAAGGAGGTTTTTTTTTTTTTAATTAAACAACTTTTGAAAAATTATCTATTTTAGGAGATTAATCAAAATTATGAATCTAGATATAGGTTTCTGTCAACCATAATCTTCTTTCTCAGAGGGTTCCATAAGTTCTTTAAAACCTCTTCAATTTTCACTTTTATAAACCTGTATGAACCTTGTCATAAAGAAAGCTGTTTGAAGTTATTCTCTTTGCTATAATCACAGTTTTTATTTTATGAGCAAGATATTATCTCTTACAAGCTATCAAAATGTCTGTGTAATTATTGTAAAGGTATAAGAAAAAGATTTCATATAAAACCACTGTAGTGAATACAAATCTATATATGTAAAATCCATTGTGTGTGTGTATATATATATATATATATATATATATATATATATATATATATGTGTGTGTGTGTGTGTGTGTGTGTGTGTGTGTTCATTATGTATTCTGAATTGATTGAACCAATCTTAATAAAAATTTTGCATGATGATACAGGTCAACCATGAGAAAGTTTTAGGCAAGTCAAAATGATCCAAGGTAAAAGTCATAATGGAGAGAGAAAGTTTTTTATCTCCATCCAGCTTAATGACCAAATATATTGTTTACATTTTTATTTTATTGATGTGTTAGATTCATTAAAATCACATGATTCTTAATTTACGTGATAGCATATAAAATGGGCTTCAAAATGATTTGATGATTTTATTCCAGTAATAGTTCAGGTATTTTATTTTATTTATTTTGTATATTTCTTTTTAATTTCATTTTGCCATTTTTTCGCATTGAAATTATTCTGTTGCTATTAGTACCCACTATTGTGCAAACTTGAAAGTGTATTTAACATTTTATTTATGTCACATAACTAATATATATCTTTTGATAAATACCTCAGTTCTCTTTAAAATAATCTTGCCTTAAGTGTAGTTTTATGTTAATGGATGCAAAGATTAATTGCCAAATGGAGCTCTTTTATTTCTTTAGTTAATGATATACATTAATAAAATGAGTTAGGTATAATTTGTTTTGTTTTTTACGAAAAAAAATACTTTTAATGGCAATAATTTTTTACATGTTTAAATTAATATATTCTAACACCAAGAAATTATTTTTATATCAAGGTTATTGAGTATAAAGAGGTAAGATATTAATTTTGCTTCTTGTAAAAAATATTTCCCTGTAATAAAAGTAATTTTTAATATATGGAAATAGTTTGATGAGTTAAGTGGTGTCAATCATGATGTAGAAATGTATTAAAAGCATTTGTAAGCATCTTTAAACCCCTTTTAGTTCTTACTTTTTAAGAATGTGTTTAAATCATGTATAAATTGAAGTGGTATTGTTCCTTACATGTTTAATGTAAGTTATTTTTATGAAACTGATTGTGGTTTTCAAATTTACCTCTTTTTTAGGAGCTAGCAAAGGTATGTCCATACAGAGAGATAAAAGAAAACTATCCCGTACAGCACAATCAGTTTTTGAGGTATATTATATATTTTATTTGTTGTAGATGTAAAGAATTAAATATCAATTATTCAAGTTGATAAAGAAAAGAAAGTTAATTAACTCTGCTGTTTTTTTTTTTTTTTTGTTTTTTTTTTTTTTTTTTTTTTTTTTTTTTTTTTTTTTTTTTTTTATGCATTAAATTTAGTTTTAATCTATTTTGGTCCACCAGAAGAGAAAAAAGAAATGTTCTCCTTGATTGCTCACTTGAACTCAGATTATTAAATTATATTAGAATAGTAGTTCAATTATTATGGTTTCATTGTTTCTCTGAAATAAAACTGATTTACACCTTGTAATATTAATAGTAAAATAATTATTTATAAAAGAAAAATATATTCACTTCCTTTAGATGTCCAGATTGACTAAATATTTCAGAGTATAATATTCTTTTTATATTACTATTTTATTGAATGTGTTAAGGCAAGAAAGTTTGTTTCAATTCAGTAATATTTGTAATATTTTCATTACATTTTTATGTAATAAAATACATGTAATTACAGTTAAGAATTTTTTAATTTTTCCGACAAGAATAGTGTGTATATTGATTAATTGTAATTTATAGCATGTGATAATAAGGTATAACAGATTTTTAAAAATAGGAAAGAAATTTATCAGCAATTGAATCTATATCATGAAACTAGTGATAAATAGCTGGGAAACATTTAACTTTTCATTGAAATGAAGTCCAGGATTTTATTGAAAAATGATAAATTTGTGTAAATAGAAATAAAGATTTCAAAAAAATTTTAAACCAGACTTTTTTTTATCAAAAATTTAATAAAATCCAAACTTTCAAACTTGGATATGCAAGCATATATTTTCCCTGACTATAGTTAGTCCAGATTATAGCTGAACAGGTATAGTTTTGTCTTTCAGTGATGGTCTCTAGGTTCAAATCTTACTGATGGCATGGATGTTTAAAAATGTTCAGAATCGACTCTAAGAAGTAGGCCCTAGTCTCATTTTCAAAAAGTAGACCACAGCATTCCTAACTGACTTTGATGTAGTTAATTTTGTATTTCAGTAATCTTTTCCTTATTTCTTCATTTTTGTTTTAATCTGTGTTGATTTTGTAATGAATAAGTGTATATAGAGTTATATGTTTTCTTATAGGGGAGAGAATCATTTTATACTCCATGTACAAATCCTAAAGAAGAAGTCATGAGGAGCTTAGAAGCTTTAAAAGCAAGGCGACTGCAAAAGAGTGCTTTAAAAAACTCAAAAAAGAAAGTAACCTTTAATTTACATATAGAAGGTACTTAAACAAAATAATTTGCTAGTTAGATTTATCTAAACCAAGTAAAAAGTTTTTCTTTGTAACGCTGTTTTGTAAAAGGACTTTACTTTTTTACAAATGCATAAATATGTTTCTGTTAGAGAGAAAAAAAATAATTACTGCACCTAATACTGGTAAAGCACAAAATATTAGTACACAACATTGTCAAGCTGGAATAGATTTTTTTACAAAATATATAATTTATTAATAATTACCCTAATAAGTGACTGGATTATTTTTCCCAATTTTAATTCCCCTTTGTGTTGGAGAAAAAAAACCGAGTTAATAATTTCTATTTCTCAGGTACAAAATCATTAACTTGCAATTCTATTCACATTTTACCGTGTCTCTCATGATGGGGACTAAAATTGGCCTTTAAATCTATGTGGCCACTTATTTTTAACCAGGTAGCATTTTTTTTACTATCCTAGCAGCTGAGCTAAAATAATTTCCCATGAGAGTGATGCAAATTTTCTCTTGGGTAACATAGCATAGCGTCATTTTTACAGCATATTTTGTGGTGTAAAGATGTGCAGACTTCTAAAGCATATATAATAAATGAAGTTTTAACAGACTTCCAGTTATGACTGACTGTTTGCATTTTATGAAGGCTTGAAAGTGAATAAACTGCTGAGTCCAGTCCTAGCATACCAAAAAAGGGCTGGTTTTATCTTTCTAAATTACATCCAAATTTTAGACACTCCATACATAGTATGGTCAAATTATTAGACACTACTCAGGTCTAAATAGAGTCCTTAATAATTTGACCACCTATTGTGTGCATTTATATATTAGGTTGGGATTGAATACCATATCTTTAAATTTTTATTGACAAATTAAATTCTTAAAACAGTGTCTATTTCTCTTCCAACATTCATCAGGATCATTAAATCAAGTAATTCTTTGTGGTGGCTCTTCAATTATGATGTATACAATACAAGGTATTTACTACCTAAATTCATTCTCAAATCGTCAATGTCATGGAAATATTTTTGCTGATGTCAACAACTTTGAAACTGCATCAAATCCTTCAAAAAATTTTCTTCTTCAAATACTTTTTATAAACTGCTTTCCATTCCTCTAGTCTTTTAAATTATAGAAAAACATGTCCTATCTTTGTAAAACCTCACACACATATTCAGGAAAGGTGTCTCTGAAGAAATTTGAAAAGAAAATGCAAACTTCTTTCTGCATCTCTTTTTTAAGCAACTATAGGGTTCATGTGCATTTTTAAACTTCTTTATTTTATATGATGCTTGAAGCAGGGAGAAGTAACCAGCAAATGCTGTTAACAAATTAATAACTTTTTACTGCTAGTCTTATATGAAACAAATTGATAAAAGCTAAAAAAGTAGGATCACTAAGAGATTTCTATTGTATGACCTAATAAAATGAAATTGCAGCAAGATGTTTGAATTCTGCTTTTTTAGGACATTCTACTATAGAAATATTTTGAGGGAATATTGTGTAAGTCAAACCATTAACTCTTTCTACTCTTCTTCATGTCCTTCAATGATTCATCTGTCAATTGGAGCCCTTATGTAGGTTTACTAAAGGATTTGGAAAAATAGTTTAAGTACAAATGTATTTGCATTGATAGTTGGGATCTCCATAGTTTAAATAAGACTTGTAACTCTAGAATGGCCGGTATACCTAAAACTGTGAGCTGGTTCATGACCCCAATTAATATAAACCTGTGCTGTTATACAAAAAGTACTCTGAATTTACATGGAAATATTTATTCATTTTTATATAGTTAGAAAAAATATATATAGAGAGGTAACATTAATTGAAATATTTTGTTTCTTGCCAGTTAAGATTTCTTGGGCATTTTATATGCAGTTTGAGCAACTGCTTTTTATATATTTTGTATACTTCTGGCATACCAGTATTTTATGATTTGAACAATTACCTACTGTTTTGTTTCCACATTTAGAAGCTTGTAAAGAACTTTTTTTTTTTATCTGCACAGATTCTTCATTAGCATCAGCTTTTATCTTTATAAAGGACTAGTATTTTTATTTGTGAATATTATATGCAGTACATAACTCTTCAACAAGTTGTTAAAGATATTCTCTCCCAAATTTTATTCCAGTAACTTCTTTGTATAAAATCTATGAATTAATCCAAGCAAGATCCAAAATATTGTAGAATACATGAACTAACCACCTCCTTGATCCTGCCCTTCCACAATATTTCTGAGCCATTTGGCAACAATGTCTGCACCAAATTTTGTTGAGTTATAAAAAACATTCCAGGAAACTTTTTTTGGCTGCTTATTGTCAATATCAAATGAAGCTCAATGGGTGAAAGAAGCTTAATAAAACATTTCTACTGTATTTTTCTTGTTAAAGTGTTACTATCATGCTTCAGAAACAATGTATTGCATAATGACATTGTTACTTTTTCTCACAAATACAGGTAATTATTTCATATTCTATTTTATTCGCTCCAGTTAGCCAAGTGTTTTCCGTTTTTAACATTTGGAACAGATACAGTGTTGCAAAAAATTTGTATCTGTACTTATATTTCTTCCTTTATTTTTGGAAGATGCTATCAAATGAAAAATGATTTATTTGGAGAGAGTAAGGTTTTCAGGGCATTTCTTATCTTTGCCCAAATATGGAAAACCATTAAGCATGCATAATTGTAGAAAATTAATGTGAACCCGTTAAATTTCCAAATTGGCAGTGGTAGCATTGCACCACTAGCAGACTTTAGGTTGCATTTGATAGACCAAAATCACAAGCAGCAGAGAGTGTACTTCAAATAAGCTAACCATAGGCATTTTTTCTCATACGAAGTCATAATGGGGTGCCTCTTGTAGATGAAGAAAAGCAGTTATTTACCATTCAAATGAATGTATGTTATCAAAATGTTGCAAAGGGTAATTTATTTTGCAACACTGTCTACTGCCACTACAATAAAATTCTCAGATGTTCTTCTATTATCAGTAAGACCCCTCCATCCTTGTAAGCTGACCATTTGACCTGGAGTTAATATTCTGCTCACATATTGGCAATGAATAGAAAACTATAAAAGCATCTCCCATTCCAGAAAAATGTTGAATTGTAAAATTTGTGCTTGTAAATATATAATGGGGTCAGAATCGCCCATCCCACAATTTTAGGTACATAAAAACTAATCATATACTAATCATATTTTCATAGATTGTTATTGGTATAAATTTAGGAAAAGTCAAATTGTTTTTAATTCCATTAGTAACTTTTGGAGAAAATCAAAAATAAAATTGATTTGGGGTCAAAATGACTCCACAGTTCTAGTGTTAAAAAAGGGACACTGCTGATTGTGGTATTGTTTCAGTGTTAGACTAAATTATTTATTTAACTCCACCCACACATTGTTATTAGACTGTTTCAACTGTCCTCAGGTTCCCAGTCCAATAGCCCAAAGTTTGCATGTTTTCCTTCCCCAGTTCTCTCTTTTTGTTAATTTAAGTAAACCAGTTTAAAATCAAATAGAATAGCAATGAAATGTTTCATATTATCCAGCAACAAGTAGTGTTTCTCCACATATTGTAAAAACATCAAGGAAATATACCTGCTAACATTGGATGTTTATATTGTGTTTACATTACGTTTTAAATCTGATCACCACTATCAGAATTACACGTAGCTATTAGCAGTCATACCTCTACGAGGGAAGGAAATTATCTCCAATGCCTTAGCTATTCTGAGACTCAGTGGTCTTAGCCATAAGAGGCTATTATTGTAAACAAAATGGTTAAAAATTCAGAAAAGAGAAATTTTATGATAATTTCAAAAAAGGAAGATACAGTTGACTCTGCTTAATGTGATTGCAGTTAATGTTATCAATTGCTTATTATTGTCGAAATCGCTTGGTCCCGATTTTCACTATTCATCTGTGCATGAAACTTATTGCTTTGTGATCATTACATCGGTTAATGTTATTAGTTTTTTAATCTCATTTTAACTGGCAAAGGTAATATCACAATGCTTTCAGAAGGAACCCATTCTTTTCTTTCCCTTCACTATTGTTTGAATTTCCGAGTTCTCCCTCTTCCACCAAGGGAAATGTGGAATAAACAAAGGAGTGGCGAATTAAACATTCCCAGAATTTTTCAGAAATACACACACCCTGCTGGTGGTCAATGTTTGTCAGATAAGCAGAAGGCAACACATTCTTATTGGAACTGAAAAAAAGCGTATTCACTTTTTATGCCTTGCTCGCTTACATGCAGCTTGTCGGTATGGAAACCAGAAAGCAAAATGATTTAACATTAAAACAAAATTTCAAATCATTATGACAGGTTACCAAAAATGAGTCAGTGCAGTTAAACATTTCTCAGCCTCTGTTGTGCAAAATCTTGAAAAATTGGGATGAACTTACTAGAAGAGATAAACAAAATAAAAATACAGAGTACAAACGTGATAGAGCTGGTAAAGATGAGCAAATTGAAAAGGTTCTGTAAAGAATTTGGTTTGAGAACATGATGCTCAAGGGACCCCTTATGCAATAAATGGTTGGTTCCAGGGATGGAAGGCAGATGAAAATATTATTTATAAGAGTATTCATGGCAAATAATAAGACGCTGATAAGCCAGCAGCGAAAAATTGGCTATGAGATGAGTGGCCAAAACTAATTGCCTCATATTGACCAGAAAATTTATGTTGCGTCAGTATGTCTGGAGAAAAACATAGACTTTTAGTTATCTGGAAAAGTAAGAACTGACATTGTATTAAAAACTTCCTGTTGACTACTATGCCAAGAATTCCTGGATGGCAACAGTCATTTTCAATGACTGTATACGTAAGTGAGACGATAAGCTAAAGCAAGATATTCTTCTCCTTCTGGGCAATTACAGTGCACACGTTTTAAATGTGACTCTGAAGCATATTAAGGTTGTTTTTTTACCTGCAAACACAACTTCCCTTTTGCAGCCTTGGGATTAAGCAATTATTACTTATTACAATTAAATTACAATTTATCAATGAGCTTCTTAGAAAAAATTGTAGTCAACAATTGATCAATTTTTTAAATTATGTATGGAGTTCTTATGTTTTAAAGGATAATATACAGTACATAAATATAAGGAGAGTTTTTTTCATTTTATTTTGAAATTTAATACATGGGAATTAAAGGGAGGGGTAAATTTATCTAATTTTGCATATTGTTGATTGTTATCAAAATCATGATGTCCCAAACTGATCAGATTAAGCAGAGTGTACTGTACTTTCTGTAAAATTTGTATTAAGGGATATTAAAAATTTGACTAGTTTTCTGTTAATTGTAATTTTACTGCTATGTTTGCAAGACAATATTTTTAAAAATTTATTGACTTGCAGCAAAGAAAAGCAATAATACTTATCATTTCATCTAAAAAATAATTTCCCTTTAAAGTTGTTTTCAGCTTATAATGGTCTATTCTTTTAATTACAAAAGTCTTTGGAAAAAAATTGCATTCTAGGAATTAATTTTTTTTTTTTTTAAGTGTAAGAACCCCAATCTAAATTAGATGAAATGCATCAAATGTGTTTAAAAATATAGTTATGTGGGTCTGCATATTATTATGTAAGTTTACTTTTATTTTTAAACTTTTTCATAATTCTTACCTCTTATATTTTAATTTTTTGACATTCTCAATCTGTGCCTACATGAATCCTAAAGCAAAATTTTTTTAAAAAATAGTTTATATATATATATATATATATATAAACCAAAGTTTTACACAATAGCTGATCTAAATGCTGAGATATTTTTAATTATATTAAATGAAATGTAAGCTTTCAGAGCAAAATTTTTAAGAAGTTTCAAGTAAGTCTAAGAAAAGAAACGTATGGATTGCTAATTCTTCTATGTGAACTTCGTTATTATATTATTATTTTAAGTATTATAAGTCATATGAGTGATAAGCAAAAGATAATTATGATTATTTTATAAAAACCCTGAATTTCAGGGGATTTCACATTAATGACACATTAATTCCAGGTAAATAAAAATTAGGAATTATTTTTCCATATTCCTTTCTATTTACTTCAGGTTGATCTCAAATAATTCTCCAACTGCTGTGAAATTTTCTACTAGATTTCAAATCTTAAAATATCTTATCAAAATTTTATTAGTTACTTTCATAGCACACTACAGAAAGGTACAAGTAAAGGTATAGCAGTATATGATTTTGAGGGAGTAAAAATGCTTTGTGATGGTCATGGTAAGACTATGTTACAACAGTTAAAGGTTAAATGGGATACTATTTTTATTGAATGTGGTGAGGCTGTACTCAAGAAAGCATATTAGTTGACAGAAAAAATTAGAGGCTTGTCTTTAGTTAAAGAAGTAATTGTAGAAAATCTTGTGTTATTTGTTTTTAATTAATAGTAAGATTTAATCCTTTTAAATGTGTTTAACATACTTTCATATCTTTAAAGATTTTTTATTTTATAATTTTTTAGAAGTGATTTAATTATGAAATAACATTTGCTAATACTTTAAAAAAAAATCTGTTATATGTGTTCCTAAAATTTTCTGGGGTATTTTTTTCCTTACAATACTTCTAAAACTATATATTTATTAATTTTTACCATTAATTTGATAGAGCCATTAATTACCATTAATTTGATAAGCCTCAGTATTACATAACTCTTGAACTGTATGATTATTAGTTATACTTATTTTAATATTTATGATATATGTGTGTGTTTGGCAGCAATAAGAAAGTTATTTTAATCCAGAATTTCCTTTTTCAAAGTATAAAATAAAGATTTTGTAGCCTTACATCCATATCAGTGCATCTTAGAATAGTTAGTCTAAAATGTTACATAATATGACAAATGACTTGCAGTTTATGTTCCAAATTGTAACTATTTTAGTCTAAATGCTTTTTATTTTATAATCCTTAGAATATACTGCAAAAATTGATGATGATTCTGAATCTTTGCCATCCAAGAAAACTGAGGTATTTATTACTTGACTCATAACTATCTAAATAAGTATAAAATTATGTATGTGTGGGTGTGTTAATCTTTTATAAAATTGTATAATTCTCTTCTAAAACTTTTTTGCCATTTATTTTTTGCTGTAAAATATTAAATATTGCCCGATGAAATCATTTTGTAGCTCTCTTTCTCTTTTCCCTCAACCACTGGTGTGACTGTGTGTATTAATAACTTGTGTCATTTTTAGGCTCACTTGAATTAGGAAAATTATGTTACGGGAGTGTCACGGGACAGGTGCAAAGAACGTTGCCAAGTTTGGTAACAAAATTTAGTTACCAAATTTGGCTTCCTGGTGGTGAAATAAAGGCAAGGAAAAAGAATTTTAAAAAATACATATTTTCATACAGATGGCTTTTTTTTTCTTTAGTTCTTCATTTTATTTAAAATATTGTCAATTAAGTGTCTGATATATATATATATATATATATATAGTGTAGAAAAAATAATCTGAAAGTCACATGAACTTACCTCTTATTCTAGTGTGTAGCACTGAGCCTGTATATATATACATAAATAGGATAATTTTATTTCAGAATACCATCAAATGCCACAATATGAACCACTTAACAAAATAGAATATATTTCCTTGACATCCATTGTATAATCCTGCCATCAAACAGTTATAATTTTTCTTATCTGAAGCTGTTTAGAATTATAGAATCTTCCTGTTATGAGAGCTTAGATATCTTATTGGATCAACATCTTCCTCTGATTTAGATGTGACAATTCCTACCTTTTTTCTTTTCTGTTGAAGAAATGTTTTAACTCTAAAATATAAGTACATTGTGTGTTCTTTTGCTGTTGTGAACACATATAAAATTACATTTAAGGAATTGTTAATATATGTATATAGTATTAAATCTGTATTAAAATTTGAATAATATTTCATTAACATTTTAGCATATGGAACTAGAAATACTGGGGTTAAAAATTCTACAAATATAAAGGAAACATTTACTTATTCTATTTCTTTCATTCACTTGTTTTGTGTGTGTGTGTGAAATTATAAAGAACAACCTTGGTGTAATAGTACACTGCACTTTTTACATTTCATTCAGGGGTTTTTTTTTGTTTTTCAAGGTTCGTACGGTGCTTAAAAGTGCTTAAAAACTGCTTAATTTTGAAACGCGTTTTTAAGGCCTTAAAGAGTGCTTAATTTTCCACTAAAGTGCTTAATTTTCCCCTTACCGACAGTTTTTATTTGAATATTTCGAAATCGTCTATGAAAATCATAAAAGATCGCTCGGGATTAATCGTTTAATGTGAATGAAATCAGACACTGCAGCGCTCCTTTTTTTCCTCATTTTCCTTTTTTCTAAAAATCTGTCCTTTATTCCTTATTTTACGGCATTCCTCCTTTTTTTCGGCTATTCCCGCCTTTTATTCCTTTTTCCTTTGGGCCATTCACTCCTTTTATTCGTTTTTTCTTCTCAACATTTACGGAGTTATGTAATGGTGGAACGGATTACACACATCGTCTTTCCCATGTTTTGATAACATCTTTGTTTTTCTAACATTTTCTTTCTGTAGGATATTCACCTCCCCCCCTCTCGATAAAAACTTAGGCTATTTATTGGCGGTACATGTGTTTGAAAGTTAGCAAATAACAAATAACGATCAAAGTGTCAAAACCAAAGGGGGACCCGAATTTTTCGATTGTAGTGTCGAGAAATCTGTTTAACCCGTTTCTGAACTCAAAGAGGGGGGAAAAACCGTTACTCCAAGCTTGTGTGCTTAAAAATGGACTGACATATCGAATATTGAATTCAGGGATGATTCTGATCCGAATGTTTTTGTGGGTTTGTTCTAAAAAAACAGATTTTTTCGGGAAAAAAAAGGGGGAAGAAGCCATTTATTTATTTCACATATGTATAAATTTTGACGACAATCTGAAAGTTTTCTTTTTCTCATCTTTTTCACTTTGCCGCGTCCACAATTTTTTTTTTTTTTCTGACAAAGAGTATGAAAGTGTATCAGTCGATACTCGCAACGCGTGCTTCAAGGTCAAAAAGCCGTGTGACGGGGTATAAATGAAACATATAGAACTTCTGTGGTTCTAGTTATAAAAGTACAACTAAGCCGTAATTCTATGTTTTTGGTAAAAAAATAACCGTTTTCTGGATTTCGATTCCAGAAAATGCGCATTTTTTAATGGACCATTATAGTTAATAGTGCGATCATAATATGGGGCTCTCATACGGTAGAATTATGTTTTAACAACCTAAATACTTTATAGATATCTCCCGAACTCACGTGCATGTAGACCGATCGTAATACTGTTTTATATATCTGTATTTTTTTTAATATCGCGGTAACAGTATTGAGATTCCAATCCCTCCTATAGTTATTTCAAACGGTACTTTATCTTATTGACTGAATTTTCTGCTATGGGCAGTGTCTGTGAGAAAATGACACTGTTGCAAAAAACTTACGAAATTTTGGATATGCACGGAAGTTTATTGTTGAAAAATCCGCACCTTTTCTTTTTGTTGTTAAGTTTTGCGTGTGCATTGAAGTTGATGAAAAATCATAACTTTTAACGGCAATCCCGATAAAAATCAGCCCTATAGCTGAATCGGTAGGACGCGGCCGCGGGTTCGAATCCCGCTCTTTGTTCGTAGCCGTTCAGAATCGTAGTAATTAAGTAGTAAATTCCGATGTCGTTAGCCGTCGGGTAACATAAAATAAAACTCTAGCGCTCTCAGACCAAACTAAATGGTTACAAATCTGTTAGTCTAAAGTACAATTCGAACCCCCTGGCTCAGATACCGAAAAAAATCCCAATTCGATCATCATCCCGAAATATTACTATTTAAAAAAAAAATTTTTTTTTAATTTTCCACTTAAAAAGATAGCCTTATACAGTGCATATATTATTTAAATCATGAGTTTTTACACATTGATTTAAATTAAATCTAATGCTAATTATTGTATCTTTCCAAACTAATAAGGTATAGATTTTATTGCTATTTAAGAAATTCTGCAGTCACAAAATTAAAAATTTGTTTATAGAAATGTCTTCTAAAAATTTGATATCTAAAATGCGCATTTATATTATTATTATTTTTTAATTAGGATATTTGAGAAACTTTTGATTTGAATCTGTTTTCAACGTTTTTTGATTAGGAGACTCGAGTGATTGTTTATATTAGTAAAAATTATTTAGCTTCTGGTATATTTGATACTTAGGTACTTGTTTTTGCATTGTGTAAATCAAATATATTAAAATTGTTTTTTAATTTCCGTGTTTCCTTCTACATTTTCCTCCTTTTTTTCCTTCTAATATTTAACATCTGGGTCTGCTACTTTTATTGAAAATTATTTGAAATTGTCCATTTAAAAAAATTGTAGACTGTAGTTTTTAAACATTAATTATAAATCAATCTAAGAAAAATTAATAGAATTTTACAAACTAGTTAAAAACAAATTTTAATGTTACAAAATTTTTAAGTTTTGTTTAGAAGTGCATTTTAAAGCTTTGCTATTTGAAAAGACTTTTAAATTATTGGTGTACTGTTGAAATCCCTATTTTAACAAACCAGCTTATAACAAATGAAAATTTTGATCTCATGATTCTCCTTTTGTTTGCATGCTAATTTATCCATAAATAGTGAAGATCCATTTTATACATTTATAGTGAATCTTAGGAATGAGGTAGAAGGATCCTTTTTTTCAGTCATTTACTAAGTTTTTTTTCTTCAATTTTTATAAAACTTTTTTGCAGTTATGAAAAGATTTAAATATATATGTCTAGATTTAAAAACAAAGTGCATGAAATTAATAACATTTTGTTCACCTACTCAAGGAAAGAAAATGTTTTTCGTTGTGTAAGACAAAGAAATTCCTTACACTATCTTGATACTGGCATCACGTCTATAGAAGATTATAAATTAATTCAGTATTAAAATAGTAAGCAATAACTAGTTTTGCATTTGTCTACACTTTTGGTCATTCGAATAGGCAATCCATCAGTTGTTTGGTTTTAGTCAATTAAGATCTTATATATGTAAATCTTATATAATATGTAATCTTATGTAAATCTTATACAAATTATAATTTTCTGAGATCTAACATTAAAGAGTAGAAAAGGTTTTTAAAGGTTCTTTAAGAACCTTTCTTCTAAGGTTTCTTCTAAAGTTAAGTCCAACAAACAATATGGTTCCTCAAAGTTTAATATAGTAAAGTTCAACTGTATTGGTGAATTTATTTTTTTAATTAGGCAAATTGAAGAAGCATCTGATTTGAATCTGTTTAAAATTATTTTTTACTAGGAAACTTAAGTACTTGTTTATATTGATAAAAAATTATTTAGATACTTTCATATTTCATATTTAGGCACTTGTTTTTTGTATTAAAGTAAATCAGAACATTAATTTTAAATAATTATTCAACTACCTTTTTTTTGCATTTTTCCCTCTTTTCCCCAAAACATTTTGACTTCTGTGTCTGTGAAATACAATGATTTCTCACTTATACACACTCTCTTTTGTTCATGTTTTTGTTGAACCTAATGTAATAACCATTATTTTATCTGATATGTTTCTGGTAAGAGGTGCTTAAAAAGTTTGAATGGTGCTTAATTTTTTCCATTAAAACAGTGTACGAACCATGTTTTTATATCAATTGTTTTTCATAGCTCATTACGAGATGGCTTTAGGTGGTGAACATATAAAACTACTTTCAACTGAATAGTCATCAGAATCAAGCATTTCAAAGTAATGTAGAGCTTGCTGAATTGTTGAAATTTAACAGACATTTTTTACACAATATAAAACTTTAAAAAACTGAAGTTTTGATATTTATTTCAAACAGATTACCAATATTCTAGTGAAACAGAGAAAATAATACTGCTTTTAGCATGTCTAATTATAAATTCAAAAGGTAACATACACACAAGGTCGGAAAAAATCATGATTTTTTTTTTTTAAATCAAAAGAATCAGATTTATTTGATTTAAATCAGATTTTTTTTATTTAAATCGATTTTTTTTATTTTTTTCTGAATACTAATTTTAATTGTTGTTTTAATGTTTTTTTGCAATATACACAGAATAGTTTGTTATAAGATGTAACATCTGATACATCAATTATATTGTACACACTGATTACCTAAACTTAAGTATATAAATTTTAATCTAAATACATTCTATTATTTTGTCATTGGAGAGTGCAAACTCAATAAAATGTAAATTAAAAGAACAAATTAAACATTCTTTTAATGCAAACTATTTATTTTAAAAAAACAAATCACAATTATTTCAATATTTTTTAAGCACTGAATGATGGATTTAATTGTTTCAATAAAAACACTAGCTTCGATGCTTTATCCACTCCTCATTGGTTACGAAGGCAAAAGAAGAAAACTGTCTTTCTGTTCCAGCAGACAAAGCCACGGCTGTTTGTAGACAAACAGCCGTGTTTGTTGTTTTGTAGACAAACTGGATATCAAGTTTTGTAATACTCTCTTTACCTCCCATTACATAAAATGATTTCCACCAGTCATAATCAGTCATTGTACTACCCCTACTCCATACTTCCTGATAACAACACCCCTCCATTCTTGGTAAGCACATGCTCTCTATTGACACTTATTTACTTATTGGTATTACTGTGCCAAGTGATACCCAATTCTCCTGTCTTAGTAATATAGGTTTTAAAAGAAGTGAAAAAAATTATTTAAATCAATGATTATTTTTCAAAAAAAAATCAACTGATTTAAATCAAGATTTAAATCATGCCAACCCTGCATACACAGTCATAAAACATTGTTCTAGAATCATTTTTCCAAAAACCCAAGCGATACAGGAGTGCACATGTTTGAATCCTTTTCCTGGTATGAGTGTTTGTAGCCCTTCAGAATAGGCTTTAACCAGTAGAACCTGATCTCATTAGTCCTCGTGTTGCAAAAAAACAGACCATAAACTCCAAACCAAAAGCTAAAGGCATAATAAATTTGTTTCATCATGTAACTAATCCTTTTTGTCCAGCAGCGTTCTTTTCTTCATTGGATGCACTCGCAAGCAGTAGCCAGAAATACTATGAGTATACACAAATGCTTTTTACCTGGAAACATTAGAAATAAGTTTTTCTAGCATTGGTTTGAATAAATTGATTTATTTCAGATTTTTAATTTGAACTAATTCATGAATAACTTTAAAATATTTTGAAATAAATTTAAATGTAGATGTTCCATTGGCATTTAATAGTGTAAGATAGTTAATTATACATTTTTTCAAACCCTTCACTAACAAGTGAACTAATGCTACATTCTAAAATTCGAATGTAACCAGATCTCAGTACACTCTTTCAGTTTTAAAGAAAAATTATAGTTAAGTCTTTTATTGTGAAGTTAATTTTGAATTATGTGTAAATTCAACAACAGGATCTTACATATATGTGTGTGTGTGTTTACATTATTTTAATTCAACTAGTGTTTTATATAAGAAAAAAATTGCTTGAATCTTCAATAATTCTTTTGATAAATAATCTCTAATTTCTTTAATTTTTAGGTAGCTTTTAAATTGTATTATGCATCTATGAATTTATCAAAAATCACAGAATTATTTTGAATCATTTAATACTATATTATTGGCAGTATGCAGGGTACATAGTAAAGTCATCAGGCAGCCTTTTTCTCTGTAATTGTTGGTTGTAGTCATAAACTTCCAATCACAGAAAAGTGTTAAACAAGATAATTATTCATTTTAAATTTAAAAATTTAATTTTGTAGAAATTGCAAAATCAAAATTTTTCTTCCCTTTAAATTATGTTTAGTAACAATTAAAATTAAACATGTTTTTTTTCCTTCTTCATTCTGGGATTGTACTGTAATTACAGTAATTCAGGGTTAATATCAGATTGCAATGTCCCATTTATAAATCCTTATCTCATAGTGAAAAGGAGTATTCCCTGCTTATGAAGGGGGGGGGGGTAAAATCCAGAATAAAGTAGATATACACTATTTTCCAGTAAAATAAGCTCTTGATATCATTCACCTCTTTTGCCCTATGAGGAACATTGTTACCTGATTTCAAGCTTGAATTACTGCAATTAATTTACTAACCAATCCTCTTAAAAAGAAAATAAATATTTGAATTTTTGTCACAGAGAAGTGCAACTTACTGTGATACTGTTTTAAAGATAAATTTCAGTTTTTACTAAATATGATGATAGGGAACAAAAAACATTAAAAAAAATTATATTTTTAAATTTAAGTTATGTTTTTAAACTTAAAAATACCATAAAACAAATGCTTACCTTATTGGAAACATTTTTGTAATTATAAGTATATATTTACAACCAATAATTGCAGAAGAAAAACTGGCTGATAACTTTACTATGCACCCTGTATGGTATATATCTTTCTCCAAACTAATTACCTGAAAATTATGCACATGCCACTTGATATAAAATATTTTATTTCAGAAATGCGAACCTGATTACAAAACTATGCAACCTTATGAACATCTTATATAGTTTTAAATACAAATTTTATGAAGTTACATTTGTGTAGGTCAAATATTTATGTATATGTTTTAATTATTGTTTATTTAGATTTTAAATATTGGGGATGTAACATAATTTTACCTGCAAAAAATTGTAGGAAATAAATTTGATGATAGTGTGTTTTTTAGAGAAGTATTTTGTTTTTTCAACAAATTTTAACCTATTTTTAATATATTTCAATTATTTATTGTGTGGTCTACAATTTATTCTCTTATTTCACTTTCTCAGATACGTAATGTAGGGAAAATATAGTAATTACCCAAATATTAGACTATATGATTTGAACCTCCCTGAGTACAAAAAATTCCCTTTTAAAAATTATAGCTGTGTGAATAACATAACTCAAGTACATTTTGAATCTAGAGAAACGAAATTTTGAATATACATTATAGCGGAATTGATAGGGCTCTTTTTTTTTTTTTAATTTTGGGGTTACTTCTGGCAATTGAAAGTAGAAGTTTACTTGCTGCTTTGTTACGGAATGGCTTCTTCCAGTTTTGGATGTCATTTAAGTTCATAAAATTTCAAAAGTAATAATTAAAATATGGCTAGTGAAGCTAGTTACTTTTCTTTTTTATGAATATACAAGAAAGTTTATGGGATGCTACTTCTTATTTTTTCTTTTGTCTTTACAAGTAATACTATTATAGATTAATTTTATGTATTATTTAAATAAAGAGTGCCTGATTCTGTATGGAACATGATCT
Organism: Pardosa pseudoannulata; assembly: GCA_032207245.1. NCBI lineage: Eukaryota > Metazoa > Arthropoda > Arachnida > Araneae > Lycosidae > Pardosa > Pardosa pseudoannulata. Next base: position 87,238,945 of record CM063504.1, read on the forward strand.
GAAAGGTTTTAATATTCTCAAACTAAGTTATTTTATTAATGTTTATTATTTTCTATGTGTTTTGGTTCTTTATAATTTTAAACCTCATTTTGAAATTTTAGGTTAAATTAACTGAGATTAGTGAAAGGAGTGAAGAAACTACTCCCATCTCTCCTATAAAAAGCAAAGTGGAAATTGTTAATCCAGAATCTAATGAACCTGAACCTGAATATCAAGAATTATGTGCACAAATCAATGCAGCTATTTTAACTGATAATACTGGAGAACTCAATCATTCATCAGTTAAGAAAGGTTGTGGAACTTATACTTCCCCTGCTATCACATCAAAAGAAGTTCAAACATGTATCTTGCCTGTTGAACCTTCATTGGGTAAAGAAATAAGTCCTGTGATTCCACCTTCAGTATCAACTGGGGATGATACAAAATTAACCTATAAAAGTCTAAACAGTCACAGAACTTATGGTATTTTATTTGAAAATAATACAAATGGACAAGGAGTTAAAAAGTCATCTCAAACAAAATTATATACTCCAAGACCAGTTTCTTTTTATTCTAACTCAAGGTTTTTAAGTGACATTCCTAGTCCCGAATTTTTAACAGGGAAAACAATCTTGCCAAATTTAGCACCTATATACACTCCCCTTGCTCTAAAAAATATAGCAAAAAATTCTGCCTCTAGTCCAGATGCTGATCTTACCCCGGTACGGGTGAAATTAGACTTTGCCGCCACAGAAAATGATACTCCCTTAAAAGAAAGTAAGTTGAAGTTTCTATAGCTTTCATTTGCAGTATTGTCTTATACCTTTGTTTTACTTTTATATATCTCATTTAATTGTCTTATTTTAAAGTCACTTATGCATATTTATCTTTATAAATATGTTACCAGCAAAGATTTATTTTCGCTAAGTTACACCTAAAGAATATAACCTTCTCTCTCTCTCTCTCTCTCTCTTTTTTTTTTTTTTTTTTTTTTTTTTTTTTCCCAAAAAAAAAAAAAAAAAAAAAGCGGGAAGCTAGTGGATAATTTTATAAAAAAAATCCTTTATTTTCATTACCTTTTAGTCAGAGAGATGCGAAACACTTTTTATGTCTTCAATAGTCTCTGTGTTGCTGTGCTTTTGGGATAGTTATTAATCATTGGGCTTCTCTTCTTGAGGGAGAAAATTTAAGGCAGGTAAATACATCATGGTTGCAAAAATATGCACAACTGCATGTAAATTGCAAATGTCCTCTTTTATATATATATATATATATATATATATATAGAGAGAGAGAGAGAGAGAGAGAGGTAGATATAGATATATATAAAGAAAAGCTTACACGTAGCAATTATTAATTTAATCATTGACTATAAAAACTTATTAAAAAAATAAATTTGTTCCTGATGCCATTTGAAGAGGCTGGAAAATTTAAGATTAAAAAATAGAACATGAATAATAATTTTAAGGAACTTTTAAGAGACAATAATTTTTTACATATTACACATACATATATATTACATATATGTGTGTGTGTGTTTAGTAAGCATTTCATTTGTAGAAGGCATTTAAAAAAAAAATTGATTTGCTATTTTAAATATATGTATGGATTGGTCTGATTACCCCAAATTTGTACATTTAATAATCATTTTGAAATACTTGGTTACTTAAATTTTAAAAAAAAACTTTATATTTATATGACTTTTTTCCCCTATATTTTAAACATTGTATAACCTAATTTGACTTTAATTTTAATATTACTAAAAATCTTTCATTTTAAAAAAAAATTCTGTAAAATAAATATTTTTTATAATGTAAGGAATTTGGACCCATGACCTGTTTTTGCATCTGTGCACATTTCATATATCTGGAAGTCGACCTCTTGACCCCCTTCAACTGGTGTTCCATTAGGGAATATGAACTTGGAAGATTAAAGAAGGGTGCAGGTAGTTTTCTGAGAGACTGCCGATGAAAGGAAATGAAGACTAAGTGGAGGATTTTTTTTTTTTTTTCCAAAGGGGATCGAATTACGATAAACTGACCATCAATGAAAGAAAGAGGGGGAGTCTGTCGTTAGTTCTGTAGAGGTGAGAGTCCATCCGTAGCCTGTGACAAGACAACATCTCTCGTTTGGAGAGGGGATGTTTTTTGTTCACAGAGTTCAATAAAATACAACACCTGACTTTTCCTTATGAATTCCATTCGTCCGTATTGGTTATAGTTACAAATAAATGCAGCTCCAAGAATCTGAATATGATATGCCTTGCAATGAAATATATATAATCTTGTAAATAAATTTTCTTGTGTTTTCCATTTAACTTTGGAAGGTGTAATTATAATTTTCATGCATCCCAGAGACAACCAGACCATACCTGCACAAGCAAAGTAGGTGAGCTTCACACCCTTGTTTTACACATGCCCCACAGCATTAAGGGTATAACAAATATGAAATAAAAAATGTTGTGTATTGCAGCAGCTTTGAACCTGAGCAGCATGGCCAATTCTCATGGCAACCAAAATATATTAATAAAAAATTCACTTCCATATCATTCCAAATCATTCATAATCACTTTCCAAATCCCCATATCATGAAAGCCCCTGTAGTTCATGGATTTCAAAAACCCAAATGAACAAAACAAATTAAAATTACCATTTATTTTATTTATTCATTATTTATGTATTTATATTTCTACTTCCAACTGATTACTTTTATAAGTCTTCTTGATTGATAATTTCAGTTACATATTTAGGACAATATTAATTTTTTTCTTGTTGTTTCAGAATTCAAATATAGTAGTTTGAATTCATTTTTCAAAAATAGATGAGAAAGTTTTTCTTTAAATATTTTTTTTTATATTTCTCTTAACAGTTTAATTTTAGTGTAAAAGTATTATATAAAATAAAATATTTTCAAAGTTTGTATTTATTTAATACCTACAGAAATCTAAGTTTACAAAATCAAATATTCTGTGATGTATGTATACACACAGTATTTGGTATCTGCTCTTGGCAATAGCCAAGAGCAGATACCAAATTTGCCACACAGGACATATGTCAAATCACCTCCTTTATTAAAATAATTAAATTATCTCATGCAAGAAAACAAAATTTATCAACAAAAGTGTTTTTTTAATTCTGATGGTGATAAATTATCTAATAATGATATTACTAAGAATCATCTCTGCTTATCTTTCAAACTACCTGTCAAGAAAACTTAATGTTAATCAAAATTTAAGATAAATATTATTCAAAATTATTGATCATTGATAAAGCTTATTGTTACTGAAGAAAATCATTTTTAGCATCAAATATCTATATACACATTAATGTGTCTCCTTAATATGAAATCAATGACAGTTATTTTGCTGCCCCTAGCAATGCCATCTGGAACAGACAACCCTCCCCCCCCCTCCTACATTATGCTTCTTATAAAATGACATTTTCAAGCAGTTAATATTTTATGTCATAAACTTTTTTTTTCTGCATTTTGATATATTTATTTATATTTTTACACATAAAATTTCTCTTTCAGATTTTATTAGAAGAAATACTTTGAGTAATTTTCAACAAATAGTGACAGTTCAGAAAAAATTAGATGACTTAGCTGATCGAGAGTGCAGTTTTTGGTTGCCTGAAAGTACTCCTGTTGTTTGTGGGAGACACCTGCAAAATCCTATTGCTATAACACTGACTGAAGGAGATGAAATGGTAAATCTTTTAGTCTTTCGAAAATTTTAATTTTTCTTTTTCTTTTGGAGAAAAATTGAAGGAGGGGATTATCAAACAAGGGCATGTACACTATTTTAGAAGTTTAAAAAAATCTGAAAAATTTATTTTTGTATTGAGATTTATATTGTTCTTTACATTTAAATATACACTAACCTCTGTGTAACCAATATGGTCACTTACAATTCACCTGAAAATGAAATATTTAAGAAAAGTTACAATTACCTTGCGTTATAAATATGCATTGTTAAGTGGCAATGGAATTTAACCAAAAAATTTATAACCATTTCTAAATTGTCTCTAAGGCTGGTTGTGAAACACAATGGTTAAAAAATGTAAATGGTATTTCACATGTAACCAAATTCCAAAGCAAGTTCTTGCTAAAATTAAAAATTAAAAAAAAAATTCCTGAAAAATTTAGAAAATAAGTTTAAAATGTTCTTGAAAATATAGCAATAGTGAGGATTTATTTTGAAACAAAATAAATTTAGTGTTTAACTCATTCTAAATAAGAAAACACTAATATAACACTGCTCTGAAGAAAGGAAGAAAAAATCAACATCCAGTGTAACATTCCTACTGATTCTTATCACTAAAATGACTATTGAATCTGAATATGACTCCCATTTTCTGTGGATGCCATAGGATTTTCATCATCAGCAAATGTTAGTGGTCCAGGTTGTGGCTCAAAGTCTTCCAAACTCATTTTTCACTCTAGAGAATAAGTTTGTGATAATACTGGGAATATCTGTTAAACAGAAAAACAATGCTTGGTATGAATCACCCTTTTCTCTGTTGTTGTTCAGCAAAATGCAAGGGGGGGGAGATAACAGGTACAGCTCATGATTATAGTCATAAGATCACTGCAAGGATAAACTACACAAAGCCTGAAAATTCTTGACAAACCAGGAATTGCACAAGTTCTTGACAGCTCAGATGTTTACAGTGTTCAAAGCTTTCTTTCAATGGGACCTATTTCAATAACTGCTTGTTATTTGGATTAAAGGAATATATTTTTTCTTATTTACTTATTGTAATGTGGCTTTGGCCATAACATTATGTAATATACTTACTTTTTCTTGCTTTGTTTTGATATAGAACATTATGGTCATTTTTCAAACTAAGAAGGATTATTATACAAAAACTAACAGCTTATGTCAAATCTGAACAGCTGTAAAAATCCCAAGATGTTCAATCCAAATAATCCCGGCAGGAGGGAGACTCAAACCTATGGGCTCTGGAATAAGAAATTAGCTTCCTACCTATTTGGCCCTCATTCATTTGTTTAGCTTCAGATTCATAATAAATGATCTAGTAAAATAAAACAGGATTACCTTGAATCTTTCTCAATACAAAACATTCATTTTTATTTTTTAACTTATTTTTAATTAGTAAAGAACTATTTATAAAAGTAATTGAATTGGAAGCACTGTAAATCCAAACCATATGGTTTTCTATGACAGATAAGATTATCTCTTCAAATTTTAACGGAATATACAAGACTGTGTGGCAAATTCTCTCAATATGTTGCAAATTTGCAAAATGCCCCTTAAAGGCTTTGATTTTGTTAATTGTTGCTAACAAAAGTACCTGCCTTTCTATAGCACAGTACTGTGCTGGGATTATAGGATGTATTTTAGAAATAGAACTAGCCCCCAATAAATTTAAGAAGCACGGCTGAATCTGGTTATAATGAATAATTGCATCCTATTTTCTAAGAGATTTTAAATAGGATAAATATAGACAAAGTTACAGGATTGTCAGTTTACATGTGACTATTATGGAAGTATTCTACATATTTCGGAAAATGAAACAACAGTTCTATGACTCTATAAGAGGTAGAACTATCAAACTTAGTTTGTGGATCACTTTATACTTTACTCCTACATACATTTTGGGGGTCAAAGTAGGAAACGCATTAAAATGTCAAATAATTTCATTAATTATTAGCTCGACAAACAAAGGTAAAATATGAATGTATGAAAAAATTTAATATCATAAAGAAATATTTCAAAGTTTTTATATTTAGAGTTGATGCATTTCATGTTAAAGAATACATGGCTGCAGATGTACTTTCACACTTAGAAATAGTTGAAGACAAAAATCTTATGATGGTATATTTTTCTTCATACAAAAGCTTAGAGATCTGTATATCCTGATTCTTGATTAGATGCAATATATAACACTGTTAGCTTTAATACAGTATAAATGATATTAAGGATCTACCAATTTAATTGCAATATTTAATATATTGGGGATGTATTTATAATTTATTGGTAAGGCTATGTTTCAGATCATGAAATACAGAAAATCTTGAATCAATATTTTTAATCATGATATTGAATTCAGACACATTTATTGGAGGTAAAACTTTTTTAAATCCTTACATTTCTCTATTAAACTCCTAGTATGATTAAAATTTTTCTCATTTTGATGAGTTAAAATAAGTAGAATATGTGAGTATTTGGCAAAAATTAATTTTAAAAAAATCTAAAATCAATCTTAAAAATCGAGTGTTTACTGCCAGTTGGAGGGCAATGACAGAGTAAATTTGTGACATCAACTCCTGGTACTGCCTCTACATAAAATATTTTGTTTCATCTGAAGCTCTAAAGTAAATACAGTGTATTTACTTTATAGTTTTAGCATTCTTCCTATTGGTTAGAATCTGGTGGAGTATGGGAACACCATGTTCATTCTACTATAGAAAAGAGGTCAGGGTTAGAAAAGGAAAGGATGGTCCATTAAATTTATGGTAGCTGATCTATTTTAAGCTGAAAAGTAACAAAGAACTAAAACAGAATTTCTTTTTGTTTTTGCTTCTGCACCAGAAAAAAATATATAGCTACGGGCAATAAAATAAAGGAAAAACTAGTAGAGTGTACATTTTTTGTATACTGTACACAAAAAATAAGTGAACTTTTGTACACAAAATAAGAAAAATTAAGGAAAAAAGGAAGTAGGTTCTTTAAAAAATTTTTTAAAAATAGCAGCTTTACTAGGCCTGCATGTAACAAAGCAATTACCACATAATCAAAGCCAAAACAAGGCCAATATTTGTAATCACTACTTAAATTTTCCATACTGTTAATCTAATTTTATTTTGTAAATCTCTATTAGAAACACGTGGACAGAAGAATTTTATATAGAGATAGATAGATATATATATAGAGAAAGAGAGATATTCTACTCTACATGAACTATTTAATATTTGAAGTTAACCGCTCTATGTATTGAACATTATTAGTTTCATGGGATTTCATCAGTAGTTTTAGGTTGATTTTGCTGATAATGCTTGAATGTGTTTCTTAGAATAATGTTGGTCATCTGTAAGATGGTCTTGTAATAAAGTGGTCATACTTGCTGTGTGAAAGAAATATCTTTCACATTATACATAGATGAAGTAATTTATATCTTTCTTAAAATTACTTAGTATTATAATAATTTAAGTGAAATGAATATTACAAAAAGACTTAAAGGCAGCATTTTTTAATATTTTATTATAAATATAGTTGTTTTGCACCCAACTTTTAGTTAATATAAATTGTTTATGCACACTTTCTGTTGCAAAAATTATTTCATCAAAGCATAGCAGTTACACTCCTTTAATTTTATTTTGTTAGTTATAAATGCAAGTAAATTTCAAATTTAGGACACAAAAAGTAAAAATTTGTAATAAATCTCTGCTTCTTTATGTATTGTTATAATTTTTTTTTTTTTTTTTCCAGCATTTCCTGCCTATAAGACTATGAAACTGTATCTATCAGAATGCTTGAGCCATTGTAAAGCACTTATGTTCATCTGCAGCTTAAAATTGCATACTTGTAAATAATTGTATGTAAACAAATATTATTTTTGTTCTGGTGTAAAGTTAAATTTAAGATTCTTTATTTATGCTTATTATTTTAATTTTAATGGTTAAAGTTATATATTTAATAATTTTCACATTGTTTTGGAAAACTGCTTTAAGCTGCCAAGTATTGGATTAGGTTCTTAAGATTTTATATCTAGACTACAAATATTGTAAGATATTGACATTATTTATAAATGCATGAATTTAATATACAAGTGTATTAATTGTTTTTAATAAAAATAATTATATCTAGCTTTAGTTCAAAAGGAAAATATTTAGTAAAAGGTTAGCAATCTAAAGTCGTTTAATTTACAATTTGCCAATGATTTTCAACTTGTTTTTAATATAGTGCAGCCCTTTCTTTGTCCAAACATAATTTGCTCTTTCATTTAAACATAAATAGAATTTAATGTATTGAAATTAAAACCCTCCCAATAAAATCATTACAAAGTTTTTAAAGATATAAACATTTTCATTATATGTATTCAGCAACAATATTGGTAAATGGAATTTAGTAACTAAAATAATATTAAGTTGTTATATTGAAAAAAAATTTTTTTTGTACATATATATATATATATATATATATATATATATATATATATATTGCAAAAGATATAAAAATATGTAGTTTACGTTGTACATTTTGTAACTTTTGCATTAAAAATGATGTAAATTCTTTGTTGACCTAATACATTTAAACCTTAGATCAAATATTGGCAAACTTTTGTGGCTGTCAGTTGAAATCAACTGTAATGTGATTATTCAGATGTTTCAGATGAATGAAATTTTCACTTTAAAAGCAAGATAACGTAAGGATGAAACAAATTGAGTCAGTCTTATAATTAGTCATCATAAAAGCAATACAAATGCCTAAATTTTCAAGGGTTGTGTCTACTGTCATGAAAATTCACAAAATTGGAAGGAAAATTCACAAATTTTCCTATTCTACTTTTTTCTAATCGATATAATGTAGAATAGAAAATATGCTTCTAGCTGGTATAAGAAACACAAAGATAGATAAATTTTTTTGCCTGCTTTGTGACATCTTGTCAGATGATATACATCAGTTCATGTGAGGAAAATGAATTTATTTTTTCCCAATGCAAGAGCAAACACTCATCAGTAAAAAGAATTTTGTCCTATTTTTGTTTTTAAATGGGGCTAGTGGGAACATCCAGCCCCTTTTTCAGAAGATGGGGTACATGAAAATTTTATTTTTTTAGTTCCTATCCAACACAAACTTCTGATTTTCTGGTTATTTTTACATTAAACTAAAATCCTTTGTGCAACAGCCCAACTTAGAGGCCATGGCTTATAGTACCAATCTCTGTTTTTGAGACAAGGGCCCTGGGGTGTGAAACAAATGTCTCAGGTAGTCAACCTTACATGGAAGCCCCAGTGTTTAGTTCCCAAGTATACTTGGTCTTCAATTTGTTTACCCGCTGCAGGGATGAAAGCTGAATCAACCTTTCCTATGCCAAGGATCGAACCTCAGGTCTGTGGCTTGGGTGCGCGAAGCGCTACTCCATGCTACTGAGCTTTATTTTTACACCAATAAAATTAAATTCATTTGTGACTACTGAAAAACATCAATTCCTTGCAATAGCATTTACTTCACAAGCTAGCCATCCAAAAAGAATGCTAAAAGGAATCTACTGCAGAATGAAATCTTTGTGGTTGTCACAGTAACAAGCATCTAAGAAACTACTGCAATTCTTCAATAAGACAAGTTGACATTTTTTGGACTATCTCTAAAAGTGCACCATTTTCATCTTACCTGGATAAAGTGATATGAGGGGTGCTGAATTAGTAAATACTTCTTATAAAAAAAGTTTTAAACATTCTTAAGGGGTAAATGCAGGCTTATAATTCTGTCACTTTTCTCACTTTTTTTTTAAGTAAACAGTCACTTTTTTCATCATGTATCACAGCAAAAGTCTGTTGGGGAAAAAAGAAAATCTGAATAACAAAATATTTTAATAAAAGACCAAAAATGTAATGCTCTAATCTTATTTTTCTTATTAAAATGTAATTAGTCATATGGTTTCCAGAATTTAGTGATTTTAAAAAGTCTTAAAGAAGTTCCTAAAATCTATATTTGTACTGAAATGTACATTTAATACATTAAAGTGATTTACATCAAAGCACACATTTCTTTTTCTTCACAATTTTTGTTTAGACACTCTAATCTAGCTATGTACATATTTCAAAGCATCATTAATATATGCAGAAAACTGTGATTATAAAATTAATGTATTGTATGTATTCAAATCTATTTTATAGATTTTCTTGAATAAAAAGCAATGTTGAGTTGTGTTAAACAAAATTTTTAACTTTTTTTTTTTATTTAACACTAAAATCATGTCTTGCATGAATCATTTAATTTAGAGTTAAAATAAATAGAAAAATCTTAATAATAGAGTCTGTAATCAAGAGGAGAAAAAAAATCACTTTTTTTTTTTTTCCAATGTTTAATCACTTTTTAGTCACTTATTCTGTATTATTTGTCACTTTCTCACCTTTTTGAAAGTACCTCAGCAGTTGCAAGCCTGGAAAATGTTAAAGTAAAATCTTTCAAATTTCACACAACAAACTATAGTAACTTCTTTGACTAAGAGACTATATTAATTCATATAATTAAAGAATGGTTGAAAGATTATTAAATGAAAAACACAATTTTAGAGAAATTTTTTTAACTTCAGTCCCATCACAGATAATGTATTTAGGCACATGGAGAGAAAAAAAAATTATGTTATTATTTTGATAAAATTGTGAAATTCTTAAATGTTAAAATAAAATTTCAAAGTTTTTTTTTTAAATAGTGAAAAAAGGTTTAAGAAATTTGATTTTTTTATTATTATTATTATTATTATTATTACATAGTTAAAGAAAATAAATCATGTATTTTTCTCAGGCCCAAAACTCACTCATACACAGTAATTATAAAATGATATAATGTTGTTATAGAAAGCGTATTAAAATTGACTTATTTTAAAAAATTATTTCATTCAGAAAAATAGCTATACAGTGTAAGATACTCCTGATTTGATTAAAAATGCATCAAAAGTAATATTGCAACATTGTATAGCTTATAAATATAAGAATATATGATAGGTCTTTTTTCTAAAAGTTATTTTTTTTAGGAATCTCATGCTGTTGGTACCTCTAATTTTGATGTGGAAATCTATGCTATCAAAATTGTGGCTGAGGACTATTCTTAGAAAGATTGTTTTAATTATTGAATCTCAAGTTGAAATCTTAACAGTTGCTTCTTCTGCTAAGAGTAAATTTTTCCTTATATATTAAATTCAAGCTGGTTTGTCTAATGCAGTTATTTCCTACTAGAAAATCTCTTTCCAATGAATTTCCAGCCATTATAACATTTCTAGAAGTGAAAAAGCTGATCTTGCCAAAAATAGTTATAAATTTCAACAACTTCCTTTCCTTTGTTTATCCCTCAATATAGTTACAAAGTAAAAAAGACAATAGAATGTGGGTCAAGTTTTGTTCATTATTATTAACCTGTGTGTTACTAAGGGGCATCATAAAAATGAGGAGGGGAGAAGGAGGATGTGGTAAAAACTTTACAGTTGACCTTTATTACAGTTCTCCCTTTTAAAACCCTCTAGAAAGGTTTACATTTACTTTTTGCTTTCAATTTCATATCAGTGGTATTACTGGACATATATACAATTTTTCAATAAATTCAACATTAAATTTTTATGCTTTAATATTTTTAATTAAAACATATCTATACTTAAATTCTTGAATATCTGTTTTCTTCTTAATTATAGGGAAAATAAGCTTCAAAAACTCAATGTGTGAGTCATATAAAAAGCAATTGTGGGTCAATGACCTACTCTTGGGTCATGGGTTCACTATCACCACTCTATAACAATTATATATATATATATATATATATATATATATATATATATATATCGTTATATTATAATTTCTTATTTTCGAAACACAAATCACTTGAAATTTATCAAATGAATCTCTCAGTGACTTGCAGGTTGCCAGCACTGCCTTAGAGAATAGAACTTCTGTTCTATTCAGTATTTGTTATAGTGTTTCTTTCTTATTTGATATATTTCAAGCAGTAGAAAGAACTTGAAAAAAATATTTCAAAAAAGCTTTTTTGTAATTGCTAAAAATTTTTCATAATAGTAATTGCTAGATATTTATGATTGGAATATTTATTTATATCAAGAGACCATGTTTATAAATCTGCTTTAAATTTTACTACTACCTACCAGATACACTTATCACACTTTCCAATGTTTAAAAATATTTAAAAATAAATATCATTATCATTTTAACGGCTTGAGCTCTAGGGCTGTTAGCAGAAGTATTCCAGTTATGACAAGACTTCATGGTAACACAAATTTTTAGGCCAAACTCTATAAGCTATGAATTAAAAAGGGATAGGTATATGTCATGTATGTTAATAAGTTTGTGAATAGACAAATTTAATTAAGACCAATGTAATTATACTACTTTAATTAACATTAGAAAATTAACATAATACTAATACAAAATGATGACATGATGGCAAACAGAAAATGGATCAATAATGTAATCCAACTTCTTCATATGTGTGAGATTTCACTAATTTCAAATTCCCTCTGCTCAATTTCACTATCTATATCAAGTACATAATCATCATTGTGGATGTTATATCAAACTTCTCACAGTCTGCTAACTAAAATCAATTACTATATTAAAAATAAGAAAACTAACACAACAGCCAAATGGCTTAAGCTGATACAAACTACACATTTATAATTTCTTTATTTTGAATGTCTTCACAGATTATGTTTCTAGTGCCCTTTAGAAGATGTCACGAAAAAAAGTAAAGATTATTAGTCATACATAATGACATTTTTATGTCTTTACAGGGTAACAATAATGCAACTGTAAGGGAGCATATATTTACAACTATTGCCAAAATACTGTTTGTACTCCATTGTCAGAAAAGACCAAAATGCCATGACATAGTTCAAGGGATTAATAAAGAACTCATCTCGAATGAAAAAGTTGATATTTTAAAATCAATTTATATCAGTATAATTTATCTTTCATTATGTTCCAAATGTAACAGAAAAGTCTTATTTACTATAATTTTTACTTATAAAAATTGGTGTAAATGACACTGGTAAGGTTGTGACAGCGCGCAACGGCCATCTGCGTGCGCACCCTTTTTGTTTTAGCCTAAAAGGACAGACTGTTAGAGAGTTCTTTATGTGGTGTGCTGGTGTGTGCGAGGGCCTCCTGCTCTCTGCATTTTCAATAATGTTAATTGTTAAGTAAACTTGTAAATATGTGTAAATATATTAATAATTAAACGTAGATTGTTAAATGTAGATAGTTTGTGTTGGATTTATAGTGGTACAGATTGGTGCCCAACCCGTGGCTCGAAACACGAAGCCGAAGACATGACCACAGATAAGTGATTTCTTTTCTTTTTGACAAGCACTCAAGGAACTTTATTAATTTTGTCATCCTGACAAATGAAGAAGAGATTCTGATTTGAATTCACCCTGAATTCGTTTTGTTTTATTATGATCATCCAGATCAAATTTAAATACCGCATGCCAGTTCCTTTAGTGCCTGACGATTGAAATTTGAATAGTTTGTGGTTTCGGTCCAAGTTTTGAATTTTATTTTTCTTAACATTTTTATTATTAGAACTTATGGATATTGTTAATTTCAATTGTTTTGATTAAGAATTCATAAAGATAGTTAATATTTCAGTGTTGAATATTGGTGCAGGTTCAATTTAATTTGGATTTTTTGTATTAATAACAAAAGATATTGCTCAGGTCAATGTTCTTTTTTGTGTTGCTTATTATTTAATTTTCCATCGATGATTCTTTTTAATAGAAATATTATGTATCTGAAATATTTGTATAATTAAGAAGTATTTTATTCCTTCAAATTTATTGATACTTCCGGTTTCAAATCGGAATAATATAGTTTAGTTGATTAATCAGATGTATGCATATTATGTCATTCTAATGAGCCATTCTCGCAGTAATTGAGTTTTACCATTAATTTTAAGTTTGGCCTGAAAAGAATAAAAATGGCATATCTTGCTAGAGGTAAAAAATGCGACCTTTTGGTTTTGGCCGCAGAATTAGGCATCGAGTTGGAACCCGACGCCACAGTAATAAAAATTAAAGATGTTATAACCGGATGTACTTCATATGACGAAGAATTCACAAAAACATTGTTGGATACAATCATTAGCACCAGAAAAGAATCCGAAGTAAAAGAAAAGGAAGCAGAAACCGAGAGACGGCAAATGGAATTTGAATTAGAGAAACTAAAGTTACAAAATTTAAATCATGCTTCGAAAACAGGAACCGTTCTTACCGATAGTGATACGGATGTATCTAAATTTGAAATTAAAGGGTTAATCCCTCAGTTTGACCCGAAGGTAGATGACATTAGTACGTTTTTAAACCTTTTCGAGAGACAACTGTCATTTTTGAAAATACCAGAATCAAAATGGGTGGTATATCTGATCGGGCTTTTACCTATTGAAATTTCAAAATTAATTGCTATAGAATCGGATTCTCCGGATAAACCACCGGAATATGGGGAAATAAAAAAAATTTTATTACGTCGATTCAAGATGAGTGCAGAGAAATTCCGACAATTTTTCGTCCAACACAGAAAAAATCCAGACTCCACGTGGAGAGATTATTTCTATGATTTGAGAAAAATTTTTGAAGGTTGGCTCAGTGAGCTTAATATCACTGCATTTGATCAGTTAAAAGATCTAATAATTTCTGATCAAATCAAAAAGAAGTGTCCTCCGGATTACAAAGATCATTTTTTAGATCACTGGAGTGAATTGAGCGATCCAGTTGCTTTAGTTGATAAGCTAGATGCTTATGAAGAAAGTAGAAACTTAAAAGGTAGAAACACGAACCATGAACAACATAGAATGGAAAATTCTAAGCCGAGTAACAATTTAAGAAATTTTAAGAATAGTGTTAATTATAAATACTCAACGAATAGAACTGTTAATAAAATTAACGAAAGACCTATTAGCTGCTATGGCTGCGGGAAACCTGGTTTCATAAAGGCAAAATGCCCTACGTGTTCCCCAAACATTAAAGTTGATTCCGCCCAGGTTAGCTGCTTGAAATTTCAAACGTGTGCGATACAAGAACCCAAGGCAATGTTAATGAAGATTAAAATAAATGGTATGTGGGGTTTAGCATGTGCTGACACTGGAGCCAGCCACACTGTTGCTGGAGAAACCCTGTATAACCTCCTCCGAGAACAAGGGGTAATTTTTCGTAAAGTGAATTTAAATATAACACTCGCGGACGGAGTGCCGAAATTCTCTGAAGTTTATAATACCGAAATAGACATTGAATTGTTAGGGAAAAGAATTCCTACTACACTATTTGTGTTACCTACAGCTAAGGACAATCGAACTCTCCTTGGTACTGATTTTTTATCCAAAGCTGGTGTTAGCTTGGATACTCAGAACAGAAAATGGTATTTCAACAGTAATCCTAGGAAAAAATTCAATTTTGAGAAAGATATATTTATACCATCTTGTGTGCCACATAAAAACTCTTTCGAATCCTCAGGTAATTCGCAAAACATTAGCACTATACCATCCGATAAAATTGTGTCTCCTGAGCTGAACATTTGCGTTTTGAAAGAAACTGAAGGCAGTCACTTATCTGCCGAGGAAAGGTTACAATTATGTAAACTGTTAGAAATGTTTACGGATATCTTTCAGCCAGGGGAAGAGCCTACACATAGAATTAAACATTATATAGACACTGGTAATAATCTCCCTGTAGCTATGCCACCATATCGCATGTTTCCATTAAAGAAGGACATTTTTAAGAAAGAGTTAGAGAGTCTTTTGGCCAATGGAACAATTGAAGAATGTGAGTCACCGTATGCCTCACCAGTGGTGCTAGTTCCAAAACCTAATGGTCAATTTCGCCTTTG
>CM063504.1:87254593-87287093 GCA_032207245.1 Pardosa pseudoannulata
CAAGTAGAATAGTATCGGAGCACACTGTTCAGCGGACACTGTTGGATATGGGGCTACGCAGCAAACGTCCCACTCGTGTGCCTTTGCTGACCAAGCGTCATCGCCAACTGCGCCTACGCTGGGCCCGGGAACATCGCGACTGGTCCATGGATCAGTGGGACAGAGTTGCCTGGTCAGATGAATCACGGTTTGTCATTCATCACGCCGATGGCCGTGTCAGGATAAGCCGTCTTCCAGGCGAACAGTTGCTCCCTCAGTGTACAGTAGGTCATACACAGGCGGTGGTGCAATATTATGTTTGCGGGATGTTCTCTTGGGCGTCTCTACCCGTGGTTGTGGTAGAGCAGACCATGAATGCTAAGGGTATCTAACACGGACCAGTTGCACCCTTACATGGCCTCTTTTTTTCCAGCTGGAGATGGAATGTTCCAACAGGACAACACAATGTGCACAAGGCAAAACTTTGTTGGGGTGGTTCCAGGAACATGATGCTGAATTCCAGTAATCGGAGCCTAACTCGCTTGATCTCAATGCGGACACTGTTGGATATGGGGCTACGCAGTTCAAAGACCACCAATTCGCAATATCTCGGATTTGCGTAACCGTTTCTTAAACATCTGGTGCAATCTATCTCCAGCCATCTACCAAGGACTTGTGACATCCATGCCAAATCGGATTGAAGCTGTATTGCTCGCCAAAGGTGGGTCAACTCGTTATGGACAGGTGGTCATAATGTTTTTGCTCTTGAGTGTATATATATATATATATATATATCTTCAAAAAATCGTTACAATAATGCATGTATACTATTTTAAATAACATTCCTTGAAATGAGAAAAGCAAATAATATTTCTAGCTAAACATAGCGAGAAAAACTTGTAAAAAAATCATTCTAAAAGGTAGAGTACATTTTATTTCAGCATGAATCAGATAAAGGCCATTATAATGAAGGTTTTTAGGTCTTGAAAGTACTATGTTACCTTAAAACCGAATACAAAGGACTATGAATATCTATGGAGACGCGGGTCCAACCTACACTTCTTAACCGAAGTGCAACGACTTATTGATTCAGATATCTTCCCAAGTAAAGAATTTTATTTAAATTGTTAAAAAAATACTTAGTATTTAATGTATTAAAAGCTGTAATTTCATTACTTTTGAATAAACCATTGATATGCAAGGTTGATAAATGAGATCTTGAAATATTCAGAGCCAGAGGAGGAAAAAATAATTTCAATCATATTGTAATAATTACAGTTTACACTCAAGAGTCAAAGCATTACGACCACCTGTCAATAACGAGTTGACCCATCTTTGGTGCTCAACACAGCTTCAAAACGCATTGGCTTGGATGGCACAAGTCCTTGGTAGATGGCAGGAGACAGATTGTACCAGATGTTTAAGCAATGGCTACGCAAATCCGAGATATTGCGAATGGGTAGTCTTTGGACTCTGAGCTGCCGTCCCATGACATCCCAAATGTGTTCTATCAGATTGAGATCCGGTGAGTTCGGCGGCCAGGACATTAACTGGAATTCAGAATCAAGTTCCTGGAACTCCTCCAACACAATTTTAGCCTTATGACAAGGGGCGTTGTCCTGTTGGAACATTCCATTTCCAGCTGGAAAAACAGAAGCTGTGTAAGGATGCAACTGGTTTCGCAATGATGTTCAGATACCCTGTAGCATTCATGGTCTGCTCTGCCACAATCACGGGTCCCAGAGACGCCTAAGAGAATGTCCCTCAAAGCATAATACCGCCACCACCGGCCTGTGTATGACCTACTGTACATTGAGGGAGCAACTGTTCGCCTGGAAAACGGCGTATCCTGACACGGCCATCGGCTTGATAAAGGGCAAACCGTGATTCATCTGACCAGGCAACTCTCTCCCTCTGATCCATGGGCCAGTCACGATGTTCCCGGACCCAGTGTAGGCGCAGTTGTCGATGACGCTTAGTCAGCAAAGGCACACGAGTGTAAAATGTAGGGGTGGCCATAATGTTTTGGCTTTTGAGTGTATAGTGATAAGTAATAAATTATTTTAAAGGTTTCTGAGTATCAAAATAAGAAAGAATACTTTAGAAGTCTCTTTTATTACATACAGAAATTCTAAAAAAATATTCTTCAAATCGAATAAATTTTTCTATCTTTAAAATTTTGAAACAATTTTTCACAAGCACATAGTTAGAGCGAATTTAACTCTTTCGCAGGCCATTTATTCTCTTAGCGGGTCTTTTAAAATTATCTAATTTTTTTGTGTTTTTTTTTTATCAACTAAGCAATAGCATTTAAAAATGTATTTTATGCTTATATTTAAATTTTAGTGGAGGGAAGTATAGTTTCATTAGAATCGTTTACGGCCATATAGAAAATTCAATTTAATGACCATTATTTTCCATGGAAAGTTGAAAAGCATGTTGCAGTACCCAAGGATACACAGCATTCTGTATACATGTAGAGGGTTTTCTTTACTTGGATCTTATTTCTATATTTCCTACATCATCTGCGGATAGAAACCAACTTTGACATAAGATTTCCCATATTGACTGAACGCACATCATTTGAAACCCAACATTTCTTTGCTTGGAAGCTAGCAGGGCGGTTTTTCCTTTTTCTTGGGAAATATCCATCTTTTAGCTGACAAGCCAATACATCACGGTATGTTAGCTGGTCCTGTGTCTTCCTGCAGATGTATTTGTAAGATCATGTAGGTAGGAAGTAATCTTCGCAAGGTTCAGAAAGGGGTAAAACTAATTAAATAAATAGCTACATTCTAAAATTCTATTTTAAGTAAGAGCCCGATAATATTTTTATTATTAAAAAACTGCACTAAGGAATGCATTTAAATTTTTTTTTTGATTGCTTAAAAAAAATTAGTTAAAAATGATAATTTTTTTTAGAATGATGAATCTTTTGTATAAAATATTTTGTGATTTTCCATTCAAAACTGCTTAAAAATGATAATTTTTTCGTTTTGAGAATTTTCTTTTAACACCCATTAAAATTACGGTGAAATTATGAAAATGTTTACTTAAATTTATTCATTCTTTGAAGCTATACACTACGCATAATTTTGTCCGTAGGAACTCGATAACATAAAAGCCGTTTTTTAATACACTTCCATTTCTAAAAATACACTTTAGACGATGAAGAAAAACTGCAGCAACAAACTGCATTGCTTATGTGCATTCCTAATTATTAAAAATTAGATTATTTTTTTTCTTTTAGAGGAATAAGTTTATGAATCAGAAATCTATTTCGTTGACCTTGATTCAAGAATAGCTTTTCAATCCTACATTTAAAAATGAAAAAAATTAAATTAAAGCATGATATTTTAAACAATCTTTTTGTAGTAAAATTGACTTTAAGTAACAGACATTTATTGCTTCCAAAGACAGCATCTATGAATTGAAGTAAGAGGGGAGCAAAATCATCATGACTATCTGTGTGTCCGTGCTTTGTAGCTGCGATTCTGTATTAATCCTTTAGTTGGTTTTAATCCAAACCCTTTCTATAAACGATTACTTCCGATTAACACGATTTTACAAAATACACTTTTGAAAACTGCAAAACCCACTAAAAAGCAGTTAACATCCCGTATAGTACTAGCTCATCAGCTAATAGATGTATAACCCCCAAGGAAAAGGAAAAGTCATCCTGCTAGCTTCCAATGAAAGAAGTGTTCTGTTCCGGATGATGTACGTTCAGTCACTATAGGAAATTATGATGTCAAAGTTGGTTTCTACTGTAGATGATGAAGGAAATATAACATATGGGCCCAAATAAAGCGTACTCGCAACATGTGTGCAAAATGTGATATATGGTTTGGGAGTTATAACATGTTTTTCACCTTTCCATGGCAAATAATTGCCATTAAATTGAAATTTCGCATTTTTTGAACGACAGTGTTGCTGTTATTTCAGATGTCACTTGGTCAAACCAAGAACGATTGAGCTATACGCTACTAGTATTAAGGGAAATGGGTGAGCCTTTCATTTTAACAAGTCCCGCAAGGATGAAAGTACGATTTTAGTTCAAGTGGATCCTCGTAATTTTGAAGCAGGAACCAAGCAGAAGACCCATAGGCTTAGCCTGCCATTCCCAGAGGTATTGATTGAGAACTCAAAGGAAATTGTGTGAACGAACATCTTTTACATTCCCCAGTCACCTTTAACGAACACAACAGATCTTAGGCCGGCCCAGGCTCCGAACCCGTAAACCTTCATATGCAGAGCGTTGGCTTTGCCGACTGTGCTACCGTGAATTTCCAGTGGAAGTTTATTCCCCAAGCCTAAAATTTAAGTATAAACATAATACTAGACAAAGTAACGTACATTTTCTTAAATGCGTACAGACAAAAGAAAAAAAAGGGAGGAATTTAAAAAAGAAATAAATGGCCCACGAAAAGATTAATTTTTTTTTGTTTTTTCTGACAAACCCCTATTTCACCACTGATGGGGTGAAGTTTTAAAAAATGCAAACGATATTTAAAACACATTGGGGGTTATTTTATTTTTAGATAAATTACTTTTCGATCCTTTACGAATGAGCTAACATAGTTTTTTTCCGTGTTAAAATATGAAACTTAAAGCTCTTTTACTCTTTTACTTTTACTTTTGATGAAGGGAAATGTTATAATATGGAAGAACACCGTGAGTATGTTCTTCCGAAATCTTATATAAAGTTTGACCTTCTTATTGTTTTGAAGGTTAAGTGTGCAAAATTCTACCAAGATCGGTAGAAGACTGTGGATTTTTTTGAAGAATTACAAACATACATATAAACGGACTCTTCTTTACGTACATATATATTAGATAAGAAATATAACCTTAAATTTTGGTTCTAAATGACTGATAACCTATTAATTAAATATATCAGAATTAAACACTTGTCCCTCACAAAAGAAAATGTTCTCAAAACCAAATGTGACAGCGCATTTTATCCACGGCATTAGCAAAGAAGAAAAATGAGCTACAGGAAAGGCATAAATGAAGAGAAAAGAAGGGCCTAATGCTCTAAGCCTTTATTGGGAAGGCACGAGTAAATTTTGGCAAGCTATAGCTCAAAATATTACCTAAATACTTACTTTATCTGATAATTTGATACTGAGGTCTTATCTGTTTCGATCCGGACCCTAACGAGAAAACATTTAAAGAACAAAAATATTCAAAATAAAGAAAAAATAAAAGAACAAATAGTACATCATGAATAATTATATTTTCAATTTAATAAACGAACTCCCCACCGTAAAATTAGTTTTAAACATTTTAGATCCTTGCTATGAACCGACATTTGCATGTCTAATGTAAGCTATTAACGGTTCAGATGCATGGATTATAAGTAAATTTTATTCTTGAATTGCTGGTACATTTTTATAAATGCACCAAAAGCAGTTGCTTCTGGTACTTTTGTATAAAAGAAGAAAATATTTCATGATAAGAGATTTATTTGTTACCTTGTATAATCACAGCACTGTAAAGTGTTACAATACATAGGTTATTCAAAAAACTAGTTGTAAAAACTGAAAAGCTAGTTTTACGAAACTTTGTGGCAACACTGAAGATACTCATCTGTATCGTGGGGCGTAGCGGCAATTTCCGTTTCTTTGATAATCAATCTAAATATGTTTCGACAGCTGCAAGGGGAGTCCAAATGGAAAATACATACAATTATTCGTTTTTGTGGGCGAAAAGTTGTAACTACGTTGAAATTTATCGGCAGTTGAATGACGCGTACAGTGAAAATGTAGTGCCATGTCAAGCTATCGAAGAAATGACAGTATGCAGTAAAATAAACCTGCGTGGTTTTAAAGAGTTTAGATGAAATGTGGGATTATCCTTTGTCATCACTGGCGCAGCCACGGAGGTGGGATGGAGCCAGGAGGCTTAAGCCTCAAGGAGATAAGGTTGTTTCCTTCTTTGAATTTTTTTGAATGCATAATTATTAGAATGCAAGTTTTTCTTTAAAGTTCATTTTCAATCTCTTGTTAAGTTTTTAATACAGAGTTTAATATAACATTCTTCTTTCATAAATTAAGAGAAGCGATTTTTTCCACTGAGAAGTGTTTGGACCACCTGCTGACCGGGGGACTATTGATTTTGGGAAAATTCCTAGAGGTTCTTCAAGCTATACCCAAATACCAGTTCCACATTCTGAGAACAAACTTGACTCCTTTTACCCCTCGAGGACTAGCATGTAAATGTTATACGAGTCGACTGTTATGAAAGCCATTACCTTTTAAGTAATTAAATCTAGCATTTAAAAATTGAAATAAAACTTTCCGATATCCGATTACGCATACGCGACGCTGGTCTCTTATTATCAACGGGAGTTCTTCCCCTGGTGGCAACGCTGGGCTGATAAGAGTGGAATCGCTGCATCATGCCCTCGAGACGTTGGTCGCGAACGAGTTAAGGGACGTTAAAACTATTGAAGGGTCAAGAAGGGACGACAGACACAGTACAAATTGAAACGTAGTGTAGCTCGCTTTTTTCGTTCTCTGAGTGCGGCCAATTGATTTTTGTCATAGTCATGGGTGGCAAAAAGAGAGCCCTCGAAAGATATTTTAAAGATGAACCAGTTGTGGCGGGAAAAAGAAATTTGAAGCAAAGGTCATAAATATTTACTACTGAAGTGGTTCGTGTGACTCCACTTTATCAAGTGATTTTTATTAACGAGGTTTGCAGAACTTTAAGACAATTGCACGTAAGTGAACCTACATCCTTTCCCCGGGAATAACTTGGAAACCAACTGAAGGTATGGGATATACTTAATTTTTATCTTAAGCTTTGAATACAAAATTTCTTTAAGGAGACATAGTACCTTTCGGTTCTTAAAGATTTTCACCATAACAGACTTTATTAGATTCATCTTCAAATAAATCGTTCTGCCCCTTTTAGATTAAATTTTTTACAAATGCTTAATAACTCATCAGCTTTCAAAGGATTATTTAGTTTTATAATTCAATTAATCAATTTTTTAAAGTTATATAGAAGATATACAACATTTGAATAGATTAAATTCACCTACCCACAAGATGACTTTTAGAATATGTATATTAGAAACATAATTTTTATTTCAAATTGGAGTAAAATATCTGTTTCATACTATAAATCTAAATCTTTAACAGTATCTGACATTTTAATTAAAATAATAAGAAAAGCTAAAAGATGTTCAGAAATTGAAAATTAAAAAAGTAACTTTTATAATACTATAAAATATATTTCTCGTATTAATATAATTAATATATACAGAAAAAGGTAATTATCTTCTATTTGAAAAATAAAATTAGTTTATAATTTACCAATCTCAAAAGTTATTTTGCTTGTAAGGGGATTTCTACCTTTTTACTGGTGTAATATTTTATGTATTTAAGAAAATGTGGTACTTCATATAACAAAACTAAATATATTTTTTTTAAAGTTCGAGCCTTATTATAAGTCTAGGAAGAAATTTCTTTCTGAGAAAGCAAAACTCTTTACTTTATATTAATTCAAAAATAGGCTATTATAATGACTATTTTTCAGCTCTTAAGGCCTTAGGAAATTTAGGAAGTTCAGGATTCTCTTTCTCAAAGGAGAACTACGTATTTCTTGTTTAATTGTAAAAAAAATTTCAACGGGTGTATTTTGGTTTTGGTTGAAGTCTGATTATTAAGTTTAATTAGTTGAAAAAAAATTACTGCCACACGAAAAATCATCGTAATCTTCATTGGGGAAAGTAAGGCTAATTGAATGTGTTGCGTTTTCAATTCATACAGGTTGACGGGTGATAAGGCCTTAAAGGTACTATGTTCCTTTAAATCAAGTGATCATGGAGATTTAAAACCACGTGATCACGCCATTGCGCTATTTGGAAATTGGTCCCCCAAAAGTAAATATTCTGGCCGCACCAATGTCTATCCCATCTATAACCCATACCTTTCGTTTTGTGACTTTCATTTTTTTGGTCCATAATAGATTTTTTTTCAAAGCGATTATCCCTTTTTGAGTGACGAGATTGAAACTGTAACCCAAGAAAGGCTATCGGACAATGGACGGGATTTCTTTGAATAATGTATTGAAAAGTTCGTTTCACACTTTCACAAATGTTTATGTAACCGAGGCAATTACGGCGAAAAGTAGATTTTGTGTAGGAATTTAGGATACAAATAAAGTTATTCTAAAATTTCAATCCTGTTTTGTTTTATTATGCAGTACAATTTATCCTAAATTTATGTGCGAGACTTAAAAGTTGATAAAATGGTGATCCAAATGACAAAATTATAAATAACGTCAGATACTTGAAATTTTAGGAAGATATTATTTTTTTTATAGAATTACCTTCACGAGGAAGGAAAAATCGTTCCAAGGATAAGCAAAAGTTCTATACATTATTTTTTAACTGTCCTCTAATAAGTACACTTGACGTTAATGGGTTAAATATGAACTACCTTTACAAAAATAAATATAAAAACATTGCTAATAATATATTAAATTTTTAATTTTTATGCAGATTAATTAAATACAAAATCAATTAGTTTTGAAAGTCAACATTTTTTAAGAAAAAGTTCAGCAGAGTAAATAGATTCTTTTCAATTATCAGGGGAAGCAGATTTAGGTTTTTTTTCCCGTTGAAGAGATGAGTTTATAGAAAAAATTATTACTCCCCCTTTAATCATGATAGTTGAAAATTGAGGCAATCTCATGGGAAAAAAAGAATTTAACTTGTTGATTGTTATAAACAAAAATGAAAGAATCGGCTGTCTAAATGTCGTTATAGAAGTCAGTTTTAATAGAGTTTAAGAAGGCAAAAATTGACAATAATTTTTTTCCAATGAGAAATATTTTAGTTTATTTAAGTTGCAGTTTTCCCCTTAAGGGCTTTGGATGAAGAGATCTATTTGATATATAAATTATTATTAAATTTGAGTTTGCAAATTTTACCGTATAGTCATTTTTTATCACCACATTTTCAACTATGCCAAAATGAACGTTCAAACTTTCTCTCAGTTTTTTTGGAAAATGGAGAATGGCGTCATGGTGGTGTTAATCAGAAATGTTTGTATATCTTTGTGGATCTTATATTTTAAGTCTTCGGTATCTGTAGTTTTGTTAGCGAAAACCAGTGTCTGAACATAGTTACATAACCAGTCATAGCAAGTTGCAAGATCCGGAGATCTTAGAAGCCAAGATGTGAGTCCCTTGCTGTCAATCTACCTCTCACCAAAAGTGTCCTCAAGGAACTGAGGCAGGAAGTGAGAAAAGCACAGTTTTTCTGCAGATGGATATCTTTCACAACCGTCAGAATTATCAATTGAGGCATAAAAAAATGTTTTCACTATGATGAAGTAAGTGCTTCCGGTTATGGTAATGTCGTAGAAAAAGTTGTCCAATTAAGTATTCTATTGTCACATCTCACCATTACATTAATTTTGAGGCCATCAAGCACATATGTCATAAACCCACAGGTGTTCTCCCCAATTCCAAATTAGACATTTATAAAAATTGACTATCCACGACACATGAAATGTCGCCTCATCGGAGATAAGGACGGACGACAGAAGCGCATTATCATCCTATAATCGTTGCATTATGAGTTGAGAAATTTTCTATCTGATGTCTTTGCCTTCTGTCAGTGATGAATAATTTTATGGGTCCTCGTAATTTAGAAGAAGGGACCAAGCTGAAGACCCCAAGGTTTGGTCTGCCAACCTCCAGAGGTACTGTTTGAGAACGTGGAGGTCATTGTCGCCATGAACATATCTGATGTGCTCCAGTCACCTTTAACGAATAAGGCGGATTTAAGGTCGGCTCGAGTCTCGAACATGCAACCTTCCAGTTACAAGATCGTTTTGAATGAGCAGATCCACAAATTAGTTTCTAAATGTTAAGCATAATTTTAGTTAAAGTTATATTTTATAAAATGTCAAATGCTTCGAAAATAAACAATTTATTCATAGCCACGCATTTCTAAAACCATGTTCAAATTATTCGAACTCGTATTCATAGTTTTCCATTTCTGTTCAATTAAAAAAAAATAATGATTGAGGTTTCACTGCATTTTTTAAAAAAGTGGCTACTTTATTGAAGTGGATTATTTTTTTATGCAGAGCGTTGGAGCATCTTAATTTTATGTGAAAGTCCATTATCAGCAAAATAACGTATTATAAAATGTCTCTAACTGATCATTTTATCTTTAAATACTTAAAAATTAATATCAACTAAACCAATCAAAGTATTACCTGTATTGCTTTGATTCAACTGTCGTAGCAGCTCTTAATTTAGTGATTAGAACCCACATAATTCTTCCCAAAAAATAGATGTTTACCTGTGAAAGAAAGAAAATATACCTTATAAAAACAAATACAAGACATTAGGATTTAACGTTCAGCAAATTAAAATATTTACATGCCTAATTGTGGGAAAAATAGCTTAAAAAATAAAAAAAATAATAACTCCAAATCTGGAGCTATTATTATTTTTTATTTTTTCAGAAATATATAATTATGTATTTTAATATCATCTGTTCAAATGAAAATATTTTTTCTTTATGGAAAGAAAAATGAAAAATTAGATGAAGCTATTTGATATAATAAGGAATTGGCAGAAAGTATAATTTTTTAATAATAAATTATTTCATAACTTATAAATTAATTCTGGCAGGATATTTATGATATATTTTTAAGGTTAGATTTCAGTTATGAATTAATTAAAGCACTATAATAAAAGAATCTTACTAAGAATGCAGTTTAAATTATTTCCAGGGAAATTTTTTAATTTATATGAAATTTGTATTAGTTATGCAAAATAAAATTTCTAGAATATAATTACTTAAAATATTCTTTATAATTTAATGGACTTAAGGCTATTTCTCAGTTCGGGGGGCCCGCGGAACCGGGTTCGGTGGAGACGCCAAGCGTGGGAGATATCGCCAAATTCTAGAACCTTATTTTCTGGCAAACCTTGCTCTTCTTTTCGGACTCTTCCACCACCCCCTAAAAAAGGTGGGGGTGTCAATCGAAGTCTTTATTTTAGGGTATTGGGGGAAATGACACGTGATTTGAATATCTGACCCTTATTGGTTCCTGTAACTAACAATACTCCAAGACCGCTGAATTTGGATTTTCTAGCGTCCATTTCGGCTGTGCTCTGGAGGTTTGTCCATTTTGCCTGAGCTCTTATATTTTTTTTTCGTTTTCTTAAATTTAATACTGGAGCTCACACCAATACAATTGAGGGCTTGTGGAGCTCAGTTAAGAAATCCTTCCTTACAGTTCGCGAATGTGAAGATCAATTTGATTCGTACCTTTGTGAATTTATGTGGAGAAAAATGAAATAAAATCCGCAAGATGCTTTTCAGGATTTTTTAAATCAGATCAAACGTGCATATCTACCAACAACTCAGGATACTTAAATTAGGTTAGCGCTTTATTTATTTTATATTTTATGCTTAATTTTCGAAGAGTAACAAGTGATATTATAATTCACATTTATATTTTTTTTTATTTACTGCTTTTTGAACTTTATTCAAAATTGTGTCTTAATTTAATACAAAATGACGAAAAAATATTTTTAACTGTATTATTTTACAGTGTTAAAAGTGTCTACATTGTTAAAAGTGATAAGCTTAGTAATAAAGGTAATTTTATTACGACTCTCTACCGTTATTGTTACGGATGATCAAGGGGAGCTTTACCTCACTTAGATAAGAAAAATTATTTCACTCCCTTAGTATCTTCAGAATTTTAAGCTCAAAATTTATTATTTATTTAAAACATTTACTCCGTTCTTATATTTCCATTTTAAGCTAATAATTTCTAGAAGTAATTTGTACCGTACTTTATAACTATTTAATCGTTTGATAGTTTTTAAATAATTTCATTAAATAGCAACCGTATTTTATAAATATAACTAAATATTTTATATGCATAATTGCCTAAATATAACCAACTAATGCTTATATTTTGCTTAATTTGCACTTATTGCAAAAATTCTGTGCTGTTTAGTTTAATAAGCAGTACAAAAGCGCCTCTAAATATATTAAAAACTCAAATTTAAATGTGTATTCATCTTAACAAAATTTCAAACCCTTTTTTTGTTTAAAATAGGCTTTGAGATCGGGTATAAACTTAATACACAAATTGTAAACATCACTTGGCGACAATTTGGCGATCACTTGTACAAAAATAGAGCCAAAAACATGGCGGCGGGGCCCCCGGAATTGGGAATTTACCGGACTTAAGAAATAAAATGTGATTCCATGAAGTGCTATTCGATGCTGTTTAAAATAATACCCTCTGAATGATAAACAGAAAATAAATGGGTGGTAACAGTACATTTTGGTTATTACATGAAAGAATAAAAATGGGTAGTTTATTTAAATTCTTTACTAACTATTAAATATGTTAAACTGTTAAGTATTATGCTAAATTAATAAATCTACATGCATACATTAAATAGTATTGTATAATAATTTTACAGTTTTTACTTTTTTAATGACTGATACTTACGGATGATTTATACAATTCTAAATTTCTTAATTAACACTAGATGGCGGCACTACAGTGCTCTACATTTAATCGACTTTTAGAATAATTTCATAAATTGCCAAATGCATTTTTATTTTTATTTGATATACACAAATGTATTAGGTTTATTTATTTTAAATCTAGCTAACCAGTTTTTCGTAATAGATGAATAGCAAACATCCTAATTTCTAGGACTATTAGCACATACTGAATGAAGATAGTTCAAGTGATAATTCAGTACAAGAATTAGCAAAATAATATTCACACAGAAATAACTTCAAACAATTATGGATTTGTTGGCCTAATTTTAAAAGTTTCATCTTGAATGAGGTTAAATTACCAGTATTCAACTTAACCAAAGTATTAATTTTTAGTGAAATACATTTACGTGGGGTCAAAGGGGGGCAGAGCCCCCCTTGGTTAAAAAAGTTTTTGATAACTCAAAAATTTATTTAAAAAATTGGAAAGTACTAACCTTTTAATGTTCTTTGAAAATTAAAAGTAAATCTCTGCGGATGTTTTATTTATTTTTTATTTCTGGTTTATCTTTTAAAATGAAATTTTTAATTATTTTGTGTGTTTAAAATAAGGAAATATTTTAAGAATATTAAAAAAAAAATAATAATAAAAAATTAATTTATTACATTTTTAATAAATTTTTATATTAATAACATTTACGGGGGGTCAAGGGGGGCAGAGCCCCCTTGGTTAAAAAACTTTTGATAAATCAAAAATTTATTTAAAAAATTAAAAAGTACTAACCTTTTAATATTGTTTGAAAATTAAAAAAAATCTTTGCGTATGTTTTTTTTTATTTCTAATTTATCTATTTTTAATTGTTTTGTGTGCTTAAAATCAGGAAATATTTTAAGAATATTAAAGAACAAAAATAATCAATTTTTAATGGTTTAAAATTAACAACCAATTAATATTAAAAAATAACATGAATAAACAAAATTTGTATTAATATAAATATCATTTTACGCAATTTTCAACATTTTTGCCATTAATTGCAAAATTAGTATATTATTTCACAATAAAATAAGTCAGTTAATTTAGTCGCGCCGAAAATCCGTTGCCGTTCAAAACGTCAGCCTTCCGGTAACTCCGCTCGAAGGAGTTGGCGCGATTGGCGCCAAAAAAAAAAAATCGCCAAAAATAGCAGGAGGTACCCAATTCTTAAGTAGTCCTTAAGTAGTACTTAATAACCGGGATTAAAAAAAAAAAAAAAAAAAAAAAAAAAAAAAGTTTTGTAGAAGACATTTTGTTTTGGCAAACGGAAAAATTAAAACAGAATGAGAGTAGTTAAAAGAAGCACAAAAGTTTGGACATAAAAATAAAATCACTTACCAAAAGCACGATGATGACAGGGCACATGAAAATGTAATCAAAGTGATCTTTATTTTGCCATGGACACCTGTTGTATGCAGATAGTTAGAAACAATGAGAATAGAAGCATAAGAGTTATAGAAACTTAAAAGTTGTACTATAAACGACTTAACAATATATATATAAAGGAAATGAAAATTTAATCTTTGTGAGAGTATCAAGTGAAAACCACAGGACATATTAAAATGCTATTTTTAACAATTTCTTCATTAGTTACATAACAGCGTGCTTAATTAATTAAAGCCTTTTAAGCAGAGATCGGAACGGGGAAAAGTTCTTTGGCAGGCCTTGGTCCACCAGGTGCTGTAGTGTCAAAAAAAGAGTGTTTAACCCTTTAAACGGTCAATTTTTTAAAATTTATTTTTTATTTATTTTTTATTTTATCTTATTTTTTAAATTAGGAATGCTTCCAAAAAAGGCATAATTTTTATTGCATATGATCAAGTACCACACTTAGTAGAATAAGAATAATAAGAAATTGCTTCTTTTTTTTTCCACATGGATAAGTCACGCCATCTGTTGAAAAATATCAATACTAAATAGTCTCTTTACAGTAATGGAAAATACAGGAAAATCAGAAAAAGAAAGGAGAAAATATCGATGCCAGTACGCCGTACGGACAAACCATTTGCGGCTAATTTTGGGTAGCACGTACACTATATTGTTATTATTATATATATTATTTATAATTTTATATATATATATAATATAATTTTATGCATATAGATCAGATTAGATAGAGAGAATAAGAATATAAATGTTATATCTTTTTTATTTTGCATATAAACTTTTGAATATTATTTATATATATGAATTATAATATATAGTTGTATGTATTATCAGTATATTGTATTATATTTTATATTATTCTTAAATATATGTTATATGTTCTGCTCTGTACGGGAATATATTTAATATTTATTTTGTTTTAGGAATGTATTGTTCGTGTAAAGATATTTATGTATTATATGTGTTTTATAGATATTTATATATTTATTTGTGTTTTTCTTGTATATATATGTTAATATAATTAGATTGGTATACTTATTATGTATAATATAGGATATATTGTAATGTATCATTTTGTTACTTGTTGTGTTTTTATTTGGAATTTATAGTTATTATATTTTATTAATAATATATTATATATATTTATGGATATGTATTTATAGTATTTATATATGTAAAATACACTTATAGAATATGTATATATATTTATATATATGTAATATATATATATATAATTTATATGATTATATATATTATTTATATATATGTATATATAAAATAATACCATTTACAGACATACTAATTTTATACATACATACTTATATGTAATCCAATAATTGTAAAACTGCTGGACACATGATAGCCCCTATTATTTTTACTTGCCCGGGCTACTGGGCAAGGAGAAAGCTAAATCAGCTAGCAGTAATAACGAACGATGCAGTCTGGCCACATTGAAGAGAACTGCACAAGTCTAATTAAAACTTTATTTTAGAGCTGCTAAAACGGACATCTTTACTAATCAATGACAGACAAAAAAAAAGACACAAAATCACTCTGCTCGAACAGAGGTGCACCCAAGAGCGAAGACAGAAAGAATTTTCCCAAGGTAGAAGAAACTTACTCAGCGAATTAAGTGTTAATATCAAGAATAAACGCTGAGCCATTTACCGGCGACAGCTGGAAAACGTGTTGAATAGACAGAAAATTTACATCTATAGGATAGAAAACTTTGGGAAATGTATCGAAAGAATTTTAAGTCGAAGACACTCTTTGATTTAGACATTTAGATAAAAAGATTTTAATGAATTAGAATGGTGAGAGAAGGTTAAGAAAATATTAAAAAATAATTTTGATATATTACACACACACTCTTTCTCCCCCCCATATATATATTATATATATATATATATATATATATATATATATATATATATACATGTTCAGGTTATGTGGGCTTTAATTAGATATTTATGCACGTTTAGATTTGTTACTGAATTATAATCAAATGAAAATATCTTGAAATAATTCAAATTTATTCACCCGAAACCGTTTTGATTAGAGTGTTGCAATTCATTAAACTATTTTTAAACTATTAAAAATATATTTGAAATATAATATTGACATTGCAACATTGTAGATAAGACTGTAGTCATGACTACGAAAATTTGTGTAACTTAAGTTCAAATGTTTTTTTCGTTGCCGATTGTGCAAAGAAAATGTAACTAATTTTAAAATTAATAAAGTGATAGTACTAAATAAAAGGACCATATTAAAAGAAAGCTTTATAGCTTCTTTCAAATGATTATTTCAAATTACAAAGAATAAAATGAAGTGGGAGTAATTTATGAAATGGAATTGCTAAAGTATGGTTGAATGGATAGGGTGCTACTATTCAGTGTTGGAGTTCGAATTCCATTGTTAGCATGGATGTTTGTAACCGATCGAAACTGATTTTAAGATGTAGATTATCTCATTATCCATATCTTAACACATTGTATGCGGGACACGTACTAGTATGTTTTCTGACGATTCATACTTGAGCGCAGGTCACGTACTATAGTCCATGTAAAATCTATTGGAGCTTCAAGGTCACACTTTCTCGTTTCCCCCGTCATCGGTTACTATGGTAG
The DNA here is from genome assembly GCA_032207245.1 of Pardosa pseudoannulata. NCBI lineage: Eukaryota > Metazoa > Arthropoda > Arachnida > Araneae > Lycosidae > Pardosa > Pardosa pseudoannulata. The sequence continues at coordinate 87,271,131 of CM063504.1, forward strand.
CGACCAAGAAGCCTATGCATTCACACTTATTTTCAGCACTTCAGTTGAGGATTTGATTCCAATACGTTCAGAAGACTTGCTTTATTATTATAAATCAAAATTTTCAGTTGTGCATAAATGCGTTAACTATTTACATAAAGAAAAGTTTAACAATATGTATAAAATGGTTATAATAAATCACAGATGTTTTTGTAAAAATACAAAAATTCCTTTTAATTTAGAATTCTTACTAAAACGTTATGAATCTCTACCTTCTAAAGAAATTTTCACTTTCTAAAAATGTGTCAAGAGACCATAAATCTTTAAATACATAATAAAATTATACAAAATATTGTTATTGCATTAAGACCTCTTTCAATTCTTGTAAAATCATAAAATAATTAATACAGTACAATTTTGGAATAGAAACTTTACTATGGTCCACATAACTTCATAATATACTTATTAACATACAACTTAAATTTAAGGAATTTCAGAACTACATTCTCTTAAATAAATTAATTATTAAGAAATACTTTTAATATTTAAATTAAAAGAATCATACAAATATAAAGAAAAATAGTGAGAAATTATAACTAATTACTCATTAAAATTAGCGAAATATTCAATCATCTTAATGATATTATTTCTGTAAATAATGCAACTGTGTCTGCAAAAGAAAAAAAGATTTGCTTTTTCAGTAGAATTTTTTAAGTCTTACGGATTAGAATATAACATACAATTTTTGAATTGTAATTTTATGAAATGGGATTATATCTTAAATTTATGAACTTAAAAACAGGTCTGAAATTACTCATAAAATTTTGAGTAAAGTATTAAGTATTCTTCAAAGTGTAGTCTAAATATACTTTCATCATGCACGGAGAGCCCACACGATGCATGACACCTCTTAACACAGTGGGAAAAAAGAGTAATGTCATTCCCCAACTGTCGTTACCATAGTTACAGTTGGTCATTGGGGAAAAATCAGTGACCTTGAAGTGCCTATTGAGTTTACACCGAGTATAGTATGGGTTAGTGTAACAACATGCTTTGTTTGTAGGTACAAAATAACGGTATATACAGGAAAACGAAGCCGAATGTTTTTGTAATAAATTCTGGAAAAATTTGGACGAATAAAAACTAGTTATATCAGTCGATGCGGAACCACAGAACGGGAAAAAATTAAAACTATATACTACTATTTCTATTTGATTTTTCATATTTACGATACTATTATAAATTTATCTACTAAAAAATATATTTTTTGTTTACAAAAATCTTATGGTTGTTATTTATATATTTCTATTTATATATTTGTTTATGTATTTCACTATAAAATACGAAAAATTGGTTAAAAAATTAAATTATTTTCGATCTATTGAGATTTAACTGAATAACTAAATTTGCGAGCAAAGCGCCCGCTCCCGGTACAATTCTGCTGCGAAATGTACCAGCACACAATGTGATAATAGTCAGCGTGCAGGGTTAGATCTTGGGGAGAAGGCTTTGAGCCTGAAAGACGCACTAAACGTCTGTACAACCATCTTGTAGAATAAGTCTGTGGTGATGACTTCTCAATCTGAGTTTCGCAGGTAGAAGAGAGGGACGAAATCAGGAGTAAAATTCGTACACCGTCTTGAGAAAGATCACACTGAGAGGATACTCCAGCTTAGCATCACGAAGGTTCTACACTGATCTGAGTTTGAGTTATAAAGTATTAGGATAAGAGGTATAAGGCATTAGAGGTAACAAATTTATTTGCTATTACGTAGAAAAAAGTAGATTATAGTGCTGCAAATCAAACCAAAAACGTACGCCGAATTTAAATTTAATCCTCAAATGCAGTTTTTTAATATAAAGCACTGTATCTCTTGCTAACTCTTTACGCTGCAATGTCGAGTTCGACTCAACATCTGTATTTTGCAACAAGTACTACGTTGAGTATGACTCTACAAGGTCTTTAAGAGGTCATACCACTCTTAAAAGTCGAAAAGAAATGTAAAATATTTATCATTTTTGACCCATAGCTTAAAAACTAAGTTTTACAAACATAAATTTTTTAACATAGTTAGAACAAGATATTATCTTAATGCACAGTTTTTTTGAAAAAGGCCGGACAAAAAATCAATTTTTTAATGTAAAAACACAATTTAGAACGTTGAATTTAGAAAAAAAAAATATTTTATACTTGAATAAGTCAGTGTCATACCTTACAACCCATGTAAATGATAAATATCAATAAAACGATTGTTTTTTATAGCTTTCATATTACTATTTTCAATTCTTGATTGCATTCGAGTGTGAAAAATTATAGCAACATAAAGTACAACACCACTCGAATTATCTCGAGTGTGCACAGAATGTAAAGTTTGTTTCGAGTGTAATGTTTGGCCAGTTTAGCGCGCTCGAGTTAACTCGAGCTTGCACTTTAAGGGGTTAAATATCTTATTCATTTTTGAAACATAAAAAATATTTTTGTAAGAAATTTTTATATAAAAGACACTTTGTTGTTATAGAAAATGATATGAACTGAAAACATAATTAAAGACAAACTTATTGTTTTAAACTTACTACAATATCTTAAAATAACTTTGAACCTAAATTAGCATGTATTTAAGATACATATGTATTTAAAAAATATTTAAAACAATGCTTTTTTCTCTTAAAAATTAAAAATGTATTGCTGCAAATATATATAGACATATTGAAAAATATACAAGAAAATTTAGGTTCAATCGGATGAAAATTACATAGTATACAATCTGTAAAAATTTCATGAAAAATTATTAAAAAATTTTTGACGTAACAGGCGCGTTACATGAAAAAAAGACACAATTTGAGAAAAATCAAGTTAAAGTTTGGTAATTTAAATTTCTTTACAGTAAACAGCTGACACGTTTTTATTCATAACCCCTCTCAATGTTGGAAATTTTTTACGCGTATTGTTTTAAAATGTTCAACACTAAATTTCTTTTCACATATATATTTTTTCTGAAAAAATCTAATTTTTTGTCTATTTAACAGTCTTATGACCCCTTAAATTAAAGAACTACAATTCCCACTTGTTTAACTGAATTGAAATTTCTAGGTTTGCATAAAATTAATATAACTCAGACATTAATTTGGACCTGATTACTGAGAATGAGGAAAACTAATTTGGAGCACTAAAGACTAAAGAACACTGGTTATTATTCAAAGCAAATCCTTAGAATAATAACTTCATTAATATGTAAAATTAATCGAATGGTTTATTAAATTAGCAGTGTTAAGTACATTTACTTTAATACTTTCTTTTATTAGTTACAAGTGAATATAATCAAAAACTAGGAATTCTCTAAAAATTTGAGAGAATGTTCCTTTAAAAACAAAAACAAACAATAAACGTAAAGCTCCCCTCCTTGTGAGATTTGACACTAAATGATAGATTGCGTTGATTTTCTTCCGTCATTTGTTCTTCGATACATTAAAGCTCTAGAAGATTGATGTTTTCTGCTGTACAAAGGTTGTACACAAACGGTCACGGTAGATTTATCATAGGGCGCTGAGGAAAAATAAATTTATTAGTGCAGGTTAGAAACAATTAAATAATTATGTTTGGAGTTTTAGAATGGACGGTAACCATCGAAAGAATATTATTAATAGCAATAATATTAATAAGGATTATGACTGCTATTGATATGTCCGAAATTTTTCTTATTAATAATCTTTAAATTTGAAACTTTTATTATTAATAATCTTTATATTTGATTAATAGATTACAAGGAATTCTCCAAGAATAAAAGTGACAAACACTGCAGTGGAACGTATGTATTTTATTTCATACATGCAGTATTGAGAATGAAACGATTTTTCAAGTGAAATGAAGTGATGCTGCCCAAATGTAAAATAAAAATGGCGTTGCTGCTCAAGAGGGCAGCTATTAGTCTGACTGTAATCGTTCGTGTCGGAATAAAGAATTTTGTTACTTGGCACAAGCATTGATGCTCCTGGACTCTGGCGGAATTTTTACAATTTTTTTTTTTTACATGCAGTACAGTCAACTGCTAGTACATACTTGAGGTAATTTTTCGACATTGTTTACATATCAGTTTAGCCGCTTGTCGTTTCGTGGGATAAGTGTAAATATTCTCTTATCGCAAAAAACCTGCTTTGCCTGTTCAACCATGTTTTCGCAAACTTTTCACCCCCTCGTACGAAGACAATCGTCTCCTCGTAGGTGCTCCTTGAAGTACAGAAGTGAAAGAAGCTTGGAGCGATGTCGGGGATGAAATGCGTACCTACACCGGATCACAGGATGGAGTTGTTACAGAGCTGCCTGGGCCAAGCCCTCTAGTTCTGCAATACACGGGAGTTTGGCAGAACAACACTATAAAATTTATTTGGCTCTAATATGGCAATACTCATCCAACCAGCCGAGTTTATAGTTCCGGTTGCGAAAAGGTGAGGGGAGGGGAAACTTTTCACTTCTAGATTCTCTACATTCAAAGGTGGGTGTGATCGGAAGTGGAATTTATTTGAACACATTTTAGTTACAATGGTTAAAAATTTACAAAAAGTACAATAATTACATTTTTGTACACCAAAAAAGTGGGTTTAAGCATGTTTATGACATTTTTACTAGTGTATTAGGAGATTTACAAAATCTCCAATTAACCCCTTAACTTGCACACTCGAGTTAACTCGAGCGCGCTAAACTGGCCAAACTGTGCACACTCGAGATAATTCGAGAGACGTTGTACTTTATGTTGCTATAATTTTTCACACTCGAAAGCAATCGACAATTGAAAATAACAATGTGAAAGCAAAAAACAAAACAAAACAAAAAACAACTGTTTTATTGATATTTATCATTTACATGGGATTGTAAGCTATGACACTTACTTATTCAAGTATAAAATATGTATATTTTTTTCTAAATTCAACTTTCTAAATTGTGTTTCTTACATTAAAAAACTGATTTTTTTTTCAAACGGCTTATTAAGGGGGTAATTATATCGAGGTCGGGCTATAGGTAGATTGGTCGATGATGTCTCAGCATTCGTCTGCGACCCTTTCTGTACTTTATATACCATTATACGATCTGATAGCTAGACATTACAGTTTTTATATAAATCCGTGCCATTCGCCGGTGAATTTTTACCTGAGTTACATCGTCAACAGAATACAATAACTATGACAACAGAATACAATAACTGGGCGGATTTCTTTATGAGAAAAGTTTGCCAAACGAGACGCCTCTTGTGTTAAATTTACAACTAGCATTGTAGGTGGCAGGTGGTTGAAACTCTACAAAGTTGTCAACCGCATGCATTAGAATCATCACAGACTACTAATTTCTCTATAACAGCCGACAATCCAGGAATATCAGATTTGTAACCTTCCTTTTTGATTCCTTCTTGTACTTCTGCTTAATTTAATAACTAAATTGAGGTTAATTTTGCTACAATACAAGGCAGAAACTAATTAAAACTACTCACAAATATGATAAAGGTTATTCTCCAATTGTATAAAATAAAATTGTTTATGGTAAACTTAAGAAACAAACGAATCAAATGTACTCTTCATTACTGTTTAGAATTATTTACGCACTCTATGAAAGCTTCAACTTCTAATTCTAAAATTCCCACAAGCATAGTTTGTGAATTTCGTATTTACACCCTGATAAAAATTTTTAAATAAATCCTTTAAGATGTCTGCAAATTTAAGTGCAGCATACTGACACTAAACTTCAAGTCACATCTAAGGCTCAAAGGGCACAAAGATTACCATAATTAGATATTCAAAGCATTTTGATAAATCTTTATTCAGAGTATTTAAACCTAGAAAATATTTTCTAAAATATTAGAAAGCAGTTATCTTTCGGATAGTAATTGCCGACGGAATAATCTAAGGGGATTAATCTGAGAGAATAATTTCAGGGAGAGATTTAAGCTACACATATTAGGGTCAAATGACCCATAAAGGTAATATTTTGCGATGGGAAAAAAAAAATGATAAACTTCAATACAAAACAAAAATAAACAACAATTAAAAAAATATCACCAAAATAATCACAAAAAAAAAATATAAAATTTTATATTACTTAGAAATATAATTATAAATAAATATAAAAATTAAATTAAAAATAATTTGTTAAAATAAAATAAATTAATTTATAAATAATATTAAAATGGCAATTTCTTTTAAAAAATAAAAGAAATACTAAAACAAATATCAAAATCACTAATCATCACACAAAATAAAAAAATAAATACATTACACTAAATAAACCATAATAACTAAAATATATAACCAAATATTAATAAATTCTTACAAATTTAATAATACATAATTTAAAAATATTTAAAAAACAAATACCCTTATTGTAATATAAAATAAATAAAAAAAAAATTGAATCAAAATCAAGATATTTCAAATTTCATATTTATTACAATTTGCCACATATAAATAAAAAACAAACTTTTTAAAACAATAATAATATATCTTTGCTCTATTCTTATGTGCCGAATGTTTCTAGGGCAGGTATTTTATCTGAACCCTATACCGAAGTAGCAATGAGAAACATATATAAAGTGAGGAAACAAACACAGAAGATAATATGCTATTTGTTACCAAACGCAGAGGACTTCAGCTGGGAAGATGTGGATTGTGCTGCTTTCTTTTCCGGAAGGGATTATATTTCAGGCGAAAAAGTGATTTCATTCTAGGGAGACAGCCAAGTTTCAAACGCTGCGCCATGCCCGGGCTGGGCCACGACCGTACTTCGGCCGTGGCCTAGCAAAGACAAGGTAAAAAATTATCATATTCTTTTCTAGGAATTCTTTAATGCTACACCAAGCAGGGGACGAGTCTTCGCTGGTTCTTTTCCGAGAGAGGGTCGAAATGTCTTTGTTAATTTGATCGTGTACCATCCGTCGAGTCTCGGTTCAGGCAAGACAGGGTGCAGAAGGAATTATTGTTTATGTGTCTGAGGCACATGTAAGAATAGGTATCATAAATGTGTTGAACAGCAGTATTGTAGTTTCCCCTTTAACGAAGTTTTATTTTTGATATTTTCTTAATATGAACAAGCAGCTGTTTAAAGGATTAATTCTCTTTTTGATATCTGGTTGCATTTTGTTTCTACAATTAATCTAAATACGTGAAACTGTGGTGCACATTTTCTTTCTTCAAAATATTATTCATATAATAACTGTTGAAGTTAGAGAGCGTTATAATGAAGTTTTCAATTCGTAACCGTTCATGTTCGTAGCCGTTCGGAATCGGCTTTAAGCAGTAGGTTCCGGTCTCATTAGCCCTAGTGTTGCAAAAAATAGACCGTAGCGTTCCAAACCAAAAACCTATGGGGATTTAGAACGGAGTCTCTCAATTTACCAAACTTTTTTTTTATTTCTAGTGGCAAGGCAGGCTACAATTATAAAAATAACAATTGTGGAACAACTGTACAAGTAACAAAAGTAACATTGACCGAAGTCATTGCCCCAGGCGTTCTCTGGCTCTCCAATACAGGGTAGTCTCGGAGTCGGAAGAACCGCTAAGCGCCCAGCATCGACGAAGATGACCTCTATTTAAAGGTTCTCCAAGGTCATATAAAGAACAAAGAGAGGATTTACCAAACTAAAACTTCTGAAAATACCATACTATTTGCCATACTATTTGTCTAATTCTAAATGGCTGTTCCGAACTCAGTTAAAGCAATCCGTTTTATTCCTACAAGTACCAAAAAATACATTTAAATCTTGTTGATGGATCCATGAAACCTTTTCTGCGCCATCTACTACATACATTTTAAAATTGTTTCCTTGAAAACTACCCTTATACCGTCGAAGGGCTATATTTGTTTGTCATTAGCATTTCCCGCATACCTTTCCTGTCATTTGTTATATACCCAAAGGAAAACAACTGGTTTACTTAAGCTTCTTAAAACGATGCCGAAGGGAATAGATTCAAAAGAATGAAACATTCCACCATCATTCAAATGAGTCCCTCTCGAGAAAAATTAACTTCTCATAACAACGGAGAATGTAAACGAAATAAATAAATGTAATAAATATAATAAATAAATATAATAGTATAAAGGGAATAAATAAATGAGCTTTTAGAATTTATTTAGAAAGCTAAAGTTATTTATTTTCGTTCAATATTTTATGTACAGTGCTTAAGAAGGTTATTTTATCACCTTTTCTTTTACCTTCTTCCGCACGCTTCAGTGTGGCAGACGAACGCACTAGCCACTATGCCTGCCAGTCCGAATACAATAGTAGTATGGAAGACGAATTGCAATCAAAACTCTTTTCGTGAACCATTTAAGATAGCCGACTGGGTTCATGATTAAAAAGCAGCAAATTTTTTTACACATTTTTAATAAAATAAAAACATTTACTTATTTACAGGGATACCAGAAGAAAACCAACAAAGTGTTTCTCACTTACTTTAACTTATAAACACAAAATTTGGATAGCTATTCATTTTCAAGGAAGACAACAATTTCATAAATTTAAACAAGAACATTTTATCTTTGTAACAAAGTTACATCAGTGAACGCTCTCGTTGCTATTAGTGGTCTACCGGCGGAGAGACAAAAAGTCCCCAACGTCCATTTTAGATCCTAGATTTGATGGATAAATCGAGTTTGCTATCTCCCCCTCTTAGTCAAGAAATGAGACCGTCTGAGTGTTTGTTCACTCAGCGCCATTGAAATGTAGTATTTTCTTCACAGTGTTTGTTGATCACGATTAGGTAGAGCTGCTATACATTTATTATTGTATGGATTGAGTTCTTTGCTCCATCAAATAGATGTTTGTTTTGCTCTTCAATATTTCTTTTTCTGTATACTTAGCTATCAAGGAAAACTGTTAGAGAAAAAGTATCACATATCGAGTAAACTGTAATGCTGACTTAGAGATTTTGACAGTTATAGAAGTTTTCAGCTTTCTTTAATAAAGTCCGAAGAATTTTGATTGAATAAAGTTTGTATTCTGATATAATGGGATTTAAGATTCCAGGTAACAAAACGAAAAAATAACTGGTTAATGCCCAAACATTTATTTCCTGACTAAATATTTATTTACAATGGAAAAAATAGTCATTTAATTGTCAGTTTAATTACCAACCGAAGAATGATCACAATTTTTTCACTCAGGTTAAGGTGTTCTAAAATAAAATTCGGAGTTGAAGGATCCAAAACTGAATTGCAGTCTATACACGATGGGTAAATAAAATTCTATAATTAAGACTCTATATCACTATAAGGTAAATTGTTTTATATAGATGTGACGAAACAGTACAGCGCTTCCATTCAGAATTGTAATCTCTCGGTAGGTATGGATATTCGAGGTCGTTCATTATTGGTTTAAAGAAGACCTTTATCTAAATAGCCTTCTTTTCTCAAAATAATAGATAGAGATAGTCTCTCTAAACCAAACCGAAGTATTGACTTTGGTTAATATTTAGGGTATTAAAACTTTTTAAAAAAGGCCATTTTGCCACATTACGAATATTTATATAATTTTAAAGCAGCAAAGGTCAGAATATCGACATCTAAAAAATATTAAAATTTTCTAGTTAAAGCAAGTTATAGCTTTATGCAGTTACCTGTAACTTATTATAAATTCACACCCAAAACCTCACTATCAATTTATTTTATGTATTAAAAATAAAATTAAAACGTGAGTCATTCTTTAAGTATAAAATGAAAAGAAAAATAATACTTAAATCTAGTTACAGAAATCTGCTCAACAGGTTTCAAAAAACTTTTTAAATGGACAAAATTAAAAAAATAATACAAAATTGTGTTCTTTATTTAAGCTGTCTTTATACATTAACATTTTCCAAACAATATTACTTCAAACATATTTGACAACATATCTGACAAATCCCCATGAATTTCCTACTTTTTCTTTGTCTTGGAGAAGTTTCAGAATCTCTCCAATCTATAAAGGGTAAAATGGATTTTTGACGAGCTTTTGTGGTTAAATGATAGATGATAAGTACGAACAAGCTCGTTTCTAGAACTTTCGATTTCTAATAAATCCTGACACTTTACTCAATTATATGGCTATTTTATAAGTAAAATAACTGTTTTGAAAAATCTAGGTATAAGATGGTATATGATAGTTTGTTTGAATAATTCTTACTATACAGATATTTTATGGCATGAAATAAAGTTATGAAATTTGCATCAAATTTCACCCAGATTAAAGCCGAATGGGTACAAAGATGCTTTTTAATAATGTAATGTGTGGGTTCAAATCTCACATGTGGTATGAATATTTTTAGTCGTTCGTATTGTTTGTAAGCAGTAAATGCTGATTATATCTTTTTTCCAAAGGAAAAAATATTGCAACCAACCAAACTAAATTTTCTAAATTTAAACTAATAAACTCTAGTATACATGGCTAATAAATTGATATATATTATTAGACATGATCTTAGGGATTCGATAAGTCATATCTCTCAACGAGCAGCCGAAGCTGAAGGGTATAAGGGGATAATGATGCCATTCATGACAATCCTTTCAATTTTGATCATCTGTAGAGGGAGGGGGATCGCTCGTTATTCTGTGTCTGTCTACTACCTGCCTTGCCGAACGATATTTGAATGGGTAGAGCACTGCTCTTTCCTACCGAAATTTGTGGGTTCGAATCTCGCTCCAGGCATGTATTTTCGTAAGTGTTCGGAATGGCTTCAAGCAGATGGGCCTGGTCCCATTAGCTCTCGTGTAGCTAAACAGTAGAACGTAGCATTCCAAGCAAAGCCCAACCTACTTGACGACTACCTAGTGAGAAGACATCCAGACCTACAGATTTAATCACTGCATTCTCTGGCCATGTCTAAACAGGACAATATTTAATGTGCCTAGCTTGGTGTAACACAGTATCGTGGAATTCTAGCCCCACACACTGACAAATAGTTAATTTCGGGCCCTGGGATTAGATATCCCAATTACAGTTCTTATTACCTCTTATTACTTTATTAACATTTCTTCCTCATTCAAATCGTAAGAAATGGTAGTAAGTTAATGGCAATAATAAACAAAGGAAACTCGTATTACACTTTAACGAAGTTTCTCTTCTATCACTACATCTTTTATATTTGTTGAAGGTATCTTAGGATATTGTCGTCCCTTTATTATCTTTATAACTAATAATAGTTAGGTAAACTTTTAAGAATCACTATATACTTAAAACTTTTGACAACATGATTGCTTTTTTGAAAGTAAGATGCATTAATCTTTACGATTTTTTTACAGATGCAGTGTAGAAATTTATTGTATCGAGGGTTTTTCTACATTTATTGAGAAATTAGTGTGTATCACTAGTAAAATGCTAAAACATATCTTATTTGATAAATAGAGATTTCTTCTTAGTGCTGATTATTACACTTATAAGAAAGTGATAAACGTAAAGGTATTGAAACTGATTTTAAAAACCATCTCTCTAATTTTCCTGTATGTGCTTCTTTATAAATTTGTCATTTGTATCAACATTTTAGGATTTTCAAACTTCGAACAGGAAAGTACTTTACCAGAAGGCTCGTCTACTGAAATCGTGACGAATAGCTATTTTTATTACAAACCTTCACTTTGCAGTACACTTTTTACATATGAGAGCAATATCTTATCACAAAATTTGTACATACAATATTTGTATTCACAAATTCGTAAGTCATCGGTATTAAAATTACAGCTCATTATTGATAAAAAAGGTTGCAATATTTAAAATTTAAAATTTCATTTTTGTTTTCTGTTCGGAAGTTTATAATATTTAATATTTAAGGTATTCATCCCTATTTGGAAAAAATGATTCATGTGTTAATGAGCTAAGCCCAAATAAAAAAATTCTTGAAATATCAGAATACTTATTTCAAGTATGTAAAAAGCAATTTAAAAATTTGAAACATGAAAACAGATATGTATTCACCCACCATAAAAGGGTATTTTCTACAAACATAAATACATTTTTTATAAATATTGGGAATTATTTTGAATAAAAGTTATTGATATATAAATAATTGGAAATTATATTTGTAAGAAATGTACTCCTGATGTTTTAAAAAATTTTAAAAAGTTAAAAAAAAATCTATAGTTTATATCAGTACTATGCATCCTTTGAAATTGTGATAAGAAAATTTAACTTAACATGGTCATTTGGTGAGAATAATACGAGTAAATTTTGTTAATCGCATAGTTGAAAGGTAGCAAGAATGTGATGCGAACACATGACTTCCTTGTACACCTGTTAATATAAAGATTTTTGCTGCACTTCATTAAAATATATTTATTTGGTTTGACACAAGAACATGGTACTCCCGCCAACTTGGCGATAAAGCTCTGAACATGGTAGCCCAACATTTTCTCCTGATCACGCCATGTCTAAACAATTTGTATCTATATTTTAATTTATATTATATTTGTAGCCAGTTCTCCTTATGCAACTCTTTTCTTATATGTTAAATGCGCGTAATGCTTAAAAAATTAGATATAGTAAACCATTAATGGTTCACTATGGCTAATGTTTACTAAAATTGGAGCTTTTGGCTTTGTAAATTGTTGAGGTATTAATTGCCCATAGATATAAATGTCTGGATTCTAAGTGGTGTTGGTTAATGAAGTAAAAGCATATAATTATATAACAATGGCGCCTTCTGCATTAATTAAAGTTACCAAAAAAAAGCAAGGGATACAACGGATGGGATATCTTTGTCTTTTAGTAAACATCGCCAATAATTTCGCCAAATTTGCCAAGGGGTACCCTATACTTAAGTATTACCATTTATTTGAATGTCAGATACGGTACTTCAATGTTTTAATGAAATGGACAGCTATATGTTGCTAAATTATTACCTTTTAATAACGTCACACATTTATACAACATTAATTCAACAATGTGTTGTATTGTATGCAACAATGAGTAATATTTTCAATCAACAATGAGTAATATTTTAACTATAAGTAGTAGTGTAGGATTTTTATTCAACAGTGAGTAATATTTTTAATCAACAATGAGTAATATTTTTAACCAACAATGAATGATATTTTATTCAACTATAAGTAATAATGTAGAACTTTTATTTAACAATGAGCAGAATGTATTAGTTTAACACTGAGAAAAGGTCAAGCCCTCAGATCTGGTGGTAACTGGTATCGTTTTAATATTTCTAATAGTCAGATTTATCGTTATATAAAGTGTAGATTATAATAAAAATTGTAGATGGATGATATTAGATTTTAGATGAACAGGTCTCAATACAAAATTTCGGCATTCTGTAACTCATCGTTTTTGTGTTATATTCGAAAGCGCTAATAACTGTTATAATGAACATTTTTGTTTTATAAAGACCAGATTGAAATCAAAAAAGAAAAGTGCATTACTAGATGTTACAACAATTCCAAATATATAAAATTTCACCCTCTTACGGTGAATTGTTTTTGAGTTATGAGACGTACGTACGGACGTCATGACGAACTAGTAAAATCACTTTAAGGGATTGATCATCCTTGATTTTTACCAGTTTCGTTGTGACAGAAAAGGATATTTAATACTTCATAGTTAATATTTCGTCGTACGTACATACATACGTAACGCTTAAAGCTGTCAAAAGGGATTCAGATATAATCACAGTAACTTGAACATAGAAATTGTTCGCAATAACAATACTTCCTCTATTTCGTACAAGGAAGTGCCAAAACCGTAAAAGCAGTATGTCCAATTTTAGTTAGTTCTCACGTTGTCAAACATTTCTCGTAGCTATCTAAACAGTTAATATTTTGCCGTACGTACATACATACTTACCGCTTAAAGCTGTCAAAAGGGATTCAGATATAATCACAGTAACTTGAACATAGAAATTGTTCGCAATAACAATACTTCCTCTATTTCGTACAAGGAAGTGCCAAAACCGTAAAAGCAGTATGTCCAATTTTAGTTAGTTCTCACGTTGTCAAATATTGCTCGTAGCTATCTAAACAGTTAATATTTTGCCGTACGTACATACATACTTACCGCTTAAAGCTGTCAAAATGGATTCAGATATAATCACTGTAACATTAACATAGAAATTGTTTGCGATAACAATGCTTCCTTTATTTCGTACAAGTGACAAAACCGTAAAAGCAGTATGTCCAATTTTAGTTAGTTCTCACGTTGTCAAACATTGCTCGTAGCTATCTAAACAGTTAATATTTTGCCGTACGTACATACATACTTACCGCTTAAAGCTGTCAAAATGGATTCAGATATAATCACTGTAACATTAACATAGAAATTGTTTGCGATAACAATGCTTCCTTTATTTCGTACAAGTGACAAAACCGTAAAAGCAGTATGTCCAATTTTAGTTAGTTCTCACGTTGTCAAACATTGCTCGTAGCTATTCAAACCTTATCCAAAATACTCCACACCTTTAACTTTATCATAGGAAGATCTATTGCAAAAAGAGACAGCAAAATAAAGAAGTTCGAAGAAGAAGAAAAACGTAGCTCTTTGAGGTGATGTGAAAAGCAGCGAACTGAATTACTTTGTCTTCAGTTAGATCTAGATCGTAAAGAAATTAAGGAAAGCAACTCCCAAGATTTCAGGAAGTCCATGAACTTTTTTTTCTTCTGATTTGATTAACATAAATGTGATTGATAATTTTTAGTGACAGACGAAAAAAGTCTCTCACTTCCACCAACTTTGCTTCTCATCTATCATCTTAAATTTCTCTAAGTTTACATTAAGGACAACTATTATTTATACATTATGGGAATTTCTTTTCAATGGGTTGAAACAAGATCGCAAACAGTCAGTATTTTGAATTATTCATAAAACGAGGATACAAGGTTTATATTAGCGAATGATAATAAAAAAATAGTGGATAAATATTTGTATGGAGAGAAATTTTACGTTAGAATTCCTATGCATTGGTAACAGTAGTTTGATATATGACGTTAAAGGTACGACGACCCCAGATTTTACAGCCTATTGCCATCTGGAATAAAAATGAATGCAGGTTTGTAAAATCTGTATCATATGTTCAGGGAAAGTAGGGAGAATTTTTCTAAGATCAAATTTAGGACAAATTTAAATATTTCAAATATTTTGAGTGTTTACAACAAACGTGTTTGAATGTTTTTTTAATTGCTTTAGTTAAAAGTGCATGGAATCTAGTAACTTACAATTTTGTGAAGTCTACTTTACTACTAAATTGAAAACCCGGCTTGACCGAACGATTGCCGATTGGTTAGGGTGCGGGCCTTCGGTACCGGAGTTTGTGGGTTCGAATTTCACTGCGGTATGAATGTTTGTAGGCGTTCGGAATCGGCTTTAAGCTGTAGGTCCTAGTCTCGTTAGCCTTCGTGTTGCAAAAAGTAGACCGTATCTCTCCAAACAAAATCAAAAACACAAACTTGTTAAAATTATAAAACACTTTATTTATTTACGAACACTTTAAACTGCATTTTTCCTGCCCCTTTTTTATTTTTTTCCATTTTACCCTTCAACAGGCTTTAATAAGCCTCTTTATACCTTTACTTTCACTTCACTTTGAGAGAGGATGCAGGCTTGCTCTTGATATATGCATAATTAACGCCATAAAAATAACAAAACAAAACTCACATTTTCATATTTTTGTTTCTTTAATCTGCAGTATCTCCATATATTGTAACATAAATTAATTTAGGAAAGATGAAGTTAAGAAAATCTGCGATAATTACTTAAAAGAAATTATGGAATCTAGGTTTGCACTAATAACTGGTCATATAAAATAACAACGAAACAGAACCTCGCCACATTTTCTTATTTTTGTTTCTCTAATCTGCAATATCTCCGTGCATTGTAACATAAATTAATTTCGGAAAGATGAAGTTAAGAAAATCTGTGATAATTATTTAAAACAAATTATGGAAATGTTTCTATTTGTTCCCCTCACAAACCCCTTTTTTATCATCTACTTTAGAATCTTATTAACTAGAATAAGCTAAAAAAATACTATAATACATTT
>CM063504.1:87289593-87294593 GCA_032207245.1 Pardosa pseudoannulata
AGCTCTGAATATGACATATATCTAAACATTGTTTTGTCTATAACTCTCGATCTATTTCGAATTTTCAAAGAGTTTTTTTAATATATTCAGAAATAGATGAAAAAATATAATGAGTTATAAAAAAATTTAAATTTTTTGAATGTTTAAAACCCCTGAGACCCCCTTAACGTCTTTCCCATCTTGTTTGAATTACTCCGTATAGACATGATTGCGTAGAAATGGTGCGACATGTATGAAATTTGGTGCAGTAATTCATCGTGGTACCCAGGAAAACTTCCCAAAAACTTTTATCAGTAATTTGAATTAGTCTTTTGTTTATTTATTTAGGAATTTTTCACTTGTTTTTTACTCATCTTCTTCTACAGGTGTCGAACAGGTGATTGGGAAAATTCCTACCTACGAATTCTCTTGAAGCTCAAAACGTTTCTTTTTAAATAAACATTTCCGAAAATTTATAAAACATACTACTGATTTTTTAAAAGTATTAGTCTCACTATAACTATAGAAAAGTCTGTTTACAGTAGTTTTAAAAGCAATGATTTATAGTTAAGCCTTAATATTTTCTCTCTTAGATTTCTTTTTTTTTTGTTTAAAAATATGATTGAAAATTCATCAAAGTGTTATTTATAAAAATCTTATATCATGGTTTTTTTTAAAAACGTCACAATTTTTTAAATGTTTCATTGTTATCCTTTATTAAAATCATTTTTATGTTTATGAGTTTTTACATAAAACTGAAATAGTGATCATATGAGGGTGATCTTAAATAGAGATCACCGCTTTAGATATGCCTTTCTCTGTTATAAAAATATTTTCGGAGTAAAGTGAGCACATCTTATGCATAAAAGATGAGCTTGTGGATTCAACAGGAGTAACTTCTTGCTCTCCTGACATTCATTTGTTTAGCGATAGTAAATGAAGCCCCACCCAAGATAATTAGCAATGCGTTTTATTAAATTATTAGAGCTATATATTTGAGAAGAACGTATTTAATCACATTTAAATTTCTTCCAAATTAGACACAGAAGAACACCGCTATAGGGACCAATAATTCGTTTCGCTGTTTCCAGTGATTCGAAATATCCAAATCATTAAGAAAATATTAGATCCAACAAAATGCATAATGTAAGATGTCTACTTTCACGTTATTTAAAAGATATTCTAGATGAAATGACAAAATTAAATAATTTCTTTAATTCAGAAACTTTATAAGAACTTATAAAATTTATTCTAAAATGAAAAGAAATTTTTATTTTGGATTGAAAAAAAAGCTGTTATAATTAAGATTTTTAAGTCTGGAAAGGTACTAGTGCCCTTAAATAACAAGCCTCATATGAGATTCAGATGAGCGAGAGGGGTTAATTAAAAAAGAGTAAATTTTAAGTAGTAAAAGTTTCGTAATAGTCTGAACTATAGAAAAAAATAATTTGGAAAAATCATTATCAAGAATATAATCCTTAATTTGTAACTGAAATATAAATCCTTAGGTTCCTTAACTAATAATAAGTTGAGGCTAAATAATTTGGGAAAACCATTTGTAACGTGATCCAACAATGTCTTGATATGAGAAACAATCGTTCGTTAACGAACACGATTGAAAACTTGGAACACTGTGTATTTCCCCTATTTTTTAAACCAATATAATGAGGGTGAAATACTGGTTTGTTCTTATAAATTCCTCTGTAATATTATATCCACTAAAAATTTCTCTTTTTAGCTTTAAAAGTTTTTTGGCAAACATTAGCAGGAAAATTCGAATGTTGATTTAAAATATAATCTACCAGTAGTTAAATTCTGGTCACTGTAAAAAAAATTAGTGAAAATAAATTCTATTATTTAGTTTGTTATTACTCAATGCTTAGTTTAATTAACTTCTAGTTTACCAGGATTTCTTATGAAGCTCCTTTTTTAAGAAATAAAAGTAGTTTAAAATAATTTCTCAACAAAACTTTTATTTTCAATGACATTTCTTATACATTTTAGCCTCTGAAATAAAAAGTGTGGCTGGATGTGAGTAAAGTAATTCATGAAGAGACAAAAGAGAGAGATTCCAGACAAACTTACTCTAATCCCTCAAAATTTATTGGAGGCGAGGTATGCAGAAATGGCTCTAGTGTAAATCAGGTTCACGATTTACATTATGCAGATGAAATAATTGGCTGCATCTTATCACAAAGGTTATTTCATGAAAGCAAGTTTGAATTGACGTATTTTAAGGCTAACAGTTGTAAGATGCATGCGGATGTGATGAAAGAATTTCAACCCTTTTTTTTCGAGAAAATAATACAACATGTCAGATAAAAAAATCTTCAGGATCTTCTTAGATCATTTTTACCTCGACAGAGAAGGACAGAGTACTCGGCTATCAGCCTTTAGTCGTACGTGTCCCTTGGGCGGTGAGAAATGAGTTGACAACCTTAGTGGTATACCTCCATTAGTTATATACTGTTCTCACAAGCTTCAGGTGCTTTAGTGAAACTTTCTTTCTTTGTCCTTCCTCGAGCACTCTTCTGTACTGATTGTTCCTTACTAGGTTGGACAAAATAAAAATCTGACCATGATGGTCCTTTCGTAAGTCAGCAGTGGTTTGGTAGCCACTTCGGATCGCTGTTGTGGTGGTCAGGTTATCAGTTAATATCCTCTGTATGGGAGTAAACATGGGTCAGATAGACTAATGCCTCGACGGAAAAGAGTAGTATAAAAATGCCAGTACGAGACCACCATTCCTTGGGCCATACCACCGGGGTATTAATTGGAGGCATAAAACAAGGAAATTTCCCACCAGAGTTTGCAGCATAGAAACCCCCCATAGATTTAACCAGAGGAGTGTACCATAGATTATACCAGGGGAGTGTATCATAGATTTTACCAGGGGAATATACTATGGACATGAACCATACTTTTGTTAGAGGGAAATAGATTTTTTTTTTAAATCTAGAGAGAGTTAGGGGTTATAGTTTTTAAAAAGTTGTGTTATAATGGTGACGAATTTGGCACGATTATCTCCCTTTGGCGATCGCCAAAAAGAAGCAGCGAATTATCATGGTGTCCGAAAACTCCTGAGTTTCAAATTTAGTTTAATTATCGATAGCAGTTGGTAACACGAAATTGGAAAGTTGATGGTTCAGATTTGTTAACTGCGTGAATAGAAATAAACATCCTGTTTATGTTAGATTGTGTATTTATTACTGCTATTTTTTAAAATTACCATTTATAATAGTGCATTATAAGTATAAAATTTATCGGCTACATGTTCTGTCCGTTTTGTTTAAGTTTTCTATATTTACATACATTTGCAGCCCCCGAACCATTCAGGCCTCTTATAAGACTTCTTGAATTTTACTTAATAGGACCATGCTGGGGTACTATTTGTAAAAGTCGCATCCGTCTCTCTCGGTGGTCGGGCGACCTCTTATTCTTTTGAACAGTTGAAAACAGCAGTATTGTACCAGTAATGGTCTTTTTGACACACGGACGATTAGAGGTGTCAAGTGTGCCGTTTTTGTCAACGCACCGACAGAGAAAAGAAATTGTGCTTTGTGTGACCGAGTCAGCTGGGCGCAAAAGGGTGCTTCGGCTATTCCAAGGATAAGGGTCAAAGAGGGGGGGGGTCGATCTCCCCTAAAACCGAGGTTTTCTGTTTGGAAAAGAAGAAACGGGAGGGGACTTCCGGCTGAAAGCTACGGTCTACTTTTTGCTGAGGGCTAATGTACTGTTTAAAGCCGATTCCGCGGCTACGAACATAGTGGGACTCGTCCGGTTCCGAAGGTCAGTGCCTCTCTTTTGAGATAAGCAGGTTGTCTAGAGGGATCTCCTCTCTGGACAATAGGTTGCATCTACATTGAGTTGATTTCTTTTATTTAAAACGTTTCTTTTTTTGTTAAATAAATGAACAGTTGTTAAGTTTGAAATCATCTACGGCTGATTATTTCGTCTCCATACCTGCTCCTTATACGAGACCCATGTGAAGTCATAGCCAAAATGACTAGGGTATGACTTACAATCGGAAGTAGAAACATTCGCAAACCGCTCGGCGAGTTAACATTACTATTTATACATAATCTAGTCTACCATATACTTTACAATTCACAAAATAAATTTTTCTTCGACTTCCATATTATAAGTGAACGAAAGTATTAAACTATAAAATAACTCTGGTTACTATCCCAATACGTTATGCAATACGTAACTGAAAATTTCTTATAACATCACTTAAGATTTTTAGATTTTATTACACAAAAAATTAAACATCCCATCTGTCACATTCAAAGGAAAAAATATTTTCAGTTTGGGGAACTTCAAAAATATTTTCCATTTGTATGTTAGACGTCCCCTAGCAGTGGCACTCTAAAAACAATTTAAAATCTCAAGTTTTATTTACAAATGAATTATTTCTTTCTGCTTGTCATTAATCATCTCGAGATTTTAACTGACTGTTCTTCAGAGAAGTATATTGGTTTTTATAAAATAAACTTTAGACTGAGAAAAGCTCAAAAAATTTTACAGAAGATATTGTTGTTTTGACGTTTCAATTACAGAAAAAACGTGCAATGCATAAAAAAATTTCATGCATACGAAGAGAGATTTATGTGAAGAAACTGAAGTAAAATGATTTATTTCCAGAAATTAATGAGAAATATGTAGTAAGAAATTCTCTTAAAATATAATCTAGTATGTAATTCAAAAAGAAACTCCCTTATTTTCATTATTTTTTTTCTATAGTCTACTAAATGCATTAAGTAAAACAAAGTATATAATTTTAATGCAATAAGGGAAATGTTTATATAAAATAAAACAAAAATTTACTGAGGTATTTAAAATCTTGCATATACCAGATTGTTGTTTACTTTCTATAGAAATACAATTTTGTGGATAGAATTAGATTTATAGGATTATCAAATGTTATTGATTTGTATACTTGATTCCTTTTTTTATTTAAGAGTACATTTCACTAGGCACAATAAAGACGATTTCAATAGGAAAAATATAGTTTATAAAGA
>CM063504.1:87299593-87314593 GCA_032207245.1 Pardosa pseudoannulata
ACCTTTATGACATGGTGCATTATTCTGTTCGTGAATATCACCCTCCACCCGAAATAATGTTGTCATGAATGGATGAACCTGGTCTGCAACCTTGATCACGTAACTCATATACGTCAGGGATTGTTCTATGGGGATTATGGGTCAATATGTGCTCCATGATAACTTTTCCCATACCATAATACCTCCAACTAAACTCCAGAAGAAAGTGTTTTCTTTGGAAATCGACGTATTCGCACAAGCTCGTTGAAGTAATGGACTACAAGGACACGTGATCTGAAAAAGTGATTCGTCAGACCATGTAACAGTTTTCCATTCCTATAATGTCCAATTCCAATGTTTCTTGGCCCATTGCAGATGCAGCTGGCGATGATGTGCCATCAATGCAGGGACATGCTTCGGTCTCCGGACGCGTAGAACCAACCATACGCAGCAATATAAGCTACACAGTGTGTTGAGATACACTGTCTGGGTCGCGACTGTTGTAGCTGGTGGTGATTTCGGCTGTTGTAGCTGTTCAGTCATGGCGGACAATGCTTAGCAATCTCTGCTTTCCTCTGGAATCTCGTGGAAGAGTGGAAAACACACCGTTGGCCGTTGACTTGTTTCATCATCCATACACCGCTTTTGATATGTGCTTCCAACAACTGCTGCTACGCATTGTTGGACGTGACCGAAGAGCAACAATGGCCGAATCACAACCAGGTACAGCATTGGCGACCCAGGCAGTTCCCCAACAAGTAAACAGCCCTTTAAACTGGCCAGTTTTGATATTAATGTTCCCAGTTGCTCAGCCTTAAGGATTTGACCTTTATCAAGGTTCGATAAATCAGCGGCTTTTTCCATTATGTCATTAAACGAATGTTTGGAAAGACAATGCATAACCGCTTTATATACTCCAACATCAGTCGCATCCGTGCAGCGATTTTGTTTCTTGGTTAGTCTATTGTTATAAAAGGAGAGTGATCATAATGTAATGGCTCTTCGGTTTATTTCCGTGGTGTCCTATATATATAAACACGTTTGACTTTTTATTTTATAAAGTTTACTATTTTTTTTATGAAAAAGCACTAAAAGTCTCCTTTATGTTTGAAGAAAATTTGAGGTTATAGAAAATAAAAATTAAAAAAAAAATAGGTTTTGTGCCAAACAGACGAGAATAAGACACACGTTTCTTTTTACGGTTGAATTAATAGTTTATATAATGCCACTGATATACAATTTGTACTGATAATTTTGAAGACTCATCTTTCAAAGTTTTACATTAAGTACAAGCGTAAAAGATATTTAATGGGAATTACTCTTTTATTTGTTTATAAAACCTTATACTTAAAGAACAAGTTTCAAATAGTTCGAATTGGAATATATTCGTTAAACTATTTCCTATTTTAAGCATTAATATTTTCCTATTATTTAGAAAGACTTAGTAAATGAAAGTAAATTATCAGAGTACAAAATGTTCAAATTTAACAAGCAAAGACTTTTTTTATATTTTTAAGATATCACCGGTTTTCTATCATATTTCTGTCTTTTAAAAGTTGGACGGTACTTATTTAATATTTTTTTCAGAACAAGTTTCTTGTATAATTATAAAGTTTAGAAAGTAATAAATTCAAAGATTGCTTATGAAAGTAGTTCATTCGTTTTTGAAGACAGACATTGTTTTTTTTCAGCTGATGGACTATGGTTCTGTCATCTGGAACAAGAATCTATAAGTTTCTCTATTTACATAAAGATCTTACCTGTTAGGAATAAGCTTTAAGCATTTGACTCTGGTATTATTTGTTTTCAAAAATCAAAACATTGGTTGTAATGCTTTCGATAATAGAATTTCATTTAGCTAGTGGATTTAATCTTCTTTTCTTGAAACAAAACTCATTATTTCCTACTTAGTAAGTTTTTAAGTGCATTATTGTGAAATAAGCTCTGGAAAATTTAGAAGCTGCTTAGAAACTCATTTATAATATTTTATGCTGAAAATAATCTGAATCTTGGAATTTTAAATCATTTCCTCACTACATGTATGATTGAATTCTTTTGTCTGAAAAGTTTTAACTAGCTCCTACTATTTATTCTCTAACATGCATTTTGTGGATGAAAGCACATTTCCTTGATAGGATATGTTGCACTTCACAAGTTTTTTGAATGGAATAATGGTAGAACAAAGATTTAAGAATAAGTATTTAAATCCTCTTCACAAGAGTTTCACAATCAAAGTGCTTTTGGAGTCATTAAAAGACTTGAATTTCATTAAGAGAAAAATTTAAATTCTTTTGATGATTATATCAAGATGAAGATTACTTGCGGCGACAGTCTCCGACAGGCTTCCCTTTCAAGACGGTTTTCATTTGCCTATTATTAAAGGAAGTAATTCATTTATGAATTTGCAAAGTTTCATTTTTTTACGTAATAAAAATAGGTACAAAGAGAAATTTAAATTATTTTTCTTTTATCAATATGAATAAAAATAAAATATTAGAAAGACTAAAAATATTTATTTTTTGGCTTTTATTTTTGTAGTGCAGTTATCCTTCGTTTTTCCAGAACCTTCCGCAAAAGCTGAAAAACCACAAAATAGGATTTGCCCTTAGGAATTTTCGTGTATTCGGGTACACTAATGTTTTGAAATATGTAAGCAGTATTTATACTTCACACATTTAAGACAAAAATTACAACAGTATACGTATTTACTTAAACGTGTCAGTGTTAATTAATAAGGTTATTATAAAATCTTATACAACAATAAACATTAATCATCATTGCCTTCTGAGAGAGGCGAAGAGTCTTGTGTTGGTGGTGGAGGAGAAGCTCTCACTTGACTCATAAAAGCTTTAGGCTCACTCGGAGACTCTTCTGCTGGTACTGACGGTAGAGCTGGGGATTTCACCCTGGAGAGAAACATGGTGATGGGTAGTTGTTGTCTTTGTTTTTTCTTTTATCCTGTACAAGGACATAACCCCGTGAACGCTATTGCTGAACTCGACAGCTCGAACCATATTGTCGTCAGGATATACAACAAGGAAAGAGGTGAGGTTACGATGATGAGCAGATAATCAACTCACAGGGATAAATTCATTTGTACTCTCATTAATTGATGTCTCACCGGAAATGAATCATGCGCCTTTATGAGAGCCCGTGGTATGTACTCTCAGTCAACTCAACTCTTTGTTTGACACGCAGAGATCCTTCTCTCTCACGTATCAACATGGAACAACGCTCCTTTCCGCAATGTGGTTGCCGACAGGGTTGTATTTTTTCATTTTTATTTGGGAAAAAAAAAACGCGAAGAACTGAAGTGCTACCAAATACACGGATTCCATTCCTTGTAATTAACTTTTAATCATAATTTAATCTTGGTTACTTGATCTCGTTTCTTTGTATGTTCCGTGGTTTTTTTTGCATGCGAATAATTGTAAAGGCTACGAGATGAAGAAGGAGTATAAAAGGGGCACTTTACGTTTAGCTCTTCCTGCTTCTTTTTGTGGCCTTGTTGTTGCCTGGTGATGCCTGTTACTCGTCGTGTTTTTGCTTCAATATAGTTTTTTCCAGCATCAGGTAAATTACATAATATAGTCACTTGCCAGAACGTTGAATTTGGAACTTTAGTTTTGTATTATCTGCCAACTGTTTTGATGTTTCCTTTAACTGTTTTTTTTAATTTTACATTGTTTTGAGAAAGAAAAAAAAGTAAACTTTGATCTTTTTATATTTTTGGTGTAACTTCTTTAAAGAAACCCAGTCTTCAGTTAGGCCATGCTACTGTGCTAAACACCAGTGGAAACTTGCTGATCGTTACTGTCCAAACATGAAGCCACAAAAACATGAAGCGCGAAGTGTCAAAGGAACACTGTATCTGATACGGGTCACCGGCGTTAAGGCGGAACTATTTACCACCGAGCAATCAACGAGATATATGAAGGGCTAAAGAAAGACAAGAGTAGTGTTAGAAAATCTTTTTTATTAAAACGAATCAACGTATCTATTTTTTACGATTGATTTGAGAATTGTATTCAGAGACTTCTTAGTATGGAAAATTTTAGCTCAATTAATAGAGAAGTAAATAGGGAAGCTGACGAAAAACTGATTATGCCGTTTAGACCTAGATAAACATACATTGCGAATTAAATTAAAAGCTTAACAAGATGTTTGGATTTGATTTTTATTGTTTCTTTGCTAATTTAATTCCTACCATTCATACCGAGAAAACTGTTAAATGGATTTAAGTTGTCTCACACACCTAAAGAAAACAAATGCTGTGTGTTTATTTTGAATTATCCCAAGTTTCTAAATACTTAATAAAATTAAACAAAAATTTGCGAGATATTTTAGATTTGATTCGTATGTAGTAAAATTTCAAATTATTCCTCTTAATTTATTATAATATATGTCAATTAATTTAGAAAGAATTAAAACTATGTTATATTACTCTTCCGTAGCATTTAAAAATTCTACTTTTCATGAATGTAGTAGATGAACATAATTTTTTTTTTATACCGGTATATATTTGTATTATACATAGAATGAGTTGATGTCACTCACATTATCAGACTATAGACTTATTTTAAATTACTAATTATTTATAGTTTTATTCTAATTCTACCTTTTTTTATAAATTTTATGTAAAAATTTCTGTATTGTTAATTTTTTTCCATGCAATTCAGTTTTCATATTCTCATTTCCATTTCTTAGTAATTAAAGTTAATACTTATATTCTAAATAAAGTTGTCTCGTGGATCGTAATATGTTTTTTTCAAAATTCTAATATATTAATTGCTTTACATCATTAATTGTAATCAAGTAAGACGATTATTTTCTGCTTTTATAAGAGTTAGAACTGGTCTTACATGTTTCACAAATTTTTGTATAATTTTATTGAGTATTGCAAGATTTATGGTCTAACAAAACAGATATACTTTCGTATGCAAGATTTCTTTTGGAGGTATGACACTATTTTAATCGCGAATTATATAAAAACGTGTAACAAGATGTTTGGATTTAGTTTTTATTGTTCCTTTGAACCCATTAACGTATAAGAAGAAAACTGTTGCGGGAATATATTTGTATCATATATAGAATGAGTTGATGTCACTCATATTATCAGACTATAGACTTATTTTAAATTACTAATTATTTATAGTTTTATTCTAATTGTACCTTTTTTTAAAATTTTATGTAAAATATTTCTGTATTATTAATTTTTTTCCATACAATGCAGTTTTCATATTCTCATTTCCATTTCTCAGTAATTGAAGTTAATACTTACATTCTAAATAAAGTTGTCTCGTAGATCGTAATATAAAATATGTTTTTTCAAAATTCTAATATATTAATTGCTTTACATCATTCATTGTAATCAATTAAGACGATTATTTAATGCTTTGATAAGAGTTAGAACTGGTCTTACATGTTTCACAAATTTTTGTATAATTTTATTGAGTATTTCAAGATTCATGGTTCAATAAAACAGATATACTTTTTGTTTGCAAGACTGCTTTTGGAGGTATGATATTATTTTAATCGCGAGTTGTATAAAAACGTGTAACAAGATGTTTGGATTTAGTTTTTATTGTTCCTTTGAACCTATTAACGTATACGAAGAAAACTTATGCGGGGATATATTTGTATTATATATAGAATGAGTTGATTTCATTCATATTATCCGAATATAGACTCATTTAAAATTACTAATTATTTACAGCTTTATTATAATTCTACCTTTTTTTAAAATTTTATGTTAAAAAATTTCTGTATTATTAATTTTTTTCCATACAATGTAGTTTTCATATTCTCATTTCCATTTCTCAGTAATTGAAGTTAATACTTATACTAATACTTTATTTTATATAAAGTTGTCTCATACATCGTAATATAAAATATGTTTTTTCAAAACTCTAATATATTAATTGCTTTACATCATTCATTGTAATCAAATAAGACGATTATTTCATGCTTTTATAAGAGTTAGAACTGGTCTTACATGTTTCCCAAATTTTTGTATAATTTTATTGAGTATTGCAAGATTTTTGGTCTAACAAAACAGATACACTTTTCGTACGTAAGACTTCTTTTGGAGTTATGATACTATTTTAATCACGAGTTGTATAAAAACGTGTAACAAGATGTTTGGATTTAGTTTTTATTGTTCCTTTGCACCGATTAACTTATACGAAGAAAACTGTTTAAAGCAATTTAAAGAGTCTCTCCCTTTTCAAAGAAATTCAGTCAGTGTTTAAAAAAACATTCAAACAATTTTTTAAACAAAGCATTAAAATACTTCCTCTTTACGGTATAAAGTTTTAAACTTCTTCTAATGATATTTAGCAATTTTCCGTATGGTTCAACCACAGAACCATACTGAATTACAATTTAAATACAATTTAAAGAGTCTCATCCTTTTCAAAGAGATTTCAGTCAGTGTTGAAAAAGCATTCAAACAATTTTTTAAACAAAGCATTAAAATACATCCTCTTTACGGTATAAAGTTTTAAACTTCTTCTAAGGATATTTAGCAATTTTCAGTATGGTTCAAACAAAGAACCATACTGAATTACAATTTAAATACAATTTAAAGAGTCTCATCCTTTTCAAAGAGATTTAGTCAGTGTTGAAAAAAAACTTCAAACAATTTTTTAAACAAAGCATTAAAATACGTCCTCTTTACGGTATAAAGTTTTAAACTTCTTCTAATGATATTTAGCAATTTTCAGTATGGTTCAAACAAAGAACCATACTGAATTACAATTTAAATACAATTTAAAGAGTCTCATCTTTTTCAAAGAGATTTAGTCAGTGTTGAAAAAAACCTTCAAACAATTTTTTAAACAAAGTATTAAAATACTTCCTCTTTACGGTATAAAGTTTTAAACTTCTTCTAATCATATTTAGCAATTTTCAGTATGGTTCAAGCAAAGAACCATTAATAAGGGCGTACTTGTTAAAGTGTCTCAGTACAACTCAGTCAGTAGTCATTACAAAGTGATAATAAATCGTAGTTAAGGGTAATTATCTATGCATGAAGTATTGTAATGTTTTTTGTTCCATTGTCCTTTTACATATATTTTATAAAATACTTTTAAGAAGGAAGGAATGTTTTTGTTCTTGTTGACTTAATGCTTAATTTTTTGAAGAATCCATTACACTTAAGGAGGAATACTTAGAAATTCTCTCAGAATAAAAGCATAATCTTAAAAAAGTGTATGTACTTTCCTATACATTATAAAAAAAGATCTATGGTATCATGTGAATCTCATTAAGAATGTTTTGTTCAAAACTGAAATATACTAGTTAATAATGAAGTAACTTTTTTCTCTGCATCGGTGATTTCAATTTCCCCATGAAACTGAAGAAAAAAAATATCATAATGAGTTTCCGGTCTAGTGTCGTACAAGGTAATTTTTCCCTTCTTAGAATTTTTTTCTGTGTATTGTTTAACAGCTTCTGCCATTTGAGGAAAAGAAAAAAAATTAAATGTAAAGAGGAAATAAGATTTTAATTAAAACATCGTAAGATTCCCTGATTCTCTAGCTTATTTTTATTTGAATATCGGAGTCAACGGAATTCCATCAAGCAGTAGACTTTAAAATGTTTACATGTTTAAAAATATTTCTGTGAAACTAGCTTTATTATAGTCATTGTCAGGACTTATCAAATATTTTATTTACTTTTCAAAATTGCTTTACATTTTTTGAAGTGAACAAGATTATTTTATCTTGTACGTTTGTTATTTGAAAATATCTTTCTACCCTTAATCCCCGGATGCAGCCTAACCTGAAGCATACAAACATGTTCCTGTTTGCACAAAAGGCTTACACTTTTATTTTTTTTTTTAAATTTTAAATATTCTAGTAAACATTGTAATTGTTTCATCATTTCGCGTCGAATTTAAATCCTTTTTCAAGAAAATGAACTCTTTTTGAATAGATATGTTATTAAAATAAAGATTCTTGAAACTCGTTTAAAGTTGTTTAAGGGGATACATCACGTTTAAGCAACTTTAAACGCCAGATATTTATTTATTTTTCGTCTTATCATAGATTATTATCGTAAATATATGGAATTTTCAACATTTGTTGCTAATTTTGCATAAAAGGCTCACATTTTCAAAATTTTTTAAATTTTTAAATATTACAGTAAACTTTGTAATTGTTTCGTCTCTTAGCGTCGAATTTAAATCATTTTTAAGAAAATGAACTCTTTTTTGAATAGTTATGTTATTAAAATGAAGGTTCTTGAAACTCGTTTAACACTAAATCTACCAAGAGGGGTCAAATGACATCATTTTTCGTTATTTTTGCCCCTATAAAATATGTACGGTAGTTTTAGTGTTAAAGTTGTTTAAGAGGATACATCACCTTTAAGCAACTTTAAATGTCAGATGTTTATTTATTTTTCGTCTTATCATAGATTATTATTGAAAGTATATGGAATTTTCAACATTTGTTGCGAATTTTGCATAAAAGTCTTACACTTTCATTTTTTTTTTAAATTTTAAATATTACAGTAAACATTGTAATTGTTTCGTCTTTTAGCGTCGAATTTAAATCATTTTTAAGAAAATGAACTCTTTGAATAGTTATTTTATTAAAGTAAAGATTCTTGAAAGTCGTTAAGAGTTGTTAAAGGGGATATATCATCTTTAAGCAACTTTAAATGTCAGATATTTATTTATTTTTCGTCTTATCATTAATTATTTACGTAAATATATGAAATTTTCACCATTTGTTGCTAATTTTGAATAAAAGGCTTACACTTTCAATTTTTTTTTTATAAAATTTTAAACATTACAGTGAACATTGCAATTGTTTCGCCTTTTAGCCTCGAATTTAAATCCTTTTTTTAAGAAAATGAACACTTTTTAATAGTTATGTTATTAAAATAAAGATTCTTAAAACTCGTTTAGCATTAAATCTACCAAGAGGGGTCAAATGACCCCATTTTTCGTTATTTTTGCCCTTATAAAAAATGTCCGGTAGTTTTAGTGTTAAAGTTGTTTAAGGAGATACATCACCTTTAAGCAACTTTAAATATCAGATATTTATTTTTCGTCTTATAGATTATTATCATAAATATATGGAATTTTCAGCATTTGTTGCTAATTTTGCATAAAGGCTTACACTTTAAAATTTTTTTAAATTTTAGCATTGAATTAAAATCATTTTTAAGAAAATGAACTCTTTTTGAATAGTTATGTTATTAAAATAAAAATTCTTGAAACTCGTTAAAAGTTGTTAAAGAGGATACATTCCCTTTAAGCAACTTTACAATGTCAGATATTTATTTTTCGTCTTATCATAGATTATTATCGTAAATATATGGAATTTTCAGCATTTGTTGCTAATTTTCCATAAAACGCTTACACTTTCTAAATTTTTTAAAATTTTAAATATTACAATAAACGTTGCAGTTGTTTCGTCTCTTAGCGTCGAATTTTAATCATTTTTAAGAAAATGAACTCTTTTTGAATAGTTATTTTATTAAAATAAAGATTCTTGAAGCTCTTTAAAAGTTGTTAAAAGGGATATATCACCTTTAAGCAGCTTTAAATGTCAGATATTTATTTTTCGTTTTATCATGATTATTATTGTAAATATACGGAATTTTCAACATTTGTTGCGAATTTTGCATAAAAGTCTTACACTTTCATTTTTTTTTTAAATTTTAAATATTATAGTAAACATTGCAATTATTTCGTCTTCTAGCGTCGAATTTAAATCATTTTTCAGAAAATGAACTCTTTTTGAATAGTTACGTTATTAAAATAAAGATTCTTGAAACTCGTTAAAAGTTGTTAAAAGGGATATATCACCTTTAAGCAACTTTAAATGTCAGATATTTATTTATTTTTCGTCTTATCATAGATTATTATCATAAATATATGGAGTTTTCAACATTTGTTGCTAATTTTGCATAAAAGGCTTACACTTTGAAAATTTTTTAAAATTTTAAATATTACAGTAAACATTGTAATTGTTTCTTTTTTAGCGTCGAATTTAAATAATTTTTTAAGAAAATGAACTCTTTTTGAATACTTATTTTATTAAAATAAAGATTCTTGAAAATCATTTAACACTAAATATCCCAAGAGGGGTCAAATGATCCCATTTTTCGTTATTTTTGCCCTTATAAAAAATGTCCGGTAGTTTTAGTGTTAAAGTTGTTTAAGGAGATACATCACCTTTAAGCAACTTTAAATATCAGATATTTATTTTTCGTCTTATAGATTATTATCATAAATATATGGAATTTTCAGCATTTGTTGCTAATTTTGCATAAAAGATTTACACTTTCAAAATTTTTCAAAAATTTTTAATATTATAGTAAACATTGCAATTGTTTCATCTTTTAGCGTCGAATTTAAATCCTTTTTTAAGAAAATGAACTCTTTTTGAATAGTTATGTCATTAAAACAAAGATTCTTGAAACTCGTTTACAGTTGTTTAAGGAGATACATCATCTTTAAGCAACTTTAAATGTCAGATATTTATTTTTCGTCTTATTAAAAATTATTATAGTAAATATGTGGAATTTTCAACATTTGTTGCTAATTTTGCATAAAACGCTTACGCTTTCAATTTTTTTTCAAATTTTAAATATTACAGTAAACATTGTAATTGTTTCGTCTTTTAGCGTCGAATTTAAATCATTTTTTAAAAAATGAACTCTTTTTGAATAGTTATTTTATTAAAATAAAGATTCTTGAAACTCGTTAAAAGTTGTTTAAGAGGATACATCATCATTAAGCAACTTTAAATGTCATATATTTATTTATGTTTCGTCTTATTATTGATTATTATCGTAAATATATGGAATTTCAACATTTGTTGCTAATTTTTAAAAATTTTAAATATTATAGTAAAATTTGTAATTGTTTCGTCTTTTAGCGTCGAATTAAAATCATTTTTAAGAAAATGAACACTTTTTAATAGTTATGTTATTAAAATAAAGATTCTTAAAACTCGTTTAGCATTAAATCTACCAAGAGGGGTCAAATGACCCCATTTTTCGTTATTTTTGCCCTTATAAAAAATGTCCGGTAGTTTTAGTGTTAAAGTTGTTTAAGGAGATACATCACCTTTAAGCAACTTTAAATATCAGATATTTATTTTTCGTCTTATAGATTATTATCATAAATATATGGAATTTTCAGCATTTGTTGCTAATTTTGCATAAAGGCTTACACTTTCAATTTTTTTTCAAAATTTTAAATATTACAGTAAACATTGCAATTGTTTCGTCTTTTGGAGTCGAATTTAAATCATTTTTTAAAAAATGAACTCTTTTTGAATAGTTATTTTATTAAAATAAAGATTCTTGAAACTCGTTAAAAGTTGTTAAAAGGGATATATCACCTTTAAGCAACTTTAAATGTCAGATATTTATTTTTCGTCTCATCATAGATTTACATAAAATCTAATTTTACATAAAAGGCTTACACTTTGAAATTTTTTTAAATCTTAAATATTACAATAAACATTGCAATTGTTTCTTCTCTTAGCGTCGAATTTAAATTATTTTTAAGAAAATGAACTTGTTTTGAATTGTTGCTTTATTAAAATAAAGATTATTGAAACTCGTTAAAAGTTGTTAAAGGGGATACATCACATTAAAACAACTTTAAATGTCAGATATTTATTTATTTTTCGTCTTATAATAGATTATTATCGAAAATATATGTAATTTTCAACATATGCTGCTAATGGTTTTAGCAAGATATATTTTTAGCATAATATTTCTTATTTATTAGAAACAAATATATATTTTCTAAAAAATAGGAACTTTTTTTAATAAAGTGAAAAGCGAGAACTTGTTTAAAAATTAAAACGTTTTTTTCATACTGTGAGAAAACTTGCGACAACACGAAGTGAATTTCATTAATAATTTTTGTTTTTATGTAATCGATAGTTATTAGGTATAATTCTCCCCTTACAATTTTTTTTTAAAATTGTCAGAAATATTACACCAAAAAATTGAATTTTCAATAAAGCTAAAATAGTTTTTTTAAATTTTCATTTTATATAAATATTAAATGAAACAAAAAACAACGAAAACAGTAGTTAAAGTTTCATTGTAGGACTATAATGTATATACTTTAAAAATTTGAAATCAATAGGTGCAATATTGAGGACACACAAGTTGGAGAAGCACCATTTTCAGTAAAAATGCATTTAAAGATTTAATAATTTTCATAAAAGCTATGATATTCAATGCAAAGACTGCAGAGTTTTACAGTTATAAATCAAATATTTCAATTGGGTTTGTTTTAAGTTATTGAAAAATGCCTAGAGATTTTAAAATTTGAATTTTTGAAGATTTAAAGGTGATGTACTCTCTTGAAATTCTTATAACTTCTTGAAATATAAATCTGTACATAGAGAGTAAAGTTTCACAAATTTTAAATTTTATAGAAAAGCATAATAGAGATTTTTTACCGATTTCTTTGAGTTGGGCCATTTACAGTGAAAAGTTTTATAAACGTTTTTGATATAACAGGGAACATATAGGGCCTCAAGACATACAAAAGTAATAGAAATAAGAAATTTTATGTACATATGGGGATCTTAACATCAAAACTATGTTGGTTAATAAAGCTTCTTCTAATGTTCTAAGTAACTTAATTTTATGAAATGAAGGTAATGGTTTATCGCATAAAAGGAGATAACAAATCGTATACAAATATACAAAAATTGGAATTAAAAAAATTGTATATAGTGCCCTTTACCTCAGATGTAAATAAGCATTTTGCTCTAAATCATTCTTGAGCTTTATTATAGCTTTATTCTCTACAAGACTGCATAGTACAGATATCTCTAACACTTATAAAATTTATTTACTGACAAAACACCTTGTAAATATTTTAGACACTTACACTAAAAAACAATGAAATGTAACAATTTCTATTTTATTTGTACAAATATTTGTACAAAAAAGAAATAGGCAATTTTCAAGTCCATTAAAAGTTTTATTTTATGTATCATAAAAACATGTAAAAAATTGAACACTTGCATGTTAAATATAAAAATAGTCATAGTAATTTTAATGCATGTCGTGTAGTCCTCCTTTATATTTGAGTATCAACCTGTGATCAAATGTATAGTGGTGATTTAAATTTAATTTGCGTTTTGTTAATTATTTTTGTACTAAATTTAACCACAGGTTCTGAGAAACTACAGGCATAAATATAAAAATAAAAAACTAACAGCTAAATTGACAGCAACCGAGACTAGCTTAATATTAAAAAATAAATTTATTAACATATATATACATCTATGTACAAACAATGCTAAATGCTAATATAATGATGCTAATTTTCATAAGTAAGATTTGTCAACATCTTAAATTATTTCTGACAAATTTTTTAATACTTAATTTTGTAAATAGATAGAGGACTTAATCTCGATTTCAAAAATGTATGCAAAATGGGGGTACCTTTGTGGGTCTAAAATGTCAGGCCCGGAACACTTCTGGTTGTAGGGTATCTATGGCTGATCAGGAGAAAGAATCTATATCATCCGTTTGTCTCGTCAGGGGCTTCCTCCTGAGTCTCTGGGGTGCGGCCGTACTATTTGGTGCAGGAACACTTCCTGTCGGACTTGGCTGGACTCTCCTAGTCCGGACTATCGAGCACCTTCTCCTCTGGACTCACGAACAACTTCCGTCGGACCCGACTTTACTCCCGACTTTCGAACACCTTCTTTTTGGACCTCCGAACCGATCTCTCTGGGACCTCCGCATCAATCTGTCATATTTTTAGATTTTTGATATTTTATCATTTCAACCTTGTCCCCTCCTCCTTCTTGTTTTCCAATCGGGATAGTTGTAAGGATTTCATTGGTCTGACCGCCAATGTGAAAAACATTATCCCTTCTAATTGGGCACTGTCCCTTGGGGACTCATAAATACTCCACAAAGATACATTCTTATTTAATGTCAAGTACGGAGACGGGATTCTAATCTGGGACTGGATTTAGAACCCCGCCCGAGACCACCGTAAAAGACAACAATATCCGTTGAAAAGAAATTTATGATCATCTATCTGTTTACAAACGATGTGATGAGGTCAGATTTAGATTCCGAACATTTTACTTCATGTATGAATGAATCAACTATATAACAGATCTAAATCGCCTCATCACAATGCATAGAATTAAAAATAAATATGAATATGAAAAAAGTCATTTAAGACTTTTATTTGATAAGAAAATCTTCTATATATTAAATCCCTCATAGAAAAAACTTATGAAAAATTGATACTATAGATTTCATGTAGGTAGGTTAAAACAATAATTTGATTCAATAGGAAAATTAATATTTTAATAACATTTGTAGTACCAAGTCACCTTAGACATTAATGCATATTTGGATTGAACAACTTAGTAATTTGAAACGCGCTCTGTTAATCGATAATAATTTCTGCAATTTACGGGGCTTTAAGGGGATATAGTTACCCACACATGGTCATAATATCGATTTTCTATTGAATCAAACTATCGTTTTAATCATTTTACACATATATACAAAATTTGTGAAACATGTATCTTCGGTATTTTAAAAAATATTCAGGTGTTTGTTTTTATATATGAGAGAGATTTTGTTAAATAAATGTTCAATTAGAAGGGGAATGGTTTTTATTATGAAGGTATCGTTTTATTGAGAAACGATCTATGAATTCATAAAGGATTATCTAACGAGAACAAGAAAAAATGGTGATATACAATCAAACCTGGTAAATTCTAATTTTTAAAAGTAATGCAAAATATTTGGAATTATCTATAGTTTGAATTATCTAGTTTGTTCAAAATACGTAAAAGACTTTTTATCTTTGGATTCACGTTAAAAAAGTAAAATTGAAGGGAAAAAATACTATTACAATTTTTTTTATTATAAATGGTTGTCATTTTCTTTTTTTATTTCCTTTTGCTTTGCATAAGATATGATATACTCTAATTCTCTTACAGAATGAAACACTGCACCTTTAACATTATTATTTGATTCAACAAATCATCT
>CM063504.1:87327093-87342093 GCA_032207245.1 Pardosa pseudoannulata
ATGGAGATAAGAGACTTTTAAAATGACAGAATTCAATATGAAATATAAAATCCAGATCAGGAAAGTCAAGCTAAGTGTATAATTCATAATCTAATTAAATTGTTGTATTTGAATGATTTTTTTGTTTCATTTAAAAGTGGATTTCTATTATATTGTCATTTTAAAAATAGAATAAATTTATTTTACAGTTTGATTTTCTCTTTCAGTCCTTTATTGGTGTTTTTCAAAATTTTCAGTTACATTATATTTTTCTTAATATCTTTTAAGTTTTTTGATTTTGTTTATTAATCTTTTTGTCAGAAACTGGGTCTGCTTGTTCAAAATATTTAGTTGTTTGTAGACTTACAGAGTGTATGATACCGTGGAACAAAGTAAAAATAAAAAGCTCTCCACAAGTATAAATGATTGTTTTATATAAGTTAATCTTGATGTAAAAGAAATAAGAAACCCAGTTTTGTTTCAATATAAATCCTCAATATACAGTAAAATTCTTAAAGCTATTCGCTAAGAACATTTTTAATGACTCTTTCTTGGTTTAATTAATTTTTTATGAAAATTCTTTTTATATTCATCATACATTTTTGTAGATTTTAGTGTATAATGTATTTTATCTAACATCATTATTAATAGTCATAAAAATGATAGTGTTAAAAGTTGATTACTTTAATGATTTAATGATACAGCTTTAAAATTCCTGGACAGCTTAATGATCTTAAATGAATTAGGCTTAAATACTCATTTTCTAGTGGTCAGAACAAGTGTAATATTATACTACTATTCATTTTTGCTAAGGAGGCTTATAAAAGTTATTATTAGCACATCAAGCTAAAGGTAGCTACTTGTTGCTGATCAAAAAATATTGTTATATAACCGTAATTTCAAAGAATATTTTTCTTTTCTTGACTGTATAATTTTAATCAGAAAAGTCTACAAGGTGAAGCAAAATTATTACGCATTTTGCTTTTGAAAAATATGAAATATTGACATGTTTACTGTTTTCTTGCAAAAGCAGCAATTGCAAAACACTGTTTTAAACAACACAATTTAAAAAATTAAGTAACTTCCATATGAGCTCGATATATTGTACTATTATATACAGCTTATAATCATTGAACGTCTAGTGTTATGTAGCATTTCGGCAACTATTGATCCAATTACATAAATGATACATTGTTTTAAGTCATTGATATACGAAAGTGGAGTTGCATATAGTCGGACCTTAACATACCCCCAATTAAAAATCAAAGGGTGTAATAAAGTATAGGACTTTCATACTCTCCACATTTGCCGTATCCTTAAATTGTTGGTAGCAACTTTTAACATAGTCTTTAGCTGGAGCACAACTTGAGTATTCTAAATAGAAACGCCTCTGAATAATTATAACAAATTTGCTTTCATCGAATGACAAAGTGCACATTTGTTGCTCCCGTATGGTAGCCATTTTCCCCTGCGAAATGTTGTCGAACCATTCACGAATGGTTATGTGGAAGGTATTTAATGTTCAAAACTTTGTTGTGTAAAATTGCCAAGAAAACAATAAATAAGTACGTCCCTCATTTTTTTTTTCAAATAGGAAATGCACTTAGTAATTTTAGACCAACCTCTATACTTGTATCTCTATACTATACCTCTAAACTTTCTGTACCCATGTATCCCATCTAATACCAGACATTTTACTCTGAACTCCTAAGTGAAATTATCCCAAGTTTATTTATTGCTATTTACTTCAATTGTTTTTATAAAAATGAAAATGAGTTGAAATTTTTTACTTTACGTTAAACTTTTCGCAGACATGCAAACATTGCCTACTCTCCCCTAAATTAAATTTTACACTCCACAGATCCCCTAAGAAGCCTCATGGACCCCTAGGGACTGTAGGTATCACTCTGGGGACCACTATCTACTACGAATTATAACGTTTGAAAAGTATTTGAGTCGTGATGATATTGTAATTTTATTACTCACTTAATATTCTTGAAAACTGATGACAGAGAGGATTTGAATTATCACTCTGAGATTGACATTTTATCATTAAGGTGTTTCGGTATTAAGGCGATTTCCCTTCGAACAAAGACTTTTTTAAATGTGCTGTGTGAAAACCCCCCGCATACTAATTGTGATCTAACTAAAACCTTAACGAATGAACTTCGACTGTGCCGCGAGTTTAAACAGTCCAGATGAACGCTCGCTGGCTCTTCTTTTTACTTGTACATAGTTTTTTCGAGTTTCTGTAATTCCTTTTAAATATATACGGTATTGCAATAAATTTTATTTCTTTTACTCAAATGTATTCGAGCATTTAATACCAAAGACGGAATTCTCAAGGTGCTTATAAAAGAGTAAAAATATCCCGGAACGGGACAAATTGACAAGAAGCAGTACCATGGGAAATTTGAAGGTAAGGCCCCTTTGCTTTACCTATTATTGATTTATTTGTACTGTATTATCTTGTGGTTATTTGACATGTGCAATTATTTATTGTTTATCTTACAATGCATCTATACACTAGACTGAACGATAAATATACTAGCTGAATGAAATAACTTATTTTAAGTTTTGTTTATTAATTTACTTTACTACTGAAGTCAGTGAGATGGCCTTTGCTGGTAACAGAAATTGAATATTTTATTACAAGACTAAAAATAATCTAAATTCTTCAATTTAAGTGAAAAGGTGAATTCCTTTTCACGTAAATTGAAATCTTAGAAATTCTATAAAGAATTACTTTTATCGTGTAGGTGGAAGACCATTTTTTTAAAAAGAAAATTCAGTAATATATTAAACCGTATATAGAAGCACCATCTAGCTATATATTTTTTACTTAGCTTTAACTCATAAAATATTCTTTTTAAAGTTTTAATTTCTTGAGTATTTACTTCTAACATATTATGGCGATCCATCCATCTATGCAAATTGCACGAGCAGCGTCAATCTACCACCAAGCCTGCGCAGTTTCCTGCATGCTTCGTATAAAAGCCGGCGAGCTACGAACAGCGAAACATTCCCATTTATCACCTGCCTGGATACGCTCGCCGCCTTTCATCTCTCAAGGTCACCGCAGCCATCCCAAGGTCACCGCCGCTTTCGACCAGCTGAAGCAGAAGAGACCTAGCACTCGACGTGGTTCGTCGCAATCGCCATTCCGATGTACGCCGACTTTAGTGAGAACTACTGTCACTCCTCCAAAATTTTATGTACCTACCTGCAACGAGCTGTTGCATGCGCTGCATATGCATTAAATATTATTTTAACCTTCACGACGTCTCGCACCCTCAATAAACAGAACCGCCACATTGATGACCCGGACGTTAGTAGAAAGGTACGTGGCAATAGTATATCTTCTAAAATTATATCATATTTCTTATATTTTTATACTAATTATATATCATGGAGAGCAACGTGCACGCCGTTAAAAATCCCCATTTTTAATTTTCACGATCCTGAGCTTTGGTTTCAAATGTGTGAATCTACATTTGCTTTAGGTTCCCCCAAGCCTATCACAGAATCTATTACTAAATATAATTATATTGTAGCTGCATTACCACTGGAAATTGCCAGTATGGTACGCGATGTAATACTTAAAACTGATTCTGATAAGCCTTACGAGGACCTAAAATTAGAACTCATCAAACGTTCAGGAGAATCTACAACTGCGAGATTTCGTAAACTTCTCTCATTTGAGCCCATTTCTGATAAACGACCCTCAGAAATATTACGTGAACTTCAAAGGAGAGCGGCAGGACATATCGTCTCAAATGACCTATTGTTAGAAATTTTTTTTCAACATTTGCCGACCACGGTTCAATCCATTCTGGCAGCTGTGCCATCTTTAACTACCGAAAAGGCGGGCGAATTAGCTGATAAAATTATGGAAGTCAATTCTGGAACCTCACAAGTAGCGCAAGTAGCAGAAGTTTCCAACACCGATACGCAATTCTTAAGAAAAGACTTAAATGAATTGAAATCTCAAATGCGTCAGCTTCAAGCTCGACTAACGCATTTGCAAAATTCTAGGCGCAGTAAATCCCGTACTAGATCCCGCGATAACAACACGGTGTGCTGGTACCACCGTAAATTTAAGGAACGCGCTAACAAATGTACCCAACCTTGCACGTTTTTTAAACATCAAATGCAAGATGTAATGGCGGCTTACCTTTTGCCAAAC
The DNA here is from genome assembly GCA_032207245.1 of Pardosa pseudoannulata. Classification (NCBI taxonomy): domain Eukaryota; kingdom Metazoa; phylum Arthropoda; class Arachnida; order Araneae; family Lycosidae; genus Pardosa; species Pardosa pseudoannulata. The sequence goes on from CM063504.1 coordinate 87,331,259, forward strand.
AAATCTCGTCGCCTATTTCTTCGCGATAGACTATCCAATGTTATGTTCTTGATCGATACCGGCAGCGATGTCTCCCTTTACCCGGCTCGTCAAAAACATAGGAGATGTGAAGAAGTCGTATCACTCACGGCGGCTAATTCTACCTCTATACCTGTCATAGGACGCCGAATTATTACTTTAGATTTAGGATTGAAGAAAAAATATAAGTGGCAATTCTTATTAGCACACGTTACAGTACCGATACTAGGAGCCGACTTTCTTTTCACTCACAATTTGATTCCTGATTTAAGGCGTCGTTGCCTCATTGATTCGAATACAAGGTATCAGTCGGCCGGAATTATACGACAATCTAAAATTCATTCAGTGAAAATTGTTCGTGGAAATCACATTTATTCTAAGTTGCTTAACGAATTTCCAACGATCACGACACCACCTCAACCCGGACAACCTGTTAAACATTCAGTTTTGCATTATATAGAAACCACAGGACCTCCAGTTTCGGCAAAACCCAGACGATTGGCACCGGATAGACTTGTGACTGCAAAGAAAGAGTTTAAATACATGATTGAATTAGGGCATATGCGCCCGTCCAAAAGTTCTTATGCATCACCACTTCACATGGTGCCGAAAAAGAATTCGTCGGACTGGAGACCAGTAGGTGACTATCGAGTTTTAAATTCACGCACTGTTAAAGATCGTTACAATATTCCCAACCTCCTAGACTTCACTGCTCAATTGCATGGCTGTACTATTTTTTCGCACATCGATCTAATCAAAGCTTACCACCGAATTCCTATCAATCCTCAGGATATACATAAAACTGCAATCATCACCCCATTTGGCCTTTTTGAGAGTACCAGAATGCAGTTTGGATTGTGTAACGCAGCCGCTACCTTCCAGCGTTTTATCGATGAGGTTACGCAAAATTTACAAGGTGTCTACGCTTTTGTGGATGACCTTTTAATCGCGTCTAGGGACGAAGCAGAGCACTTAAAGCATTTAAAAGCTCTTTTTGAACGCCTTCAAAATTATGGCTTAAGTATCAATCCCTTGAAATGCACCTTTGGAGTCCCGCATATTGAATTTTTAGGATTCAGAGTTTCGAAGGATGGATTGTTGCCTCTGCCGCACAGAGTGGAAGCACTACAAAAATTTCCTCGTCCATGTGACGTTACGCAGCTTCGAAGATTCCTCGGACTTTTTTAATTTTTACCGACGGTTTGTGCCGCGTGCTGCTCACATAATCTCACCCTTAGTCGAACTCCTCAAGGGTCAGAAACAATACAATAAACGTAATCCAAAACAAAAACCCCTACCTGACCTATCCTGGAATGAAAACGCAGAAACGGCGTTTATAAAGGCTAAAGAAGCTTTGGCGAAAGCTACATTATTGCGTCACCCCATTCCCGGCGCGACCCTCAGTTTATGGGTTGATTCATCAAACATGGCAGTAGGCGGTAGTGTCATGCAGTTGCACGATAAAGAATGGGAACCCATAGCATTTCTTTCACTCAAACTTAGTGACTCTCAACGCAAATGGTCCACATACGATCGTGAACTTTATGCCATTTATATTTGCATTCGACGTTTTCAACATATCTTAGAAGGTCACATTTTCAGCATTTATACAGATCAAAAACCGTTAATATATGCCTTTTCGCAAAAGGCTGATAAATGCACGCCACGTCAAGCGAGATATTTAGATTATATCTCGCAATTTTCGACTGACATTCAGCATGTTACAGGAAAAGATAATATTGTAGCTGATGCTCTTTCCCGCATCGAAATCGATTCGGTATCACTGGCCACGCTTGATTTTTCAAATTTTGCTGCAGCTCAAAAGAATGACAGCGAACTCAAAGATTTTTTAGAACGTACAGACACCGGCTTAAAATTAAAACTCTTACCCTCGCCTCTTTCTGCGTCGGAATTATACTGTGACATCAGCACGAATATTCCGCGCCCTTTTGTTCCACAATCCTTACGACGTATAATTTTTCAACACTTTCATCACATATCTCATCCAGGTATCTCCACTACAGTGAAACTCATATCCTCTCGTTACGTCTGGCCTAATATGAAGAAAGATATAAGACTATGGACTAAAACATGTTTATCGTGTCAAAAATCTAAAATTCATAGGCACACCCATTCCAATCTAGGTACATTTGCTCTACCTGACGCTAGATTTGCGCACGTGCACATCGATATCATAGGTCCATTAAAACCTACGGACGGTTTTATATACGGCCTAACGGCTATCGACCGCTTTACAAGATGGCCGGAGGTGTTTCCCATGCGCGACATTACAGCCCAAACTGTTTGTAAAACATTCTACTCAGGATGGATATCCCGTTATGGATGCCCCGTTACGGTCACAACCGACCAAGGAAGACAATTTGAGTCGAGGTTATTTAAACAGTTTTCCTCTTTGCTTGGCAGTACTCGCATTCGATGCACTGCTTATCATCCCCAAGCCAACGGCATCATTGAGCGATTCCATCGCCATTTGAAGAGTTCAATCATGGCTTGTGAAGGAAGTAAATGGACGGATGTCCTCCCTACCGTACTCTTGGGCATACGATCTGCCTATAAACCGGATATTAAGGCAGCCTCTTCCGAATTAGTGTATGGTTCTGTTCTTAGGTTACCAGCGGATTTATTTGACTCATCTTACACTCCTGAAGAAACAGCTGATTTCAATTTTGTTCAGCAATTACGCACTATGATGCTTCGAGTGAAACCTACGGCTACTTCAGCACACGGTCATTTTCCTCTATTTGTGCATCCCGATCTGTCACGCTGTACTCACGTTTTCTTGCGTTGTGACAAGACCGCACCACCCCTTACACCACCTTATTCTGGACCATACAAGGTTCTTAAACGTAATGACAAAATTTTTTCTATAGACATCCATGGACGATCAACTACGGTTTCCATCGATAGACTCAAGCCTGCCTATATCTTGACGGACGGATCCTTCTCTCAACCATCGGAGGTTGATCAACAACGCACGATGACACTTCGTTCTGGCAAACGCGTTCATTTTGCTGTATAATTTTTTTTTAGTTTAGGTTTCGTGTTTTGTTTCCTCAAACCACTCCAGGGGGGAGTGTATGGCGATCCATCCATCTATGCAAATTGCACGAGCAGCGTCAATCTACCACCAAGCCTGCGCAGTTTCCTGCATGCTTCGTATAAAAGCCGGCGAGCTACGAACAGCGAAACATTCCCATTTATCACCTGCCTGGATACGCTCGCCGCCTTTCATCTCTCAAGGTCACCGCAGCCATCCCAAGGTCACCGCCGCTTTCGACCAGCTGAAGCAGAAGAGACCTAGCACTCGACGTGATTCGTCGCAATCGCCATTCCGATGTACGCCGACTTTAGTGAGAACTACTGTCACTCCTCCAAAATTTTATGTACCTACCTGCAACGAGCTGTTGCATGCGCTGCATATGCATTAAATATTATTTTAACCTTCGCGACGTCTCGCACCCTCAATAAACAGAACCGCCACAATATCCTTTAAAGCTTTTTTGGAACTAAAAAAATTTCTGCTAAAATGTTATTTAGAGATTGCCTTATAAAATACTTCCCATAAATAAAAAAATATTATAGAGACCGTAGTTAAAGGAAAATAAATAAAAAAAATGTGGACATATGCCATTATTGTATCTTTATTAAACTATATAGCCACGTTATTATTCGTTACACAGATTTTTTGGCTATATAAATATTTCGTTATCAAGCGAAACTTTTCATCATTACATTATTTTTCAATAAAAATTCAAAATTATTCTCTGCAAATGATAGATTTTTAACTATGTGTTTTAAAAATTGATATTAAAAGCATTTTTAAATTGCATCGTGCTTTAATGGCCATTATATTGAGACTTTTCATTATAGAGATAGCGAATCGCGATAAAGAGTGCACTTCTATATATTACGACTGTCTTCAATGCAAAATTAAAGATTTTGCGACTAATACTTTTTGAATTATCACAGCAGCTTTAATCTATTACATTGAAACTGTTCATTTTGTTATTCTACTTCTTTCCCGCTTTACATATGCTTTGGTGTTTCAGTAGTAAAATATGTAGCCTCCACGTGTTTAACTACTGAAGCATAATTTATCATATGAGGATTTCTTCCATTTTACCATAAAATATATTTTACATTTATTTATTTGACGTTTGGATTACAGAAATATAAAAAGGCTATCATTTTATAAATTAAAGTTTATCCCCTTTTTTCAAAATATTAAAAATATTAGATATCATCGAACCAATGTTATCTTTCTTTTTTATATAAGTTTATTGGTTAGATCTATATGATATATTATACAAATAAATATAGCTTAGAAACATCACCTAACCAATACCAAAAAAGGGAAAATATTGAAAATTTACTAGGAAACGCAAAAAATCTGGTATGCATACCCTATGATTTCTTTCTCCTTTTACAGGTAGTTAAGTATTACTTGGATTCGTCTCTATTTCGATGTTTAAGCAAGATTTTTGATTGTTCTCATCTCATGAATTCTTGTGAAATATTCTATGTATTTTAATCTTTGAATTGTTATGAACTTAATGATAGCTGGGTTTTATATGGTTTGTGTAATTTAATGTTGGTTCTTACCCATAAACTTCTTTCTTCTTTTCCACCAAATACACTTCTCTGAATTTTGCATTCAGATACACTAAGGATCTTTTTACATTCTCGACTATTATTCATGTTTCCCCACTGCGTATAAGAATAGGTCTAATTAAGGTATTGATTTTTCTTTTCATAAAATTTGATTTCATATATTTTAACACTAAACATACCAATACTTACTAAAAATACTAAACTAAAATACATATCTATTTCTACCATAGCGTTTAAATGACCGGACTTTATGTTTCCTGATTAAATGTATGAAATTTGGATATTGGGAAGGAAATAAGCAGATAAACTTTATTATAATCACACAAAATTGTATATTGTCAATTTTTATGTATTAAAAACACAAAGAATAAGAATTTTTAATTCGCTACAAGTCGCATTTTTTTGCTGATACATTACGGGTCATTTGACCAGTTATGATATGTTTTGTGTTAAGTCATTTCTGTGTGTGCTATTATCATAAATTATTGTGGTACAGTTTATGATAATATCACACACATAGTACCGTACAATTTAAATGAGATTATAGATTTTTTGCAGTGTGCAATTTAAGACTATATGGAATTTAGTATAGTAGAACGTCCATATATCATCCCCGCACTCATCATTCGACTCATCTGGCCCCGAATTCATACCCATAGAACCAATGCTATTTCCCATGTCTTAATAGTTCTCAGATTCTTCGGTTATCCGCACTTAATGTCAAAAAGTCCCTTTGCTTTGTTTTTCCGGAAGTATTGTTTTCGTGAAATTTAGTAGAACAGGATAAATGAACTTTTTTTTGTGTGTGGTGATGAAAATGTGTCACGTTTTTATGTGTGGCAAGAGGAACAGCTCATCAGAACCTTTCCTAGATCATCAGAGGGTTAGTAACTTACAAACAAATTGGGTCATAACAATGAAATACCTATGTTCCAAAATTTTCGAATATATATGAAACTTTTAAAAAATGAAAAATCATTTATGTACACTTACATAGGCAGTGACAATGTACTTGCAAACGAAGAGGCAATAGAAGTTCATTGAAGTCAGATTGAATGATTAGTTTTGAGCGCTACGCTCTACATTTTATCTACAAAAAGGAAAGTGAGACCGAGATATATTGCTTGAAGCCAATTCAGGCTACTAACATCCATGTTTTTAGCAGAATTCAAACTTGCAAACTCCGGTACCGAAAAGCAGCACCCGACCCATCTGGCTATTATTCGGATGTTTCCAGACAGGGAATTAACATATATAAAGCTGGTATGAATGACAACATAATTAAAAAAGTATTTATCATTATTCAAAATATATGCTATATTTTATAAAATGTTAAATAATTCCAGTTAGGGTTGTAAATAATTAATTTATTCATAGAAATATATTTTATGTTATTCATTTATTATACATTATTCAATTATCTACAAATAAAACAACTATTTCCCCCTTTTCCAACCCCTAAAATTATGGATGAAGATTACAATGTATTACCGATACAAGGCATCTATTGCAACAGCATTTCTAATATTTCAAATAACTCTCTAAATATATTTCAGCTGATATAACTATCAATTCCACCATGTTTCCTGTGTCAACGAATAAACTTTCCACATTGTAACTCTCTAAAATGAGGGCTTTCTATTTCTTTTCGAAATAATTCACATTGTACTCGGAACCGTAATTAAAAGCTAACGCAGAGAGATCTCAAAGAGACAAATTTTGGCGCTTCCGCAATTTCTATGTATCTGCACAAGGACTTAGTTCTGAGTAATACCGAAAACTTGTTGAAGGTTTCTAGGAATAAAATTACGATCGCAATTAATTCATTGTACCATTAAAAATTATACGATAGTTAAAAATATTATACATTTAAACTGGTTGGAAAGGGGGTAAAAACATAATAATATGGGACGGAATAGTCAAAACTAATGAATGAAGTAAATAATGAAGAATTCGTGAATCATTAGTTTTTATTTAAGGTATTCAAGCTGCCTTTAAAATGTAAATTTGGTAGGGTTTGGTTTGGTATGAAGCGCTACAATCGGCTGTTTAGCTCACGAAAACTAAATAAAAATATGAATTTCGATCAAAACAGCAGTTTTTATATTTTGATCTAGAAGTACAGCCTTACGCTTTTTCTTTTTAATTCCTTTAAATTTTTGTTTTTATCTAATTTAGATCACGGGTTAGAGTCGTTTTATCATTACTCATAGTATGAAATTGGATACCAAAAGTTAACTGTAGTTTTCAAATAATATTTTCTTTAAATTTTGGAATTAAATATGATACTGTTTCGAAATAAAATATTATGAATATTATAAAATATATAAAGTTAAATAAGCTTATAAGTTTATATGTAAGTTTATATATATAGTTTATACATATAAACTTTACTTTATATATAGTTTATAACTATATACGATACTGCTCCGAAATAAAATATTACGGATATTATAAGTTGTATATAAAGTTATATAAGCTTATGATATAAGTGTATATATAAGTTTATATATGTAGTTTATATATAGTTTATAACTATATATGATACTCTTTCGAAATAAAATATGAATATTATAAAATATAAGTTTATATGTACGTTTATATATATACACACACACACACACACACACACACACACACATATATATATATATATATATATATATATATATACATATATATATACATATATATACATATGTATGTATATATATGTATATATATATATACATATATATACATATATATATATACATATATATATATATATATACGTATATATATATACATATATATACACATATATATATATACATACATATATATATATATACATACATATATATACATACATATATACATACATATATATATACATACATATATATATACATATATATATATATATATATATACACACACTTATATATATATATATATATATACATATAAATATATATATATACATATATATATATATTTTATTTTATATATATTTTCATTAAGTTGAAATATTAAATGTAGGCCCTAGGAAATTTAAGCGATTTATAATTTTGTTCGCTTGCATTCTGAATATTATTCGACGCCCCGCTAACAGCTCTTTTATCTAAGAACGGCTGCTGCGTTTTATGATTCTTATTCAATTTAATTTAATAGATACTATTCATATTAAATTCAGTACTCTAGAGAAAGAGAGGATTAATTCTAAAAGGTATGTGGTATCAAGCACTCTCTTTCCGTCCCCTCCAACAAAAATTATTCAGCTAATTGCTAAAATTTACAAAATGTTTTACTTCAGAGTTATGTTCCCTCTGATTAACAAAATTTTCTTTTAGAATTTAAAATCCCTCATAAATTTCTTAAAAGGTTACGGTATATACCTCTTTTTCTGCTATTATAGAATTTCTTATATTGCTCAGACTTAACATGCTTTCATATTCCACTTGATAGAACAAGAAAGCTGAATTAAAAACAAGGAGTTAAAAAATGGATCTATTGTAAAACATTCGAGGATTTCTAACCCCCTCTCTGATTTTTCCTCGAATTCCTTTATTCAGAAGTGCCATTCCCATCTGAATTTCGACTTTTAAAGCACTTTTGGTCAAGTTAAAATTTGTCCTTATTAAGTTAATCTTATTAAGCCTCTCAATAATCTACATTTAAAGTCATTTTCAGAATTTTGGTCATCTTAGCTTTCGCTTTCTCTTGTATTTATTCTGTTATTTCTATGCGAATAGAGGTACAGAAATTTAAGTTGTTAGCTCATAAAGGCATCTCTCTTTGCTTCGGTTTTATTTGGCCAAGGAACAGGAAGCTTAAATGCGTTTATAAAACATCTCTACGAATTTTGCTGCTAGTTTTTACTTAATTTTGTGCATTAATCCAGAAAGCTTTTTTTCTTTTCTTTTTGATATAATTTTAAATGTTGTGCATTAATGTAGGATAGCAAAAATAATGCATTTGCCATTCTACAAAAAATGATCCATAACTTTATGACACTAGCTTGAAATTTAACGATTTTATATAAATACTAGACGACACAAAAAGCGTTGTTCTGTTTTAACTCTTTAAATCCTAAAAATGTAATATGTTTTTAAATAAATTATACATTGTACCGTTTTAATGGAATAGTAAGTTACTTATACCCCCCACCCAGCAGACTCCATACGGGTTATTTAATGGAATAGTAAGGAAAAAAATCGTTTTACAAATACTTGACGCTATCAAGCGTGCAGTCATCACAAAAGTAATTAGATTAAATTTAAATTCTTCCTCAGCTGTCCGGGGATTCGATCATTCGACTTCTCGCACTGAAGCCTGTTGCGCTGACAACTGTGCCACAGATATACTGGCAGCGAATCGTTTCAAGTGGCATTATAATAATCTCAATAACCTGGATTTTTAATAAAAAACATTTTCTATCGGAATAAATTATGAATCTAAACCATTCTCGAATCAACTTAATTGCATACACAAAATTTCATCAAAATCAGTCCAGCCGTTTAGGAGGAGTTCAGTTACAAGCACACGGACAGAAGAATCTTTACATATAAAGATAAGAATATTAAAGGAAAAATACATTAAAGATCAATCAAAGTGTAAGGTATTATATGTGTTGTAAAAATTACAATAATTGGCTGCTCGCAGAAAATATTTGGTATCCACTAAGAAAAAGTTATTTTTCAGATAAATAATACGATACAGGGATTTTTAATGAACATTACTGAAAACTTTGTGAAACACACACATGCTCTAATATTTTAACCAAACTAACCAACTTAGTTATATTCTAAAATAAATTTCTGGCAATTTTACAGCTAATATTATAATTATTGACGGAATACTTTTATTTCTCTTTTAATTGTGGTATCATTACGTGACCACAAGAACATCAAATAATTATCTACTTATATTAGTTAGGCTCATATAATTCCTTTATGTAATTTATTCTCACTGTATAGCATCCCCCATATAATATACTCTTAAAATCTATACTTAATTTCTCTTTTACTTTGATCGGATGGCTTCTTTGAGCTTTTACATTACTATCTAAGCAAATGTAAAGCGTTTTGGCACGAGAGCGCCGACGACCAACTGTTTTGTTAACCCATATTGTACCACACCAACTAAATATTTCTGTAAGTTATTAAAACTTAATCCGTATCATTACTATGGTGTAACTAAGTATATAAAACCAAAATTTTGAAAAAATATTTTAAATTTTTTATGTAATTGGCTGTCCTATAAATAGGACAACGGTCCATTACACTAGTAAAACTTAACAAATATCACTTACATTGCATTAGGCTGATTCATAGATAAAATTTGGGGAAACAGTCAAAACAAAGTCCAACATTACATTTTAAGCATACTGTTGTAGGTTTTCTCTTGCAGTTATTGAACTGGCAGTAAGAGAGTAAGTTTATCTTGCAAAATATCTCCAGTTTTCTGAATAGAATAGACATCTATTTAACCCTTGTTGTGTCCAGGTGTTTGAACTGGTTTTCATTGAAAGATAAGAAAATAATGTGCTCTATCAATGCAATATCGAATTCATAGAAAAATAATCAGGAATGGACCGTCGTCTTAATTTTAGGGCACCTTTTTTATACTTACAAAATGCGCGTGTAAAATATATTTTTCAACAAAAACTTTCAGCTACATTATTAGCTCTGTTTTTAAACTAAAAGTAACCTCCACAATGTTTAAAAAAGAATAATAATGAATATAAAATTAAAGATTAAAAAATGACAATTTTTAAGAGGTAGCTGAAAATAAATTTTACAATACAATATAATTTGATTTCTCAGTTTTTTTTGCTACTATGTTAAAGCGTGTCTATTTTAAAGGTGTTAAAATAAAATCCACTCAGAAAATATTTATAACTTTATTATTAAATGGAATTTTATTTGCTGTCCTGTTTATAGGACAGCGGTCCAATATGGGTTAAACTCAACATTTTTATTTTCAAATTTTGCTGTTTTCATTCCCAGCATAACAATTGTAATTTATCCAGCATGGATATCAGTAGTGTATCAAGTTAGCAGTGTATAAAAACACCCATCACACACACATATACATACATGTGTGTTCACGTTGTGAAGCCTTCAATGTTCTTGAGTGAAGAAGTAGCGTGAAGAAGGATCACAGACTTAACCCTCTGACTGCTCATCCCGCGATTTCCA
>CM063504.1:87347093-87354593 GCA_032207245.1 Pardosa pseudoannulata
AAGGATTTGAGAGAAGTAATATGAAATCACTCAAGGTAATTGACAAGTCTTCAAAATTGAGTTTATAGGAAATATTTTTTTCTCATTGACGAAAAAAGCTTATAAATAAAAGTAACTCCTGAAGATTATTTAGAAGCTGATATTAACTTTAAATGCGTGAAGGCAATAATATTAAATATTTTGGCAAATTTCAACAAGTTTTTTCTTTTACAAAGATTGCTTTCTTGATTGCGAATACTTTAATAAATAAATCGTAATATAAAAAATCAAATGGGGAAAATTAATTTGCATCACTGTTTGATAAAATATGAATATTCATATATCGTACAAATTGCAAATTTTACTTGAAAAATATTCGCGTCTTGCTTTCAGATGTTTCTAATGTCATTATTTGCAAAGAGTTAAATAAGAATAAAAACTTTTATCACAAATAATATTTTTAAAAAATCCATTCTTTAATGTATGAATATAATTCTTCGTTTTGATTATAATCAACAAATTTTTTCTTCAACTACAATGATCATACAGGAAATAAGGCTTGACTAAAGAACTGGGTTCCCCTGCCAATTTAGCGATAATGGTTTAAGTATGGTCGCCTAACATTTTCTCCTGATCTCACTGTTTCCAAACATTCTGTATCTATATTATAATTTATATGATATTTGCATCCAACTCTTCTTGTGTAACTCTTTTCTTATATAATAAAAGTGCGCAATGCTTAAAAAAATTAGATGTAACAAACCATTAATGGTTCACTATGGCTGATTTTTAATAATTTGGAGCTGTTGCGTTTGTAAACTGTTAAAGGATTAATTCCGCATAAATATAAATGTCCGGCTTCAAGTCGTTTTCTTTAATTAAGTAAGAGTATATAATTCTATTACGATGGCGCAATGTGCATTAATTAAAGTCGCAAGAAAAAGCAAGAAAAACAATTTTTGGATGTCTTACCTTTGTGTTTTAGTAAATATCGCCAATATTTTCGCCCACTTTGCCAAGGGGAACCCAATTCTTAAGTAGTCCCGGAAATATTATTAAAATGTTTAAATTTTTGTTATCAGTTTGGTGAAAAAACAAAAATAATCACTTTATATTTGAATTTTTAAATATTTTGAATATTTCTACTATTTTTTCATTGTATGCATTTTTCATTATAAACTGAGACTTTTCACTGTAACAATGCTTCCTTTAATTTATGAGGCAGGAATACAATAATAAAAATCCAAAAACATTTTTTTACAAATAATATACTGCAAATAATTTAATTTTGTTTATTTTTGCTTTTTAAAAATGACCCAAAAAGTACTGTTGTTTCAACTACATAAAATGCATTATTTCAATTTCATGTGAATATTTCGATATATCTTTTTTATTGTTGTAGACTGAGAGCGCTTATGTACCTAATATTAGCATGTTCCGTTGTATAAAGTGCAAATTACAACTCCTAGTTTTTCAGATGCAAAATTAGTTGTTACAACCGTTCTAAATATACTATACATAGGAGTTTTTCTGCCTTCCTTTATAGAATAGGCCAAATCAACACTCTAAACTGTGGGGTTAATATGGTGACCCAAAATTTAAATTTCTGCAAATTTTATTAAAACAAAAATAAAAAGAACTAGTGAGTTTTTAGAAAAAATAATAAATAAAAGAACAAATAAAAGAATTGACAATAGTCCTTCTGATCTAAACTTAAAAAATTTATAATAAACTTAATTTCCACTTTTTATTTATTTACTCTCTTTTTTCAATAAAAAACAGCAATATAGGAACCATTTTTTTAGACTGTGAAAAAAAGAGGAGGTCGTAAAATTTTTGAATTGTTTTAAATGGTTTACTACAACAATCTTATTATATTAATAAGTGCTCAAAAGAGAAATTTTTATGTAAAAATTAATAGATAAATGTATACATAGAAATGTATAATATTTTTAACTTATATCGTAATTAAACGTTTATATGTAAAAAAATAAGTTAATGTAAAGTGTATACGCAAATAATGCAAAGATATATTTATGCATAAAATTGATATTATAACACAAGTGTACCTCTTCTAGGTTATATTTACATTTTAATGTTTAGTCCTGCCTTGACATAGTTATTGTAATATTTCTATACAAATTATGTTGTTCGTCTCGTTAAACTTTATATGGTTCCTGAAATTGTTAGTAAAAAAAAAATAACTGTTTTGAAAATGTTGTTATTAAAATATTGTCCCGAAATCGTTAGTACTAGAGATAAAAGCAACTTTTCCTTTGAACAAGTTTCACCAAATTAGTTATTCTGTCCTATGTTACTGATCTGTTTGTTTACTTTTGTGTTTATGAAACTTAAATTATTCTTTAATAAAGAATGGCGGACGTAGTTTTACCCCAGCCTTGGCTACTTCAAACTTTGTATTTGGCAGAGAGTGTGAGTAAAAATTTCCAGGTTCTAGGGATAATTGTTTTCAGACGACACTCCAAAGCTAGTGAAGAGACTTTCAGCGAGGATTAAAGAGAATATTTAATGTTTCATAGTTGAAATTCCCATGTACATATTGACCGACATAACACTTGTCACAATTGATTCAGGCATGCCAAAATGAGCAACTTCTAGCCAGATTGCAGTCCTTGAACTTCACTTAAACAATATTGTGACCATGAGAAAAGAAATTTACTTTAAATTTTTTATGGAATGCCCAAAGGATAATTCTGATGACTTCATGCAATCGAAAATGTTTGAAAATTAATAGGTATACAAGCAAATAATATGATGTCCACATCAGATTTTCCTTCATAAGAATCAAGATATTGTAATATTTATATAGAGTTTGCGAAACAGAATTCGAAAAGAAGTTATCTATAGAAGAAGGCATATGCTGCAAAACTGATGTCTTTGAAAATTTCAAATGTGTGTTTCCTAAGGAGAGATAAGTTTATCGATTATATGATTATAAATGAAATTATTTTTAAATTATTAAATGTTTAGAATGTTTAATGATTTGTAAAAGAATATTTTTATTTTATCGAATATGAATAGTAAGGTATGAAAAAGAAAGTATTGTAATGTATGAAAAGTCTGCTTTTGCTATTTATCTGAGTATCAAATATTTAGACATGAAAAAGTTTGAGTGGAATTACATTTATCTTTTTATGTGAGTGTCAGTGTGTACACGATAACTGAAAAGAATAAAAAATCTAGATTGATATAATTTGCTTATGTGCGGGAGAACACGAAAGCTGATGCATGAGAGACAGATTGAACGAAGTATTTTTACATAAAAACTAGGTTTATATAAAATTGGAAGTCAAATCAGTAAATTAAGAATAATTGGATTATATCTGGAAATAATTAAAAAAAATTCTTAGGTATGATCTTACTGACTGAATTTTGATCTAAATTATAGTTTCAAATAAAAATATCTACAAGTAATATCTTTTGCATTTGACTTCAAAATAATTCCATAAATACTTTTTGATGTATTTTAAGTCATATGAATAAGTATATAAATTTAATCAAACAAGTTATCAAACCTATCTTAAATACTACGAAAGTTGTCCTTCTGAATGTAGAGAGCTACAATAACAGATTTCACTTTTATAGATTGGGTAAAATCAAATTTGTAATTCCAGGTTTTAAAGAGAATTTTAATATATTTATTCAAGAGTCTGCATTTAAGCCATTTGTCTAATCTCTTAGAACTCGTAAATGTCTAATGTAATAAGGAAACACTTTTATTTTGATTTGGTTAAACTCACGGGTGACTAACTTCTAACCAAATACTTCGATGCTTCATGTTTCCAATAGCCTTAATTAAACAGATTTAGTAAATTCTAGTATGATTCACAATACAGTCAATATGATCGTTGTCATAGAAACTGAAGGAAGTGTTATTCCATATTCCCATAATGATCGAATCTTGAGAACAACGAAATAATTGCACATTGGGTGAAATTACATGCGGAGATTAGAGATCAGTGTGAATCTTGTAAATCTTTCACAGTGCTTGCATTTTCAGCAGTTATGAGAGAATAACTGCTTAGAAGAACCACAAATAAAGGAAATACTGATCATCGCATGTATCGCATTAAATTACTTGATATCATTAAAATAGTATTAACATTAAAATTAAATGTTAATAATGCTCTTATAAACAGCAATTAAAATTCTTTTAATAAAATGGTTTCTCGAAGAATAAATAAAGTTAAAATTGTGTATATTTATTCATGTTTGTGTCATTTTTTGATTGTTATTGCATTTTGTTAATGATTTTGAAACTTAATCCTACACTGTCTGTTGATGCATAAATAAATCAAACTTTCAATCCTTAATATATCTACGCAAAAAATAGCTTTATTGAAACATATATCATAATGATTTTAACGGATTTGGTTTTTTATTTTACTTTGGTTTCTATGTCAATCAATCCTTCTATCGGCTTCATTCTACTTTTCTTTCTCTAGATAAGAGTAACTGAGTGTTATAACTTTGAGAACAAACTTTATTTGGGTGTTACACATGTTTTTAACTTTGCTCTTGTTTTACACTATACATTATGCTTACTCCGTGTTCGTTAAAAGTGACTGGGGAACGTAAAATATGTTCGTGGTCACAAAGTCCTCTAGATTCTCAATCAATACCCCTGGGGGTGGGATGCCAAGCCTATGGGTCTTCTACTTGGTTCCTGCTTCTAAATTACGAGGACCCACTTGAACAAGAAATCGTATTTTCACCCTTGAGGTGCTCATTAAAACAGAAGGCGCACACCTTTGCCTTAATGCCTTAATATGAGTATTGTATTAAGGCAAAGGCAATCGTGCTTCGTTTGACCAAGTGGCATAAGACAACAATTACAACAACAAAATTCTGCTTGTTTATACCATGAACCAAGGAATTTTTTTATTATTTGATCAGGGTGTTTAATTTCCATTTTATATCAATACTTTCCACAAAATTTTCATTAAAAACAATGTAAAATTCAAATTTATATCATTAAGAATTTAATTTTAACTGGGAGTTATGAACAGTATATGAATTTATTTTGTTTTTCAGACCATAATTCGGTATAAATCAGACTGATAATCATATTGTTTATAATATTAATGTAATGTTAAAGTATAACTAAGTTTCAAATTACTCTATTATAACAAAATTTCATCTCGGACTAATGATGATTCAGTTAAAGACCACCAACTTATTGTTTGATACTTCTGAAAACCTAACTATTTGTATAATTCTATAGGATCATTTAAATAACAATTGAAGTAATCAATTTCAGTCGGGCACATATCAAACACAGATTTAAAACTTTTTGAATGATTAATGAAATATTTTCTGTTGTAGGGAAGATGTTAATTTTAAAGACACAATGAACGCTAGAAAGAGTTTTCGAAAATCATAATTTGAGTTCTGTAACTTTGTACAGGCAATTATTAAAATATTACTTAATAAGTCATACAAAGAAAAAGGTTAAAAGTCAGATAAGTTATAAAAATCTAGTTTATAAAATAATCTATTAATTTTTAAAATGATCTTTGTGCATTAATTTTCAATTTTTTTCTAATTTTGCTTTATTATTAGTAAAAATATCTTTTGAACATTTTTGGGTACTACTTTGTTCAAAAATATAATAGTTAATTTATAGAAAACTTTCTTATCTTGCAAGATAAATGTTCCTGAAATATTCTAGATTTTCTGAATTATGAAAATTCCCTTTTGAATCCAAATTTTAGTTAAAACATTTTTTGATCCATTTAAACACATACATGACATTTTAATGGCTCAGATCAAGTTTTTCTAATTTCGACAAATAGATTTCCGGATACATACTAAAAGATTTCTAAATCACAAATGTAATTATTTTGTAAGATAAAAACTGCATCAGATATTATTTAAAGTAATGTTTGTCAAAGACATTTTTTAAATAACATTTAAATTTATAATATTAAAAATCATCTTAAAAAGTGAAAGTATCTTGGAAGTTGGAATTTTGCATTGGAGGGGAAACTAGCTTAAACGAGTATTTTCAGACAATACCATCTTTTAGAAAAATATTGAAATGAATATTTGAAATATAAGTCATTGTAATAGAACAAGAGAATCTCGGGGTATATTTTGAAAATTTTTTGAATAGAGTGAGATCATATTTAACGTAGTATTAGTAAGACGTTAGATCTGAAAGTATTAAACTGAGATTTAATATCTAAATAAAATCGGAATTTAAAACGGAAAAAATTATAGTAAGTGGTGCGTAGTAAACATTTTGTAAGAATTTTGGAAAAGTTAAGCTGCAAGGAGTCTTTTAAAAGTTATCAAAAAATTTTATAAAAAAATGAGCTTTTCAAAAATATTTAAATGCAAATTCTCATTTGCATTTCATCCTAAGTATCACCAGATCGATAACTTTTTACATACCCTGGTCATTTTAAGAATCTTCCTCATCTTTTTCCCTCTCTTACCACAGTCATCTAGTTTTTTGTTTTGTGAGTCTGGAAATCAATAAAGGTACTTTTGAAGCATTTTAAATTTGGGCTACTTCTTGCTCAATTAGGTTGGTATAGACATAATTTTATTTTGTGTTCATAATACTTAGATTGACAGCCCAGTTCATTTTTTTAATCTTTATGTATTTTATAATGACTGGTGCATTGTATATTTTATACAGCTCTTAGTTAAATCTCCCTCTCAAAACTACTGCTGCTTTGACACAGTTAACGATAGCGTTATAATATTTTTTATGATCATTATATAACGCCACGAGATGCTGTGCGGTGTGAAAACACTTTTGTTGTTAATATGAGTTGCAGTTAGTTGGACTGTATGTCTTGAAATAAAATGAATAAAAAAATTTATTTCTGAAAATATCATCTTTTGATGATTGTTATTACTGTTTATTTAAAGTTCTCAACACAGTTACACCGCTTTTAAAGAAAATTAACGTTACGCCGTGCCGTCCCGGGGTACTGCAGCCGGAGCAAGGTCAAAAATTATTATAGGACATTTCGAGGAATTCTTTAAGGCTTCATGCAGAAGGGAAGATTCTTCGCTGGGTCTTTTCCGAGCAAGGGTCAAAATATCTTTGTTAATTTTGTAGTGTGCTTTCCATCGAGATTAGGTTCGGGCAAGACAGGGTGCAGCATGAATTATTTATGTTTCTGAGGTACATGTAAGAATAGGTATTATAAATGAGTTGAACAGCAATATTGTAGTTTCCTCTTTAACGAAGTGTTATTTTTGATACTAGCATATAGCCCGTCATATGACGGGATTTGTAAAATTTTTCATTTTCCTGAATTGTAAAGTACCGTATAAGGCAGGTAAAAAAATGGTTTGTTTTTTTAAATTAGTGATTTTAGTTATATTAGTGATGTAGTTTTATTAGTTAGTGATCTTTTTAATGTCTCGGATTTGTCAAACATATACTAATACTAGCACAGGTAAAAAAATAGTTTGTTTTTTAGCTGAGAATTATCTGGTACACGCTCAATAATTTGTTTATTTTTACTGACCATATGTTAG